>JADMLD010000929.1:1075000-1675000 GCA_017589585.1 Phylloscopus whistleri
GGGAGGGATGTCCCCACCTCACTGTGCTGATTTCTGCTGCATTTTGTCCACGGGATCTCAGCTTGATACACAGAACAGCAACATCAGCAATCCCAGAGTGGAGTTATCCAGCCCCAGAAATGCCATGAAACGTCTCCTGTTTGGTTCTGTGGCTCCAGTGTGGGCTGTGGTGCTGTTTATAGGTGACACTTGCACAGCTGGGCGAGCTGGGGTTGTTCAAACCTGGAGCTGGAGTGAGCAGGGGGGTCTGTGGGCTGGGAAAGCCCCTGTGGAGCACAAAGGACTGCAAACTTCCCTGCACTGGGTTCAAACCTCCCAGACCTCTGGGGCCAGGCTGGGCTCCCTGGTGCCTGCTGGAGCAGGTCCTGCCTTGGGCACTCTCTGGGGGCTGGGCAGCAGTGATGATCTCCCACCTGCAGCACCACTGAGGGCTCTCTCCTGCTCTTTCTCTCCCCAGTGAAACGTGATGTCCAGGAGAACGATGAGGAGGCAGTGCAAGTCAAAGAGCAGAGCATCCTGGAGCTGGGGTCGCTGCTGGCCAAGACTGGGCAGGCAGAAGGTGAGCCTGAAATCAGGACTGAGGTAACAGGCAGGAGATCCTGCAGCCAATGGGTTTAATCTCCTTAGTGGGATAGCTGGAAAAACAGCTCTTGGCAGGAAATGTTCTCTCAGAGACAAGACAGAAACTAGAAAGCAAATAAAGAGCAGAAATATTAATCTGGTGTTGCTTGGCCCAGTGTTCCAAACAATGCACAGTTCAGTCTGTGGCCCTTTGACACGGGGCTGTTCCAGCATGAGTGACTCAAATTTTGCCAAGTTGTTGTGTTGGACATGAGAGGTGTCTCCTGCTTGGTTCCAAGTGGGAAAGTTTCTCCCATAAAACACTTCCTCAGCAGCAGCTCCTCTCACAATCAATGGATTTATCTGGATTTAATGGACCATTACACCAGCAGCCCCTCCCCAGCCCTGCATGGGACAGTCCCTCTGCTGTGAGTGTGTGAGGGCACAGGGATGGAGCTGAGTTCAGTGATGATTTTGAGTCTGTTGCTGTCTCCTGTTTCCTGGAGAGCTCCAGGCAGCAGTTGGTTGTTTTGCACTCAGCAGTTCAGGGCTGGAGCATTTCAGGACAGCCTGTGTCTGTACCCAGAGTGTTCTGGGGCTGGGCTGCAGCCCTGGGCAGTGGAAAATCTTTGCTTGCAAGTCTGGCACGGGCTGGGGAGAGCAGCAGAAGGTTCAATCACCCTGGGAGCGTTGGGACACCAGGCCTGGCTTTGGAGGAGCTCTGTGAGGGCTCAGCCACGGGTCCAGGTCACAGTTTTGTGTCTGTAGTGAAATGTCCCTTGCTGTCCCACTGGGCTTGGGAAGCTCCTGTTGGGCTGGGCCATTTCACTGCTCTGCCCACACCACACGTGCTGGAATGAGCATTCCAGCCCCTGCTCCCACTGGGGGTTGCAGTTGGACAGGGCTGGGGACAGTGGCTGACTGGCTCTTGTCACCTCACTTAGGTGTCCACCTCTGATTCCTGCTGGGGGCTGCTTTTAGGGGGAGAACAAACCCTCCCAGCACAGGATTGAGCTGCTCCTGCAGGGCAGAGGAAGCTGCTGTGCAGGTGCTCCTTTCCTGGCTGAGGTCAGGGAGCTCAGTGTGGGTGTCTCTGCTGTGCCAGTGCCCTTTGCACCCTGGTGTTTGCTCACCAGAGATCACCAAACGTGGCTGGGCCCTGCAGCAGGGCAGGTGTGTGTGTTTGGGTGAAAAGGGGGAAATCTGGGTCTCCTCAGGTCGGTGTGGATGTGCTGCTGGTGAGCAGAACTGAGGGCAGAGTTCTTGTGGCCTCCTCACCTCTGCAGAGCTTGGGGCAGTGTTGAGTTTAAGCTGAAGTTTGGCACAAGGATAAAGAGCTCCAGGGTTTTCCCAGAGGGTGGTAATTGATAGATTTATTTTTTATTGAAAATAACACTCTTAACTCCTTAAACTCAGCGTTGTGAGGGGGCAAACATGGAATGTATTTGTGGTCTATTAAAGGTACCACTAAACTGCAGAGTGAGTGTGTTCTGGAGGGAAGAGAATGGACTTAGTGCCATTCAGAAGCCAGGTGTGTCTGTGTGCAGCTCAGAGGGAGATCAGCAGGATCTGGAGGTGTTTTCTGGAGTTGTGGAATGAGGGATGAAGGACAGGGTACCCTGGTTTAGGGTGGTGCTGGAACTGTGGGAAGGGCTCTGTCCCTTCTCCTGTCAGCAAGTCAGGGGCAGCAGCACCATCATCACCAGCTGCTCTGGGATTTCATCCTGTGGCTTTCACTGCACAGGGTTTGGTTTTAGCCAGTGGAGCCTCTTGGACAGGTTTGAGGGGTTCCAGTGCCCAAAGAGGTGGTGGCTGCACTGTCCCTGGGAGTGGATATAGGAAAGGAATTGTTCCCTGGGAGGGTGGGCAGGGCTGGCACAGGGTGCCCAGAGCAGCTGTGGCTGCCCCTGGATCCCTGGCAGTGCCCAAGGCCAGGCTGGGCAGGGCTTGGAGCAGCCTGGGGCAGTGGGAGGTGTCCCTGCCCATGGCAGAGGGTGGAACTGGATGGACTTCAAGGTTCCTCCCAAACCATTCTGTGATTCCATGACTCTACTGAACTGCAGTCTTTGTTTACAAAAATAACAATAATACAAGTGATCCCCTTAAACCCTTAATCTTTCTCAAGAAGAGAAACTTGTAGATGGATTAGTTTTCTTTAGGACAGTTCCAGATTTCTATAGCATTTCACAGAACTATAGGCTTGGAATAACTTGGATCAGGAATTTGGGCTTGTGGAGTGTTAGCTGGTGGAAGCACTTCCCTGAGGATGAGCTGCAGGCTTCATTTTCCAGAGCTGCTGCTCATCACTCCTGCAGAGCTGTCAATCCCACTCCTTTACCAGGCATTGCATTTTCTTTAGAAAAATAAAATCCTAAAAATAGTTGGTGGTTACGTTGGTAGGAGAGAGAAATTTCTGTGGGAGCTTTGAGCCTGCGTGGCTGAGTGTGGAGTTACAGAATGCACAGCTGCATTCCAGCTGTTGGCTTGGGATCTGCTTGCTGGGGAGTTCTGGGGCAGCTCTGGAGCACACCAGTGGGATGATAAACAGTGCAGGGTGTTCCACTGGAGTTTTCCTCCTTTGTTCTGAAGTTCCTGTGGGAAAGAGTGGGTTGGGCACTGATTGCATTGGTGCTGAGGAGCTGCTGGGGATGCACAGGAGGAAGGTTCCTGCTGGAGGGGAGCTCTGTGCAGAGCTGATGGGTTGGATTGTCTGTGGTTGTTTCTGTGCTGTGTGAGAGACCAAAGTGTTTGCCTTGGATTAAAATGGTTGGGATTTGCATCCAGGAGTTGGAATGGAGATTGAGTGGGCCCCAGAGCAGGATGGTGTGGGAGAAGTCATGGAGCAGCAGGATCCTCCTGGAGTCAAGACTGTCAGCCTGCAGGCTGCAGTTTGAGATGTTAAATTAGCTGCACCTTAAGTGTAGGAAAGGTGCCTGTTTGTGCTCTGGCAGAGAGAAAATCCAACTTTTATGGAAGCAGGTGTGGCAGTCAGGGCATCCTGTGGTACTCTTGTGCTGAGTCCAGGTGTTCTGCTGGGATCAGGATCTGTGCTTTGCTGGGGTTGGGATCTCCTGCACTGCAGTTTGGGAAATAAAGCTGAGGATCACACTTGAGATAAGTTCTGTTTGTTCTGAATCTGCACTTTGAGATGTTTGGAAGCTTTCCAGTGGCTTGAGGGGCTCCAGGAGCTGGAGTGGGACTTGGACAAGGGCCTGGAGGGACAGGACCCAGGGAATGGCTCCCAGTGCCCAGGGCAGGGCTGGATGGGAGATTGGGCAGGAATTGTTCCCTGGGAGGGTGGGCAGGGCTGGCACAGGGTGCCCAGAGCAGCTGTGGCTGCCCCTGGATCCCTGGCAGTGCCCAAGGCCAGGCTGGACAGGGCTTGGAGCAGCCTGGGACAGTGGGAGGTGTCCCTGCCATGGCAGGGGTGGCACTGGGTGGGCTTTAAGGTCCCTTCCAACCCAAACCATTCTGGGATTCTGTGATCCCTATGAGTGATTGGAAAAAAGTGAGTTCCCCATGTTAAGAGTGTGATAAATGAGGTGTATCAGGCTGGATTAAACTTAAATAGGTTAAAGAAGTTGAAAATAGGAAGAATCATTTTAGATATTAGTAAGATGTTGTTATAACAATTAGCATTAGCATTCTTTAGCATTACTGCTAAATGAAATACAGAAGAAGCCTTGTTTACATTTGTTTTTATTGGAATCCTTCCAAACTGAAATTCTCCTGCTACTCCTCCATATACTAATTGAAACAAAATTAGACTAATCTCTTATTTTAGTTTTGATTCGGTACCAGTTTGATGCAGAAGATTTCTGAATTACTCATTACCAGCTTTGTTTTGATTTTTCTTTTCTGGGGAATCTTGTAAACACAGTAGTATGAGATCCACCTGATATTTGGGTGAGACTTGGAAATCTGGGGCAGAGAGCTGTGATTTCAGTGTGCTGATGAGTCAGCACTGAACCCTGCCCCTCTGCAGGATCATCTTCCCAAACTGGGAGCAGCCCTGGCCAGGACCTCCCCAAAACCACGTGGTGTTTGTTGGAGGAGACTTTTCACTTGTGCTCTGCACTTCCAGCACGTCCAACATTCCTGAGTGGCTCTGAGTGCTGGAGCTGCTGTGCTGTGGCTGCCACATTCCTCTGCTCCCTGGGAGTGACACCTCAGTGTTTCTCCATCAAAAAAAAAAAGACATTTCCTTTTTCCACCTCTTGTAAAGACAGGTTTTGTAACTGGGAATTAATGAGGAGGCTTAGAAGCAGAAATGTAGTTAAGTGAGGTCAGAGCTGACCTGGTAATGGGGAAGGTGGAGCTGGAGTGTTGAGAAATGTGATTTTCCAGTGGTGGAGCACAAGGTGGATCCAACATCCTGAGCTTGGCTAGGTGGGGCAGATTAAAGCATGAAACTCAGTTACTAAAAACACACCTAAATGATAAACTCCATCCCTCATTTTACAGAAAAATCTCAAAGCATTTACCAGATCCTCACATTTTCAAAGATGCCTGAGGCAGTTACAGCTGGTGGGAACTGGGGAGCTGCAGTGCCAGGCAGTGCTGTGGTGACCTGGAGCCCCCAATGCAGCCCCTTGTTTCCTTCAGAGCTGCCCTGAGATACTCCCCCACCTGCCCCCTGGGCTCCTGTGGCTGCCTCAGTTTCCTTGAGGGGCTTTGGAGGAATATCTCAGGGGACAGGGTAAAAGATTCCAAAAGAGGCTCTCACCCCAGGATCAATCCAAGGCTTTGTTCTCCAAGGGTTCCAGGGAAGAGAGAGAGAACAAGGAAGAACAGGACTTTATCTGGTCTCCTGCTCAGGAGAGATAACTGGACCTGAGCCAGTGGGGTCAAGATAGGGAGGAAGGGTCAAACTCCATGGTCACAGGCTTCAGGGGTTCTGGGGAAAAAACATTCCCCAGAGGAATACAACAGCTCTGCAGGTGACATTTGCTGCTCTGTTCCGTGGATGACGCTGAAAAACCACCGGCGAAGTGTTTGCTGTGCCATATCCTGCTGGGACACGTGATGTGGGGCTGCTCTTGGCTGGGGGAGGGGTTGCATTTCATGATTTGGGGTTTTTTGCAGAGCTGGGGGGGCTCCTGAAGTACGTGCGGCCCTTCCTGAACTCCATCAGCAAAGCCAAGGCGGCGCGCCTGGTGCGCTCCCTGCTCGACCTCTTCCTGGACATGGAGGCGGCCACGGGACAGGAGGTGAGGCTGCACTCCCAGCACCAGGCTGTTCCTCAAAAGCCTGCAACACCATTATCTGACCCAGTTTGCTTCTCACTGAAGAATTATTCATGTCAGGAAGCAGACTTTTAATGCGTTTTGGGTGTGTTTTATAAATAAAACATCAGGTCATTGAATTCAGAACCATGTTTTTCTGCAAGCCTCTCCCTGCTGCAGGTTAGGAGTGACTCCCACCACAGGCATTTGTTTTAGGTTCATGTTGCTCCCTCAAGTTGTGCCAGAGGAGGTTTAGATTAGATATTGGGGAAAATTCCTTTACTGAATGGGTTGTCCAGCCCTGGCACAGCTGCCCAAGGCAGTGGTGGAGTCCCCGTCCCTGGAGGGATTTAAAAGCTGTGTGGATGTGGCACCTGGGGACAGGTGTCAGTGCTGGGTTAATGGTTGGACTCCATGATCTTAGAGGGCTTTTTCCAACCTCAGTGATTGCAGGTGCAGCATTGGGAGTGGTGTGGTCAGTGCTGGGGATGTGTTCCCAGGGAGCTTGGGGCAGGAATGGTGGGGGTGGTGTGGGATGGCACAGAGCTGGAGGAGCCACTGCTCAGGATGGACACACCTGTGATGGGTGTTTCACTGCACAGAGACACAAAAACTACTCCTATAGGATACATTTGTCTTAGTTTTTCTTTTTTTTCCCCCCAGTTGGTGGTTTTTTGGGAGTGGGATAAGGACAGGAGCACCTTGGGAGTGCTTCCAGGCTGTGCTGCCCTGCTGTGGGCTGTGCTGGCACAGGAAGGGTCTGAGCAGCAGGGTAGAGGCAAAACCCACATGAAACCTGCACTCAGGGGCTGGCAGACTGCAGGCTGGAGAGGTTCTGCCATGCTGAGGGGCAGGTGACGTTCTCATTAGCCAAATTAGCACAAAATCAGCCAAATTAGAACTGTCATCCTCTAGTGCAGGTAACCCAGCCAATGTCCCTTGTTTGCTGATCAGTCCTTGTGGCTTGTGAGTGATGAATGGTGACAGAATGTTTTCCCCCTCTTTCTTTAACAGACCAGGTCAGAGGGGTGGGATGTGCAGGTGAGAAGGGAGAGCTCCTAAAAGTGTCAGGAGGAAATGAGCAGCTGCAGGCTTTTCTCCAGGTAATTTGGTGTTAACTGCATTTGGATGCAGTTGCAAAGGAGGAACAGGTTGGAGTAATGGTGATGCAAATAATAAAAAGTCAGTCAAAGTAGTCACTTTAGAGCATATTCTGAAGCTAAACCCAAAACCTTAAGGAAGGATGACATCAACCTGTGAGGTCCTTGATGCAGCAAGCTCAAATCCTTTCAGCAATGTTCTGAGGATTGGCTGCTTCCTCAGGGTAACTCACATCCAGAATGCTCCCAGGAGCCCAGTAAAGCAGTGAAATTGCAGATTTCTCCAGCTCCTAATGCTCCAGCTATCACCCTGTAATAAATTGAAGCTTCATAATGGCTTTTCATAAAATGTTCACATTTAATAAGCAGTGAGAAGGAGCTGACAAGGCTTGCAGTGTTGAGCTGCAATCCAGAGCTTTTGGGAAGAGGCATTCCTGAGCCTGGCTGCACAGGATGACTTCCTGTGTGTTATTGGCCAGATAAGATACAATAACACCTAACTGAGATGGAGCAGTTCTGCTTTAGCCATCAAGGGAGTCCCAGCCTGAAAAATGTGGGAAGATTCTGAGTTTCTTTGCTGTGCTTTAAAATGATGGATGAGGCCCCCAAAGCAGAGCCCAGCACCTCTGCTGCTTTGTACAGATTACATGATCTATCTAGGCCCTAAAGCACATGAAATTTATTTTTCTTTGTTGAAAATACACCATGACTCTGGGTTCCAACTCTGGGAAAGCATTAGTGCCTCCCCCCAATGCCTCCATTTGACACCTGTGGTGTCCTTGGGAGGCATTTGGGGCGGGCACTGACAGAATGTCTGGGATTGACTGATTTCTTTCTGCTCCCTCCAAGGTTGACCTGTGTTTAGAGTGTATTGAATGGGCCAAATCAGAGAAGAGGACTTTCCTACGCCAGGCCCTGGAGGTAGGTCTCAGATCCCCAACATGTGGAGCAGCATCATCCCCTTGTCACATTTAATACCTGTAAAAGCAGAGCACTTGTGTGCTGTTCAGGTCTTCCTCTGTGTCAGGGGAGGGCATTAATTACACCCAAATTCTCCTGAAAAATGCAGGGTTTTACTCCTTGTGCAGCAGGCCTTGCACAACTGGCCCACACAATGTGACAAATACAGATTAATAGAGCAAAGTCTGTGCAGAGAAGAATACAAAGCTTCATTTTACAAAACAAATCTGTTCTGGCTTTCCTCACAGCAGTTCCTTTTCTGTTCTCCAGGCGAGGCTGGTCTCTCTCTACTTCGACACCAAAAGGTACCAAGAAGCTCTGCAGCTAGGTGAGGCTCCCACTAGGTGGTGGTAAATCTTTGCTTTTAATTTACTCCTGACAAGGAAAGCCATCGCCTGTGTCACCTTCCTTGAGAAGTTTTGCAGCATTTGGGTCTTAATTTCTCAGTGCTGGTCCAGTTCTGCCACCTTTTGCTGTAGCTGGGTGATAACAGCTCCTAGAGGTGTCTTTGTTCTCGCTGCTTCACCATCCTTACCCATCCCACCTGGGCCTAAGGCCAGTTTGGATGGGGTTTGGAGCAACTGGGAGGTGTCCCTGCCCATTTGAGAGTGGAATGAGATGAGCTTTAAGGCCCCTTCCAACCCAAACCACTCTGAATCACAGAATTGCTCAGTGCAGATAATTCTGGGGGCTGTATCCAGCTGAAGGCCACAGGTTTGGCTCCTGCTGGAATATGCTGGAATACTCTGCTGTATTCCACAGAGGCTGAAGGGAGAACGCAGCTTTTTTCCAATTTGCTCAAACACAGCCCCAATAAAACCAGGAAATGGCAAAACCTCTCTGGGTGTCATTAGCCAAGGTCTTCTGGAGGCCTCAAGAATTTGCCTCTGCACCATCTGAGGGGTGGTGATGAACCAGTGAACTCCTGCTCTGCCCCGAAGCAGAGTAAAGCAGGACCTCTTACAGCTCCCATGGTGCTTTAAAAGTGCTCATTTTGCAGATGACTGCAGTGCTGTAAGTGAGGCTTAAGCTGTAACTGAGATTGAAGCTTTAAGTGAGGTTTAATCTGTGAGGTTGAAGCTGTCTGAGGGGTGTTTGCACAGCCTGCTCTGCCAAGGCTGAGGGGCAGTTGCATGGACACAGCCTGAACTCTCACCTGGACCCAGAACTTCTTAACCTGTGTGGCTGCATGAGACTGTGTCATGTCCAGAGTCACCTGGGTGACGTGTACTCCATCAGGATGTTGAGTTCATGGAATTCACTATGGAATTAGATGTTGTTTGCCCAGGGATAGGTAATGATCTCAGGTTTAAACTGATCAGAAGCCACACTCCAAAGCTGTGCTTAATTGATTTAATCTCTTGGCTGGTGGTGATTCAGCCTGGGGAGCTGGGAAGCTCTGTCCCTCTAGGGCAGGCTCTGATGCTCTGTCAGGCTGTCAGTGTTGTGCACAGCATTGCTGTGTGGCTGAGGAGGTGGTTGTGTCCGTGGCTGTGGGGAGTGGGTGCAAGCAGAGTCTCTTAGGGATGTTTCCAGGGAGAATCCATTTGTTTCTGCCCAGTTCTGCAGTTTCAGCTCTGGTTATCAGCTCCTGAGCACAGCAAGGAGGAGGAGGAGGAGGTTTTTATATCTCCTCACCGTAAGTTACCTCTTCAGTGGGGGAAAGAAGGGGACAAGTTTCCTCCAGGACTGGTTCATTCTGTCCTCACAAGACAGTGAGGCTGTGATGTGGCAGCTTGTCTTGACATTTCTTAGGCTGTCCTTTCCTGCCTCCTAAATCTAACCTATAGATGTCCTGTGTTAAAATCATTCCTTCCTCATCCATGTCCTCAGGAGTTTCAGAGAATGGTCTGTGATGCAGAGGGGGCAGTTCTGCAGCAGCTCCCTGTGGGAAAGGGAAATCACCTGGGAGCAGGTGCCAGAGTGACCACCCCAACTGCCCCTCCAGACCCACTCTGCTGCCCACACACCACCTCTGGCACAAAACTGCTTCATCCTCCCGCTGTGGACTAGCACTGTCCCACCATTACTCCCTCTCCTGGGCTTTTTCTTGGAAGAACAGATTGTGTGAACCTCAAAGCCCTGACTGCTGGGGGAGGGTGGGTGGCCCCTGGAGAGGCTTGGTTTGTGTGGGTGCTGCTGCAGAGCAGCTCCCAGTTCTGTCCTTGCCCTCTGCCAGGCTCCCAGCTGCTTCGGGAGTTAAAGAAGATGGATGACAAGGCACTGCTGGTGGAAGTGCAGCTCCTAGAGAGCAAGACCTACCATGCCCTGAGCAACCTGCCAAAAGCAAGAGCAGCCTTAACCTCGGCACGTACCACGGCCAATGCCATCTACTGTCCCCCCAAGCTGCAGGCAGCGCTGGACATGCAGTCAGGTGAGGCCTCTGGGACAAGGACAATGCCCAGGACTCGTCCTGACACATCACTTGTCTGATAATTGTTTTTTCTGAGGGGAAGTGGTGCTCAAGGTACCACCAGTTCAGCCTCAGGTGGTGTCAGCTGCAGTGACATTGTTCCTGACACCGGTGTTTTCAGCCCATTTTTGAAAGCTGCTGGTGGTGGAGGGTCCATAAGCTCCCCAGGCACTGCAGTTCCAGCCTCACACTGTGTTCCTGACCCATTACACGTTGTTCCTGACCCAGTTTGCAGGCACTTACCTGAAGTGCCCCAAACTTGTCTGTCTAAAAGTGTCCTCGTAAGAGAGGGTGTGGATTTTCTTCTGATAGAGATGAGACAAGGGGGGCACAGGAGGAAAGGATTCCCTTCACTGAAGTCACAGATAAAGCACTGAACAACCAAATTGTTGTGTCCTCTCCCAGCCATGCTCAGAATTAACCTGTTTGTGCCTCTCCCAGGTATCATCCACGCAGCAGAAGAGAAGGACTGGAAAACAGCCTATTCATATTTTTATGAGGCGTTTGAGGGCAATGATTCAATTGACAACCCCAAAGCCATCACTGCTCTGAAATACATGTTGCTGTGCAAAATCATGCTCAACAGGTAGGTGGCAGATGGTTCTGGGAAGAACACTTCCTGCATTTCCAGGGGAAGGGCTTTTTGTTTATGGCACTCTGATGTAATGGGCTCAAGCAGTGTCTTTATCCCCTGATCAGTGCTTCTGATGTGCTGGTATTTGGGTTGTTGTACTTTGCTGTCAGTTGGGGATTTTTGAGGTGCTCTGGGGTTTAAGTTGACCCTGTTCCTGTATAAATCTCTGCTCCCTTCCCTCTGCAGCCCAGAAGATGTGCAAGCATTAGTGAGTGGGAAGCTTGCTCTGCGGTATGCAGGAAGACAGGTATAGAGACTTAAGCCTTTCTATCTTCCTCTTACTTTTCTCAATGCTGGCTTATTCTTTTTGTCAAACACTTTGCTCTTTTCATACCAAAATACCCATCACTCCTGAGTGTCCTGAACGAGATCCACAACTGATTAAATTACCACGAGTCATTGCCAGAAGTCAGTTGCCTTCAGAGGGGTTTACAGTGATTTTCACAACCAGAAATGCTCGCTTCATTTTCCCTGGTTTTCTCCTTCCTGCTGTTCCTCAGCTACAAACTGCCTGATGCCACCAGGTTCTTGTGTCCCTGCTCTCACCAGCTGCTGCAGGGTTGAAATCCGAGTTCCTGCTTGTACTTCATTGTAGCCAGTCCTGAGAATCCATTCCTGGCAGTGCAGCTGAGCAGGTGGAGACCTGGCTGGCTGCGAGGTGGGAGCCAGGCAGGCTGGGAGGTGTTAAATCCTCTGCTTATTCTGACATGTGAACGTGCCAGGCTGGGAATGCCACCCCCAAATTCAATCCAGGGCTGCCTGTAGAAGGTGCAGGTGTGCCAGGGGCTGGGCCAGGCCAGGCTGGGATCCTGCTGCCCTCAGGGGCTCAGCCTGGGCTTTGCTGTGACGCAGGAGCTGCTGCTCCCCTGCCCACAGGGGATTGGGAATTAGCAGAGCTCAGTGAGCAAACGTGCGTGGAAAGGTCTGACCTGGGGATATCCCTCCTGGATCAGGGAGGGCAGCCCCAATCCTGCCTCATCCCTTTGCCCTGAGTGGCAGCTGGAGGCTCCTCTCCAGAGCAGGGGATGCTGGCTGTTCCCACACTGTGCCCCTGAGCCAGCCCTGCCCAGCAATTCCCACAGCCACTGGGGAGCAGGGAGAGGACAGCCCTGGGGCAATCCTGGGATATTCCAGGTTGGAAAGGTCCACAAGGATCAAGTCCAGCTCCTGGCTCTGCACGGGACAGTCCCAGAAGAGGGGGCAGCAGAAGCCTGGGCCTTGTGCACCAGGGGCACCGAGCTGTCCTTGTCCTGTCCTCCCCACCTGGGCTCTGTTCTGCTGTTCCCTGCTGGGGTTACCACTGTTGGGTGTAAATGTGCTTGTTTGGGGATGTGGCTTTTGCTTCATTTCAGCAGTTATGGGGTAGAGAAGACTCCTCCCTGTTGCTGTCCATGGTGGGGTGTCCATAGGAGCTGCTGCCCTGCCCCTGTCACTCCCCACTGTGCTGAGGGGGAGAGACTCAGCTGGAGGACCACTAAGCAAGTGCCAAAATGTGCACTTCCCTTCAAAACAGCATCAAGCTCCCTCCCAACCTGCAGCTGCTGCTGTCAGGCCTGGGTGCTTTGTCCCTCTGGAGATGTTTCATGTCATGTCCTGCAGCTGCCCAGCTTGTTCTTCCCTCAGCAGCTGCTCTCCCTCTGCCTGTGGCAGTGACAGGGAACATTCCTGGTTTGCTGTTTAAGCACGTTCCCAGGGTACTGCACAGTTGGCAAATTCACCCTCAGAGGAGGATCCAGAAAAAAAAATAACCTCCTTTGGCTCTCTTTCCCCACAGACAGAAGCACTAAAATGCGTGGCACAGGCCAGCAAGAACCGGTCGCTGGCAGATTTTGAAAAGGTGAGTCAGGGACACAAAAGATGGGGCCTGGCTGGGCAAAAACCAGTCAGAAATGCCAGGTTTGGAAAGTTGTAGGAGCTGTTACATCCCACAGGAGGAAACCATGGAAACATTGATAGAAAGCAACAGTGCATCAAGAGATACCCCCCGAAACTGGTTACGTTTTAGTGCGTGGGGGGTAAACTTGCTTGAACCCAGTTTCTTCCTTTTTTTGGGGGGAGGGGAGGGGAGCCAACTCCAAAGCAGTTTTCCTTTAGGTGCTGTGTGCTGGGATGTGTATCCTCCTAAACTTTTTCCTGGTTTCAGCAGGAATTCTGCAGAGCTCAGGGAGAGGATTCCCATGTCAGGATCCAATCCTGTCGTGCTCTGCTGCCTGTGGACAGAGACTGGGGCTCACTGAGCTCCAGCAGGGTGAAGATAAATGATTTTGGAAATCTGGGCTGGCTGTTGGATGCTGGGCTGTGGTGACCTGCTGGCTTTTAGCTAAGTTAGGGATTGGATTAGCCATGGTACTTGGCTGGGCAGGGATCTCATCCTCAGAGGACCTTGAGGAGCTGTTGCTACTGGAATTATTTCCTCCCACCGTGTCCCCACAGGCTCTGACAGACTACAAGGTGGAGCTCAGGGACGACCCCATCATAAACACTCACCTGGCCAAGCTCTATGATAATTTATTGGAACAGAACCTGATCAGAGTCATCGAACCCTTCTCCAGAGTACAGGTAAATGTTTCCAGCAGCACCTGGATGGGCTGGTCCCTCTGTCCCTGCTGCTGGGGGTGAGGGGATTGTTCCCTTATGGAACACTTCTTACTCTGAGCTGTTCTGCACTTTGAGAGAGCTCGGGGTTGAAATTACAAGGAGGAGGCTGAGGGGACCTTTGGAAAACCACATTCCAGAGTCATTGCCCTTTCCACCTGTTTCTCTCTGGCTTTTAACCCTGAAGGTGACAGGATTTGCCTTTGAAGGCCTCTGACAGGGCAAGGCTGTGCCATAGTCTTGGAGAGGAGACATTTCACCTTTCAGAGTGAAATGGCTTTAGGGGTCCAGTCCATCTTGGTTAAAATCAGATGTGAAACCTGAAGAACCTGAAGCTGCAGAGTGGAGAAAGCCACTGGAGATTTTTAGGCCAGAGCATTTCCAGGCCCTTGAGCAGTTCCATGGAAGAGCCCCAAACCTCTGTGTTGTGTGTCCAAAGTGCAGCTAAAGATTTACCTAAATGTTGCTCTTTCTTATAGATTGAACACATATCCAGCCTCATCAAGCTCTCAAAGGTAAGAACCTCACCAGAAAACAGTGCCATGTGTTCAGAGGGCAGAGGAGTTGGGGTTAAGTAGCATTTGTCACTGGGAACTGAACATGAGGGGTGACAGATGAGATCTGTCTAATTATAATTAATGTCTAATTATAATTAAAAAAAATAATTTATTAAAAATATAATTATAATTTAAAAAAGGATGCAGTGTGGGTGTTTAAATACATACATTAACTATCAGAATGAAGGAGCATATTTTAAAAAAATTGCAACTGGCATTTAATTTAGAACTATTTTCTTATTCAACACAGCATTGTAAATGTGCTGAATTTAAGAGGTTGCTTTATTCTCAGTCTTGTGGCTACTAATATAATTTTGGGGAGAAAAAAGAAGCCAAATATGGTTCTAGATAGGAAAGGACCTTGTTTTACAGACAGCTCCTCTTATTCTGAGGGCTTGAGCACATTCTTGCTCCATCCAGGAGAACTAAACTCTGGCACAGGCAGCTCCTGGGAGGCATCGAGGCTTCCTGTGCTCCAGCCTTTGCTGTGCTGTCCCCTTCCCTCCCATGGGTTTTATTCTCTGTCTTGTCTCTTACTTTTTATTGGAGGCAGATTTTCCTCTGCTCTGTCGTGACCAGCTCAGTCTTCCCCCTGTGTTTAATCCCCTGAGTGTTCCCAGGGGAACCTTACTTAGACCCTTAAGATGCAGGATCCAGCTAATCTCCCTGCAGCGTCATTGGGGTGTGTCTGTCACACTGACTCTGCAGCCACTGCTTCACAGATAATCCCAGACAGATTCAGTGGTAGGAAAATCCCCTGTAATCCCAGCCAGTTGCACCCCAGAGTGCTGTTGTCTTGTGCTGGCATTAAGGGCAGAGGTTGGGAAGTGAGCTGAGCTCAGCCTTGGTGGTCACAGAATCACTGAATCATTCAGGTTGGAAAAGGCCTCTGAGATCATTGAGTCCAAATATTCCCCCAGCACTGCCAAAACCACCCCAGGTGCCACATCCACACATCTGTTAAATCTGGTGATTTCACCTCTGCCCTGGGCTGGACAACCCTTTCCTTGAAGAAATTTTCCCTAATATCCAACCTAAACCTCCCCTGGCACACAGTCTGTTCCCAGACTGGCTCGTGCTGTTTAACACATCCTTAATACTCAGAGTAAAAGCTGCTCTGTGCCCCCTCTGCCCAGAGAGGAGCTGCCCCCTCCTGTGGCCCTTCCTGGGCAGGAGCTCAGCTGGGTCCTGCATGGATTAAATAAAACTTGGCCAGCTCTTGTCTAAATCCTTGCTGAATTGAGTTAGAGAGTTCCAGAACCTCCACAAGTAAAGCCTGTGTGAAGTGACAGGTACAGTGTCACCTGTGGGACAAGGGACATGCCGGTGCTCCCTCATTAACAGCTGCTCCCTAATTTCCTGAGGCATCTCAAGCAGGTGGTGGTGTCCAAGCCACGTTCAGGGAGGAGGAGCTGCTGTTGAGCAGTGCTCATGCCCCACCAGGCCTGCCAAGTGTGCAGCAGGGAAATTCACTTATTTTTGTGTTCTGGGAGACTTCTCATTTTTCTGCTTCGATTTCAGGCTGAGGTAGAAAGGAAACTGTCACAGATGATCTTGGACAAGAAGTTTCATGGTGAGTCTCTGCATCCCTCAGCTCCGCCCCGTGTTTGCACGAGCTGGGGCTGACTCCCCTTCCTCCTCTGAACCTGGCAGTCCTGCCCAGGCAGCAGATGTGCAGGTGACAGTCAGGAGGGACAGTCAGGAGTGACAGGAATGCTGTTCCTGCTGCTCCATTGGAGGTGACAGTCAGGAAGGTTCTTCCTGCTGCCCCATCCACTTTCCTTAACCTGAGGGTTAGTTCCAGAAATGCTGTTGGGTCCCTTTTGCTGTGACAGCATCCAGGGACAGTGTGGGACCCCCAGCTGGGCTGCCTGGCCAGGCTGGCCTCTCCATCTTGGAGCTGACCAGAGGTGTGGTCACCTTTCCCAGCTGTTCGTGTCCAGAGCATTCTGTGGGGGCACCCCATGGCCCTGTGGGTGCTGTGGCTTGGCTGGGCCCCAATACCTGCCCAAGGAAGCAGTTCTGCTCTTGGTGCTGTTGTCCCTGGATGTGGCTGGGCCAGGGGAATGCCTGGGGGGGCAGCAGGCTGGGCACAGAGCACTGTGGGGGGACAGAGCCCACCTGGGCACAGCTGCAGGGTAAAGCAGCTGTGCTGAGCCATCCTGCTGGGCACAGGGCCTGAGGAGGCAGGGAGGTGGTCGGGGAGGGCAGGAATGCTCATCTCCTGGATGGCTTCTCAGGCTCTTCTCCGGGATGTGTTTTTCTCTGGGAATGCTAAAGCAGTCCTGACCAAAATCAGCCAGTCCAGCCCAACACGTGAGCCCTTCCCAAACCCTGCACAGCTGATTTCTGGGGTAGATCCCTAACCCCCTGCTGTCTGGGAGCTGTGATCCATCGAGCATCCCAGTGCCAACAGCAGCTTGTGCCCGCAGGAATCCTTGACCAGGGCGAGGGCGTCCTGATCATCTTCGACGAACCCCCCGTAGACAAAACTTACGAGGCTGCCCTCGAGACGATTCAGAACATGAGCAAAGTAGTGGATTCGCTCTACAACAAAGCCAAGAAGTTGACATAGGTGAGTGGGGCCTCCCCGGGGGTGCAGAGCTCCGGAGTCGCTGCCAGGCCCCGCCGTGTCCCTGAGCCTCGTTCCCTCTCCTGTCGAGTGACCTGTCTCTGTTTTCTCTTTGCAGAGTTGAATTTGCTAGCTGTCATTTGGAGAGTGTGTGTGACAGGAGAGTGAAACCTTTGGGAAAATGTTAGGAGACTTTTTTTTTTTTTTTTTTTTTTTTTTTTCCTTCTTTGTTCTACTTTTCGCTCGGAAAGTTTTTAAACTTCCTCATCCGGTGCATCTTGTATTCCAGACGATGCGTGTTCCAGTTTCCATGTAATCTTTACTGGCCGAACTTTGTATCTGGGGGGGGAATATTGTTTAAAAAAAGAGGGTATTCTAAATAAAAGGAAAAAGGCTTACACTACCTAAACATGTGCTTTCCACTTCCTGAGGGACGGCAGAGTTCAGCAGGGACAGCGTTTTGTTACCAGTAGGTGCCCAAAACCAGTTTGTTTCATCTCCTCCGCCCTGAAATCGGAGACGTGCTGGCCGTGTCCAAGCAGCCAACTCGATTCCATTTGTACTGAACCAAACCAACCCAAAAATGTACAGACTGCTGGTTTCTTTTCCATCCTCGAGGCCTCCGACCCCCTCGAAAGCAGCTCCGCGATGATTTTCCTGCAGCCCCGGCCGCTCTCGGCGAAGGGAACGGCGCAGGTTTCCCTGGAGCCTGACTTGCATGCTCTTGTTTGCAGATAGACTTAGATTTTCAATGTTCCCTCCCTCCCCACCTGCGCTGGTAGGAGGAGCAGGCGGAGCCGGCTCCAGCTGTGCCTGTGCTGCAGCAGCGCTGGGCTCTGCTTCCCCACGCCGCCTGGGGCAGCCTGGCCCTCTGGAACAGCCCAGGGGGAGCCTCCTCCTGGCTCCCAAAGCCCTGGGCTGTGTTCCAGCATGCTCCGTTCTCTGGTGAGGTTTCCAGTAAGTTTTAATGCCATTTGGGCAGTGTAAGCTTCAGCATCTCTGTCCTGCTCATCTTTATTTTTCCTTTCCCCGCTGTCTCTTATCTCCCTCTCCACGTTTTTCTTACAAAATTTATATTTTGTAAAAGGATTCTGTTTTATCAGGAAATATTTTGCCTTCACGCTGACTTTTAGACTGGCTGATTTTTTTTTCCCCTTTCTGTTCACATTTTGACCTCTCCGACCTTTTATTTTATTTTATTATTTTTAATTTCCATCTCCTCCAGTCAGTCGCTGTTTGGGTTTTTGGCACCATCAATATCAAATGTACAAACGGTTCTTGCTAACCAACACCAGGTATATCTGATGTTCAGATGAGTTCCAATAAAGAATTTTTTTTTCAAAAACCTCTGTCTCCTGTCTTCAGCCATGAGGGCAGATCCTGGGCTGGGTGCAGCTCTCCCTTTTCTTAAGGAAGGGTGGGATCATCCCCTCCCCAAAGCATCATTGGGGACGATATTTTGGGACGATATTTTGGGGCAGCATCACCAAAGATTTATGGATTGTGATTGTTCCTGGCACAAGTTCTAGTGCTACTGAATGTATAATAATTATTAGCACTATGATTATGGTGAAAAATGGGTTTAATGTGGCCTCTCCCCCCTCCAGCCTTTCCTGACCGTGCCCTTAGGCTGTGTTGGAGTCTCTCACTGCACAAGGCCAGGCCCAGATTCCTGGAAAGGCTGGGGAGGAGGTTTAGGGTGTCACTGATAAAATATCTTGGATTTTCATGTCTGAAACTCCTGGGACACCAGGGGGTGCAGGAAAGAAACCTGCCCTCAGAGACAGGAGGATGTGAAGGGTTTCACTCTGTTCTTACATCTCAGGCAGCAGAGAAGTGCATTTCTAGTTTTAATAGTCTTTTAAAACTCCTAATTACTGAGATACTTCCCAAAACATCTCTGTTCAGTTCACTGTGATGCCCCTGAAGTGGCATTTTCCCCAGGGATGTCTCATTGGGATGGGATTCGCTGAATTAGGTGCCAGCTGTGGGTGAATGGAGGGAAATTCATGCCTGGAAGCAGAAATGGAGCAGGGACAGGCAGGGGCTGGGGTGGAGATGGACGTGGAGTCACAGAATCGCGGGAGAGCTTGGGTTGGAAGGGACCTAAAACCCCACCCAGAGCCACCACTCCCACTGTCCCAGGCTGCTCCAAGCCCTGTCCAGCCTGGCCTTGGGCACTGCCAGGGATCCAGGGGCAGCCACAGCTGCTCTGGGCACCCTGTGCCAGCCCTGCCCACCCTCCCAGGGAACAATTCCTGCCCAATCTCCCATCCAGCCCTGCCCTCCTTCAGCTTCTGTCCTGTGTGTCCTTGCTGGGGATTGTGTCCAGCTCCGGCTGTGGGGACAGAACTGATCCTGACCCCACAGGTGACAATGGGGGCGCTGCCAGGTCCCTGCTGGATGCTGAGGGGAGCTGACCAGCAGCTGACCAGGGAGCTGTGGTGACACCAGCTTTGGTGCCCTGTGTGGGATCAGGGAGGTTTGGTGACACGTCAGTCCCTGGAATTGCCTTTGGAATAACGGGGTTTACTGAGGCATCCCCAAGCACATTAAAATGAGGACTCGAACCCCTCAAATTGTAGAGCCTGCTTTTAACCCTTTGGGCTTAAACTTCATAAGGCTGAACTTAAAAGCCGACTGCTTGGATCTGGATGTTTTAATGGACAAAGGGAATTCTCGGTGGCAGCAGTGCCCGGGCTGGGCTGTCACTGTCCCCGTGGTGCAGCAAAGCCTTCGCTTGAGAGGAGAGAGCCCTGCAGAGAGTCCTGACCACCCCTAAAAACCGGCTCCCACTGAGGGCTGAATGTGCTCTGGAGGACAGGCAGGTTTTTGGGACAGGTCTGTCCTCACGGGAGATTTTGGGGGATTTTTTTGAGGTTTCCCTGCTGTGGGAGTGGGATTGGCAGCCCCAGGTCGGGGGCAGGGCATAAATAGGTATAAATGAATATAAATGAATTTGGGTCATTAGCGCAGGGCCGGGATGTGCCCGACCCTTCCCTGCTTCTGGCGGCAGCAGCTCCTGGGCCACGGGGTCCCTCCGCGGGCGGCTCCGGTCCCCGTGGCCGGAGCCGGTCCCGGCAGCCCCGGTGGCGGCGGAGCGGCCTCTGAGTGTCGCTGCAGGTCTCGCAGAGCCTGGCGGGGCCGGTGCTGCCCGGGCGCCTCCCGCTCCGGTCCCGGTGGGAATGGGATGCCGGTCCCGGTGGGAATGGGATGCCGGTCCGGGCGAGGGGCGCTGGGCTGCGGCTCCAAGCGGAACCGTGAGACCCGGGGGGTACGGGAGCTGCAGGCGCGTTCCCCAAAACGCAGCCCGGCCTCAGAACGCCCTACCGGGCATTTCATTGCCCCGGTACTTCGGGACGGTGTCCCGGAGCGGGGGAGGCACCGCCGGACGGGGCAGCGGCGGTGAAGCGCGGCCGCGGGCGGTGCGGGGTTCTGAGCGCGGGATGTGGGGCCCGGGTGCGAACCCGGGGTGCGGCTCCGGGATGCCGGTGGAGAAGAGGTTTAAATCGTAATTTTGGCGTTTTTTTTTAAAAACTATTTTTGTTGCTTTTTATTCTTTTCCCCTCCGTGTCGTGCCCGGCCCTGCCCGGGGTCGGTGGCATCGCCGGGACCCCAACGCGGGCAGCGCTCGGGGGGCGGGGCCAGCACCAGGGGCGGGGCTCACGTCATTCATAAACAGCGGGAGGCGGGGCCTGCGTTTGGGTGGGCGGGGCCTGGCGGGCTGGGGGCGGGGCAAAAGCCATTCAAGGGCAGGAGGGGGAGGGCCCAGGGCGGGTGGGGGCGGGGCTCTGCCGTTCGCTGTCGAGCGGGGGGCGGGGCCAGTGCCGCTGGGGGCGTGGCCGTCTCCATCAGTGGCCGCGGAGGGGGCGTGGCCTCAGCTGTCGCGGCGGGCGCACGTGTCGGCGCGGGGCGGGGCGGCGGGGGCGGCGGGCGCGCGCACTGCGCCGGCGGGAGCGCGCGCGGCGCGGGGCGGGTCCGGGCGCGGCGCTGAGCGGCGGCGGCGGCGGCGGCGGAGCAACGAGAGCGGGGCCGGCCGGGCCGGGCCGGGCCGGGGCCGGGGCCGGGGCCGGGGCCGGGGCGGGCGGCGGGGGCCCGCCGGGCGGCCGGCGCCATGGGCACGGTGCTGTCGCTGTCGCCGAGCTACCGGAAGGCCCCGCTGTTCGAGGAGGGGGCGGCCACGGTGGGGCACTACACGGCGGTGCAGAACAGCAAGAACGCGAAGGAGAAGGGCCTGAAGCGGCACTCGCTGATCTCGGTGCTGCCCTGGAAGCGCATCGCCGCCGTCTCGGCCAAGAAGAAGAGCTCCAAGAAGGTGCAGCCCAACGGCGGTTACCAGAGCAACGTGACCCACCTCAACAACGAGAACCTGAAGAAGTCGCTCTCCTGCGCCAACCTCGCCACCTTCGCCCCCCCGCCGCCCCCCGCCGCCGCCGCCGCCGCCCTCGCCTCGGCGCAGAAGGCGCCCCCGGCCGCGCCCGCCGCCGCCGCCGCTACCCCGCGCCGGGTCGTGGTGCAGGCGTCCACCAGCGAGCTGCTGCGCTGCCTCGGCGAGTTCCTGTGCCGCCGCTGCTACCGCCTGAAGCACCTCTCGCCCACCGACCCCGTGCTCTGGCTGCGCTCCGTGGACCGCTCGCTGCTGCTGCAGGGCTGGCAGGACCAGGGCTTCATCACGCCGGCCAACGTGGTCTTCCTCTACATGCTGTGCCGGGACGTCATCTCGGCCGAGGTGGCCAGCGACCACGAACTGCAGGCAGTGCTGCTCACCTGCCTGTACCTCTCCTACTCCTACATGGGCAACGAGATCTCCTACCCGCTGAAGCCCTTCCTGGTGGAGAGCTGTAAGGAGGCCTTCTGGGACCGCTGCCTCTCCATCATCGACCTCATGAGCCCCAAGATGCTGCAGGTCAACGCCGACCCGCACTACTTCACCCAGGTCTTCGCCGACCTCAAGAAGGAGAGCGGCTCCGAGGAGAAGGGCCGATTGCTCATCGGCCTCGACCGGTGAGCGCCCGCCGCCCCCCGCGCCCCCCGGACGCGCCGAGCCCGCCCGGCCCGGAGCCGCTGAGATCCCGGGGGGATTTGCCCGGCGGGGAAGGGCGGGAGCCGCCGCCGCCCCCCCTGGGGGGACACGGGGGGTTCGGCCGGACCGGAGCGCAGAGCCCCGGTTCCCTCCCGCGCCGCCGCTTTGCAGCCGCCGCCCCCTCCCCACGCTGCGGGCCCGGGGATGCTGCGGCTCCGCCACCGGATTGATCCCAGCGATTCATGGACGGGGGCACAAGAACCCCCCCAGCCGATATCCCCCGGGAGCGGAGCGGGGCTCCGCGGGGCCGGTCACCGCATCACCGAGACAGAGCCCAGGTAGGGGGGGAAAAAAAAAAAAAAAAAAAAAAAAGGAAAAAAATTAAATCCTCTAAAGGCTCCAGCGGCGGCGGCTGAACCGGCCCGGTCGGGACTCACTGGCAGCACCGGAACAGAGACGCGGGCACGGCCCGGGGCACCCCCCCACCTCCCCTTCCTCCCTCATCCCCCCCCTCCTCCCCACCCTTTATTTATTTTCTTTGAAGAGACTCGAATTCCCGAGCGGGTCCGGGTGACGGGAATCACCGCTACTGTTCATGAGATCAATGTGAAATGTCTTGTTCCCATCGTGCACTGATCATGAGTATTGTGTAAAGGATCTACTTGAGTGTGCAAGCAAGGGGAGCCGCCACATGCTGCTATATGAATTCTTCTAGAACAAACCCAACGAACTGCAAACCTGCGGGGGGGAAAGAGAAAAAAAAAAAAAAAAACCCTTCTTTCTTCTGTCATTGTTGCTTTTCCAGTGGTATTGCGCATGCAAACAGGAGCATTTTGTGTCTTCGGGAAAAAAAAAAAAAAAGGAAAAAATGCATAAAAAAATAATAATCAAAAGAAAAACCTTAACGAGAGATGGCTGTAAAATTACACCCATGCACAAAGACCCGCCACCACCCCGACACCGCAGTCTCGAGCCGGTATTCCCGTATCAGGCCTGGGGACTGAGACCTTCTTTTTGGGTTTTATCGTTTTCTTTTCTCCGTGTGCTCAGTTCTAGTTTAGTTCTGGTCCATCGGGCGTTCAACTGGCGAACGAGAGGGAGAAATAACGTGCCATTTATTTTTATTTTTTTTGATTTTTCACTTGAAGCTCTTCATGGCTGTACATTGGACCCTGCTAATGATACATGTGTACGTACGTTTTTTTAGTGCAATCTCTTCTGTAGATCTTTGTTGACCAAATTGGTGGGTATTGTTACTTATTAATTTATATTTGTCTCATTTTGTATGTATGTGTATAGTGTGTTTGTAAGTATGTGTGGTTTATAACCCGACCGACTGTGTCATGGGGCTCAGTGTGCCTGTAATTTAATCCCCTCCCCTTATTTTTATTTATTTTTGTACTGTGCTGATTAAATAAAAATGCACTGACCATCCATTACACGGCAGCGGCTCGTGGCCGAGTCTTTCCTGCGCTCCCGGCCCTCGGAGGCGGGGATGGGATTTGTGTTGACGACAGAGGGGGTTTAACGCAGCCGCCGCTTTAATCGCGTTACCGGCGCTGCGCTCAGCCCGTGGAGGGGGAAAGTCGGGATACTGGGATAACCGGGATATCGGGACACCGATCCCTCCGGGCATCATCGCCCCCCCGAGCCGGCAGGAACGGGCAGTGCCATGCTGGGATGCAACTAATTGCTTTCTTTTATTATTTATTACAGTGAATTATGTAAACAAACCCCAGGTCCATTATAGTAGGTTGGTTGTTTTTTTTTTTTCTGCTCTTTTACACATAAAATATCAGCGATTTATTAAAAAAAAAAAAAAAAAAAAAAAAAAAGGGTTCATTGCATTATCGCCCCTGGCTGAGAATCAAAGTTTCGATTTAGAAATAGTTAATTTATGGGAAAACCAGGAATATATATATTTTATATATTTATATATATATATATATAAAACCAGAGCAGGAACAGATAATATATTTCATAAGACACATCTCGTCACATACAATATTGCCATCTCATGGTAGGAGAAATTTCCCAAGGCTGCGATTTGTGGCTGTCCATCCCAACTCCATCCTGGCATTCTTTTGGAAGGACAAGGGTACAAAAGTGCTGATCCCACCCCCAGCACGTGCCCGGGGGGTTTGCACCAGGGCACGGAAAGCGAGAAGTGCAAATCCAAAGGCACAGCGAGGCCGGGCGCTTCCCTCCGGGGCCGTCCCGGGGCTTTGGCGTCGATGTCGCTCCTCCCGAGGAGCCCATGTGGGGTCAAAGGAGGCGCTGGAGGCTCCGGGGTGGTCCCGGGGTGGTCCCGGGGTGGTCCCGGGTGCTGTGTGAGCCTGGCGGGGTCGGGGCTGCCGGTGTCACCTCCCGGCCCAGCGCTGGTGGTGCCTCGGGGCGGTGGCGTCTGGACGAGCCCAAGGGCAGAGCCCCCCAAGGGCACAGGGGGACATCCCAGGTCACTGAGAGGGGCACCGGGGGCTGGCCGGGCTGCTCCAAGGCCCAGGGACAACGGGAATGGGAGAGCTCTCGGGCTTGTCCCGGTTCATGCCGAGCCAGAGCTGCTCCACACCCGTGTCCCCACCTGGTCTGGGACACCGAGGCTGCAGCGACCTGCCCCCATGCCCCTTGTCCATGGCACGGCTTCAGGAAACCTTTTGTTAATGAGGAGCCTCTTCCAGGCTTAATTCCCAAAATGCTCCATCAAACGAGTGCTCCCCACCCCACACAGCTCCCCCATCTCCAGGGCTGGGAATCCTGGCCTGACCAGCAGTGCCAGGACAATCCCAATGTACAATCCCAGCAGCCTGGGCTGCTCAGGAACCACAGCAGTGCCCAGCACAGTGGGAATAAAGCACTGGGGAGATCCACGTCCCTCCATGGAGACAGAGCTCAGGGTTATCTGGGCTGGGCAGGACGAGCCCAACACCCACAGCCCACTGCTGGGAAGAGCCAGGAAAACTCTTTGGAGGGAGGAGCCTGGGCACTGGCAGCTGGGGCTGTGCCAGGTGAATGTTGGATAGTGCAAAGCTTGGCCCCCCAGAGCTCCCCCCGTTCCTGGGCTCACCCCTGCCCTGGGCCCTGGCAGCCCTCCCTGACCCCAGCGCTGGCCCAGACACGAAGCCACGTGGATCATCTCAAAACTCAGCAAGGCCACATGGTCCCAATGGGAACCCACCAGCTCCAGGCTCCTGGAGGGGGTAATTAAGGCAAGAAGCAATGCAGGATTAACAAAAGCAGGCCCTGCACTGGGAAGTCCCCTCTCCAGCCAAGGTGCCTCGATGGGTTCATGAATTCCCGAGGGAAAGCAGCAGGAATGGAGGTGTCTCCATGGACCTTCCCAGCCCCGTGTGCCTGGAGGGGCTGGAGGAGTGTGGAGTGAGGAAGCCAGCCCTCCCTGCCCAGCCTGGCTCTGCTCCCCACAGAACCTGGCTCCCTGAGCCGGGGATCTTTGGTTCCTCCGGAGGAGGCTGCATCATATTGCAAAAACTGACACGGGGGAAAGGAACATGGGAGGGAAAACTGGAGAGGGGGTGAGGAATCACTGTGGGAAAGGGTGGAAGTACCTATAAACTCTTTTTTTTCGGACTAATCCCAAGGAAGCATTTCCTGATCTTCCAGCCTGGTTTGTAAGATGGGGAACAGGTCACCGGCGATTTTAAGCCTTCATTCCCTGTGAATTTGGCTTTTCCAAACCCCCAGAATTTGGGTTTCCCCAACCTTGAGCTTCAGAGGCTGCTTTAGGCAAGTTGCTACCGAGCATCTCCCGATGCATCCCGGCGAGTCCCAGGCGGGGAGGGCCCCGCTCCGAGGGGAGGGAGGGGCCGTTAATTGCCCGGGGCCGTTAATTGCCCGGGGCCGTTAATTGCCCGGCACGCAGAGGACAAAGCCGGAGCGGTGCTTGGTGAAATCCGGTTGGGATTGATTGATCTTGGTCTCCACGGACACGGTGCATTTCCTGCCGTGCAGGCTGCACTGCACAGGGTTGGTGACAGCGACGTGCAGAGAGCGCTTCTCCCTGCGGGGAAAGGGACACGAGTCAGGGGTGGGGTGGGAGGGGATGGGGTGGGATCCATGGGATGGGGTGGGATGGGATGGGATCATGGGATGGGATGGGATGGGATGGGATGGGATCGGATGGGATGGGATGGGATGGGATGGGATCCATGGGATGGGTTGGGATGGGGTGGCCACAGCTGGTTTTGGGTCAAGCACATCCCACAGCCACCCCCAAACTCTGTGTTAAGCCAGGCCTGAGCTCTGAGCCCAGCTTTGGGCTTGTGAAGCCTCACACTCTGGGCTTGGTGCTGGTGGGAGGACTCAGCTCCATGGGCAGAGCTCAGGCTGGGTCAAAGGGTCCAGGGGCTGCTGCCAGCTCAGCCACTGCCCAGTAAATGACCCCACAGTGACCCCTCCCAGCTCTGTGCCTGCAGCAGTGATGGGGACATCCCTGGGCTGAGCTCAGAGACTGAAATACAGCCTGGAACAGAAAGGAGCCACACGTGGGGTGGTGGCTGTTCCCAGTTCCCTCTCAGATGGACTGAGGTGGCTGGGAGAAAACTGTGTCCCTGCAGCTTTTGAACCCCCACACCCAGTTTTGGTACTAAAAATGATTCCCACGAGTGAATCAGGACTTTCTGTCCCCCACACCCATTTGTCTGTGGCTGTTGGGGTCGCTGCCAGTGGGGACATGAGGACAGCAGGGCCAGGATGCCTGGCAAGAACATCCCCCTTTGCCAAAGGCCATAAAGGCCCTAAATCCCAAATAATGATCCTTGTGCCATAAGCAGAGAAATCATAAATCATGGAATCCTTCAGGCTGGAAAAACCCTCTGGGATCATCAAGTCCAAGTGCTCCCCCAGCACTGCCAAGGCCACCATGACCCATGTCCCCAAGTGCCACATCCACGTGGCTTTAAAATCCCTCTGCCACTGCCCTGGGCAGCTGTGTCAGGGCTGGACAGTCCCTTCCATGAAGAAAGTGAGGAACCCAGCACTGCCACGGCCCCAGTGATGGCCTGGCTGCTCTGGGGGCCAAGTCAATGCCCCAGCTCCAGCCATGATCCCTTGGAACCAGCCAAGAACCCCTGGAGATCCACCAGGAGAGGGGATCTGCAGGAAAAACCTGCAGCAGATCTGTCCCCATGAGCCACCACCAATGGGAAGGGGCTTGGCCTTTGGGAATTCTCTCCTGTGACCTCACCCACACTTCAAATCCCATATTTCCAGCATTTTTAGTATCACATTGAGTGGTTTAGGATCGCTGACATTGACTCTGCTGCCTCCCTGGATGCTCCAAACACCCCGGGGGGATGTGCTGAGGTCCCATTCCCTGTGTTTGGCTCCCAGACCCCAGGTCCTGCCTTGTCTGAGCCATTTCAGCATTCCCACTGCCACAGCCCAAGTCCTCTGTGCAGTTTTCACTCCATTCCCATTAACAGACCCTTCAGGTTGTGTCACATCCTTTCAGCTGCGTTTTCATGCCGTTCCTGAATAATTCAGATTTGCACCACTTCCATAACAACGCTTGGTTGGTTGGTTGGAGGGGCTGGCAGGGTTGCCCCAGGTATTTAATGTTATTTACTCCTGCCTGGGTGAGCTGAGGCTGCAATCCCAGCTTAGGTTGCTATTTTTGCCGTGTCTTAGTGAACTGAGCTGCACACACAGAGGAGCCTCTCGGAGATCCCTTGGGAAGAATTTCAGCACCAAGTGTCCCTAACAGGGATAAGGGGGAAGAACCTTCCTCTCCCCCACCACGAGTTCCAGGTGACCAGGCAGAGGAGCTGGGGACAGGAACGTCAATAACCTGAATTTTGACCCCAAGCAGGACTCGGGCCTGGGAATGCAGAGTTCCTGGATGCCCTGTGGCTGTGGGACCTGCAGGAGGCTGGGTCAGTCTTGTCTCAGCTGCTGCTGGGATGAGGAGAAGCAACCGAACACAGGAGTGATGCTAACGCTGCCCTGGCTGGAGGGATGTGGAGAGGATGCTCTGATCTTTGCCACGTGGGACAATTCCATTAAATTAAGGCTTCCCTCCCCCTCTCCCGCTTCCCAGATCCCACCTTGCCAAAGCCCCTTCACTCATCCCCTGCTGCTTTTCTTCACCTGAGGGTTCAGCCTCAAAGCCTTTTGCTGGGGGAGCAGGGCAGCTCCTGGATGGGGCAATCACAGGGATCTGTGAGTGCACAGGGGGGACAAAGCCCTCCTTGGTGTCCCTGCTGGGCACCCCACCACACCACCCCTGCCACCAGCCCCAGGAGCAGCTGGACCTGCTGGGACCTTGGGACTCCTGGCTGCTGCTCCAGCACTTGGTCTGAGGCCAGCGAGGGAGAGGGGGAGGAAATTCCCCTTTGGTTTCCAGCCCACCAGGCAGAGCAGCCTGGCTCCTGGAGCAGCAGGGGCAGAGGGCTGGCAGCTGCTGGCTGCCCTGGGCTCCTCAGCTTTGCTTCTGGGCCCCAAGGGAGGGAACAGCTGCTGCAGCAGCTGGAAACTGAGACCTTCCCAATCTGACTGCTACAAACGGCTTGGCTGGGGAGCTGCTTCCCCGAGCTCCTGCTGAATTGAGACCCCAAAGGAAGGGGCTGAGATGGAGATGGACCAGAACAATCCTGGAAGACAACAAAGTCTCTCATAGACGAGGGCAACACAACAGAAATGCTCTTTGGGTATCAGTGATGCTCAGCAGGACCCTGAGGCAGCAAAGGGTCCCACTTCCAACCAAACTTGAGCTGAAAAAGGAATTTTCATGGCATAAACCTGTCTCACCAGCTTTTGGGGACTTTGGACAAGGGCTGGAGGGACAGGACACAGAGAATGGCTTCCCCTGCCCAGGGCAGGGCTGGATGGGAGATTGGGCAGGAATTGTTCCCTGGGAGGGTGGGCAGGGCTGGCACAGGGTGCCCAGAGCAGCTGTGGCTGCCCCTGGATCCCTGGCAGTGCCCAAGGCCAGGCTGGACAGGGTTTGGAGCACCCTGGGACAGTGGGAGGTGTCCCTGCCATGGCAGGGGTGGCACTGGGTGGGCTTTGAGGTCCCTTCCCACCCAACCACTCTGGGATTCCCTGTGGGTACCAGGCACTGCTGTGGCTGAGCCCAGCCCTGGCTCCTCACCAAGCCCTGGTGTAACCAAACCCTGATGGAAGCCAAGTCCACCAGGACAAAGTGATGGATGCTGCTGCCAGGCTCCTCCTGGGACATAACCCCAATTCCTGTCAACAGTGATCCCATCAGAAGGGACAGTGGGATGTGGATGCTGGCTGAGCACTGCCAGGGAGGGAATCCCAGCCCCAGCACCCCAGAGTGAGGCTGCTGGGGAACAGGGAAAAGAGATTCTGTGGGGAGGTTGGGATCCACCCCAGCACTGCTCCCATCCTGCCAGGGAACCACGTGGGAGTGTCTGTATGTGATGAACCACAGAGCAATTTCTGTTTGTCATGAACGCCAAGGTGTTGGTGCTTTCTGCAAACTCAGGTCTTCACACAACACAGGGAATACTTTGGGGTGGAAACAGCCTCTCCTGATGGCCAAGCAGTACCAGCCACAGCTGCTGATCCCAGGCTGGGGCTGCTCTTTTGCTCAGTGAACCCTGCAGGACTGGGGCACCTCTCCTCCATCTACCCCAGCCCATCCCAGCACCCAGAGGGCCTTCCCCAGCTGCCCTGGCTCTCCTGGCTCACAGGAGGAGTTAAAGGCTCCAGTGGGAGCCCCAGGTGAGCAAGGTCTGGGTGTGGGAGACACAACCCCCAGCCAGAGCAGCCCCTGAGACACCTCAGGAGCTGGGCAGGCACTGGGGGAACACTGGCAAAAGGGAAACCAGCAGAGAAAGGAGGACTCTGAGTGGAAGCAGATCACTGGCCCATGAAATACGAGAGGTTTGACTGAGCATTTAATCCAGGACCTCGGGGGAAACACAAGGCAAGTGGCACAGAAATGGCCACAGACATCTGTCAGAGCTGCACACAGCACAGAAACATCCACGGCACCAAGGCCTGGTGGGAAGGGAAGGGAAGGGGCAAGGGAAGGGCTGCAGGAAGACCAGAGGGAGTTCTAGTGAGGATAAGCAGTGGAAGGCTGAGAAGTTAAAGAAATAAATGTATTGTTAAATAAATGCAAATACAGGAGATGCCAGGTTGGATGGGGCTTGGAGCAGCCTGGGGTAATGGGAAGAGTCCCACCCACGGCAGGGGTGGAACTGGATGGGCTTTAAGGTCCCTTCCAGCCCAAACCACTCCATGATTCCATGCTTAAGAACAAGCCCAGATGCCCTGGAATGCTCTGGAAGGAGCTGTTACAGGCACGAAATCACAGCAAAGACTCATTGATGAGATATTCCCCACTGGCAGCTGTGAGCTGCACCTGGGAGCACAGCAGGATGGGGAGCTGGGGACACCCCAGGGACAGAGGCACCAGCCAGGGATGGGGAGCTGGGGACACCCCAGGGACAGAGGCACCAGCCAGGGATGGGGAGCTGGGGACACCCCAGGGACAGAGGCACCAGCCAGGGATGGGGAGCTGGGGACATCCCAGGGACAGAGGCACCAGCCAGGGATGGGGAACTGGGGACACCCCAGGGACAGCAGCACCAGCCAGGGATGGGGAGCTGGGGACACCCCAGGGACAGAGGCACCAGCCAGGGATGGGGAACTGGGGACACCCCAGGGACAGCAGCACCAGCCAGGGATGGGGAGCTGGGGACACCCCAGGGACAGAGGCACCAGCCAGGGATGGGGAGCTGGGGACACCCCAGGGACAGAGGCACCAGCCAGGGATGGGGAGCTGGGGACATCCCAGGGACAGAGGCACCAGCTGGGGAGCTCCAGAGCTGCAGCCCCATCCCTGACAGGGCTCTGCTTTGTGCAGCTTTCCCAGGATCTTCAAATGAGGTGCTGTCCCATGGATGCAGCCAATGCCACCACAGAGTGGGAAATCAGCTCTTTTCAGAAGCAGAATTTGGGTAGAGGTGGCAAAGCCAGCCCAGTAATTGCCTGATTTTCATGACAACAAACCAGAGGGATTTCAACCAAGTGTGCAACCAAGTGTGAAATGAGGGCTCAGCAGCAATGAACCCACTGGGATGGATTCCAGAGGGGATTGCTTTAAACCATCAAACTTGCTCTAAACCTTTCCAGAGCTTAGACCAAGGGCCTCTTTCTGGAAAGGCAGGAGCACTGTGGGCTCCTGGTTGGCTTGCAGCTCAGGATATTCTGTGATTCTCTGGCTCCAAGAAAAGCCTGCAGCTGCAGACAAGATGTGAGGATGGTGAGGGGCAGCAGGAGGAACACCCCATAGTGGTGACACGTTATGTAAGTCAGGGCTGCAGCCTCATCTGGATCCTGGCTGCAGCCTTTGAGAGGGTTCAGCCATGAAAAAAAAAAAACATTAAAAAGGCTCCCAGATGAAGGGAGGCTGCAGAAAAGAGCCCAAAAAAGCAGCAGCTATATTCTGCATGAAGAAAATACACAGGAAGCAAGGAGAGAGAAACTCAAGAGGCCTAAAAAAAGGCAGTTTTCAAGGCTCTGCTTCCTAACAAGAGCCAAGAGACAAACAGGGATACTGGAAATTTCCTGGGGGGTTAAATCAGCTTTCCAGGCTCTGTGTGGTGTCCCTGCTGGGGAGGACTCCAGGCTGTGGTGTCAGAGAGGTGACGAGCACGGAGTCATGAAATCCTGGAATGCTTTGGCTTGGAAGGAACCTTCAAGACCATCAAGTTTCAACCACGTCCAGTGCCAGCCTGCCACGGGCAGGGACACCTTCCACTGCCCCAGGTGGCTCCAAGCCCTGTCCAGCCTGGCCTTGGGCACTGCCAGGGATGGAGCATCCATGGAATAACCTGTGCCAGGGCCTCCCCAGCCTCCCAGGGAGGAACTTCTTGAGCAGGGTCTAAAGAGACCCAGGACATAAGGTGGGTAATAAACAAGGACATATCTGAGTTACAACAAGTGGCATTTGGGGACAGATAAGTGCTCTCTCAGGAGGGTTTAGGGCCCAGGCAGGGCAGGGATCGGGGTGTATCTCACCCGACCACTTGTGGGTTTCTGCAGCTTGCAGGACAATGATACTGAGGGTGAGGGGCTCCAAGGAAAACTGTCAGACCTCACTGAGAAAATTATTCCCACAGCAGCTTCAATGGAGAGAAACAGGAACAGCTGGATTCCCAAGGGGTACAGGAGCAGACCCTGCACTGAAACCTCGTGTGCCCTTTGTGTCCCCCCTGTACCACCCAGCGTGTGGAGCTGCTCCCAGGAAGGGCTGACACTCTCCAGGGCAAGGACTGACACTTCAGAATCCCCAAAGCCTCTGTCCCCAGGGAGCCAGGACACAAAGGCCATCACATGTCAATAATCCTGGGTGGATATTTCAGTCCAGCACCTCAGCTTTGCCTCTGCCTCTGCCAGGGCAGTCACACCTCGAGTGTGGCAGCTCCAAAGCACCAGGTCCCACTGCCAGAAGAGATTTACACACTCTGAGCATAAATCTCCCTAGGTAAGACTCAGATGATTTTGACAGCATCATCCCTGTGACTCCTTGGCACTCCCATCCTTCTCAGAGGGAGAAAACACCTTCCCCATCCAGCTCTTCTTAGAACACCCTGGCCCTTGTGAGAGGTTAAAAGCAACGATTTACTGTCCTGTGTGATCCAGAAATGATTTAACATCCTCTTTAAGATCAACACAGCTGGGCTGTATGGAGAACCCCCTCCAGGGAGGTTTCAGGACAGCCCCAAAGGCAGAGCAGGCAGCTCCCTTCATCCCTGGGGAGGGCAGGAGATGAACCAGGAGCCCTTTCTGGGTGCAGATCTCTCCCCTCTGGAGGAGGCAGGGGCTGCACACAGACACACACACACACACGGGCAGTCTGTGACTCACACGTGCCATGAGGGAGATGAAAACATTTGAAACCACAAGGGCTTTGCAAAACCTGCCTTGTGAAAGCCTCTCAGGGCTCACAGGATGTTTTTCTCCCAGCGTCAGTGGCTTTTGGGAGCTCTGGGCTTGTCGAGCTCCTCAGAGCCAGGTGGCCTTAGCAGAGATCAGACATTAAGACGGATCAAAGCGATGGAAAAGAGACTGCAAAGAAAGTCAGACACAAATCAAGGGGATCTCAAGGCAGGATCAAAAGGAGAATTTCCATAGTCAAAGGTCAGACCGAGTGCTCCAGGCATTTTGATGCTAGGAAAGGTCACTGAGCTGAACACAGCTGCCAGGTCCCCCCTCACCGTGTGATTTTTCACAATTATCTGCGGTCAAGTGACAGTTGAGACACTGAATTTTTATTTTTTTTTTCCATCTTCAAAACCAGCAAATATTTACAGTCTATTCCTTTTGTGCCTCGTTGTTCTGCTCAGGCAAATCACCTCAGAGGCTGTGAGAAGTGGCTTTGCAGAAGCAATTTGTTAATGTGCAGGGGAAGCACCAGGCTAAACTGTGACCTGAGAACTCAACCCCTCCACTTCAGGAGTGGCTTTCAAGCCTCTGTGGCTCAGCCTTGCCCATGAGTTGTCAGTGCAGCTCAGGCTGGTTTTGGGAACTGCTGGGTGACAGGTGTTTCATCATCACCACGCTGCTGAGCTGTGACAACAGCGCTGGCTTTGCCCCTTTAATGAGCAACAAGAATTGTCAATATGTGTCTCTCCTCAGTGCAAAGTGCCACACGTGGCCCAGGGCACAGGGCAAGGCAGAGCCAAGCCAGCTGCACTGGGATGGTTCCTTTTGTGGTGTCTGAGCCACAAAGGCCACTTTCCTGAGATGACAGCAGCTGCCACAACACTGCTGGGCCTTTCCCCTGATGTGTCTGCAGCACATCCAGGTGTGTCCCTTCCCCTCTGGCTGAGATGCAAACCCAGTCCATTAAGTGTTTGGCTCCCTCATTCTTAAAATGCCATTTATTCCCATTGATCCCGAGGCTGGGAGGTCCTGGAGCAGCTGGTGAGCTGCACTTCCTTCCTCACTGATGTAGGACCTGGGGTGTTTGTGCATCCCTCCTCAGGAGCCAGGGAGAGCTGGCAATGCCAGCTGGGAAATGTTTCTGTCTCTCCCAGCAAAGCCCTTTGGTTTAGGTGCTCCTGGACAGAGGATGCTGAGGTGCTGGGGCAGGGGCTGCTCCTCCCCTCCCCTCCCCAGAGCTGCTCTCCTGCTTTGGGGGCTTGGGCCAACAGCCAGGCTGCTGTGAAACACCCAAACAGCCCCAGGGCAGCTCAGTGGGGCAGGGCCCAGCCATGGGGTTGCCATTTTATGGTGGGAAAGCCCCCAAGGTGGCTTGAGGCATCCCTTTGTATGTCACTGCATGGTGTGTCCCTACTGCCCTGCCTCCAGCCTGGGACGTGTGGAAACACAAAGGGAATTGTACCTAAATGTCACTGTTCCCAAAATGTGCCATGCAAGAGAGGGATCACAGCCCCACCCAAGCTCCATCCTCCTGCTGAGCCCTGAGTGCCTGAACCCCCAGCCCAGCCCTGAGCTGACCAGGGTGGGGTTTGGGGTGAGAGGGATCCATGGCAGGCCCTGAGCTCAGCTGAAACCATGGCTGGACCTCGTTACCCCTCTGGTTAATTAATTCACCCTAGGCCAGACTGGACAGGGCTTGGAGCAGCCTGCTCTGCTGGAAGTGTCCCTGCCCAAGGTGAGATGCTCTTCAAGGTCCCTCCCAACCTAAACCATTCCCTGTATAAATTCACCCCTTCCCTGCCCACCCCAGCACAGGAGGCTCCAGGAATTCATCTTTGTGATTCAAAGAGAGAAGCCTCAGGTTTTCCCACCCCTCGTGCCTTCAGCTTCCAGTGCCAGATGCCATTTATCCCCCATGAGCACTCCCTGAAGCTACTCAGGGCTTTTGTGGAGGAAAAACACCCAACAGGGCATTTCCTGGGAACCTGCAGTAACGAAGGAGCTTAAAAAAACCCAAAAAAAAAAGTAAAAAAAGCACCAATAGTGTGTTAAATATTTCATTTCCTCCAGCAGGCAAAATGAAAAATTCCAATCCCCTGAGGTGGAGGCAGCTCCCAGCCCCCATGGCAGCCAGGGTTTAGGGATGATGGATGGAACATCCTGGCAGAGACCCCCAACCTGCCACATGCCCCCATGGAGAGAACCCTAAAACCCACAAAGTGCTCCTTCCCTGATCCCTGTCATACCACAGGAACGGGGGGTGGATTAAAGGACCTTTAAGGTCCCTTCCAATCCAAACTGTTCAATGATTCTGTGAATTAAATTCCTTCAGAATCCAATGTAATTTGAATTTTTGAATCCAATGTAATTTGAATTTTTGAATTTTTGAATTCAATGTAATTTGAATTTTTGAAGGGAAGGAAGAGGGTGGGGAGAGCTGGGCCAGGGCATGTGGGGCCTGTGGCTCCCAGTGACAGCAGGGGGATGATGGGGACACGTCACAGGCCAGCACCACGTGCTGCTCCCCTTCACCTCCCCATCCCCACCCTGCTCTGACAGCACCAAGGATAAACTGCAGCTTCCTCTGCAGCCTCCAATTAAGTCACATCTCAGAGCTATTCTGAGCCTGGCAAAGCTTTGGGGAGTCAGAGCTCATCCGGCTCTGCCGCGCCCGCAGGATGCTGGAGTGTTTCATATTTTATAGAAACCACCACGCCAAAAATATGATTCCAAGTCCTTGGCTGGAGCAGAGGAAAGCAGCACATGGCGGTGATGCCAAGAGCCTGGCATCAGAAATGCACCAGCACATAAATAAAATAAGAGCACTTAGGAAGATGAAGGCAGAGCTGCCTCCTGTTTGGGACGTCAGGGACTCAGTTCCTGGGCAGGTTGAGAAACAGCAAAAGTCTTTCCCTGGGTTCTCTTCCCAGTGCTGGCCCTTGCCATGGCCCAGCTGGGGGAATGAATTCACCAGCCCCACGCTCACTGGGGCACATTTGCAAAGTCCCCCCCTCAAAGAATGCTCCTGTCCTGTCCAGCAGCTGCTGATCAAATTCTGCCAGCTGCAGTTTAAGGAAGGTGGAAATTCCCCCTCAGAAAATACTTCAAAGGGAATCCAGCACCTTTCAGGCACCTGGGATGTGTTTGTTCAACATCTGCAAGACTGGGAGGTACAGGGGGCTGATGGAGAGGACAAAGGTGTGGCATTGTTCATCTGTTTGCCACTCAAATTTGCAAGGGGCAACGATTTTGGAGTAGCAAGGAGTGGTTGGAACAGCTGATGGATGCTTTACACTGGAAAAGACAGCACAGAGAAGCTCTACTCTTGCTTTGCTACAGAGAAAACCTCCAGCCATCCCGAGGGATGAGCAGCCCTGCTTTTCCCACTGCAGGGCTCTGAATTAAATGGATATTTTTAGAGCCTGGCAGAGGTCTGGAGCCACAACAAGAGGGAAGCTGCCACAGAGCTTCCCAGAGATCACCCAAAAACCATGACAGGAAGACAAATACCAGGGACACTTTTGAAATTCTCTGTTGTTTTTTTTTTTTTTTCCTCATTATTCCTTGGGATCAACCTGTGCCGGTGAAACTGCCGGGAAGCAGCTGGGATAAGAGAGAGGATAATTTGCTGTGGTGAAGTCACCAGCTCGACTGGCCTGGCTCCAGGGGCTGGGAGCCACGGGGACAACAGCAGCAGGGCTGTGGCCAGGCAGAGGGGACGGGGAGCAGCGTTGTCACGGCTCCGGTTCGGTGCCGGCTCCCGGGGAGGCTGCGGGCGCTGTCCCCGGCCCTGCCCCCGTGCACAGCCGGGGCCAACAGCTCAGCTCCGCTCCGTTCCACGCACACCGCAGCTGAGCTGGTTAAAGGCGGAGCTGGGAATGTGCCGGGAGGGCTCTGCCGTCCTGGGAACATCCAGGGCCGGGAGCACGGGCAGCGCCCGGCAGCCACGCGTGCCGGCCGTGGGTGATACCCGTGGGGGTGATACCCGTGGGGGTGATGGACGTGGGGGTGATGAGGGGGCTGGGGGTGCTGGAGGGGCTCTAGAAGGATGATGGAGAGCCGCCGCTCCCAGCGCCGCAGCTCCCGGTCGCTATAGCAACCTGGACATCCCTCATCCCATCCGATGCCTCCTCGCTGCCAGCCGAGCGGGGCTGCTGCAGAGCGGCGTGATGGGTTCACCCACTGCCGCCGACCGCAGCTCCCCGCAGCCGGGTAACCCCCGGAGAGGCACAATCCCGCACCAACTCCGCTCTCGGAGGGGTTTTTCACGTGCCCGGGGGGTGGCCCTGTCGCTGCAGTGGCAGAGCGCGGGTGTCACCGTGACCCAGTTAATGCAGGACGCGGTGACATCATGTCCCACTGCCAGCGGCTCCCCGGCCTCCGCACCGCCGTGTCCAGCAGCGGGGCCGAGCTAATCCGGCCCCGAGGGCACTTCGGGCCCAGCAGGCGCCTCTGGCCGCCGGGGTAACCTCGCTCCGTCCCCTCCGCTGGCCTGGAACAGCCGCGCTGCTCCTGCCGCTATTTCCAGAGCTGATCTGAAAACCTAGATTTTTCTCCTTTTCTAACGGAGAGAGAGAAATTAGCTGAAGCTTCAGGGGACGCAGAAACGGCATGAAAACAGAGCCGCCCTTGTGCCGAGCCCTGCTGCGGATTTTTTTTTTTTTTTTCTTCCAGAGAGCGGCTCGGTCCCCGCGCCCCCTCCCCGGGAGCTTCGGTCACAGCCACCCCGACACGGGGATCAGTGACACACGCGGGTACATCCCCACGGCTTCGGGGCCACCCTGCCCAGCTCGTTGCGGGCTGCCAAGCCAGGATTCGTGCGGAATGGGAGCGCAGAGCGAGGGGGTGCTGGTGGCTCGGTGCCAGCGAGGAAGGCGGCTCCTCCTCCTCCTCCTCCTCTCCCAGCATCCACACGGTGACACTTCAGCTGAGGAAGCTGAATCATCCTTCAGCTTTTAACCTGATGCTGAGGAGCCTCGCGGAGGCCTCTGCTCTCAAAACCGCCCCTCTCCACGGGCAGAAGGAGAATTGCTGGGACACGGGGATTGTTCCACCCCCGGGGTTCCTGCTGTCCCTGCCGGGAGCCGTGTGATGGGAAGGACGTGGCAGCTCCGTGCTCCCTGCAAACACGCTGTCCTGGCAAAGCCAGGGCAGCTACAGCCACGTCCCCAAGCCTGCGGAACAGGGCAGGGAAGGGTCAGGGCAGGAAGGGGAAGCAGCACAGCCAGGGTGACTCAGGGCAGAGCTCTCACTGCTCCAGCACCGCAGCCAGGGTTTAGTCCTGAACCCGCTGCTGCTTCCCTCTGATCCCCGGGGCACAGCACACCCAGGGCCCCTCGGAGAAGCCTGAAGAGACACAGCAAATGCGAGGGGCTTAAAAAAGGGAGTTAAACACACGAGGAGGTCAGAAGAAAGCCAAGGAGCAGCTTGGGCTGAGGTTGGTGCTACTGAAAAATCCCCGAGCAGAGCCCGGGGGTCTCAGGAACAGAAGCCAGGTCCTGAAGTGACTCAGAGCACTCGGTTTGCCTGCTCCTGGGATGGTGTTTCAGGGGTGATGTCTGAACAGGTCACAGCTGTTCTCGGGGTGTTGGGGGCTGAGCAATCTCATCCACACCCAAAAATTCTGGTCTGTAACCAATCCTGAGGAAATCTGGCCCCTTTCCGAACACAAAGGATGAGGATGGCTGGTCATTAAGGAGAATTCCCCGGCAGAAAAGAGAAGAGGAGCAGTAACTGCAGCGGGGAATGAGGACGTGGGTGGGTTAAGGAGGAAGGGGAGGATTTCAGGAAGGGCAGGAAGGAAGAGTGAGGACGATTGAGCTGCACAGACCCTGGTGCTATAACGAAGGGAAAAGTTTCTTCCTCCACCAGGTAAAACTGTCCACGAAGGAAAGCCCAGCTCGACCAGGCCTGACATGACCTCTGGATCAGCATTACAGCACCCCAGTGACACACTTGGAGTCTAATCAAATTTCAGGCATGATGGAAATCATCCCTGTTCCACTTGGGAGCACTGGGGTGAGTCAGGATTGGAGACACAGAGCCTGGGGAGAACGGAGGCTGGGGCAGATTTGGAAGGAAGATTTTTCCTTCCATCACAAAACTTTAAAGTCAAGGAACCAAGTCCAGCCATTAGTGCAGATATTTAAAAAAGAGAATTTCATTGTGGATTCCTACTGTTCTCTCCAAGGAGCAGGAGCAGTGAGATCAGCCTAAGCTGAGGTGACAGCCGGCCTGGCAGGAGGGTGGCACCAGCCACAGGCACTCCTGGAACACAGACCCGAGCTGAGAAATCCAAATCCACCTCAAACGACCAAGGGCAGCCTGTTGTCTGCATTTCAAGCCAGATGATTCCTGAGAGCACCCGAATTTCCATGTGTTGCCTTAATATTATGCATTCACGACACTGCAAGGCACCAAGGATGAGGCTCTGAGCCAGGAAATCAATTTTTTATGTGACAGCAGAATGACAGGCAGGATTTTAAGTGGATTTCGTGTATTCAGAGAGGTTGAGCAGACAATTTGGGGGGTTATTATTTCAGGAGCATTTGCTGAGATGTTCCAGAGTGGTCTCAGTATCACTTCTGCAAAGTAAAGGGCTCTGAAGCTGCAATCCCAGAATGAAAACGCTGGCACTTCTGCTTCCCTTTGTTCTCTTTATTCCCTGATACATTAGCACAATTCACATAGGCAGGAAAAAAGGCAACTTGCAGTGAAGAGAGACAACTACATCTTATTTAAATACCTGACCTATTTCTACTTTTCCTTTGCCTCACTGCACGAGGAGTCTGGATTTGCAGAAATAGCTGAGAAAGTGTGTCGGATCATGTGAAAAATGCTCTTCCCTCTGGCAAAGCTGGCATGAAAAACAGGTGCATAACCAAAGAGATTCCTGCTTAGAGAAGTGCAGAGTTTGGAGGGGAAATGCACATTGCCAGGCTGATTGCCACTGTCACAGGATGGTGGGAAGGGACCTTAGAGCCCATCCATTCCCACCCCTGCCATGGGCAGGGACACCTCCCACTGTCCCAGGTTGCTCCAAGCCCTGTCCAGCCTGGCCTTGGTCACTGCCAGGGCTCCAGGGGCAGCCACAGCTGCTCTGGGTACCCTGTGCCAGGGCCTCCCCAACCTCACAGGGAAGAATTTCTTTCCAATATCCCACCTAACCCTGCCCTCGGGCACTGGGAGCCATTCCCTGTGTCCTGTCCCTCCAGCCCTTGTCCCCAGTCCCTCCCCAGCTCCCCTGGAGCCCCTTTAGGCCCTGGCAGGGGCTCTGAGCTCTCCCTGGAGCTTCTCCTCTCCAGGTGAGCACCCTCAGCTCTCAGCATTTGCACAACATTTTAATTTTCAGGCTGGGGTGTTACTGCAGAGCAGCTCCATAAACACCACGTGGACACACAACACCCAAATGTCTGTCAGCAGCTGCCCCTGCTGGGAGCACAGCCAGGCCCACGGGACCTGCCCCAGACCCAGCTTGCTCAGCAGGCAGCTGATCTCATGCTGGAGATCACGGGCTGGATCTGCATCCCTGCCCTATCAGACAGGGTTTTAATGATCCCAGGAGAATCTCATCCAGTTTTTGGCAAGGTGATGCCTCGGGAAGGTGCAAGGAGGGTTCAGCCTGAAGGGAGAGGGACAGTGAGGGGCTGGTGACGGCCTGTGACCTGGCAGTGAGGCCACTGGAGCCCCCATGTCCCTGCAATAACCACAGACAGTTCCTGAGCAGGCTTGGGATGCAGCTTGAGAGCAGAGCCACGTCACCAGGCACAGGAAAATGCCTTTAATGACTGTCTGGCACAGTTTGCATCCTCAGCTGCAGGAGAATTGATCCTTCTTCCTATCTCTGATTGCAGGGAGGGCAAGTTTTCCCTGAAATGCTATTTTTGAGCCTCTTCCCTTCCCACACGGGACCTGCTGCTCCGTGTAGATCAGAGCCAAGGCTGTGATTCCTGGCAGTGCCACTGCTGCAACTCCAACAGGATGAGCATCATCCCAAACAACCTGGGACCCTCTGGCCCTCTGGATTCATCCCTCTGGATTCATCCCTCTGGATTCACCCCTCTGGATTCACCCCACACCTTTCATTAACACCCACAGGGATTTGGTGCTGCTGTTGCCAGAAAATGGACCTGGTGATGTTGCAGGGTTTTATGCTCCTGCATCAATTCCTCCACAGACAGATACATTTATCTAAGAATATGACATGGCATGAGATATCCTGAAGGTTTCCAGCCCAAGAGGGCCACTGGTCACTTCCCAGGGCTGTGGCAAGGGCAGTAACAACAATCCTGTCTGTAGTCACCAGAAGCTGGTAACCATCAGCAGCTCCATCTCTCAGCAGGCAGAATTGTCACTATTTATCAGAATCATCACTATTTATCAGAATTATCACCATTTATCAGAATTATCACTATTTCTGCTTCCATATTTTGAAGCTGTGCTGGGAGAAATCAGCACTTCTGCACATGGCACTGAGAGAAATTTGCTACATCAACCAAATGCCTGCAAAGCCAAAGCCATTAACAAATCAAACATCATGGCTCAGGCATCCAGCATGAATTTACTTTGCTGCAGTCATTCCAGCTGAGCGAAAATATCTCCCTCCACCCCAGTTGCTAATCAGCCTCCATCCTCCTCCAGGCTCACCACAGTTAAATCTTTCACACTGTTCCTGAAAATTTGAGGAATCGAGCCGTGGACAGGGAAAAATGAGTTGTAGAGCAAATGTTTCCCCCAGAAGCAGATGAACTCTTTGTTCCAAGGCTGTCACGTCAGTTCATCTGCTCCCTGTATGTTTTCTGAAGGGCCTTTGCAGTGACAAGAGAAAATGGCATCACTGTGAAATAATCTCTGGGGAAAGAGCCCTCCCTGCTGCCCGAGGGCTCTGCCCCCGCTGGGGCTGGGGTGGCTGCAGAGCTGGGGGGGCAGAAATGCTGAATTAACCCTTCAGCTGGACACAACCTGCACGAGGAGCATCCTCCTCCCAGCAGAACTCTTCCAAAACACTTCCCACTGACATCCCAGACATGGAACATTCCTCAGTCCAGCAGAACCACTGCACCTCAGGGCCTTGCTGCAGACAGAGGCGGCTGATGGGCTTTTCAGTGCCAAAAAAAGACAAACCTGAGCTTCTTGTGAAACTGCTCTGTCTCATGACTCTCCCTTCCTGTGTGCAGCACAGTGAACTGACCTCTTCCCCTTGGCAGCCCGGAGCTTCTCTGCTGGCAGCTCTGAGGGCAGAACCCCCTGACAGGAGAAGAGCTGATGACACCCTGGAGCAGGGGACACGGGGGCACAGTGACAGCACACCCAGACCTGCCACACTCATGAGCACAGGGCGTGGAAAACAAAAAACCCAGTGGGCAAGGCCAGAGGATCAAAGGGAGCGAGCCCAGGTGTGAGCCTGGCAGGGCAGTGCCCTCCTGGCACAGATCCTGCTCTTGCCAAACGCTCTCAGTGAGGTTCTGTTACACCACAGGCTGGGAATTGAGCAATGCTCTGCCTTGCTGGGTGAACCTCCATGGCTTGGCAGGGCAAACGATTTGTTCAGATGATTAGAGAGAGTCTGCCAGACTCTGAGAGCCGGGGAAACCCTCCTTAAGTCATGCAAATTTCTCCAGCGCTGAAATCCTGCCCCAGCCCCAAGAGCCAACAGCTTCTTGGGATCCCTGAGGAACAGAGGGCACAGAAACCTCCTGCTGCCAGCCCAGGTGAGCTGCTCAGTGAGCCAGGCTCTGAAAAACCCACCTGAGAATGACCTGGCAGCTCAGGAATCCCTCCTGGGTCTTGGTGAGATGCTGCCCCTCAGGCCCACAGGGAGGTAACCTGTGGTGCAGCATCAGCCTTGGAGCAGATGCTGGAAGGAGATCACAGAATCCCTCAATGGTTTGGGTTGGAAGGGGCCTTAAAAACCATCCAGAGCCACCCCTGCCATGGGCAGGGACACCTCCCACTGTCCCAGGCTGCTCCAACCTGGCCTTGGACACTTCCAGGGATCCAGGGGCAGCCACAGCTGCTCTGGGCACCCTGTGCCAGGGCCTCACCACCCTCATGTGGAAGATTTTCTTCCCAATCTCCCCTCCATCCCTGCCCTCTGGCAGTGGGAAGCCATTCTCTCCAGTCCTGTCACTGCACCTTTTTGGACCAGCCTTTCCCAAAGGTGATGACACTCACCTGACTCTCTGGGTTGATGCATCTTCCCATGACTCCACTCAGGGAAGAACCAGCCACCCTTAAATTGCTGCCTGTAATTAATTACTGCACAATTCCTGCAGCATGAGAGGGGAACAGCTGGAAGTGCTGGCTCCATGTGTAAGCACTGGTGACCAGGAGAGAGGAGCTGCTGACAGGTAAATCTGAGCTCCTTGGGCAGGGTGAGCAGTGAGGTCACTCCCTGGAGCTGCTCTTGGCTCCTTCTGTCCCTTCCACAAGAGCTGAGCTGCTGCCAGCGAAAGGCGGCGTCATTAAGGGTAATTAATCTGCAGTGCTGAAACCTTTGCAAGCACTTCCCATGATCCTGGGGGGGTCTTTTCCAACTGAAATCAACCTGTGATGATGTTTCACATCCTCCATCGCCTCTGAGCTCTCTGGAAGTGTGACCCACGTGTGCTGCTGCAGGGGTGAGAGCAGAGTTCAGCTCCGAGGGGAGAGCTGGGGATGCAGGAGCAGGACCTGGGAACGTTGGGATCCCGTGGAACAAGGCTGCAGCCAACACTCAGCAGCCTGCAAGTATGTCTGTGACTTTAAAAAGTGGAATTATCCTGGTGCCTGTCTCAAAAAACTGTGGTTTTGTTTTGTTTTTTTTTTTAATATGATATTTAAATTAATACCAAGTTCTGATTTTAACCTTCGCTGTGCACACAAGGAAAAGCTCCCCAGCCTGAGTCAGTCACTGATTTTTTCACTTTGCTGTCTGCAGGCACTTCTGTCTCACCCCTGCAGGGGCTGCATTAACTCACCCCATAAATACCACGGCCTGTGACCCCAAATCCATCCTGTGACTCCAAATCCATCCAACTCTAACAGGTACTCGATGCTCTCGTGCCAAGAGTCACACATCCAAACTCTCCCCGTTATTGGGATGAAAGCATTTGAAAGCAGAGCTGTGAAGTCAGGGGAGGAAGAGGCTCTCCCTGAGGATTTCATGGTTGCAGCTTGATGATTTTAAAGGACTTTTCCAAGCTGTAGGATTCCGTGATTTTGCTCTGCCCCTCGGGTAATTATCCCATTTCCCCTTCCAAAGACAAAGCCGTACAACCGAGCCCTGAGCACTCCCGATCTGCTCCGGAGATAACTCCCGCTGAGACAAAGCAGCGATGGTAACAGGAGCCGGCGAACAGCCCCAAGCGGCAGCACCGTGTCCCGGGATTTCCACACCGGGGCAGGAGCCCGCAGGCCCGGCGGTCGGAGCAGCTGTTACCAGCAGGGTCAGGAAGCACATTTAGGGGGGGATTGAATTTCAAAGGCATCCTGGCTGCGATCGGGCTGGGCAGCGGGAGAGGCCGGGCTCCCTGCGATCCCTCTGGATGGGAGCACAGCAGCTGCCGGCCCGTGGGGTGAAATAAATGAGCAAAGAAAAGTCACCTTACTGGTAATTTAAACTTACTGGTAACTTACTGGTATTAACTCAGAGCCTCTCTGCCCTAGAGACGGAGCTGAGAGCCCCCAGCCCCGCATCCAACTGCTCCCCAGCAGGCAGGATGAGAAAACTCCATTTATGCAAAGCCCCTCTTTCCACGCACTCTCGATTTCAAAGCAGCCAGCTGCTGTTCGGGAATGGGAAGCTCCCAGGTTCCCCCGTGGGATTATCCCGGTGCCCGTCTCAAATTCGCAGCCGGGGGCAGGAGGGCCCCGGAGCTGTCACACAGCGCTGGGCTCCACACCCACCTCAGGCCTCCCCTCGGTTCCACTGCCATTTAAAGCATCAGGGAGTGCAGGGGTGCAGTGAGCTCCTCCTGGCCTGAAAGGTCCCTGTGCTCTCCTGTTCCAGCCAGAACCATCCCCACTGCTCTCTCCTGGCTGTTGGAAAATCCCCAATGTTTCCTGCTGACCCAGCTGTGTCTGAGAGGAGAACTGGAGCCTCCCACACTGCAGAGCTTCACCTGGTGAAGCTGCAGAGCAGCTCCTGTCCCCTCTGTGTCCTCTTTCACACAGGAAACCACAACCCAAAGCCAGCCCTGGCCCTGGACTCGCAGGCTGCAGCCTCTGGAGGCAGCTGGATCCCACCTTCCCAAATGTCACTGTCTGGGTGTGTTTCTGGAAGATCATGGAAGGGTTGGAAGGGATTTAAAGCCCACCCAGTGCCACCCCTGCCATGGCAGGGACACCTCCCACTGTCCCAGGCTGCTCCAAATCCTGTCCAGCCTGGCCTTGGGCACTGCCAGGGATCCAGGGGCAGCCACAGCTGCTCTGGGCACCCTGTGCCAGCCCTGCCCACCCTCCCAGGGAACAATTCCTGCCCAATCTCCCATCCAGCCCTCCCTGGGCACTGGGAACCATTCCCTTGTCCCATCACCATGGATGTGATCACTGCACCATCGCTCCCTCTGGTCACCATCACCCCACTGCAGATGTGAGCTGAGAAAACTCCTGCTGCTTCTGACTGTGTCTGCCTCCACCTGCTTTTCCTCCTCAGGTTTATTCGATGAGGGAAAGCCAGAAGGCAAAGGATGGGATGGTCTGGCCACGAACAGAATGACAGCTTTGAAAAGGATTTTCCCCAAATTCCACTTTTGTGTCTGAAGGCAGCTCCTGAAGGGCAGATGTTGCCTGTGAGGTGCCACTTCACAGCCTTTAAGGACAAGGAGATGTTGATCCCAATCCAGATGAATTTAAGATTTTCCTTGAGCCTTCCAGGCACAGGACCATGAGACACCAACAGCTCCACAAATGCTGGAATCAGAATGAAGAAACAAGCCCCAGGAACACCCCACTGCCCTTGGGCCAGAGCATGGCCAGCTGCACAGGGCAGCACATCCCCAGTCCTGGGACACAGGGAAAAGCAGAGACTGGGAAAATGGAAATGGTTGATGGATTTACTGCTGAGCCAGGGATGTGCCAGTGCTCAATCCTGGTGCCCTGAGCTCCTCCTGAAGCAAGAGCAGCAGGAAGAGCAGGGGCAGGGAAGGGCTGTGGTGCCTGGAAAAGGGGGACAGCCCTGGTTCCAAAGCCCAGGGCAGAGCCTCTGGCTCCAGGAGCCCTGCAGGAGATGGGATGGTGCTGCTGGAAGAGGATTGTGGCACCTCCTGCCTGTGGAACTCTGGCCTGGGGCTGCTCCTGCCTCTCCTCCTCGCTTTTATCTCCTCATCTGCAGGATCCAAAGGAGAGGAAAGCCAGGGATGAGCTGTCTGCTGCCTGGTTGCACAAGGACGTGGAGAAAAGGGAGAAGAGGGTGCTGTGCTATTTTGAGCTGCCTCCTCCTCAATTCCTAGGGGTGGAATTTTACCTCTGGAGTGTTGGTTGCTTTGTAGGAAGGATTTAAAGACTACTTACACAAAAATGATAATTAAAACCTAAATTAAACCTAGGCCTAGTCAATACTTCCCATTCCCATTTTTCTCAAAATCCAAAATAACATCTCCAATTTGCCATAGAGATTTACTGGCCTTTTTCTACCATTTCACTACAACAAACTCAAAATGCTGGCTTTGAAAATGATAAGTCTGTAGAAAGCTCCACTGGCAATAAACTTCCAGCATGATTCCTTAACTCTGCAGCATCCAGAGTGACTTCAAATTAAAAGACTTTTGAAGCACTGTCATTACTTTGATTATTAAATCAACGACTTGATTTAGTAAAATCACTAAATGCAGCTCACAGAGCATTAACAAGAACAATTAACAAGTGTTGGCAGTTATATTTAGTGTTTGGGAACTATATTTACAAGCTGAACTCAGCCTAGAATCAATACAGCTGAAATCCCACCTGAAGTCATTCCTTTAACATTTCTGCTTTTACAATGGAAAACCAGAAAATGCTCAATATAAGGGGAATATCCTCTAAAGTAGAGACCAAACCAATGGTTGGGCTCAATCTTGGAGGTCTTCCCACCCTCTGTGGTTCTGTGAAAGTTTGATGCTCAACACCTGGGACAAAATGCCTTTGGTAAATCAAGAGTCCAAAAAACAATCTTCCAAACAATCTGTTCCAGCCCCCCTGCCCTTGTGCCAGTAGCCAGGAGAAATTAAATTAATAAGTGGATATTTAGAGCTGAAAACTGGGGTCAGCAGTCCCAGCAGGGCTTGGCAGGTTGGGAGTGGAAAGGGCTCAGACACAGCTCAGCCCAAGCTCTGGTTGAATTTAATGAGCTGTTGGGTTTGGATAATGTCAGGCAGTGCAGACTGTGCCTCCTTATATAATCTTAAGTGCAAACAGATTTTGTGAATAAGCACTTTCAAGTCATAAGTGGGCTTTTTGTTAATAAATGTCAATAATCAGTTGCTGTAGCAACAGGGATTGATCCCCTGGCTGCAGAAAGCTTTTCTCTTTGCACACTTCTACCCATCTGCTCTGCCAATGGAACCAAGGGGTTCTTGGCACGTGGGTCTGGGATGGCTTCAGCCAAACCCTGATGGGGGTACTGGGAGGGGATGGTGCTCCCAGGGATGCACCCCATGGGGCAGGAACATTGAACTGCTCTGCTCCTTTCCTGCTGGAAAGCTCCTTGGTGCTGCCCAGGAGCCAAATGAACCTTGCCCAGGTGACACCTCACAGGTGACAGGGCCAGGCTCGTGTTTGGCTCCTCTGCCTTCGACCAGAGCTGCTCAACCCAAGCACCAAAATCTGTTTTGGGCAGTGCTAAAGCAGTGCTGGCCGTGGTTGAACAGCTCAAGGAGCTCCTCCATGGAGGGAAAATGAAAGCAGGCACAGACCAAGCCCTGACACTGCTCAGGTCCATCTGTGCTCCCCCAAACACTCACAAACAGGGGTTTGAAAATAAAAGAGTGAATGTGGCTGTTGGCCAGCAAGAGATGGAGCAGTGGGCAGCAAAAGGCTGGGAGTGTGGTGGGAAGGAAGGAAAGAGGGACAGGGGGACACCTGGGTGGGCTCCACCCCACATCCTCCCCCTCTGCCATCCTGATGGGTGCTGGGCAGGAGTAATTCACCCTCAGCTCAGCTCCTTTGGAACCACTCAGGTGGCACCAGGGAAGAAAAAAGGGACAATTTTATCGCTGTTCTCCAAAGCTCTGAAGCTCCATCAACTTCTGCTCGCCCCATCCTGCCTCTCCTGCAGTGATGGCTCCTCCCCACAGCCCCGTTCCAAACACAAACCAGGGGGGGTTTGGTGAGGCAGCACCTCCTGCTGTTCCAGAGCCAGACAGCCCCTGGAAACTTCTGAGACCCTTCCTTTGTCACCATCCCTCAGCATTCCAGGCAGATCTGAATGAACTGAAAAGATTCTGCTGGAGTTTGACCCCAAGGTTCAGCAGATTCGCACCCCTGGGGCTGTCTGGCATTCCCTGGGCTGTCCATTCCCTGGGCTGTCCATTCCCTGGGCTGGGCATTCCCTGGGCTGGGCATTCCCTGGGCTGTCCATTCCCTGGGCTGTCCATTCCCTGGGCTGTCCATTCCCTGGGCTGGGCATTCCCTGGGCTGTTCATTCCCTGGGCTGGGCATTCCCTGGGCTGGGCATTCCCTGGGCTGGGCATTCCCTGCCATTCCAGGCCCTTCTCCACCTCAACAGCAGCAGCACACACGTGGGACATGGGATGGTTTGAGATTAGAAGACTGGGAAGTGAACAAAAATGGCTTGACTTGGTGTCAAAGTTTCTACCATGGCTCTGAAGAAACAGTGACAAATATTGGACAAACGCGGAGGATGTTTTTTGTGTGTTCAACCCAGCTCTGAGAGGAACCATTAAACAGACAGAGTGACCTGATCAAGTGCTAACATGGTTTGGTTTTCTGCATTTTAAATCACTTCTGTAGCTCTTCTGTGAAAGAATTTTCATCACATCCCTTTCTATGTCCCTGTGTGAAGAGCAGCAGTCAGTCCCATCCTCTAGGAAATGTTACAGGGATCAAATACACTGAAAATCCCCCCTCCCATAACCTCTGAAAATCCCCCCCTCTCCCATGACCTCTTTGGTCATGTTGTCAGGAGACCCTTTCTTGCATCCTGCAGTTGCAGGGGCACAATGCTGTGATGAGGAATTGCTGGTTTGAGAGATCAGAGAACTCTGACCTGCCACCATTTTCTTCTTTGAGGATTATCAAGGGCTTCCCAAATCACACATCTGCCCAGAATCACCTTTCTCTGCTGGGAACTCTCTGGATAAATGTGTTTAAGTTCTTCCAGCTCAGTTGGCAGCACCTCCCTGGTTTTATCCTTGCAAACAGCACATGCTCCAAGGAGATGTTCTACTGAACACCCTCCTGTGATCCTGGAGAGTGATTCAGGGTTGCCTCCAGACAGCCCCGAGAGGTTCCCCCTCACAAGGCCTGACTCAGGCAGCTTTAGAATTTCCAATGAAATCAGCCTGAGAATGAGTCAGGAGCTGGTTCTGAAGGCCTTGGCTGGGCCTCAGCTTTTGAAGGAGCTGAAGCTTTAGCAGAGGATGTTCACGGAGGCCAAGGAAGCTGGAAGGGCTTTGATTGAACCACGGGAAGCTTTTGTGTCCCAGTCCAGAGCCTGGCACTCCCTGAATCACCTCACACATGGGATATGAACCACCCCGAGCTGAGGGACACGAGTGACCAAACCCAGTGGCTGCAGGGGACAACTGGCACCAGGGAAAGGACCTCAGCACCACCTTAGTCTGGGTCTTAAGGCAGCATGGGAACAGATTTCCCCTATGGATATCACCTGGGAACTCTTCCAGCAGCTTCTCTGGCCTGGAAGACCCCTGGGAGAGGATCTCAGCTGCTTCTTCCTGCTGCCTGTGGAGCCACCTCTACGCTTGCTCCTGATTTTTATGTAGAAGAAAGTTGATTAAAAGGAAGTTGGAAACTCCAGAGAGAAGATTTTGGCTGAAAAGTAGAACTGTGAGAGCTCAGTCCTGGAGGAGCCCAGTTGGAATTCTGGAGGCAAAGGAGTCTGGAGGGGTTTTTCCAATGTGCAGCAAACACTCCTCCAAGCCCAGATGTTTCCCAAGCATCCCCAACACATCTATTTCCAGGGCTGGGATGCTGAAGCAATAACTCCTGGTGGGAACACCAGCAGTCTGATATCAGAGTATTATCATTTGTTTGAAAAGAGCTGCAGGACAGGAACAAAAAGCCCCCATCAGCTGGGATTTTTCATCCTTTCCACTCCTAATTTACTGGGAAGTTTCTGCACCACAAACTCTGCACTGATTGCACCACCAGGGACAGCTCACCAGGCTCTCAGCCCAACCTGGGAGGATATTGTGTATTTTATATATTTCATGTATATGTATTTTAATTTCCATCATCCCAAAGATGGAAATTATCCCACTTAGTTACCTGAGAAATTGGAATTTATGAAGACACTGGAGAAAAGAAACCACTTGCTGGACATGTCTCTCCGAATGCTGGAGGATTATAAAGTGGGAATTTATTATCCCATCTTCTTGTTTGATGCTGATAATTAATATTTATCACATGAACTGCAGAGAACCTCTCTGCCACGTTCTGCTTCAGCTCCAACAACCACCTCCAGTGCCAGGAGCTGAGGTTGTTCCAGCAGCAGCTCCCTGGGGGTCACCCTGAGGACACCCCTGACCATCCACATGGGATTTTGGAAGAGGAAACCTCCAACCTTGACCCCAGCCACGAGGCAAAGCCAACCGTGCCAATCCACACTGGGACTGCTGTGTACCCTGCAAACAGCCTGGGTTTGTTCCCAGCAGAAATTCAGACTCGAGGATGTGAAATGAATTTCAGCCTTTTCTGAGCTGCCCGAGCCATCCCAGCTCTGAGCAGTGCACGTGCACAGCTCCCCCACGCAGGAGCTGGGGAAGGTGGGAGTGTCAGCACACTTTGGGAGCTCTTTGAGAAGCTCAGGATCCTGTTTTGACCAGCTGAGCTCCTGTTTACATCAACAAATGGACACTGGCAGTGTCCCAGGCCAGGCTGGATGGGGCTTGGAGCAGCCTGGGACAGTGGGAGGTGTCCCTGCCCAGGGCAGGGGTGGCACTGGATCAGCTTTAAGGTCCTTTCCAACCCAAATTGTTCTCTGATTCTGTGACATTGAATCATTTTTACACATCCACGTGAGTTGTTGCTAAGCAATTAATGAAATATCCAAGATAATTTATTGTGGTTTTTTTGTTAAGCCTTACTCCACTGGCAAGCAACCAAACAGATTTTGGCTGCTGGTGTCTCAAACCCTTCATTTTGGGAGATTCTCAAAGGCTCATTTTGCTCTGGAACACCATGGTGGCTCAGGGTGAGGCTCATCCCTGCAGTGCTGCTGTGCCAGGGACAAGGACAAAGCCCAGGGCTGTGCCAGGAGGGATGCTCCAGAGCAGGGGCACACAGGAACTGTCCCACCAAAATCCCTCCTGGGAGAAAAGAAACCCAAAGGGGGGCACAGCTGCAGAGAGAGCACAGTGATGGGGAGAACACTGCCCATAAAGGAGAAAAAAAACACCAAAAAGAGAACTTGGCTCAACTTTAGGGAACACAGGACACTCTGCTGGGGAAGGACCTTCCACCAAGAGCTGTCCCCTGGCCCTGGCCTGGCCAAAGGGGCACTGTGGCCACGTCTGAGGCAGCCCAGCCCGAGCAGCCCAGCCTGTCCTGTGTCTCCCCACAGGATGTGCCCAGACCTGCAGCTCCAAGTGTTCCAGGCAGGAATTATGATGCATCCCAGGTGCATCCCTTCCCCTCCAGCAAACACTGCCTGCTTTCATGTCAGACCTCAGGTCCAAGCAAACACGCTGAGGTAATTGCAGGGACACAGAAAATCACCCAGGAAAAAGCAGCGTTGGGCCAGGCCTGAGAGACAGAGGTGGAGCTGTCATCAGACATGAAAATCATGCAGAGAGCTGGGGGCATGAGCAGGAGGAAAACCAGGACAATAAAAACATAATATGGACTACACAAAACCTGATTTTAATCTCATAGAAGCACAGAATATTCTGAGCTGGAAGGGACCCACCAGCATCATCCAGCCCAACTCCTGGCCCTGCACAGACCCCAACAATCCCACCCTGAGAGCGCTGCCCAAACGCTCCTGGAGCTCCCTGGGGCTGGGACCATTCCCTGGGCAGCCTCATCTCTGTTTATCTCAGCAGCAATTTCCTCCTGGCCCCTGTTTCCTCCTGGTCATGGACACAAAGCTCCCACTGAGCGAGACCTTTGGCAGAGCTGTGACCTGGGGGAGGGCAGGGAACGCTTTGTGTCCCAAGCAAGGGCATCACACGTAAGGAATGAAGCAGCAGCAACACAGGGAGGAAAATATTTCCACCCTGAAGCTCAGAATGCAAGTGAAAAAGAGAAATATTCCTGCACTGCGACCTGCTGTGAGGTCTGGGCTATGGCAGGGGACACTGGGGACCTGGAGCTGGCACCTACAAGCAGGCAGGAAGGGGAAATTTGTGAATTAAATTCTCTTTAGTCTTAGGCCTGAGACTGAATTCTGAAGTGAAATAAGTCAATTAAACAGAGTTCGAAGTATTTATCCTGTCTTAGCCCAAATCAGTTTTAATAACAGGTTTGTGTGCCAAGGGTTTAATGGCTTCAGCAAAAAATATCTCCAATGTACCAGATGAAATAACTCCGTGTAGGAGCCCTACAAACTCCAACCCACCTTCTAATAATAAACTGTTTCAGGCTTTCATTTTCTAAATTGTTCTGTGTCCTCTGGAGAGGTTCCCTTGAACCTGCCGCATAATGAGAGCTTGCAATAAATCTTGTCAAACCAGACAAACACCAGCAAATTTTAATTTTACTTTTAAATTGCAGCTGAGTGCTCCAGTGGATGTTATTTTTTCGGTAACTGCCACACAACCGAGGCGGAGGAGCTTGCTTATTTTTAACAGGAGAGTGTTATTGTCTCCATGTGTTAAAATATTTAGTTGTCTATAAAAAATTCAACCTTTGTAGATGCAGAGATGGATTTGCTTCTCCTGCTGCAGATCTGGCCAGTAAGGGAGAGAAAATACAGGAGATAAAGAGGGGAAAATACAATAATTGGAAAGGATGCTTTACCCCCATGGTAAGAGAGGCTTCTTTTGTCAATTTGGAAAATTTTCAGTACCAAAAATCAGATTTTCAGCACGGAAAATCCCTCCACACCTGTCCCACTGTGGTGCTGCACAGCCTGAGCCATGGCTAAAGAAGCAAAATTACTTTTGTTGCTAAATCACACAGCACAAAACTCCCCCAGATTGTTGGGGCTTGTCAGAAATGGGCTTTTTGGTGCTGTTCCCCCATTTCTGCTGAGGGGAGTTTGCAGAGTGCTGAGCTCAGGGTTTCTCTCCACACGCTGTCCTGAGCATTGGAGCTAAAAATGAGGGACAATGTCCTCCCCTGGCACCCTCTTCCTCCTCCTCCTCCACCTCCTTCTCCTCCTCCTCCTCCCTGCTCTAGGAATCCCCTGTGTGGTTCCCCATGGAACAAGGGGCTGCAGGGATGCCCCAGCCCCTTGCCCACCAAGCATTTCCAGACTATTTTTGTTTTCGTTGCTGTTGTTCAGGATTTGGAGATGAACCATTCAATCACCCAGGCGGTGCGACAGCGACTGCCTGGGATGCTGCTGCTGTTGCCATGGTGACTGTCCCTGCTCTGGGGACCCCAAAATCCCCATCAGCCCTCCCAGGCACCCCTGTGCTGCACACAGGATCCCATTTCCTCTCCTCTTGGCCACAGGAGAAGCAGATCTGTACCCCCAGCCCTGCTGTCCCTCCCTGTCCCCTCTCCCATCTCGTCCTCCCTGGCTCTGCTCCAGCTGTTTCCTAGAAAGGCTGAAACAAAAGCTGCTCTGGCTGTCACAGGAGATCCCTGCAGGGCATCACCCTTGGCCCAAGTGACAGGGCCACCCCCAAGGCCACCAGCAGCCATCTGACCCACTGGGGCACCTGGAGAAAAACATCCTGAGCTTTAACTGGCATGGCCTCCCCTGCTGTGTCTGCAGAGTAGGAAAGCTGGTTCCAATATTCCACACAATACTAAGCTTAAAAAAACCCCAAACAAACAACAAAGCACAACTTGAATTTGTGTTCACACCTAAGGGACCCTTAATTCAATGAACCTGAGCTCCCCTGGACTGTGCTGGGACGCTGTGGCCATTCCAGCACATCCCTGTGGGCAGGGAAAAGGACAAACGCTGAAATGGTGATGCTGGAGAGAGACTGAGCTGGGCAGGATGGGCAGGACCAGAGCCAGGAACACTGCACGCAGGACAGGCAGGGACAGGTAGGGACAGGCAGGGACAGGCAGGGACAGACAGGGACACTGCAGGCAGGGACAGGCAGGGACAGGTAGGGACAGGCAGGACAGACAGGGACAGACAGGGACACTGCAGGGAGTGCAGGTAGGACAGCAGGGACAGGCAGGACAGACAGGGACACTGCAGGGACAGGTGGGGACAGACAGGGACAGACAGGGACAGACAGGGACACTGCAGGCAGTGCAGGCAGGGACAGGCAGGACAGGCAGGGACAGGCAGGGACAGACAGGGACACTGCAGGCAGTGCAGGCAGGGACAGGTAGGACAGGCAGTGCAGGCAGGACAGGCAGGGACAGTGCAGGCAGGACAGGCAGGGACAGTGCAGGCAGGCTCAGCCAGGCTGCAGCTCTGCAGCTGCTCCATCCCAGCCCCTGCCCAGCCCAGCTCCTGTCTCCGAGCTGAGTCAAAGCTGTGAGAGACAATTCAATCGAGAAGATGAGGAGCAAATTCCATCTGCAGGGGCTGATCCCCAGCCCTCAGACACTAACTGTGACAGCTGACAGCTGCCTGAAGGCCTCACAGACACAAGTGACTTGACCAGCCTGTACCCCTGAGAATCAGCCTGCATATCAGCCTGTTCCTTAGGGAACCTCAGGAAAGGAATTTGCACCTGTGTGAAAAGGGACCTGTACCCGTGAGAACTGCTCTGTACCACGAGACAAGAATGTAAACATCTTCAAAAATGAAAACCTTTAGCAAGCACGTACATGAGCAACTACTAACCAATGAACTGAGTAGCAAAAAGTTACTAACCAACTAGAATTAAACACAATGCTTCTAGAAATCATATAAATGTGAACAATAAAGAGGAACTATTTGTTGCATGGAAAAAAGGTGTCTTGTCCATCTCTACTGTGACACCCAAGAAGCCAGCCCCATGCCAGGCTACAGCTCCAGAGCCTGCCAGGATTATTGCCAGAGCTCCAGGGCACGCTGGCATCTCGGTGAGTGGATCTGAGGAGCTGCTCACAGAACCATCTCCAGTGCTGGCCCCTCTGTGAAGTCACCATATGAGGAGGAAGTGAAACATTTGCATGAGCTAAAAACGTTTTCCTTTGCTGTGCTGCGAGGCTGTGGAGCTGCAGCACGCCCCCTCTGCCACCCTCCTCACCACGGGAACGTCCTCTCCTGGCTGGATCATTCCTATTTGTGCTCCCAATCCCCAGGCCTGAGTCATGGCAGAACAGAACAGCCTTTCTTTGCAAAAATATATTTCCCCAACACACGCAGTTACAGGATGTGCCCGACTCCACAAGCTCCCTGAGTATTTTTAATGATGCTGAAAGGAATCATTAAATCCAGAGTTAGGATTAGGATGCCCTCATTCCTAATTCTCAGTCAGACAGGCCTTGGCCTCCAGTTCCTGCTCTTTCAAGCTCAGCTGACAACACTCAGCAAACCCAGCAGGATGTGGCTGCTGTCAGCAGGTGAAATGAAAACAACCCCCAGGATTCCTCCGAGGTTGCTGTTCTGGAGGGAATTTTAAGATGTGACAGGGCCCGGGGTCACTGTGCTGCTCTCTGGGGGGGTGACAGCCCTTGCCCAGCCCAAGGCAGGAGCTGGCAGCAGCCTGGCCTCAGCCTGGCTCTCAATGCTGAATTTTGGCACTGCCTGGCTGAACAGCCCCTTCCAGCACAGCAATGCTGCAGGGCTGTTTGCTGCAGGATGCTGCTGCTGGCCTGAGCTCCCAGAGGGATCTGTGCCTCCCTCCCAGCTCCTGGGGGAGAACCCTCTTTAAATGAATATTTAAACCTCTGGAATGCTCAGGATTGATTCCTGGGTCAGGTCTGTACTGCTGTGATTCTTATTCCAGCAACAGATGGAGGGAGCATCCCCTCCTGCTCAAAGGCCTGTGCCAGCAGCCACCCAGGGAAGCTCCTTTCCCAGCCTGATGCTGCTCCCCTGATCCTCCCTTCAGCACCTTGGGTGAGCCCAGGATCTCCCCCAGCACTGTGGAATCCCCAGCCTCAGTCACTCCTGATGGATCTGTCCTTCCCTGAGCTGCTGCTCCTCCTCCAGGCTGGGCTGCTGCCTTTCCCCAGCCTGCTGAAGTACCTGAGCACTTTAGGATATTACAGCCTCTCTCCAGATCCATTTTATTTCCCAAGACGAAAGGTTTTCCACTAATTTGTGCTCTCCTCCCTCCCCTACCTCCTCACCCTCATCCTGTTTCAGCCTCATCTGCAGAGCAGTTACACAAAAGCAAGAGACTGAGCCCAGGCAGTGAGGTGGTTTGTGTTTAATGCTGCTGCATTGAATTGCCTGCATCCCAGGGATCAAAGAGGCTGCAGTGGGAAATCCAGGAGGCAGCAAGCAAGCGTCAGGGCAATTTGATGGCTGACTTTCTGCTCATTAACCCAGTTCCTTTGAACTCAAGCAGGAGATGCAGTAACACATCACTGGCAACCAACCTCGAGGGGATGCCAGAAGGGATGAGTCCTGGGTGAGCTGGAGAGGGCCGAGCTGATGATGCTGGAATTTCCCAGCCTAAACGGAGGAAAATCTCAGGAGTGCTGATCCAGTGTCAGCCTGTCCATGAGGCTGCTGCCATGGGGAACCTCACACCATCCCTGCATTCCAGGCACTCTCCTTTGCATCCCCTCCTCTTTCTTTGGAAAAGAGCTTGTGCATTTGATAATCAGATTTATTGGTATTCTGTATCCTCACCTACAAAAAGGCTGGAGAGGAACATTCCACAAGGGCCTGAAGGGACAGGACAAGGGGGAATGGCTTCCTGCTGCCAGAGGGCAGGGTCAGATGGGATATTGGGAAGGAATTGTTCCCTGTGAGAATGGGGAGGCCCTGGCACAGCTGTGGCTGCCCCTGGATCCCTGGAAGTGTCCAAGGCCAGGCTGGACCAGGCTCAGATATTTCTGGGACAGTGGAAAGTGTCCCTGCCCACGGCAGGGGGTGGAATTGGGTGATTCTTCAGGTCCCCTCCCACTCAAACCATTCCAACACCCTGTGAGATCAACAACCACTGTTGAAAAGTGATTTCTGAATCATTGCAGAACTGGCCCCACTGCTCTCTGTCCTCAGAGCAAGCAGTGCAGGCCCAGCCAGGCCCATGGCACTGGAATTGTGCAGAAACCCCCTCCCTGTCACTCTGTCCTTGTGTCCCTCTGGTCTGCACTGTGTAACACAGCCCAACAGGAACCCAGGGTGGTGCTAAAACTCTCCTGCATTCTGGGAAAAGAAAGGGGATTAGAGATTGGTCTTCAAGTCCAAGATCATTTAATCATGGAATCCCAGACTGGTTTGAGTTGAAAGGCAGCTTAAAGATCACCCATTCGCACTCCATGCAATGAGCAGGGACACTTTCCACTGTCCCAGGCTGCTCCAAGCCCCACCCAGCCTGGCCTTGGGCACTTCCAGATGGGCACTGTCACCTGGCATGACCTGCCCTGGAGCTGCAGGGTGAGAGCCAGCCTGGCTCACTCCACAGGCTCAATGGCCAGCCTGGGATGCCAGCAGGGAGAGGGCAATGCAGGAAGGTGTGGCTGGATAAAACCATTTTCCTGTCAACCACTCTGCAGAAAAACTCCTCTTTATTTCCCTCTTTGAAATTCATGACTTGGCTGAAGAGCAGAGCTGCTCTGCAGAGTCACCTGCCCACACCTGAGGGGTGAGCAGAGCCCACAGCCAGCAGGGCTGGGCTGACACAGAAAACAACACTGCCCATCAGCACTGAGGGTGCCTCAGACCTGGAGGAAGGGCCCTCACACATCAGGGAGCTCATTTGCTTCTTTGCTCACCTTCATTTCATCACCTGCCACCTCTTCCTTGGCTTGTTACCTCTGTTTAAAATTTTATACAGGCCCTGCTTGAGCAACACCCCTTGTGCTTTGCTTGCAGGGACTGCAGAGATGTGGCTTGGGACTCAATGCATATTTAGGGATATTCCAGCTGGGCAAGTACCCTGAAAAAGCAGTTCTGAGTCTGCTGGGAACAAAACAAGGAGGATGACAGTGCTTTAGGTGAGACAAGAGAACCCAGCCCATCTGGGCTCTGTCAGCAGGGCCTGAGGGAAGCAGGGCACACCTCAGGAGCCAGGGTGAGGCTGTCACCCCACAGAGCTCCAGGCAGGGCCTTCACTCACTGCCCTCACCCTGAAACCCACCCCACTCACCTGTCTAGACACAAAGAACTCTGGGTTAAATAAACCTGGGACTAGCAAAACCCATGGAGGCACCAATTCAGGAAGGCTCAGACTAAAGACAAACTTTCCCAGGAAGAGCTCTCAGCAAGGGGTGGGGAGAGGCACCAAAGCCTGCTGAGAAAAGACTTTTAGCAGCCACAGCTGCTCTGGCAGAGCTTTTTGGAGAGGAGGAGGGAGATGTGGGGTTCAACACCTGTTCTGAGATAAAGAGAAGGGTGAGAGATGGATCTAGGGAGGGGTGGTTGTTGTCCCCTTCACAGCAGGGCCCCTCCACCCCACAGCTTCAAGCCTCCATCTCCCCTGACATTTACACCTGCTAAGTCACTTGGAATCCCAGCCTGCAGGCCCAGTCCCTGTCAGATCTCTGTTCTGAGAAAAGGAGATAAGCTGTGAGTGACAGGATCTTCAAAGCACAGAGAAAACTGCAGTAACCCAAGGCCTGATGGGCAGGAATTCACTTTAACCCCTGGGAATTCACCCTGAGGCTGCCCCAAAAGTCAAGGGCAGCTACAAGGCTGGTGAAGGCTCCAGCTGGGAGCAGGACTCTGCAGTGGATTCACAGCCTGGGACAGGAGGTGATCTTTATTAAGTGCAGAGGAAAGTCAAGAACCTTCCCCTGGAAAGTTTATGGTTAAAAATAAGATCTTGGTAAAAACCACAAAGCTGCTGCACACTTAACCTCTGCCACCCCAAACTTCCTCTGCTGGTGGCTGATATGTGGGACTGAAGGCAGAAATACAATTCTGTCTTCTGAAAACAGAGGTGCACTTCAGCCTGGTTCCCTCTGCTGTCCCCACTCCACCCCCAGATCTCACAGCCAGACAGAACATTAATAAATAAATCAAATGCAAAGTGCAGTGCCAGGACACCTGAATAAACCCCTCTGTGGGGGAAGGCAGATCAAACCCAGCCCGTGGCTCTGCCTGGCTCCTGCCACACGTGAATTTCTCTGCACTGGCCACGGAATGCAAATGCACCAACTCCTCCTGAGGGAGGGCAGCAGGGAGGAGGAACCAGCTGCTGTGCCAAGGGTGGTTTTCACAAGAAAAGGACTCAATCCTCAGGCAAGGTGCTTTCATCCATCCCCTGCTGCTGGGAGCGAGGGATGCTCTGCTGGAGAGCAAAACAAATCTAAGCCCAACCTGCCTTCTCCAGACTTGCATCTGAATCCCTCCTCTCCTTACTCAAATCCACCTCTGACCCAGCACTGAAGATGTTTTTCTCTGGGTTAATAAGCTTTGCAGTTGGAAGTTAATTGATTTTTAAGCTTCCAAGGCTGCTGGCGTGAGCAGCCCCCGATGGCCAAGTGCCCAGCTCGGGGTGACAGCGCTGTCTGTGGGGTCCTGCACATCCCCACGTGCTCCCTGCACATCCTGGCTGTCCCAGAGAGGCTCAGGGACCTCCCTCCCCAGCAGTGACAACAAAGCAGAACAGGGGCTAGGACAGGAGAGCACTGAAGCTCTCAGGGATTTCCATCCTGCCTGCAGCCAGCTTTGCATTGAGCTAAAGGTGGTGAATTCTTTAACCAAACCTGGAGGAAGTTCCCTGACCAGGGAACCATCTCCTGCACACAGAGCATCCCTTGGAAGCTAAGTTGACAGGCAGACAGCTTTTCTCTCTTTGATTTTTAGAAAGCCAAGCACACCAAACCCCAGAACTAGGTCAGTGGTGGCCATCCTGCCCTTTCCCACTCTATTTTTAGCTCCAGCTACAACCACAACACAACACTGCTGTGAGCTACAGGAGATGTGTGATCACAACTGACATGAGGCTTGCATGACCCTACACCAGGAATCCAGAATCCCAGGGAGCTTCTGGACACTGGGCCAGCAGCACTGACCCCTCTGTGTTCAGTCATTGATTTTGCTGTTCTTCTCCACATAAATATGAACAAACCCCACCTCTAACCCTGTGGGCAAGATCATGGAATGGTTTGGGTGGGAAGAGACCTTACAGCCCATCCTGTTCCATGGGCAGGGACACCTTCCACTGTCCCAGGCTGCTCCAAGCCCTGTCCAACCTGGCCTGGGACACTTCCAGGGATGGAGCAGCCACAGCTGGATGGGATCTCCTCCTCAATATCCCATCCATCCCTGTCCTCTGGCAGGGGGAAGCCATTCCCTGTGTCCTGTCAATCCCTCCAGCCCAGCTGAGCACGGCCAGTGCTGCTCCCCTGGCCAGGGCTGGATCAGAAGCACCAAGGTCATTCCAAGGAGATTTGCCCCAGGGAGGATGAGGCAGCTCAGGCCTGGCAGTGCCACCCAAAGGAAGTGGAAGAGTTTGGGGTGTAACCTCAAAGTCATCAATCACAGCAGGTGCCTCAGATTTGATGAATACAAAGGCCCTTCCAATTTATTCAAAGCCAATAATGTGGCCACAGCCCAGACAGGAATAGCAGTGATGAGCCAGCCTTGCTCACCTCAGTCTCCCCAAGCTCTGTCACACCTGGTACCCACTGACACTGCTCCTCCTCCTCTTGTGTGCCCTGTGGCTCCCCAAGCCTGCACTCAGCAAGCCTGTTTGGCTGCTGGGGCTGCTCAGGCTGGGAGTGCTGGATTGGTGGTTGTTCTGGAGAAAAGGAGGCTCAGGGGGGCCCTGGTGGCTCTGCACAGCTCCCTGTGACAGGAGGGGACAGCTGGGGGGTCAGGGCTCTGCTACCAGGGCACAGGGACAGGAGGAGAGGGAACGGCCTCAGGCTGGGCCAGGGGAGGCTCAGGTTGGGAATTTGTTCATGGAGAGGGTTGCCCATCCCTGGCACAGTGGGGGAGTCCCATCCCTGAGGGATTTAAAAGCCCTGCGGATGTGGCACTTGGGGACCGGGGTCAGTGGTGGCCTCAGCAGTGCTGGACTCAATCTCAGAGGGCTTCCCCAACCCTGATGATTTTATCACTCTGTGATGAGAACCCTCAGGCTGAAGCCCCCAGCAGAGAGGAGTCACCAGCACTGATCCTCCCCCTGCAGCTCCTCAGCTGCCTCAGGTCCCTCCCAGCAGTGGGAGATCCTCGTCACTGTCACTGGGAGGTGACACATCCCAACACCTCCTGCTGCAGGGGGGTGTGAGCTACACCAGGCACTAAATCCTCCTTGAGTCACTCAGGTGTGAGGGCTGCACCAGCCCCACTTCCTTTGAAGCTTTCTCTCTCTCCCAAACTGTTTTCTGCCCTGTTCCAAGCTCATCCTCAGCCTGTTCCTCTCTCTTGTTCAGGACTCTCCTGGCCTGCAGGGTACAGCACCACTGGAGCTGTCAGCGAGGCACAAGAGGATTATTAACATTCAAAATCTTCATGTGATTCCTTATTATAAAGCAAATTAATTCCAGCCTGAGCCAAACCCAGCCCTGACCAGCAGCTGGGCAAACACCTCCCTCACACTGCAAATGTACAACTCAGGCAAATCCAGGCAGGGATGAAGGCTCTGGGAAGTGGCACCCCCATCCCAACTGCCCCAAAATGGGACCTGTTCACCTGCTGGAGACATCTCCTGCTCTGGTTGGATGGTGGAATGGAGGTCCTGAACACAGAGCTGTGGTGGCATTTCAGAGACCCTGGGGACACCCCTTGTCCCCAGCTGTCACTGCAGAGGGGCAGGAGGCTCCTGCACGTCCCACCTACAGCCCCTGGCAGATTCCTGACACGTCAGAAGGGATCTAAAAATCACCTCCCCTGGTCCTACTTAAACCCTCACTCCACACGAGTCATGCCTGCTCTGGGGATGCACCTTGTGTTCCCTGGCTCTGGAAAACAGGGTCCTGCCCTGCCTCACTCTCCAGCTGATGCTGAGCAAGGCAAAACACAGCATGTGCTGCTCTTTGAGGTGACAAATTTATGAGTAAGTGTTTTAATCACCCATTTTACTCCCTTCAAAAGCTCCTGGGAAGGAAATGTCACCACCTGGATTTGGATGTGAACACCAAGCCCATGTGGGTGTGTGGCTGAAAAGTTTGCAGCAGCCCAGGGTCACTGGGCTCAGGCACTGAAAGAGCTTTGCTTTCCTCTTTTCCACATTAAAAAAAGGCAAAGGATTCATTCAGCAGATGCTGCTGGATCCTGCACATGGCTGGAGGCTCCACAGAAACAGAAACATCTTTTATGCTTCCATGAAGAGCATCCTGTGAGATGTTCTGGAGTGGAGGAAGGACTACACTTTCCCAAAAAATAAATAAACCCAAAAAATCACTCCTGACACTCCTGCCCTGTCCCTCAGCACCCTTTCCTTTCCCATGCTGGGATAGTTCTTGGAGGGCTGAGGAAGCAGCAAGTGACTGCCCAAGGGCTGGGGACACTGAAACCCCCTGCATGGCTGAAGATTTCAGGGCTTGTCTCTTTAATCAAAACGAGCAATTTTCACAAAAAAAAAAGTCTCACAGAGAATGATCTTCACTACCTCTCTCCCTCACTGTCAAATCTCAGGATACAGCAGCCACACAAAGCCCTGTTTCCCTGGGAAACCAGGCTAAAAATAGTGAGGCTGCCTGAGGAGACTGGGCCGGGGGTTTGGAGGTTGCACTTGGAGATCCACCAGGGTCCAACATCCCCCTGCTGAGCCTGGGTGCTGAGGGCCCCGTGGAAACCCCTGCTGTCCCTGTGCAACACGGTGGAGAACGACCCTCCTGCATGGACAGGGGGAGCTCAGCCCCCCCAGCCTCCCTGGGGATGCAGCAGGACTGGGAAGCATCCCTGGGCCAGGCTCAGCTTCCAGCAGCTCTGTGGGGCTGGGGCTGGCTGGAACCCCCAGGCAGGAGCTGGACACAAGCAGAGGTGGTCACCAGCACCACGGGGACCTGGGGGGACCTGTCCCCATGGTGTGGAGGAGGTGACAGCCCAGATCCTGCTGGATCCATAGCTCAGCTTCTGTTCATAGCTCAGATCTGCTCCCATCTCAGTGAGGACAGGAGCAAAGGGATGACTCCTGTGCCAGGGGATGGGGGCTGGGGGGTACTGAGGGGGTCTAAGGAGAGGCTGACCACAGCAGCTGTGGCTGCCCCATCTCTGGTGCCCAAGGCCAGGTTGGACCAGGATTGCAGCCACCTGGGATGGTGGGAGGCGTCCCTGCCCATGGCAGGGGTGGAACTGGAAGGGCTCTAAGGTCCCTTCCCACCCAAACCATCCCCTGATCCATGATCAGCACAGATGGGGTTGTTTGGCTGCTTGGCTGCTCTCTACCTGTAAATCCTGACACCTGTCAGAGTGCTCCACCCCTGCAAACACAAACACAGTCCTGGCTGAAGGAAGAGTCCCCAAGGCCTGGCTCCAAACTGGGATTCCTGGAAGGGAACCTGGCCCGTGAACATTCCCAGGGGGGTGGCACAGGGATGGAGCCACCCCCATAAATCTTCATAACTGCCCTTCCAGGCTGGGGTGATGCACAATGAAAAACACCTTTCCTTCCCCAGTATCAGCTCATCTGAGTTCACACAAGGAAAAGCAGGAAGGGAAAAAATAATCATCTTTTGTGCGTTTAATTCAGAATCTAATTACTCGGTATAAATTAGTCAGCTGGCTTCACCTCAGCTTTGCCATGCAACAGCCCATGAATCACAGCTCTGTTACAGGATGTATGGTGCCATGTGGATGTAAAAATGCTTTATGGAAGGCACCCTGTGGCCTGGGAATATTAATTTGTACCACAGGCTCTGGTGGATGAAGTGAAATGAAAGCAGATGAGGAGATAAGACACAAGCCCTGATCGATATCTGAAACAGGAACAGGCCCTGGGTGCTTTGGAAGGGGGATCAGCCCCTGGAGCTCATGGACAGCTGGGACATGTGGTGATGGTGGCATTAAAATCCACTGGCTGTGACAAACATTCTCTGGACAACAACACTGTCGTGGTTTCCTTCCCCTGCTTGCTCTGTGTCCTTCTAAATATTCCCTTTACTGTTCCCAGATGAACTCCCATGGACACAGACCCTGGGATGACAATATTCCTCTGTGATCCCAATCCCTCTGTAATTCCCACCACTGAGCCACATTTTGTGGCAAGAACTTCCCTGGCAGCTCTTGCAGCCAACCCCAGTTCATTCCTGTGGTTAGTGAGGGGTGAGGGCTGTCACGCCTGACAACAGCACACACATCCCAATTTCCCAAGGGAGGCAGCAACACCCACTCCAAAGGCTCCAAGCTCACTTTACAGAGCTCAGGAGTTATCCCAGCTGAGGGGACAGCAGGGATGAGCTCCTCCTCCTGAAGCAGCACTGAGCTGTTCCCGTGTTTATGCTCCTGACCAGCCCCTCCTCACCACTTAGAGAACTAAACATCACTTCCAGCCTCACTTGGAGCCAGTGCCCTGGAGCCAGAGACTGAATTAATTCCCACAGATCCTGGGTGGTTTTTACAGTGGAGCTGATTCCCTCGTGTCCTGCCTCCTCCACGATCACTGTCACCTCTGTGGGGACAACACAGGGCAAAGCCCTGCCCTGGGAAGGGAGCACAGGGCAGTCACCCCAAGCTGGCTGGGAGAGGGTGGCAAATGTCCCTCAGCACCTCCAATCCCCTGGCCACCCTGTGAAAATAACCCCCAGTGCAAGGGTGTTTGCTGAGAAAAGAGGAATTATCTGAATTATCTGGAGAATATCTCAACAGGCTGCCCAGGGCAGGGCTGGAGACCCCATCCATGGAGGGCTTTAAAAACCCTGCGGATGTGGCACTTGGGGACAGGGGTCAGTGGTGGCCTTGGCAGTGCTGGGGAAACAGCTGAGCTCAGATCTTGGAGGATTTTCCAACCTCAATCTGTGATCCTTGTGGACTTCAAGACCCTGAGTTTGTTATTTACACCCAAACCCAGGGCTTTGCTCTAATAACACAGTTCTCGAGTGCCAGGCAATGCAGAAGGCATGAAGTAGAGTTTATTTTATGCATTTTTATCCATGTGTTTAGGAATTCTGCTTGGATTCGAGGTCAGGGAATTTAGGCTGGCATGGAAACACAGCCTGCTCCATATGACTGGGGTATAAACCCAGGAGGATTCTGGAGTCACCAGAAAAGAACATTTCAGGTGTGATCCCTTATCCACGGGTTCAGTGGATTCCTACATCCTGATATTCATGGAATTACAGACCCATGGAGTGGTTTGGGTTGGGAGGGACCTCAAAGCCCCTACAGTGCCATGGGCAGGGACACCTTCCACTGTCCCAGGCTGCTCCAAGCCCCACCCAGCCTGGCCTTGGGCACTGCCAGGGATGATATTCTTTGCAAAGGTAGGGTTAATTCACCATTCCATGGACACACTCAATCCTAAATTCCTGAATTAGAGCAAACACAGCCCTGTCCTTCCCAACCACAGCAGTGCAGGGCACTGGGGAGTGAGTAGGAACATCCAAACCTTCCTCTGGTAAAGAGGAAAACCAGGAAGACTTGAGAGGTGCAATTAAAAAGTTGGAGTGAGTCCAGGTGAGATCACAAATCTGCTCCAAGGGCTGGAGCCCCTCTGCTCCAGAGCCAGGCTGGGAGAGCTGGGGGTGCTCACCTGGAGAGGAGAAGCTCCAGGGAGAGCTCAGAGCCCCTGCCAGGGCCCAAAGGGGCTCCAGGAGAGCTGGAGAGGGACTGGGGACAAGGGCTGGAGGGACAGGACCCAGGGAATGGCTCCCAGTGCCCAGGGCAGGGCTGGATGGGAGATTGGGCAGGAATTGTTCCCTGGGAGGGTGGGCAGGGCTGGCACAGGGTGCCCAGAGCAGCTGTGGCTGCCCCTGGACCCCTGGCAGTGCCCAAGAAGCAGCCTGGGATAGGGGAAGGTGTCCCTGCCCCTGGCAGGGCTGGGAATGGATGGGCTTTAAATCCCCTTCCCTCCCTCACCATTCCAAGATTCTATGAATATGCAAAATGCTGATGACTTCCCATCCTGCACTGCAAACCCAGTTACAACAACCCCACAAAAATGTACCAGAGGAGGTGTAAAGCATTTGTTAAATAAATAATCACCTCTGCTAGAGTATTTTCAGCAGAAAAAAAAAAAAAATGCTCAACACGAGCCTTTGACAACACAGGTCAGACTCTCCAGGAGAGAGCTAAAAGCCTAATTTTCCTGAAAAACAAACAGAAAAATTATCAAAAGATGAAGGCATGCCATGATTTAATGGCACCACTTCAAACAATAGCACTGCCTGCAGTCAGAGCACGAAGCAGGGAGACCAAAAATGGGAATAATACATCACAAGTGGGGGAGAAAAAGGAAGTCTAAATGATGCAATAAAAAATAAACCATGTCTTTGAGAGACTCCAGTTAAACAAGCGAGGGGCCACGTTGTGCATTCATTATCATTCCAGCAGCAATCCCCTGGAGACTCGAGCCAGCAGCACTGCAGCACACACCAAAGCAGCAGGAAAGAGCATCTTAAGTAGGTCACCAGTAAATATGATCATGATGGAGCTTTTTTTGCTGTTGTTGTTTTTTGTTTGCTGTCAGTCACTGGGGCCCTTGACCGAGGGAAATGCTGGAGAAGGAAAGAAACGATGGAAAGGCAGCGAGATGGGCAGAATTCCAGGGGAAATGTGTCTCAGCTTCCTGGGAGCAGCTGTGCCCTCCTGGGATCAGCAGCAGCACCACACAGAGCAGCTCCTGGGCTCCCAGAATGGAACTGGGTGTTCAGAGGAAGGAAAAGGACAACGGGGAAATTCAGGTTGGGATCTCAAGGCCCAGGGGTTTAATGGAATCAGAGCATTATCCTCTTTCCTTTAGGATTCCTTTTCCCACCTCTCAGGATTTTTGTGGTGAGGAAATCAACCTCAAAGCACCCACCCCAGTGACTTCCTGCTCAATTCTACAGTGGGGTTTGGGGGGAAGGAAGGAAGGAAAAGAGAAAGAGAGAAAGAGAAAGAGAGAAAGAGAAAGAGAAAGAGAGAAAGAGAAAGAGAGAAAGAGAAAGAGAGAAAGGGAGAAAGGGAGAAGAGAGAGAGAGAGAGAGAAAGAAAGAAAGAAAGAAAGAAAGAAAGAAAGAAAGAAGGAAAGAAGGAAGGAAAGGAAGGAAGGAAGGAAGGAAGGAAGGAAGGAAGGAAAGGAAGGAAGGAAGGAAGGAAGGAAGGAAGGAAGGAAGGAAGGAAGGAAGGAAGGAAGGAAGGAAGGAAGGAAGGAAGGAAGGAAGGAAGGAAGGAAGGAAGGAAGGAAGGAAGGAAGGAAGGAAGGAAGGAAGAAAGAAAGAAAGGAAGAAAGAAAGAAAGAAAGAAAGAAAGAAAGAAAGAAAGAAAGAAAGAAAGAAAGAAAGAAAGAAAGAAAGAAAGAAAGAAAGAAAGAAAGAAAGAAAGAAAGAAAGAAAGAAAGAAAGAGAAAGAAAGAAAGAAAGAAAGAAAGAAAGAAAGAAAGAAAGACAGCCCTTTGGAGCTCTGGGGAGCATCATGTGCTGTGTAGGGATGGGACAGAGCTGGGAGAGGGAGGATGCCTGTGGCTTCATGTGCTGGAATGGGTGGGAGGGATGGGAGCATCTCTGATTGCAGGAACCCCACAGGAACCCCCAGGAGAAGGCAGGAACCCCACAGGGACCTCCAGGACCCCCAGGTTGTTCCTGTGTGCCCAGAGGACACCACAGAGCTGCCCCAGAGCAGATGGGGCTGGTGAGGAGATCAGCACTGCAGCCCCTGCCTGGCACTCCAAACACCAGGGTGTGGATGTGGCACCTCCTGGCAGCAGCTCAGCTCTGAGCCTGTTCTGCTGGCACTTGGATCACTCCCAGCCCTGCCCTGTCCCTCAGCCTGGTGCCAGCAGCACTTTTCCAGGCCAGATCCTTTAAGGTGACATTTTCCACCATGGAATTGTTTCTTTTTTTAAAGCACCTTGAAGGGTTCCACACAGGAACTGGGAGTAACAACTCCCAGAGCTTTCCTGGGAGTAGGACAGACAGACAGCACCATCAGGATCCTGCCACCACATCTGCTGAGGAGAGGAGCCCAAACTCCAGCTGGCTGCTCTGAGTGGGAATTATCCCAGAATCCCAGGATGGGAAGGGACTTAAACCCATCCAGTTCCAGTCCCCTGCCATGGGCAGGGACACCTCCCACTGTCCCAGGCTGCTCCAAGCCCTGTCCAGCCTGGCCTTGGGCACTGCCAGGGATCCAGGGGCAGCCACAGCTGCTCTGGGCACCCTGTGCCAGGGCCTCCCCACCCTCACTGTAAAAAGCTTCTTTATTTGGGGAAAAAAAAATTGGGTTTTCTACACCAGCACTCCCCTCTGGTTTTTTCCCTCCTCACTTAATTCAGCACTGAAACATCATATTTGGATAATAAATTATTACAGCCAGCTCCCCAGCTCTGGGCAGGAGCAAAGGCTCTCAGCCTGACTCCGGGAACAAAGCAGATTTACAAGAAATTTGCCTCGGCTCATCCTCAATGCATCTGTTTTCAAAAGGGGGGAAAAAAGCAATGTTTGAGCAACAGCAAATCAAAAGTGATTTAAGGAACTGAAGGGCTGAACTGAAGCCAAGACATTAAAACTCACCACCAAATTACCATAACTGCACTTACGCAAATCTTTCTTATATGACATCCAAACCCCAACACAGCTTAATTTAGGAATTTGGCAGAGCAAAGGGGAAAGAGGAGAGCCATGGACCAAACACACTCAGAAATTTGGGTAGGAAATGACAACCTGGTGTAGGAGGATTTGTACAGAGAGCAACACTCCAGGCTCAGTAGATTAAGTTGATCTACTTCAGTTTTTACACTTTCTTGTTCAGTTTACAGGAATATGATTTTTTTTCCAGCCTGCACGAGCCTTAAACCTTTAGCTCACAAGGTTCAGTTGTGTATCTCTAGTAAAAAACGAAATAAAAGCTCTAAAATCTGACACATCCACGTGGCTTTTGAACATTTGCAGGAAAAGAAAAAAGTGTGGATTTGTGTCAAACATTCCAAGCGTTGAATGAGTGCTGAGAGCTGTGGCTCGAGATTGAAAATAATAATTTGTGATAATGAATAAATATACTGAGCAGAGCCCAGAGCCAGAAAGAGGGTGGTAATATGAGAAACTTCCATTTTCCTATGCCCAGTTCCCCAGTTCCCAGCACCAAAAGGGAAGGTGGATTGGGAAGGGCAGCTGTGGGATGTGGGTTGCAGGAATTCCAGATCCTCAGGGGTGATTACCTTAATTGATTTAACTTCTGATCATAAATGTCTCAAGGAGTGCAGGGAGCTGGACAGAGCCTCATAAAATGACACAGAAAATGTTGAGGGCTCTAAAAATAAAATGTTCATATTTAGGGGTCTGAGGCTTCTGAAACCCTGAGGGAGGAGCAGGAGGAGCAGCTGGAGGAGGAGGATGGCTTTGGATTTTCTGCTCTAGGATTGTCTCACCTCTTCTGACAGTCTCAAGGCTGTTTTTTGCCCCCAAACCACAAAAAATCCAGTTTCACCCTAGTGCTTTAGCTTGTCCAAGGATGGGAAGGATTCACCTGTTTAACCCAGAAGATCCTTTAGATGGAGACAGGGAATGAACTGGGAAACTCAACTCTGCAAAAGGTCAGTGAGAGCAAACATCATCTGTGTAATGTCACACTGGGGTGCTGGGCTGGAGAGCACCTGTGCCCACTGGAGAGGACTTCTGCCTCTCTGGGGAGCACCTTTGGACACTGGACAGCACCTCTGGTCACTGAGGAGGAGTTTTGGGTCATGGAGATCTATTTCCCAGGAATTACAGTTACTGAGGAGAACTGGGTCCAAATTCCCAAAGTAATCCACGATTTTGAAGGGCCCTGGGGAAAACTTCCTGAACACAAAACAACTCCAGGAAAGCCCAAGAACTTCATTTTTACCAAGAGCTCCCTCCCAGGAGGACTCTGGACATGGAGCTTTAGCATCCAGAAGCTGCTCAGAGAAGGGAAAGCATCAAAGTTACACAGGGATGCTGGAATAAAAGATAAAAAGGAATAAAACAGAATCCTTTTTCCAAAGGGTTTTGGATAAAATTGGTGCTGACACACAATGGTAGCAGGGCACAGGCAGATTAGGGAAGGAAAAGTGACCAATAAACCTCTCTGGACTCAAAGGAAGGCCACGAAATACAAGTAATTGTTACAATTTCTGTTATCAGACACAAGAATTGACTTGTAGATGCAGAGGCTGGGACTCAAATAAAAGATTCACACAAACCCATTGGCCTGGGGAGAGCCCAAACCCTCCCTTGAGCTCACTGTGTTCTCAGTATCACAAATCCAGGACTGAGGGAGACAAATATTCTTTTCCATATCAGGAACACACTGAGAAGTGTAACAAAAAACTACTTTTCCACAGGAACGTGAGCTGGGGAGGCTTCCCTGGCCAGGGACCTACTCAGAGATGGAGGATGAGCAGCAGCAGCAGTGGGAAGATGAGTTTTAAGGAAGGGAATGATCCTCCTCCCAGTTCCTTAATGAGTTCCCTTCCCACAGGACAAGTGTTTGGAAAAACTCAGTTGCAACAAGAGTTCTCTAAGATGTAAAAGAATTAAACCAGAGTCTCATCAAGGTGCTGTAATTCCACCTCTTTGTGCCCTGGAGTCACTCAAAACAACCAATCTTTAATTTGTTTTCCCAAGGAAAACTCATTTCTCATTCCTCTCGTTTCTGTAATCCAAGTTACAACTGTGAGGTTGACAGAAGAATTACCAGAGATGATTATTGGGGAATCATGGAATGGCTTGGGTTGGAAGGGACCAAAAGGATCACCCAGTGCCACCCCCTGCCACGGGCAGGGACACCTTCCCCTATCCCAGGTGGCTCCAAGCCCTGTCCAACTCCATAAACACCATAAATCAAAGGGAAATCTGAGTTAAAGCCTAGAAAATTTTTGTGAAATCACGAAGACAAGCCAAGAGAATTAGGCCACCTGTTCCAGTTTGTTTATTTCCCCATTTGTTCTAAGGAAACTGCTTTCCCTTTGCCACTGCCCTTATGTAGGGTCAAGTCCTTGGTCTTAAAGCTGCTACCTGGGGGTGCAGGCTTCCCCCAAAACCCAGCAGAACTTGGCTAAAAATGGGTTATGATTAAAAATGACAAAGCCCCCTCAGCCCTGGCTGTGACCCCATCAGCTCAGGGATCTCCTCAAAGCTTAAGGGACAGATCCATGAGATGCCAGGGATGCCACCCCTCCTCTGAGGGCAGGCTCTGCCCCAGGACATGGTTATTTCCTCAGGGAGATGCTTTGGGAGCTGTGCTGGTGTTCTCCTGAACCACTTTGGGCTCCTCCTCCTTCCTTTGTCCCACAAATTCATCATTAACATCCCCATGGTCCCCTCCCGACTGTCTCTGGCTACACACAACATGCTCCTGGCTTAGCTCCCTGAATCTCAGCAGTTAATCAAGAGAAAGGTAAACAGCTTTAAAAGCAAGGAACAATCTTAAACTGATTAAAATCAGCCCAGTTTTGACAGGAAAAAGCATCTTTATATAGCAAATTGAAGGTTTAACCCCTGATCATCTGAGCTTGAGCCAAAGGTTTGTCTCTCTACATCAGTGGAAAAAAAAATGAAATAAAAAATCTTGAATCTATTTTAATTAAATGATTTGTGTTCCAGACCAGGCTCATCACTGACCTGAGCATTTTTTTTCCTAAACAATCAAAAGCACCTCAAGTTGAATCTCCTCTGGTTTGTTTACAGACCAAAGATGTACCAAATGCTCCTGCTCTGACACAGTGAGCTGGAAATGGGCATTTATGGGGTGTTTGTCTCCATCTCCCTGACAAACCCCTGAAAATGGGCATTTATGGGGTGTTTGTCTCCATCTCCCTGACAAACCCCTCCGCATTCAGACTAAATAAATAACAAAATCACCTCAGACACCACCCCCGAGATAATGGCAACATTTACACCCTCACACTTCACTGTGTTTGCAGAAGATTTGTGTGCCACCACCGGTGCAAAGAGCAAAACACCAGAAGAAAACATCTGTGAGTTCTTCTCTTTGTACCAAGCAGATCCAGCCTCCCCAAACTGCTGCAGTTGTGGGGAGGATTTGCCTGACAGTGACTTTGGCAGTGCAGGGCGTGAGGGGAATGATGCTTCATCCCCAGTTTGCAGCAGTTCCAGCTCGATGGCTGAAGCTTTGAAGGCCAGGGAAGCAGCCAAAGGGCTCTTTTTTTCTCCTAAAAAGGCTTTTCTGAATGTCCTGAGGTGTCTCCTCCAGCCCCAGCTCAGCCTTGGGTTTCCCTGCACCCACTCCAAGGGATGAGCAGCCTCTGGTGACCCCACTGAGGTGTGACCCCACTGAGGTGTGACCCCATCGAGGTGTGACCCCACTGAGGTGTGACCCCATCGAGGTGTGACCCCACTGAGGTGTGACCCCATCAAGGTGTGACCCCATCGAGGTGTGACCCTATCGAGGTGTGACCCCACTGAGGTGTGACCCCATCAAGGTGTGACCCCATCGAGGTGTGACCCTATCGAGGTGTGACCCCACTGAGGTGTGACCCCACTGAGGTGTGACCCCACTGAGGTGTGACCCCATCAAGGTGTGACCCCACTGAGGTGTGACCCTATCGAGGTGTGACCCCACTGAGGTGTGACCCCACTGAGGTGTGACCCCACTGAGATGTGACCCCATCAAGGTGTGACCCCATCAAGGTGTGACCCCACTGAGGTGTGACCCACTGAGGTGTGACCCACTGAGGTGTGACCTCGCTTCTCCCCTGCCAGGCTCCTGCTCTGCTCAGAATTCAGCAGAAGCAGCTTTAATCCCAGCTGCACCCCTGGGTGCTGAGGGAGGCACAGAGGTGTTTTGGTGTTTTGGGATGTGCTTCCCCAGGCAAGCCTGGGAGACTTGGGCACCTTCCAGCAAACTTGGGCCTCTTTCAGCTGCTTTGGAAAGGCTGAGGGCACAGATCTCCCCCAGGTTTTTTTACACCTCTGTGCATAGATGTACATACATAAAACTTCCCACATTCATATTTTTAAACAGATTTTTCCTCAATTCTTGCAGATATTCTGGGCCCTGGCAGAGGATGCCCAGAGCAGCTGTGGCTGCCCCTGGGTCCCTGGCAGTGTCCAAGGCCAGGCTGGACAGGGCTTGGAGCAGCCTGGGGCAGTGGGAGGTGTCCCTGCCATGGCAGGGGTGGCACTGGGTGGGCTTTGAGGTCCCTTCCACCCAAACCACCCCAGGAGTCTGGGATATGTGCTTATCTATGTACATACATGGATTTTCCCCAATTTATGTCTGTAATCTATGGATAAATCCCACCTGCACAGCCACATTCCTGTGTTACAGTGACACACGTGCAGGTGACACCAAATCCAACACCCAAACCTCTCCACTCCCCCAACCAAAGAAATTGCTGCCACCTCACTCACGCAATGAGATGCAGGGATGGAGCACTGAGGGCAGGAGCAAGGACAGGCAGGGAATGTCACCAGGAGCCCTGTGTGGAGCAGGACCTGGAGCCACAGCCCCTGGGGCAGTCTGAGGTCCCTCTGTGTGAGTTCCTGCTCCATCAGCAGCAGAGCCAACGCTCCAGGGTAAGGCCCCAGAACCAAGGAAAACGAATCCAGGGCACACTGATGATTAAAATTGGCTGACAGGTCCCAAAGCATGATGGAAAATATAAAATTATCCTCAGGCAAGTGATTTTCTGCTGGAGTTCTGCAGGGATTGCTTTTGACTGCTCTTTTAACTCCCCCTTCCCTCCAGGAATCCTGGAAGGAGCCCAAGGGCTGCAGACAATGTGGGGATGGGGGAACAGAGAGCACTGCAGAGCAGGGCAGCAACTCCCTGATCCCAGACAGAACAAACCCTGCCTGCTCCCCCTGGGCAGGGAGTGACCCCTGGGAACCTTCCCTGGGGACACCTGAGCACCCCCAGGGTTCAGATCACCCACACAGGGAGGAGCTGACACAGGTGGCAGCCACAGCGTGGTGACAGCACAGGGAGGTGACCATGCTTGGGTCACCTCAGGTGAAGGGCACCCAAAAAATCCTCAGTGCCCTGCACTGATCATTCCAGACATCTTCTAGAGCCTGAGGGGCCATGAGGATGGAGAGGGGAAATATAATCCTGCCCTCCTGCAGCCACCCCCTCTCCTCCAAGAGCCCCACAGCTGCAGGAGGCTGTGCCCACACCCAGGGCTCCCTGCCTTGGCAACCCAAGGGCCAGGGCACTGAGCTCTGAGCTCCTGCACAGCACCTCTGCTTCCTGCTGGGCACCAAGGGCAGAGACCTGCTCCAGATTTCACACACCTGCTCCAGATTTCACACACCTGCTCCAGATTTCACACACCTGCTCCAGATTCCACACACCTGCTCCTGCAAGGGAGCACTGGATCTTCCCAGCTATTCCAGGCACTCCCTGGATCTTCCCAGCTCTGCTGGGCTCTGGCAGGAGATGCTCATCCCTGAGGTGGGGACAGCCAGGAAATGCCCTGGGGACTGAGGCTCGTGGACATTACACTGCTTTGCAGGCAGACATGAGCTTACTGTGGCCAACACCTCATCCAGCTTCCCATCATTTCTGAATTGGGAATTCAGCTGCACTGCAAAAAACCCCAAATCCAACTGATTCAGTAGGAGTGTGACTTGAGCTCCTGTTAACTCCATTAAAAATATTACAGCTCACAGAAGCCTCATGATAGTTTTCCCGTGTATAAACACTTATTTGTGAACCACAACCTTCAAGTAGGACAATTCCTACCAGGAACAACTTTAAAAAGACACAGCTTCATGAAGCTTTCATGGATGATGCAAAGAAATGTGAACTCAGGCAAAACATTTCCAAATGTGAAGCCTTTGTGCCCAAAAGCAGCTGCAGAATGCAGCACTGAGAGATGTCACCTCTATAATTGCTCTAAAATGCTATTTCCTGCTAAAAACGTCCAAAATTCCCAAATAGATGTGTCAGCACTGAAGTTCCTGGTTCCAAGAGCTTGGAATAAAAAAATAAAACCTGATAGAAAGCATCTGAGTGAGAAGGTTTGGGTGTCCTCAGCTCAGGTGACACCAGCAGCCTCCTCCTCCCCTTTCCCACAACACAGAATGGCACTGAACTCCCATCATGATTTTATTACCCCACCAGGTAAAGGATCATTACCCCCCACAACAACCACAGGTGCCTGTGACACCTCAGCCCTGCTGAAACCCCCCAGAAGGGATCCAGGCTGGCTGCTGAGATGGCTGGAAATTGCTTTTAATGCTCAGAGAGGGCCCTGGAACCCACGGGAGCTGCTCCCACACCCCCGGGTGCAGCAGAGCTTTTAAACCCCACCACGGGGGGGATCTTCCAAGCAATTGAACTTTCAGGCTGGAGATTTTCCTGCTGGCTGCAGTCTCAGCTGACAGCGAGCACCTCCTCAGGCAGGACAAGGCCAGAGAAACCCGAGCCCTGCCCTGCCGGAGGCACACGACCCGCGGCTAATCCCGGCTAATGAGGAATTCCCCCAGCGCCCCTCCAGCCAGGGGTCAGCTAATCCCATTCGCTGACAGGAGATTTTGAGGCTAGGAAAATGGGATGTGATGGAAAACATGAATATATTCCTGAACGTTTTGATTTACAGATGTTGCTTTGAAGAGAGGAACCGTGACGTTTATATATTTGGGAAACTAAACTCAAGTTGTCCTGTGCACTGCCCTTCATCCAGGAGCTTTTATAGGATGTTGGAGAAAAATGGGCTTCTACAGCAGCTCTCCCATTCACCCAGCTGTGCTGAGATCTGTCATTTGAAGCACTAAAATAATGCTGATATTGTGTTAAGTGGAGCTGATCAGCCCATACATGTATTTAACTGCCATTCTCCTACAGACAGTGATTGGATTAAACCTAATTCTTTTTAAAGATAGAAATGTCACTGTTAAAGTCAGTGTAAGCAACTGGAAATCAGCAGTTTCCACCTTTAGAAGGGTGCAATGTTTCAGGCTGATGGTGACAAAATGAAGCACCTCTGCCTGGGGCTGAGTGGGGTGCAGGTGTCACAAGGGCTGGTGCTTGGGGGACCCATCTGAGCAAAAGGAAAAACAATTTTGGGACACTGAACACGGGAGCTGGAGTGTCACCAACACCAGAGACCTGGCAAGGCCCCGAGGAGCATCAGCCACCTGAAGAACTCCAGGGACTTCCAGGATTCCCAAATAAAGTGCCTTGCATTACAGAATCTCCTGAGCCTGCAAGAGCAGCTGCCTTTGACCTGAGGTGATATTTTGGTAAAAGCAAAACCAGACAATGTTTTCAGTTGCTTTGTGGTGCTGAATTTCCCCAAACAGGTTATGCCAATGCTGAGAATTGATCTCCAATGGACTCAGCCCCTGCCTCTGGAAGCACAGCCAGTCCTGAACACTGTGGTGCTGAGAGGGGGCTGGACCAGCACAATCTTCTCATGGAAACTCAGAATTCATGGAAAAACACCCATGGACCTGAAGTGACCAAGATTCCCTCTCATTTTCCTGCCACTCACAGCTCTGTAGGAACATTTACTGTAAAGACTCCACCTTTATCAGTTCTGTGGAGCTCGTGAACAGCAAAGCCAAGGCTGCACGTGCTGAGCAGCAACATTCCCCCTGGGAATCTCCTCTGGAGGAGCCCAGGAACAACCCAAAGCTCTGCTCACTCCACACCCTGCTTCTCCCCAGAGTTCCTTCCTGTGGCTGGTGTGGGCAGCCTGGAATTCACTCCTGGGATCCAGGTGACTCCTGCTGCTCCAGGAGCTCCATCCCAGATATCCCCACAGCCAACCACCAGCTTTGGCTCAGGGATTTACGAGACAGACAGACTTCAGGGAGCAGAGATGACATTGCACAGCTCAAGCAATGAACCACCTGCTGGTACTGGGCCAGGGGGGCAATCTGAGCAAAGAAAAGCTCCATCTTAATTTTAAAATGAAGAGTTTGGAAGCCCTCAGGAGCCATTGTGACACACTCCAAGTGCACCTTCAGTGATATTTGTCCCCCAAACACCTGTGGTTGTCCCACACACACAGGGAAGGCACAAGAGACAACCAAGTGTTGTAGGTAAAAAGTGTTTCCCAAAAATGCCAGGAGGAAAGGTCACCATGGTATCCCAGGACTTGGGAACCTTCCCTGGGAACACCTGAGCACCCCCAGGGTTCAGATCACCCACACAGGGAGGAGCTGACACAGGTGGCAGCCACAGCGTGGTGACAGCACAGGGAGGTGACCATGCTTGGGTCACCTCAGGTGAAGGACACCCAAAAAATCCTCAGTGCCCTGCACTGATCACTCCAGACATCTGTGAATTACCACAGCTCCAGCTGGAGCCCAGCACCACAGTGACCCCAGGGATGATCTGGCCCTTTGGAATGGGTGCCCAACAGCCCCAGCCCCAGCACTGACCTCTTGAAGTGACTGGCCAGGACCCCCACCAGCTCCCCGATCCTGCTGTCGTTGGAGGGGCCGTTACTGAAGAGACAAACGATGAGATCCTTGTTGTCCTTGGTGTGGAACACCACCAGCTGGTCCTTCCCATTGGAGACACTCAGCCCCACCAGCTGTGCAGAGAGAGGGAGAACAACGTTGGGGGTGCTGATATAAAAATCAGGAGCATCCCAGGCTGGACAGGGCTTGGAGCAGCCTGGGACAGTGGGAGGTGTCCCTGCCCATGGCAGGGGTGGCACTGGGTGGGCTTCAAGGTGCTTCCAACCCAAACCATTCCATGATTCCACAATTCCCTGTGCCTTTGCCACTGCCAGGCTGGTTCTCTCCTCTCCAGGACGCTCCCAACCTCCACCATGGAGCTGAGGGGTGGCAGTGGGTGGGTGCTCCCCCAGCAGCTGAGCAAGGTGAAACAACAGCAGCTTGGTGGAGTTCAGCAGCCTGGGAGGTCGTGAGGGAACGTCCCCAGCCAGCCTGGAAGTGTCACTCCCAGCCTGAGGTGGCTCCCAGCAGCTCCTGTGTCCCTGCTGTGCCCCTCTCCCTCCCCAGGGCCATGGGGCACCCACCAGGGATGGCACCAGCTGCTCTCCCAACAGCCCCAGGTGAAAGCTCTCCCCAAAAGCTCCCCTGGGTGACACCACTGAGTCCCACACTCATCAGGAGCCTGCCCAAGGGCATCTTCAAACCCACCCAGGCTGGGAAACCAAAGGTATCTGACAGCCTCAGGCTGTGCCAGGGGAGGGTCAGGTGGGATTTGGGGAGAATTTCTTTACTGAAAGGAGTGTCCAGCCCTGGCACAGCTGCCCAGGGCAGGGGTGGAGTCTCCATCCCTGGAAGTGTCCAAAAGATGTGTGGATGTGGCACTGGAGGATGTGGTTTGGTGGTGCTGCTGCTGGGCTTGATGATTTTAAAGGTCTTTTTCAACCTGGACAACTCTGTGTCCCTGTGATTTGCAGGTAACACAAGAATTTAGGAAGAATTTGAGTTGCAAACCCTGCAAAGCCATGGATTAAGCTCTGGCTGTTCTGACAAAATAAAAAGTTGCAAGGGTTTGGTTTGGGTTTTTTCTTTTCTGGCATTTTCTTTTCATCTGTTAAGTTACTGCACTTGGCTCATCAAAAGCTTTGTCATCATCTCACAAAGGAAAACCAGGGAATTTTTAGGAGGGGCAATCTGGGACCACAGGTTACCCAGATGAATGTAAGAGAAAGCAAAAAAAGGATCTGTGCCAAGGAAACGAAGTGTAAGGAGGGTAAAAAAAAAACCCTCAAAAGGCAAGTACAGCAAAGCAGAGACAGGAGAAAGGAAAATAGAACAAAATAAATAGGATATAATAAATGGGATAAAATACATGGAACATAATACATGGGGAAAAATAAATAGAATAAAAGAAAGTAAATAGAATAAAAGAAAGTAAATAAAATAAAATAAAATAAAATAAAATAAAATAAAATAACACAAGAAAGGTGAAAGGATGAGTACAGAGAGAACACAGAGGACCTTCCCTGTCCATTAAAGGGCTCCTTTGAGCCATCCAGGGATTTGCAGAGGGAAGCCCCATTGCCCTCCAAGTCAGAGGCACCCATAAACCATTTTATTGAAATTAAAGTCTCATTTTTCCCTTGTTTAGGGGAAAAGGCTCCTGTGTCCCCCAGAGCTGTGTGAGCACCAATGCAGCTGGAGATTCCTGACTCCTGTCAACCCACAGATCCTGGGGGCTCAGGCTGCTCCCTGGGCTTGCCTCAGCAGTCACAACGAGTTATTTCCAAGGAAGCTGTTCCAGCAGCTCTGGGTGCCTCACACATCCCAGAAAAGCCCAGCCCACAGCAGCGTGCTCTCTGCCCTATTTTTGGGATGAGACTCCACACAAGGTCCAGTCCCTTGGTTTTTTTTTGGTTTGTTACCCCAGGAACTGAAGGAGAGCAGCTGCTGACCCTGGAACCCTGGGCAGGGCCCTCCTGTGCCCAGTTGCACCAGCACAGGTGGAGTTTATTCCCTGTTCAGGCTATTCTGGGGTTATGAAATGCTTTCCAAACAAGCTCCACCTCATGCACAGGCATTAACAGCTGCCTGGCTTTATAGTGTCCCTAAAAATTAATTTGCATGCTTAAATACCCTCCTGTGAGCACAATAGCACCACAGGGACTGCTGCCATCAAGGTTTTAAATGTGCAGCCAGTGTGAAAGATGAACAAGTCGCAGTGTCGGATTTGAAAAGGCAATTTAAACATTAATTATTCAACAGAACCCTGTTAGGAGGCCAAGAGCCCTTCAAAATCTTCCCATTTCACCCCTCCCCACTGCGAGCGAGGACTCGGAGCGAGTAAGTGCAACACAAAAGAAATCATTTCAGAGAAGGTGCTTATCTCAGTATTTACCAACATTAATAGTGGCCCTGCTTGAAGAGCAGGAAAAAATCCTCAGCTTCTCCAGAATATCCTTTATTGTGTTCACCACTGCAGGGGAGATGTGGCTGCAGGAGCCTTTCTGCTGCTTGGGTGCCTTTTAATTCCTCTCAGCCGTTACCTGTTTGGTTTTAATTCAGGTAAGAAGAGAAAGGTCACAGTGTATTGGCACTCTGAGGCAATGTCAGAGTGCTGGCAGATGAAAAATGCACACAGAGAATCCCCCAAAGCAGCATCTCCACCTGGAGAAGCCAAAAAGGCTGACAGGGAAGCTGTTGTTTGCCAGGTTGTGTAGAGAATGGCGCATTCCTCACCCAGAGCCGTGGGATGCTTTGGGTGGAAAGGACCTTAAGGATCACCCAGTGCCACCCCTGCCCTGGCAGGGACACCTCCCACTGTCCCAGGCTGCTCCAAGCTCCATCCAGCCTGGCCTGGGGCACTGCCAGGGATCCAGGGGCAGCCACAGCTGCTCTGGGCACCCTGTGCCAGGACCACCCTCACTGTAAAAAACTCTTTCCTTCCATCTAAGCCAAATCAAAGCTGGTTTAGCTCCCAGCCCTTCCCCCTGAGCCAGGGCAGGCACGGGAGGGACTCCAACCAGGCAAACCTGGCTGTGGGAGATGGGGAGAGATTTCCTTGGCTGCAAACAAGTTTGTGTCTGTAGCAGCCATCAGCTGACTGTCTCCAGTGAGATCTCCATGGAAACACCACCCCTGAGGATGCTGCTGTGCTGGCAGGGTGCTTCTGAAACGCTGACAGGGAGCAGCAGAGGGAGCAGGCAGAGGATTCCAGCCTGGTTCACCTCTGTGCATGGGAAGGAGGATCCCTCTCCCCAGAGATCACTCATCCACAGGTAGGACAGGGCTGCTCCATGGGTACACATCACTACTGGTGTCATCCCTGTCCATTTGCTCCTCAAAAAACCTTTAGAGCATTCCACGCCATTGCTCTTTTCCCAAAAAGGAAGGAATTTCTGTATCACTGATCAGCTCCTTCCCCTGTCTCCCTCACATGGTGGAAGGGCTTCCATGAGAGGTGGGATCAGGCACAGAAAAATGGGGAGAGTGTGCAAGGCAGCTCAGGAGTGGAAAGACAACACAAATATAAATATTAGGTAAAAATATAAAACATAACTACAACAAGGAACAAACAACTGCTCCATAGGATTGACTGATTGCCAGAGTAAAATCTGAGAAATCCTGGCAAGAGAAAGACAAATGGAGTGGCTTCAAACTGGAAGACAGCAGGTTTAGATTGGATATTGGGAAGGAATTGTTCCCTGTGAGGGTGGGCAGGCCCTGGCACAGAGTGCCCAGAGCAGCTGTGGCTGCCCCTGGATCCCTGAAGTGTCCCAGGCCAGGCTGGACTTGGAGCAGCCTGGGACAGTGGGAGGTGTCCCTGCCATGGCAGGGGGTGGCACTGGATGGGCTTTAAGAGCCTTTCCAATCCAAACTCAATTTCATTATTCTATGAAATGTTCTGTGTCCTGTGTAAAAATCAAAGACACCCCAAATTCTCCTTCTCTCCCCTTCCTGCAGCTCAGGGGGCTCTGGATCCATCAGCAGGATCAGTGCCCACCCCAGCCCCGGAGCAGCCCAGCTGGGAACGGGCAGGGCTGGGGCTCCTCCCCAGGACACAGGGCAGGAGCAGCAGGTACAGGGAGAGGCTGTGGCCAACAGAGCTGGAATTTTACACCACAGAATCTACCAAAGCTTGTTTAAATCAAATTTCCATCCTGGAATGTTACCTTGACAACCTGCATGGGACAGCAGTGGATCTCCTGGACCCACCCCTCCTGTGCCAAGCACTCCAAGACCCCTGGATTCTCAAGGACTCCTGCTCAGGTCAAAGAATCTGTCCGGCCAAGAATCCCTGTGGTAGGTTACTGAAGGGAATAACTGCAGCTCTACCAATAAAACTGATTTATAGCTGCAGAAATGTGAGAATTCTCAGAGCAAGAGACAGAGCTGCACAGACCATTAACTGCTCTTGTCCTGAGGAACTGCAAAGCAGCCACGCGACCGACACGGAGCCAAAATAAAACCAACACTGAGCCAAAATACAGCCCAAAATACAACAAACATTGAGCCAAAATACAAGCAACACTGAGCCAAAATACAGCCCAAAATACAACAAACACTGAGCCAAAATACAGCCAAAAATACAACAAACATTGAGCCAAAATACAACCAACATTGAGCCAAAATACAGCCCAAAATACAACAAACATTGAGCCAAAATACAACCAACACTGAGCCAAAATACAACCAACACTGAGCCAAAATACAGCCCAAAATACAACAAACACTGAGCCAAAATACAGCCAAAAATTCAACAAACTCTGAGCCAAAATACAGCCAAAACAGACAACACAGGACAGCCACAGAGCCTGCCCTGGGGGTCTCTGGATATTCTATTTTAGACACACCTTTCATTGGTGAAAAAGCACCAATAACTGACATTTCTTAGTAAGAGATATTCTGTGAGTAAGCTGAAATTGCACCTGACTTGCTCACCTCTAATTTTTAAGGCATTAAGGATTTCAGAGGGAAATGTTCAGGTGACCAACAAATGATCTGGTGTTGTGCTGCTGTAAATGTACAATCTGCACCTTTACACCCATCAGGCACCCAGGTAAAACAGACATTGTTCTAAACCTGGGATAAACACAGATTTATATCTCATCAGTCCTGCAGTCAGTGAATTTCAGTGGCCTGGACACTCTGGTTAAGGTCAGGGTAGAGAAACCAATAGTGAGAAATCCTGATGGACAAAATCCCACCTTGTCCACATCACCAAAAAACAGCTGTCTGGAAAATCGGGTGTGGAAACCCCCTCTGCTAAAAGGCTGGGAGGGTGTGAGTGCTGGGCTCTGCTGGGAGGCTGGGGGTGTTTGCACCCCGGTGTGCACAGACTGGGGGTGTTTGCACTCCGGTGTGCACAAGCTGGGGGTGTTTGCACCCCGGTGTGCACAGGCTGGGGGTGTTTGCACCCCAGTTTTCACCAGGCTGGGGGTGTTTGCACTCCGGTGTGCACAAGCTGGGGGTGTTTGCACCCCAGTTTTCACCAGGCTGGGGGTGTTTGCACTCCGGTGTGCACAGGCTGGGGGTGTTTGTACCCCAGTTTTCACCAGGCTGGGGGTGTTTGCACCCCGGTGTGCACAGACTGGAGGTGTTTGTACCCCAGTTTTCACCAGGCTGGGGGTGTTTGCACCCCGGTGTGCACAGGCTGGGGGTGTTTGCACCCCGGTGTGCAGAGACTGGGGGTGTTTGTACCCCAGTGTGCACAGGCTGGGGGTGTTTGTACCCAGGTGTGCACAGGCTGGGGGTGTTTGTACCCCGGTTTGCACAGGCTGGGGGTGTTTGCACCCCGGTGTGCACAGGCTGGGGGTGTTTGCACCCCAGTTTGCACAGGCTGGGGGTGTTTGCACCCCGGTTTGCACAGGCTGGGGGTGTTTGCACCCCGGTTTTCACCAAGCTGGGGGTGTTTGCACCCTGGTTTGCACAAGCTGGGGGTGTTTACACTCAGGTTTGCATAGGCTGGGGGTGTTTGCGCCCCAGTTTGCACAGGCTGGGGGTGTTTGCACCCCGGTGTGCACAGGCTGGGGGTGTTTGTACCCCAGTTTGCACAGGCTGGGGGTGTTTGCACAGGCTGGGGGTGTTTGCACCCCGGTTTGCACAGGCTGGGAGTGTTTGCACCCCGGTTTTCACCAAGCTGGGGGTGTTTGCACCCAGGTGTGCACAGGCTGGGGGTGTTTGCACCCAGGTGTGCACAGACTGGGGGTGTTTGCACCCCGGTGTGCACAGGCTGGGGGTGTTTGCACCTCAGTGTGCACAGGCTGGGGGTGTTTGCACCCCAGTTTGCACAGGCTGGGGGTGTTTGCACCCCGGTTTGCACAGGCTGGGGGTGTTTGCACCCCGGTTTTCACCAAGCTGGGGGTGTTTGCACCCTGGTTTGCACAAGCTGGGGGTGTTTACACTCAGGTTTGCATAGGCTGGGGGTGTTTGCACCCAGGTGTGCACAGGCTGGGGGTGTTTGCACCCTGGTTTGCAGAGGCTGGGGGTGTTTGCACCCCGGTTTGCACAGGCTGGGGGTGTTTGCACCCCGGTTTTCACCAGGCTGGGGGTGTTTACACTCAGGTTTGCACAAGCTGGGGGTGTTTACACTCAGGTTTGCACAGGCTGGGGGTGTTTACACTCAGGTTTGCATAGGCTGGGGATGTTTGCACCCTGGTTTTCACCAGGCTGGGGGGGTTTGCACCCCGGTTTGCACGGGCACACAGCCCCTGGGCACACAGCAGGATGTGCTGCCAGCCCCTCTGAGCACGGAGACACCGGTGCTGGGACAGAACAGCAGCCAGGAAAAGCTCCCACAGCTGCTCAGGGCAGCTTCCTTTCAAAACAAGAGGCTCTGCCATGGAGACACTGCCTGCTGCAGCCAGGATTCCTACTGGGAGTAGCTACTCCGTGGATACGCTGTGCTGGCTGCCCAGCTGAGGCTGATGCCCAGCAGGGAGGGCAGGAGGAGGCTCTAAACCCAGCACTGTGGATGCAGCCAGAGCTAATCATCCCCTCCACATCTGCAGATGAGATTTCACCCTCACCCTAATCCCATCCCTGCCCTCCCAGCAATACAGAAATGCTGGGTTTGTCATTTCCACCCCAATAAAAACATGCAGGGCATTTCCCAGCAGCCAGGCAGGCTCTGGAGGCTGGAGATAACCAGAGCACTGTCACCTCGGGCTGAGGGAGATGAGCAGGCAGCTGAATCTCTGCTCCAGGATGCTGGGGAGCAAAGCTGGGGTGCTGCCCACCCCCTTCCATCCCTGATAATCCCCTGGCAGCCCCACCCTGCTACCCCCAAGGCCAGACCTCACCGTAATTCCCAGTTTAGCTCTGGCAAGATTTACATTAAACACGAACAAATATAAAAAAAAATAAAAATCAATGAATTCAAGCACAACCTGAAGGATCAAACAAACCCTCAGAGACACAGGAACAGTGCCATAAGCTGCTGGGAGATGCCAACCCCTTCCAGGGCCTGCATCCTGCACACAGCAAAGAAAACTGAAACAGGGAGGGAGCAGAGGAGTGTAAGAGGCAGTTTGGGGTTTAGCTTTTATTTTATGCACCAAAATTAAAAGCTGATATGATTACAGAATCATAGAACCATGGAATATCCTGAGTTGGAAGGGACCCACCAGGATCATCCAGTCCAACTCCTGGCCCTGCCCAGGACACCCCAACAATCCCACCCTGATGCTTTGGTGTTGCAATAATTGCACTGTAACTGTTGTAAAAACATTAAATATATTAGAAACTGCAACCCAAGGACGTTTTCCATTTTATGGATAAGAAAATGGAGCTACAGAGTAAAGACACTGCCCTGAAAGAGCCCCAGCTGAGGATCCCCAGTGCTGTACTCACGTTGTAGAGGGGGATGGTCTTCATCACCTTGTACTGCCTCATGGGGTCCATCTTGTACAGGTGCCTGTCAGTGATGAAAATGGCCCTGTCCTCCACCTTGTTAAAGCGATTCACCTGCAGAGAAACACCTTGTCAGTCCCACTGAGCACTGCAGGAGCACAGGAGACAAAACTCTGCAGTGCTGAGTGCCAAACTCGCACAAAAATGCCCCAAACTCACACAATAGCACTGCAAATTCATACAAAAATACCCCAAAGTCACACAAGTAACATCCTAAACTCACCAACAGCCCAAACTCGCACAAAAATGCTCCAAACTCACACAATAGCACTGCAAATTCATACAAAAATACCCCAAAGTCACACAAGTAACATCCTAAACTCACCAACAGCCAAAACTCACACAAAAACACCCCAAACACACAAACATACCCCAAATTCACACAACAAAACACCCTAAACTAACAAATACCCCAAACTCACACAAAAATACCCCAAACACACAAAAATACCCCAAATTCACACAACAAAACACCCTAAACTAACAAACACCCCAAACTCACACAAAAATACCCCAAACCCACACAGCTCCTCAACAGGTTTTCTCCTCAGATCTTGGACCAGTAAAAAGGGAACATGGTCCCTGTAATTCCATTTTCCAGAGACTGAGGAGCAACACTCCCAGCCCTCCAGCAGAGCTGTGGCACCCTGGGAAATTCCAGGGCTTCACTCAAACCAAGGCCAGATGGTTTCCCCAGCCACCTTCAGGCCCAAGAGGAGCCCAATCCCAGGCTGTCCCCACATTATCCACGAGCTTTTGGAACCCCAAAGGTCTCATGGAGACCCCTGCCCTGCAGAGCCAGGCTGCACCACACAGTCCAGATCTTGCTCTGGGTTCTCCCCAGTCCCTCCCCAGCTCTCCTGCAGCCCCTTTAGGCCCTGGAAGGGGCTCTGAGGCTCTGCCTGGAGCTTCTCCTCTCCAGCAGCTCCAGCTCTGGCTGTTGGATGCCCCTGAGCACTAAACACTCACCAGGCAGGATGCAAAGTTTTGTCAGAAGTGCATAGGAAAGTAGGACACGAAGTAGAAATTGTTTTTTACTGAGGCGAAGCCAGAGCCATCGGTGTATCACAGTCACTGAGATATTTATTAATCAACTGAGAGGGGGAGACAAGGGGAAGATGTGACGAGGAGGATGAACATAAATAGGATTTTCCGGGGTGAAATCAGGAGACAACGGGAGAACTTAAATATCCTCAGTCAGGAGGCAGCAGAGTGACAAAGTTCAGAGTAGATAAAGGCAAAAAAATGCAAATTGGGGAGCTCTGTGACAGCTTTACGTTAATGGCACTGACTCAGAAAAAGCAACCGAGGATGATTTCAGACAGCTCTGGAGAGATCTTGGCACAACGACATGAGGCAGCTCAGGAAAAGCAGAATGTTGGCACAGACAAGGAATAACCTGGGAATAACATCCTGGGAGCCATGGGCTCACCTGGAACAGCCTGTGAAGGACCAGGGGGAGTGTGGAGGAGACTCCAGTGGTTCAGAGAAGGTGAAGAACATGATTGAGGGCCTGGGAAATCTCACAGGAAGAGATGCTGAGTAACCAGGATTATTTTAGGAAGCAGATGAATGGGAGAAAAAAGCCTAAAGGCTGGGAAACACTGAATGGCCCAGAGAAAGTAGGTTAGGAGTGCCTGGTGCCACATGTCGGGTGCTGGAGCAGGGCAGCACCGGCTCCTCAGCCAGGATCTGGGGGAGCTCTGGGCTCTCCACGCTCCAGGTCCTGGCAGCTGAACCAAAGTCCAGTCCCTGGGGCTGGATCTGCCCCTCAGAGCTCAGATCAATGCTGGGGGCATTGATTGACTGTGATTTGTTTGGAGAGTCTGACACAGTGAACACTCCCTGTGCACTGCCATGACCCTGCCTGGCTGCTGTCCATGGCCACCCCCAGCCCCTGGTGACAAAGGGAGCAGATTTCTGGTGCTGTGACACCAGAGCCACCCCAGGACAGGAGCTCCTGTGGCTGCTGCCTGGGAAGCAGAGATGGGAATCACACTCAGCTTGCACAGAGTCAGAAAGGCTGGAAAAGCTCTTAGGGATCACTGAGTCCAACTGTTGCTCCACTGACCCCTGTCCCTGGGTTCCACATGGCTTTGAGACCCCTCCAGGGATGAGGACTTGACCACTGCCCTGGGCAGCTGTGCCAATGCCTGACCACTCCTTCTGTGAAGAAACTTTCCCAATATCCAATCCAAACTTCCCCTGGCCCAGCCTGGGCTGTTCCCTCCCCTCCTGTCCCTGTTCCCTGGGAGCAGAGCCCGACCCCCCCGGCTGTCCCCTCCTGGCAGGAGCTGTGCAGAGCTCAGGTTCCCCCTGAGCCTCCTTTTCTCCAGGCTGAGCCCCTTTCCAGCTCCATTCCCTTCTCTGGACACGCTCCAGCCCCGCAGTGTCCTTATCATGAGGTGCCCAGAGCTGACCCCAGGACTGGAGGTGACAGCAGTGCCAGCTCAGGGGACAGTCACTGCCCTGCTCCTGCTGCCACACTACTGCTGATCTGATCCAAGCCAGGTGTCCTTGGTCTCTGGCAACCTGGACTCACCTTCAGCCACTGCTGACCAGCACCCCAAAGGTGTATTTCAGGCCAGTGGAATATTGTGTTGAATTCCACTTCTTTCTCATGGCTCCCCCCTGGTTTTAGTATTCAAATTCAGCTGAAGAAATGCACCAAAGAAGAGGCCCAGCACTTCATCTCACCTGAGGAGCAAATTCTCACGTCCTGCCAGCTCTTTCCAAGCAAAAGAGACTTCAGGTGCCTCGTGCACCTCCAGTGCATTTATGTAAATAATACCTGCTGTGGGTTAAAGTAAAAACTGCCCCACTGGGGAGCAGGCACAGAAGGGACTCACACACCAGTGCAGGTCCCACTGCTGGGCTTGTAGGAGTGAGGCCAGACCTTCTGTTCTCAGCTACAGCTCATTCCCTTCCCAGCACTGTGTTCTCTGCACCTTCTGGCCAGTCTGTATTTAGATATTGTTGATCCAAACGCGAATCACTCCTGATTTAGCTTCCTGACAAGCTCATGGGGGGAATGAAGGGTCTGGCCTAGAGCTGGAAAATCTTCAAGGAGGTTTTTCAGGTCTCTGTCAGTGGCCACTGCACACTGCAGGGCACTGGCCTTTGGAAGAGAGGATCCTCTCAGGGGAGCTTGGTGCCACAGGTGACAAGGGAAAAGTGGGAAGAAAAAACCTTATTCTAAAGAAAATAAAGAGAGAGAGAGTTGTTTCCTAGGTGATCCAACAAAATCTGGAGGTTTGCATGAAATATGCATTTGGCTTCTCCTAAGGCAAAAATCTTGAACATTTCCTTTGAAAAAGTGAAGAGCACCACAATGCTCAGAAAAGATGGATTTTTCCGTAGGCAGGAATGACCTGCTTCTACCTGTACCTACTGCAGGGAAGCAACCACACAGCCCATTCCCTTCCCCCCAGCGAGGCTTCAAAGCCTCTTCACAGCCCTTCTGTAAAAACTGCTCCAAACAGAGCCCCTGTTATTTTTCAGCTCAAGCTGCTGAAATCAGGCCCCCACACAGGCAAAGAAAACTTTAACAGCAGCTCAAAACTTGGAGGGCAGTTCCTGGAATAAATTTACTTCTTAGACTTAGAAACATAAAATTATTGAGTCCAATCTGTGCCCAAACCCCACCTTGGCACCAGCCCAGAGCACTGAGTGCCATGTCCAGGTGCTCCCTGGGCACCTGCAGGGATGGGGACTCCAAACCTCCCTGGGCAGCCCCTTCTAATGCCTGACCACCCTTTCCAGGAAGAAGTTCTTCCTGATCTAGAACCTTCTAAATTCCTCCTGAAGAATTCATTAGATCAATGTCAGTCATTCATCAGCTAAAAAAATTCTGTCTCAACGAATTTAATGAGCCAATATCTGACAGGTCACAGGGTGTGCTCTGCTCATAAATGTGTTTCAATAGGTGAGCTCTGGGCTCAGCCTGTGTTCAAGTATTTATGCTTTTAATGTGTTTTCTGTGAGAAGAAAGACGTGAACATTTCCAAGAGCTGACACCTGACATTGCTGTTGACAGTCAACAGCTACTTCACACTTTGGTTTGGTGACTCAGTACCTGAAGGAAGCCACAAAGGAAGACTGATGCTGCTTCAGAAATAAAACATTCAGTCCAGCTCACCAAAGTGCCCTTTAACACCTTCCTGCCTCAGGGAAGAGCAGCAGCAGCAGCAGAGTTTTTGCTCAAGAATCCTCAAATAAGCTGAATCATGAAAACACACCACGGATGAACTTGAGCAGCCTTTTTTTTTTTTTTTTTTTTGTGAATTGCTGCTTTGTTCAGGAGATTTATTTAAGGGAGGTGATGACATCACCTGGTAATTACAATTTCATTTCTATAATTCACTCTGCAGGCCCCTGTTAAAGCTTCACGTGAACCAATCTTCAGCAGAGAACAAACACAACCTGCAAACCCACAAGGTTTAATGAGAGATGTGACAAATCTGCTCCGAGCCCAGGGCCAGGCTGCACGTGTCACCCTGGGCCAGTAAGGTTTGGAAGGACATGGGGAAGTCAAGGCTAAAGAGAAGAAAGCTGATGATTTATTTGTTAAAAATTCAAAGGGAAGAATGCAGCAATGAGGAGAGATCCCCCCTGCCCCAGCACTGAGGGTCACCCAGGGACTGCCCTTACTCTGGGGTAAGAGGCAGGGTGCCAAAACTTCTATTTCTGACAAGAAACACCTTCATTTTAAACAGCTTAGGATGGAAATTGTTTCCTGTGAAGGGCAAAGGGAGGCTGAGGCTGTTCCCAGCCTGTGCTCCTGCAGTCAGAGCACGGAGTCACCCCCCTGCTCCAACAGCTCTCACTGGTGCTTAGTCTGCAGATCCCGTGTTTAAGCCAGAACAGATGACCTGAGGAAGTGCCTTGCTTGGAAAGGGAAATGCTAAATTCTCAAATGTCAAATCCTTGTCCTGTTAACCTTCAAATTTCAGCACTGTTTGTGTTCCCTGCTCTGTTCACATCAGGCTCACTCAGACATTTCCTGTCTGAAGCAGCAGGAAGACAAACGGTTCCCTCAGGGAGGGGTGACATCCCAGAGTGGGTTTGGATGGGATCCTTTGCATTTGTGACATGGAGATGCCCTGGAATCACCAGGCTGACACATCCTTGGGGATGGCACAGCACTGCAGTCTCTGCCTCTGCAGTGCTGAGGCCATGGAATCGTGGAGTGGTTTGTGTTTGGAGGGATCTTAGAGACCCCTCAGTGCCACCCCTGCCATGCAGGGACACCTCCCACTGTCCCAGCTGCTCCAAGCCCTGTCCAGCCTGGCCTTGGGACACTCCCAGGGATGGGGCTTCCTTGCTGATGGCTCCAAAGCCATGCCAGGAACCCCTAACTGAGCAGGCCAGCAGGGGATCAAGTCCTACCTCTCTGTGAGAAGAAAGCAACAACGATTTAACTTTTCAAAAGTTAAAAGAAGTTAAAAGATAATTTAAAACCCACAAGGCTGCAATATTTGTGATTTCAGCTGAGCTGCCCTTTTAATGCACCCACAGTCAGGTAAAGCTTTGCCTTTGAAAGCACTGAAAGCCTTTCAGGCTCAGGAGGAATCCTTTTTATGGTGGGTAACACCTATTCCATCCCCATTCTGCTTCTACTATTGAAGTGGTGGCATCTCAATGCAACAAATTCCACAAAAACTGGGTTTTTCCAGCACAGTCACAGTGCAGAAACATGGCCTGTTGGAATGCTCAGGGATTCCTCCATCCACCCAAACCAACAAATGCTGCTCTGGCACTTGTCTGAAGGCAGGAGCTCTGTCCTGGCACTTAGGGAACAGGATGAAGTGTGGATCTGTGCTTCAGGAAGCTGCTTTGCCCTGTGCTTGCACAGGAGATTATCCTTGAGAGCTGAACCAGGAGCAAGAGAAACACAAGGACTGAAAGGCTGGAGAGCTGCATAAGAGTGAACAAGATAAAACTCCCACACTGTGTCCATCACACACAGACCCCCAGAGACTCCCCTCACCATCATTCCACTCCCATCCAAACCCACAATTCCCATCATCACATCTCTAACAACTGAACATTGTCCTTTCTACATTATCCCAGTTTAGCCAGAAACTGGAATCAGTTCATTAAATGAGTTAGAAGAGGAATTATTTACTTTTCATTCTAACCCAAAAAAAGCCAGAGGAATTCTGCATTTCCCTGCCCCTCAGGGAGGTTCAGCCCAAGTGCTGCGAGGTTGTAAAGAGGAAGTTTGGATTCAGACTCGCCTGCTCCTCCTTTAATCCTGACACCACCACTCACCCAAACCACTCACTCCTCACAGAGAATGTGCTCACAGCAACACCAAACTCCACTGAAATATTTTGGCTTGGAAAGCAATTAGAGATTTCTATTTTTATAAACACAAATCACTGTTGAATAAACAATACAACTCACTACCACTTGCAAGGCTTTATTATAAAGTGAGATTTTGTGCTGCAGAATGAATTGTGTAGATCTGCAGAACCATAAGGGATAACTGTACACGTGGGGATCAACTGCAACATTTACAAAAAAATATATATACAGCTTCTAAAAAACACCTGAACATCCCGTGCTGGCCTGCCACTAAAATTGGGTTTGTCTGTTTGCTTTGTAAAATTCAAAATATCCTTCTCTGACAGATATTTCAAACCAGCATCATTAGGAGCCACCCACCACAATTAAGCAAGTTTGGATTTTTAATTAGTTGCCTAAACCTTCCAACCAAATTAACAAAAACCCCAGTTTTGCTACAAAAAAAGTCAGACCCAAACCAGTTATGCAGAACGAAGGGATTTTATCATGAAATCATGGAATGCTTGGGTTGGAGGGTCCTTAGAGACCATTCAGTCCCAACACCCTGCACGGGCAGGGGCTCTACAATTCATTTGTGCCTCCGACACTGTGAGGCCCCCACAGCCACCCAACCTTGCTCCACCCAAAAATCCCTGAGGCAGCTCCCTGGAACTGCCCTGAACTGCTGTCCAAGCATCCCAGGGTCCCCTCCTGGCTGCCCCAGGCCCCCCCAGCCCCGTTACCTTGCGCACGTGGCAGGAGAAGAGGATGTTCATGTACTTGTCCTTGCGCTTCAGCTCGTTGGCCACAGGGGTGAAGGAGCCTGAGCTCTGGGGGCTGTCTGGTTTCTGGAAGAGCAGAGACACGCTCAGGACTCTCCTTGGGCTGAAGGAAGAGGGGCTGGCAGTGGCATGGCTGGGACGTGGCTCCCCCCACTCTTCTGTGCTTTGGGAAGCCAAACCTTGACACACCAAAATGCTCCAAGGAAGGACGGAGTAAAGGGAAGCAATCAAACCTGCCTAGAGAGAATTTCTTTGTTCCTGTTCAGTCTCAGCATTTCCATCTCCCCGTGAAGTCTGGCTCAGCCTGTTTGCAGAGCCAGCTGATGGTATTGCTTTAATGCTGCTGGTGCTGCTCAGGATTCACAAAAATCCCTCCTAGTGCAGTGGAAGTCAAGGTTCTGAACCCAGATAAGCAGAAGAAACTTCCAAGTACTTCCCTTCCCAAGCAACCAACGCTCATTTTCACAAATCTCCCCCTTTCAGCCCCCTGAGCCCCCCTGAGTCCCCTTCACTCACCAGTGCGATGTAGTTGCCCTGCCAGGCTCTCTGGAGGCCAATGTCAGCCCTGTGGCCCTTCAGCAGTTCCATGGCAGCCACCTTGGCCCTCAGCTGGGGCAGCACTTCTGGGGGCACGCTCCGGATGAGCTCGGCCGCTCTCCACCTGCCACCAAAGCAAAGCCTGCCTCAGCCCCACAGCCTGGAGCTGGCCCAGGAAGGACTCCTGCTGCCAGAGCAGCACCACAAGGACACCCTCAGAGTCCTGCCTGGGCATTCCCAAAGCTGCAGAGGTCAGTTGATGGTTTAAAGTCACGTCTCACCTCTAACCCTGACAGGTCTGGGTGCCACACTCCCCATCCCACACCCACGAGTCAACCAGTGGTGCATCTGTTTGCAATAAAGTGTTTGCAAGCCAATTTTGGGCTCGTTTACAGCACCATTCTCCTATAACAGCTGAATTTGGTCCCTCAGTTCCAACTGCACCGTGGAACAGAGCAGGGCAGCCCATCCATTGCTCCCCACCACACCCCAGCCTTCAGCAGTAGCACCAGAGCTCCAGGATTAATGCTGTAAAAAGACTTTTTAGCAACTAAAATTCTGTAGTTCTGATAATTGAGCTAATTCTGAAAGCAGGACTCTCCCCAGACAGGCTGTGGGTGGATGGATGTCTCTCCTGAAAGAGACAGTTGGGGAAAATAACAAAGCTGACATGATCTAGAGCTGCTGGACTGCCCTGCAAACTGATGGCTGTACAGGAGGTCTCTGAAAGCCCCTCCAGCCAACATTTCTCTTGTTCAGCCACTTTCAGAAGTCATCATTTCTCAAACTGGAATGGTAACTAGTTTGCCTACAGCTTCCCAGAGGAAAAAAAATCACCAGTCTTTAGATACTGGGAGGTTTAATGAAGGTACAAACACCTGTTCTGCACACAGAACATGGGTGGCAAGGGAAACATCGCTCATTTTACTGCAGAAAAACACTGGCTTGCTATAACAAGTCTTAAGGTAATCGAGAAGATTCTTTTTCTCCTCCCCCTCATCCAAGAGCAGCTGCTCTTTCTTTTCAAAACCAACCAGAAAGGCCAGGAGGGGGCCAAGGAAGGAAACAACGTTTATCACAATGGCCTGGTCTGGTAGAAGGTGCCCTTGCCCATGGCAGGGGGTGGAACTGGATGGGCTTTAGGATCCAAACTGTAGCCCTGGTTGGTGCCTGTGATGTTTTGGTTTTTCTGAAACTCTTTTCCAGAGATTTTTCTGTCAACATGAGACACATTTTTCTAACTGTAACCTTTGTTTACATTCCTTTCCCTAGGAGGGACTTCTTCTTGATGTCCCTCTGACTTGACCAATGCAACTCAAGAAGTTTGTCTTTCTTCCACCCATTGGGTTGTTCTCTGTAGAACAGCATAAAAGGGAAAAAATTCCCAGAAATAAAGGGAGTCATTGTCAGCCTTCTGAGTCGGAGTCTGTGTTGTTGTGATCTTTAACAACTTCACCAAACCACCCTGGGGTTCTGTGAGCCAGCAATAAATCTCTGGATCGAATTATCCGCACGGTCAAGGGCACAACGCCAGTGACACCCAAACCCCGTGCCTCAGCCAGACGTCCCTTGTTGTGGTGTTTCTATTGTGTTTCCAATTTCAGCTCAATTTTGATGGTCAGTTTTATACCCCTTCCATATTTTGTATTGTAATAGTATATTTTATCTCTAATGGATTGTTCCTTTCCCCTGTATTGTTGGGTTTGCCCTGGTTGTCTATCTTCCCTAGACCTGCCCTTCCCTCCTCCTACAGAACTGTCAATCCTTCCCTAACCCTGCCCCTTCTTCCAGACCCTTCCCTGTCAATCCCCCAACCTTCGACACCCCAGTGGTTGGTTTAAACTGTTCCCTCCCTTGTGTTCTTTCATTGGTCTGTGCATTGTACTCCCTGCCTTATGTTCCTCCTCCATGGTTGGGAATTGTATCCTCTCCCAAGACCTCCCCCACTTATAAGCCCCTGCAAGCCCAAATTCTGTGCCCTTTTTCTGTCCCTGACCCTCCGGGCAATAAACACCTTTGGAAATCACACAGAAGGCCTCTCCCTGTTCCTTGTCCCTGCCCTTGACGCGTGCCACCTGTGCTATAGAGCAACTGTGCCCTACAGCTGCATCCCGGATTGCCTGGCTGTCTGTGCCCTGCACCCCGGATTGCCAGGCTGTCTGTGCCCTGCACCCCGGATTGCCTGGCTTTCTGTGCCCTACAGCTGCACCCCAGATTGCTTGGCTTTCTGTGCCCTACAGCTGCACCCCGGATTGCCTGGCTGTCTGTGCCCTGCACCCCGGATTGCCTGGCTGTCTGTGCCCTACAGCTGCACCCCGGATTGCCTGGCTTTCTGTGCCCTGCACCCCGGATTGCCTGGCTGTCTGTGCCCTGCACCCCGGATTGCCTGGCTTTCTGTGCCCTGCACCCCAGATTGCCTGGCTCTCTGGGGGCAGCCCACTCCTGGTGACGGTGCCGGGAGCTGGCTGGGCTGAATGACACCGGCACGGCGTCAGCCCCTGGCACGAGCAGCGGGTGCGACACGGGGACAGGGTGGGGCTGTACCTGTGGTAGATGTCCTGCAGAGCCTCCTCGAAGCGGTGCAGCACCTTGGGCGGGGCGGGCCAGGGGATGGAGCGGCCGCGGTCGGGCAGCAGGCGCACGTCGCGGAAGCGCCGCAGCACCTCGCGCAGGTAGGCGCGCACCTTGTGGCGCCGGTAGTGCCGCACGATGGTCAGCGCCGCCCTCGTCCGCCGGTAGCGCAGCCGGGCCAGCGTGCCCCTCCACACCTGCGCCAGGGACACACACAGCGGGGCCTTCAGCAGGGGCAGCAGCACAGCTGCTGGCCTGCCAGGTGTTGGGTTGTTGTTGTCTGGGGGTTTCGCTGTTCTCCTCTGGCTCTTTAAGGAGTTTTTCTAAAGTTCTATGTGGTCATTCGTGCTGATAAAATTGAAACAGTGTTATAAATGCATATTTTGGAGTTGGCTTTTCGCAAATATTGACGTGAATGTTATACATATAATGTAAGAAGGTTGTGCTGTATTTCCTTTTATTTGTGGCATTTAAAAATGTAATGAAGGTCTATTTCCTAATTGTAACAAAGTAAGAGATGGGGGTTGTACTTTTTTGTAACCTCTAACTAGATAGAAGCCAGAAGGGTCTTCTGACATTCCTGTGAAAAAAGATTGCTGATAAAGAACAATCCAGCCTTTTGAGGGTTTGAATCTTTGGAAGACAGATTTACATCTACCCAGACTACATGGAATTTTACAGATAAATTGTATATTTAGGGGGGTCTTGAAACCAAAATGAATATTTGAATCATGCATTAGCTTATTTAAATGTGTAACACAGAGGTCCTTAAAACAAAGGATCTGAAGACAGACGGTGTGTTGCTTTGCACCCTCAGTTGAGTAGCTATCTTCTGCTGTCTCCTAATTGTATATTCTATTTTATTTTATTTTTATTAAACTTATAAATTAAAATAAAAAGGTGAAACGTCGTTTTTCGCAACAGTAATTTATACTTTAAAATAATAAAGTAGTGCCAAAAAGGAGAGGGAGGTGGTTCCTCCTTCTCCTGCAGATGTTCATGAGATACAGGAAGAAACTCAGATAAGACTAGTTAAATTTATCCATAAGATGGGGAAAGTTGGGGAAACTCCAGGAAGATTGTTAATTATATGAGATTTATTGCTTTAATGTTCAAACTTGGTATTCGCTTATATCACACAAGCTTAATATGCATGTGGAGCCAAAATGGCAGCTTAATACGCATGAGAAATGAGAGGTTATTCAAAGGACACGTGAGGAAGAGGATGGGCCTTCCTCTGACGACCCCCAAAAAGTGACACGACCCCCTAAAAGAGATGATGAAGCATGAGTAATAAAGGTGGTGATGAAAACAGTGATGCAAATCTTACAAATGGAAATAGGAGGAGATGAGTGGTGGCACACACTGGCACACACTATAAAGGGACCAACCAACTCGGGGTTATCTCGTTTGTACATGAGGTGGGATTCCAAGTCCTGCTCTGTACCCCACAGTTTATATTTTTTGCTTATGCATTATTAACCCAACCAATTTATTATTTACTATTAGCAACTATTTGATTGTATTCAATTTTTGTATAATCAAGCTGCTTAATTAAAATTGCTGCTACCTTTAAATTTTGTTTGGTTTTTATTACTGGATAATTGGGCAGCACATTTATAACATCTATTTCAGCCTTCTGTGTTTACCTTTTGCAATGGAGTCAGACACGATTTTACATAAACAACTTTTCTTGTTATTGTAACTGTCCTTTCATGTTTAAATTCTTCTCATAAGGAGGAGACTGTGGATGGACTGTTGGGTTGCCCAGTGTGGTTGAAGAGGAAGATTTTCTTCCTCCAATCCATGGTCACTGCTGAAATTCTGTAAGTTCTATATTTATATAGAAATATTTTATATTTTATATTTATATTCTATAAATGTTGAAGTTTGTAAATAAACCTCCTCTTTTCTGCCTTGGACATCTCAGCGTGTGGCTGTCATTTCTTTGTGTCGTGTGCGACAGTATTGCACTAAGTACTTTTGTTATATTTGCACTGGGTGTTTTGGGTTCTATATATATAAATCCACACAAAATGTTGTACAGCACTGCCTTTCCCAGAAATCCCTGCACGCTCCTCACCTGACACCTCCTGTGTCTCACCTCCCCCTGGGTCAGCCCCCACTGACCCCTCACCTCCCCCCCTCCCTTTTCCCAAAGGGCACAAAACCACTCCCAGCCACGTGCTCGGGCTCTCACTCTCCTCAGGACTCCAAGGTTCTGCATTAAACTCTGGGACTGTTCCTGGGACTAAGAGCACCTTTTGTCTTTTGTCTTGGTCCTTGCCTCAGTTTCCCCTCTGAGGATTCAGTGCCAGCCTGGCAGGACACTCATGGGTGTGGGAACTGAGGCAGCCAGACTCTTCCTGTGCTACACGAGTTTATTGCTTCACAGCCAGGGAAGGGACTTCCCAGTGCCAATCAAACTCAGGTAGAACAGGACTGGAAAACATTGTGTTTAATGACTGAGGTCCCCACATGAGGAAGGCCTGGACCTGTTGGAGCAAATCCAGAGGAGACCATGGAAGTGATCAAATGGCTGCTCTGGCTCTGCCATGGAGAGCTGGCAATGTTCACCTGCAGAGGAGAAGCTCCAGGGAGACCTCAGAGCCCTTCCAGTGCCTAAAGGGGCTCCAGAAGAGCTGGAGAGGACTTGGGACAAGGGATGGAGGGACAGGACACAGGGAATGGCTCCCACTGCCCAGGACAGGGCTGGATGGGAGATTGGGCAGGAATTGTTCCCTGGGAGGGAGGACAGGCCCTGGCACAGGGTGCCCAGAGCAGCTGTGGCTGCCCCTGGATCCCTGGAAGTGTCCAAGGCCAGGTTGGATGGGTCTTGGAGCACCCTGGGATAGTGGAAGGTGTCCCTGCCCATGGCAGAGGGTGGATCTGGATGGGCTTTAAATCCCTTCCAACCCAAACCATTCCATCATTCTGTGCTAATTGAGAACAATTATTGAGAAACAATTTTAACTCTGATTAAAAAAAAAAAAAAAAAAAAAAAAAAAAAAAAAAAAAGATTGCTCTGAAAATATCCTGGGGAATATCTGTTCTGGTCATGTGTGGAAAACAAACAAACATGCAAACCAAAGGATGTTCCCCAAACTTCTGGGCTGGGGCCCAGCCTCTCCAGTGTCACAGGGAGTTGTGTTCATGCCTGGAGAGCACCACAAACAGAACACACAGCAGCTCCTGGGCTTCTCCTGGCAGCCCCTGCCACGGGGACACTCTGGGGAGTGGTGCTGGAAGGCTGCTGCAGTGCTGATGTGACAGTGACAGTGACAGTGACAGCAGCAGCTCCCAAGGAGGAGCCCCAGGCAGGAGGAAGGAGGCAGGTGCTGCTTCCATCCTGTGCCCAGAGGAATGGGCATTCCCAAGCACCTTCCCCAGGGATCCCTCCCCACCCACACTCACCCTCCAACACAACCCACCAAGCAGAAGATTGTATTTTTTTTCCTTGCAGAATTTAACTGGAAGGATAAAGAGCCTCCTGCACCTGCCAAGAGCCTCCCTGCTCACCATGGTCCTGTCACAGACTTTATTTTCCTCAGAGAAAGATCCCACAGCACTGCTGGTGCACATCAAGCCTTCTATTTACAGAAGGATTAATTAATTACCCAAGGCAGTTTTCAACACGACAGTAGCTTTGTGAAGCTGATGTCAGAGGTTTTCCTGACAGCTTCACTGACAATCCTGCCATGCAGCTGAGAAAAGCTCATGCAGCAACCACTGCAGAGCTGTGAGGGGCTGCTCCTCTCTAGATATCCCAAGTTTAAAGAGAAACACCGAGATTTGGGGTCCCAAACCCTTCAAAAGCAGAGAACTCTCTTCTTTCAGCCTGTCAGAGTTCTCTCTCCTTGTTCTCCTTTGGCCTTGCTGTCCCTGAGGGGGACATCTCCCACTCCCTACAGACACAACCCATGGAGCTCTGGCAGAGCCTGGGCTGAGCACCCAGCACTTTATGGAGCATCAAACTCATCAGTGGAGCCCATTTCTGCTCTCACACAGCAAAACAGAGCCCAGACCCTGCACAATGCTGCCCACACAGAATCACAGCATTATAGAATGATTTGGGTTGGGAAAGACCTGAAAGATCCTCCAGTTCCATCCCCTGCCATGGCAGGGACACCTCCCACTGTCCCAGGCTGCTCCAAACCCTGTCCAGCCTGGCCTTGGGCACTTCCAGGGATCCAGGGGCAGCCACAGCTGCTCTGGGCACCCTGTGCCAGGGCCTCTCCATCCTCTCAGGGAACAATTCCTTCCCAACATCTCATCCATCCCTGCCCTGGGCAGTGGGAGCCATTCCCTGTGTCCTGTTCCTCCATCCCGTGTCCCAACTCCCTCTCCAGCTCTCCTGGAGCCCCTTTAGGCCCTGGAAGGGCTCTGAGGTCTCCCTGGAATCTCCCCTTCTCCAGGCTGAGCATCCCTTCTGGTGGAAGGTGTCCCTGCCCATGGTGAGGGGTGGGACTGGATGGTTTTTACCAGCCTGAACCAACCCGGGGTTCTGAGAACAACCCAACACACCCAAGGTGGCTGAAGGCAATGAGCTCCACCAGCCCCAGCCCTGCCAGGGCCACTCTCCCAGGGAGGCTGTGGGAATAGAGAGCATTTCAGGGGCTGAGGGAAGAGCTGGGGAAGCAAGGCAGGGCATGGGACAGTGAAGGGAAAGGCAAGAGCAGGAAGCACAGAAGCCACAGCAGAAAGCAGCAGTGCTGGACTGAGCACACCAACCAAAGCCAGGGAGCTGGGACTGAGCATCTCCTCCCTGTGTGCAGATAAAATAACAAACAACACGTTCCTTATTTATTCCTGAGGCCATCAGACAGAGAGAAGGCAGCAGCCCCTGCACAGCTGTGCTCAGCAGTCACTCCCAAACCACACTGTGGCTTTAGCTCAGATCCAGTGCAGCTTCAGCCATGCAAGGGCCCTCAGAGTGCTGGGAAGCTCAAGGCTCAAAGCTTCCTGGCTAAACCAGACCTGCACAAGGCCTGGATTTCACCCAGAGTGGGTAAGGATTAAAGCTGACATTTCTCTGTCTGAGGGCAGAGCGGGCTCTGAACTCTGAATTTGACACAATCACCAGCTAAGATCCAAAAACTGAGCATCCAAAGAGTACTGGGGAATTGTTTTTAAAGGAAAGCAAAGAAGATTTAGATCACTTGAGATAGTTAAGCACAGACTGAAGAGGCATAAAATGCACCTCTAAGGGATGTATGGACAACAAACAAAATCAACTGGGCAAAACCCTACTGCCAACTTCTCCTTTTTGAATTTAGTAAGAACAGAAATGAGGATCAGAGGGCTCCAGGCCACAGTGAAACAGTCCTTGGGCATTACAGGGGATCTCAAGAAAAGAACACACACAGCAAATCCCTGTAAGCTGCTCAAGACTTTGCAGAGCTTCACTTCTGTCAGCTGTGCCCTGGACCATTTAAGACACAGAACAAGGTGTTGATTTGCTTCCTTGGGCTGGAAGCAGACACTCTGTTGAGGGAAGTCTCTCGCTGTGGTTACTTTTTCCACCAGTCAGACATCCCTGGAACAAAGGCTGGAACAGATTGCCCCCATGTTGTATCAGCTGCATCCCTGCAGAAACTGGCTTCACAGCAAGAGGTGTCACAATTGTACAAACACTGGCCTCCCAAATCCAATTATCCAGCCCAGGCATGCCCCTGGCTACACACACAGCAAACTATTAATGAAAAGCATGTTCTCAAATCAAGTTGTCATAACTGGAGAACCCCCTGCCAGTGAGGACCTTCCACAGGCACCATGGCAGCGCCTCAAAGGTGAGGAAACAGTCACAGGGAAGGACAAACTTCTCCCAGGGAATGAGGGACAAATTTTTTTAAATTAACTGTTTTTCTGGCTTGGTGGTTTTCTTTCCCACTGCAGGGCTTCTTGCAGCTCAAAGCAGCCCCTCAGTAATGCTGAGCTGCCCCAAGGGACCCATGGAGCCTTCCAGAAACACGGAATGGTCAATCCCAGGGATAAGAGGAGGTGTCAAAGCAGGAACTCCCTGCTGGGCAGGTGCTTTGTGCAGCTGTGAGCAGCAGGACATAGACCAGGCAAACGAGGATCACAGAATCTTGGAATCACAGGATGCTTTGGGTTGGAGGGACCTTAAAAATCATCCAGTTCCAACCCTCTGCCTTGGGCAACCTTCCACCATCCCAGGTGGCTCTGAGCCCCATCCAACCTGGCCTTGGACACTGCCAGGGAAACAGGGGCAGCCACAGCTGCTCTGGGCACCCTGTGCCAGTGCATTTCCAGGATGCTGGAGGGTTCCTGCCAACTCACACCTTCCTCAGGCTGGAATATGGGGAGAGCTCTACCCAATGCACCTTTTCAATTCTCTCCCACCTCCAGTTCATAACTCAAGAACGTTGAGCCCTGTAAAATGAAAGTGAACACATCGAATTTACATGGCCTGTGGCAGATTCTGCTGTTGCAAAGGTACTGCTCTGCTGTGTGTTGGGGGTCCAGGAGGGCCAAACCCCAACAGAGGATTTGTGCATCCAGGCTTCTGCTTCTCTCCTTTATGCCTCTGCACCCAAGGTAAGATCCAAGGGATTTTCATGCCCAGTTCCAATGGGAACCAGCAGATCATCCCTCTGAGACCTGACAGCCACAGGCACCTCATAATTCCCCCTTCAGCCACATCCCAGCCAGCTGGGGGCTTCAGAACTTGCATCTAGAGAGTCCTTCCAGCCAGAGTAAACCAGCCTGGGATGGCAGAGGCCTGTGTCACCCCTCCCACAGGCAAGAATAAATCCATACTTCCCTTTCCCCCTCCTGTGGCTTTCCCTGCTTGTTTGCCTGATCTCCCATGGGAATGAGACTGAAGATCACCGTGTCCCTGCCTGACCTCCTGAGATTGCCCTGACAGCTCCCCAATCCTGAGCCAGCTCCCACCCAAGCTGACAGAGGAGCAGGAGCCTCCAAGAGGCAAAGCCCCTCCGTCTTTCGGGAAAAATCAGCCACAGGGCAGAAGGAGCCTGAAATCAGAGTGACATTGCTGGAACGGCTTCAGCTCCAGTTCCAGAGCCATCTGCCTCCCCAGATCCCAAATCCCAGGCAGCAGACACAGAGCCACCGACTGCCAGGCAGGCAGCACAGGCAGAGGAGCCCAGGAGGGTCTGGCAGCATTCCAGAGGGGTGAGGGGGTGGGAATGCGTGTGGGGCACAAGGGAGGGGGCAGGAGATGCCAAAAACCTGGTTTGATGACAGTTTTCCAAGTGACCTCTCCAAGGCAGTTGATTGTGCCATGGATCAGAACCCAGGGACAGAGCAGGAGCAGAGGGACAGGACAGGGGATGGATTGTCCCTACAAGGAGAGCCCAAGGGACAAGGCTGGGGAGGGGAATAACCAGCAGCACGTGTTGATTCCTCAGTGTGAGCAGGCAGGGAAGGGCCCACGAGCAAACCATGGACAAGAGCAAATGATGATTATGTTGAAAATGGAAAGAAAAGAAGTTTTTTTGGCTTAAAACCCCACCCCCAAACAGTAAACCAAACAACATTCCCCCACTGCCCCCAGTCTCTCCTCACCTCTTTCAGTACCTTTGCCTTCCTCCTAAAATGCTTTGTCCTCCTAAAATTCAGGGAGGAAAAATTAAGAGGGAAATTGAAATCAGGACTAAAGGGCTAAGAGAAGGATAGAGAGAAAGGAAAAGGTTGGAAAAAAGAAGTCTGAACACAGCTCAAACCCCTGACCATTACAAAGAATATTTATTTCTGCTGCTGCTCCCAGTGAGGAGTTCCTTGCTGTTCTTTTTTCACTCTCCAGAGACCTCTACCAATTCCACAGCCTTTTAAATGAGATGTTTCATAGAAACATCAACCATGGAATCCCAAACCCCAGCTGGAAGGGACCTCAAGGCCATCCAGTCCCACCCCTGCCATGGGCAGCTTCCACTATCCCAGGCTGTTCCAAACCCCGTCCAGCCCAGCCTTGGATACTCCCAGGGCTGGGGCAGCCACAGCTTTCCTCCAGTCCCTTTTATTCCCTCAGTTAAGGCCACCCCAGAGGTGGAAGTGACCCCTGGGGACATGAACAGCTCCAGACCAAGGGATCTCCTCCTGCACAGCCCTGGGTTCAGTGATCCCAGCAGTGTTCTGAGGGAACACTCCCCGTGCAGGAGCTGCTTTGGCAGCTTCTAAAACAGAGACTTGCAGAAGCAGCATTCAGCCAAAGCAAGAGACACATCCCAGCTTAAGGGATGCACTGATTTTTTTTTTCTAAAGAATGTTTAATTCACGTGTTTTTTGATTAAAATTTAATAAATTAAAATTCAGATGAATGGCAGGGGAGAGCTGAACACACCTTTAGACTCTATTTAAAAACCTCGTTGAGCTTCCAACAGAGTTTCTAAGATTAAAGAAACCTCACCCAGATCACATCCATCACCTCAGCAGAACATAAATCCTCCACACAAATCTATGCATTACAGCCTTGTCTGCAGGCTGCTCATGCTCTGAATGTGCCATTAAAGAAATGAGAAAAAAAAAGGAAGAAAGAAAGGAAAACAATTCAATGGGCCTTGCAGAGAACAGGGAAAGCCAGCAGAGCAGCCAGGGTGGGCCCAGGATGCAGAGATTGCCTTGCCTGTGCATCTCCCATGGAAAAAGGGATAATCTAGATTTGACCTAGATGCTGCAATCCCTGCAAGTGCAGAAGGAAACCCACACAGCTCCCAATCCAAACACATGAGCGAGCAAACAAATGCCCAGGATTCAGCAAACAAACCCAGCTTGGCTAAATTAAACCCCAGAGGTTTATTTTGGAGCAGCTCTGCAAGGAAACAAACCTTGGCAAACTCCTCCATTCCGGCTGCACCACAAACACCTCCTCCCACCACCCTCCTTCGGCCCAGCCCGGGCTGCTCCATCATCAATATTCCACGTGCCCCAGCCCATGGTTTGCCCTCCAGGCAGCCCAAGTGGTGAGAATCAAACAAACCCCACGATCCAGGCAGGCACAAAGCTCCCTGCTCAGCTCCGAAGGCTCTCACACGGGTGAGGTTATTAAATATTTACGTGCCAGCGCGGAGGAGCCGCGCACGTGGTGGCTGTGGGGCCTGGAGAAACGCTCCCATCTGCGGTGATCCCAGTCCTGACTGCTCCAAGGGGTCACTCCTCGCAGAGCAGGGCTGGCTCAGACCTCACTCACAGCCCCAGTTTGTCATCTGCCTTTTCCCAGTTTGAGTAAATGAGGATCCCATAAAGGTTTAGGGCAAAGGGTTTAAATCAAAGGCTCCCTGTTCTCCCAGATCACCTCAGAGAGCAGCGAGGGGCAGGAGCTGCTGCATTTGCTGAGAGCTGTTTTCTCTTTTCACAGAAGGCGGCTGAACAATGTTCATTCTATTACTTTGCTTAATAGCAACAATATTCCACAGGCTGGAAAGAGAGAAGGGTCCCACTCCAGGATTAATTAGCTGGCACTAACAAGAGCATGTTCAATAATGAACATAAAAATCACCAAAGGAGCCATGCCTCAGCAGGTCCCAGGTGTGGGATGCAGCCACATCTCAGCTCCAGGTTCCTCCTGCAGCTCCTTCTGCAGTTCAGCCACAGCTGCAGCAAACACCCCCCGTGCTCTGGGACAGGGTGAGATTCTCAACCCTGGGAAAGCTCCCAGTCATCCCCCCACATGGAGCTGCTGGTCCATGGGTGCCCTTTGTGGTGTCCCATGGGCCTGACAGGGCACCTCAGTAATTCTGGCTGCACCCTGCAGGATTTCCTGCCTCTGGCAACACCAGGAATCACAGAAATCTTCTGAAGGAGTCCACAGGGATCATCCAACCCCACACAGACACCCCAACATTCCCACCCTGTGCATCCCTGAGAGCGTTGTCCAAATGCTCCTGGAGCTCTGGCATCCTCAGGGCTGTGACCACTTCCCCTTCCAGGGAAGGAAAATGTGGTGGATTTTTTGCCTCAGTGCTTTCACTGGAAGCAGGGAGGGATGCTCCTGGCCCAGGGAAGGGGAGCAGCACAGGAGGAGCCGTGGGATCAGTGTTAGTGCAGGAGACAGAGCCAGCTCTTCCTCCTTCCCTCCACCTGGTCCTGGCAGCTCCCAGCCCCTGCTCCTCAGGAAGGAGTCACAGCATCTCTGTCACAGCTCCTCCCTGCCAGAGCCCCTCCAGATGAAGCCTGGGTGCAGGATACCAACCCACATGTCCCTGCCAGGGGAAGGAGAAGACAACTTCACATCAATAGATTATGGGAACTGCCAAAGCTCCTGTGTCAGGGAAGCAGAGAAGTTTCCAAGCACCAGAACAAAGCTGCTGCCATTAAAAGGAGGCAGGAACATTCCCTCATCCCCTGAAGGTTCAAGGGAGAGTTTTTCATGTTGAAGGTATTGAACTACAGCTCATTTCCCCACCTTCAGTGTTTAGTGCTGGTAAAAGCTGCAGGGACAACCAGAAGCAGAGAACACCCTCCAAACTTGGAGAAATTAAATTACCTGGGACACTTCTCATGGGGAGAGGACTGAGAAGGGATGGTACAGATGTCCACAGAGACATGGAATCACAGAATGGTTTGGGTTAGAAGGGACATGAAATGCCACCCAGTTCCACCCCCTGCCACAGGCAGGGACACCTTCCACTGTCCCAGGCTGCTCCAAGCCCTGTCCAGCCTGGCCTTGGACACCTCCAGGGAGGTGTGCCCTGTGCCAGGGCATGTCCCCACCTTCACAGAGAGGAATTTCTTTCTAACATCCAATAAAATCCTTCTATCTTTCAGCTCAAAGCCATTCCCTCTTGCCCTGTCACTCCCTGCTTGTGCAAAAAGGCCCTTTCCAGCTTCACAGTGTGGGTGAAACTGGAAGTCCCTCTCCACCTCCCCTCTCCTCCACAGCTTCCAGTGCTGATGAAATCCTGCTGTGTTGGTGCAGGTGTCAGGTGAGGCTGGTGCCTGCAGGGACCCAAACACAGCCAGGCCCCTCCCTGCAGTGTCCAGCTGAGCTTGCCAAAGGTGCCTGCAAAACCTCAAACCTGGTGGGACTCATCTGCAGGGCCATGGAAAAGAGAAATCCAGGGGGTGTTGTTGAATGGAAAAACCCATTCCCAGCTCACATCATCCCAAATCCAAATATCCAGTGGCACTGAGGAAGTGTTCAGGAGAGGTGGTGCACCCTGGCCCTGCTGCTCTCAGGCACTGCCTGGTTGTACCTCTTGGAGACACAACCATGGTGTCCATGGACCTTCCATCTGACAGCAGCTGCAGCAGCCTAAAACCTGCATGTACTGAGGGAAAAACCCTCACCCACTGAGGGAAAAATCCTACATCTACTGAGGGAAAAACCCTCACCTACTGAGGGAAAAATCTTACATCTATTGAGGGAAAAACCCTCACCCACTGAGGGAAAAATCCTACATCTACTGAGGGAAAAATCCTCACCTACTGAGGGAAAAATCCTACATCTATTGAGGGAAAAACCCTCACCCACTGAGGGAAAAATCCTACATCTATTGAGGGAAAAACCCTACATCTATTTAGGAAAAACCACACACATATTGAAGGGAAAACCCTATATTGATTGAGGGAAAAAAATCAAACCAAACATCTATTGAGGGAGAAGAACAAACCCTGTATCTGTTGAGGGAAAAAACCCTACACCTATTGAGAGAGAAAACCAAACCCCACTCTCCTGAGTGAAAACACCCCAGAGTGAAGCAGTTGAGGATTCAGCTCCATCTCTGGGGCTGTGGCAGCCCTGCTCTGGGGAGAGCTTTTCCAGAACAAAGCAAACAAGGGAAACCAACCATGCAGAGACCTGGGAGATGTTACACAAACACCACTGCCACGCTCTGCTGCTGGGACAGCAGTTTGAGTCATGGGGGAAAAGAAATGAAACCCCCAGAACCACAGAAGAGCTGAGGTTGGAAGGGCCTCATGGAGATCATGCAGTCCAACCCCCCTGGAACACTTCAGCAAACACAGATCAAGCACCAGACACTCATTTTTCCCTCAAAGCCCCATAATGAGCACAAGTGACAAACTCCCTTCCAGGGATTGTGATTTATCCCTAAGTGTCACGTTGGGAATGAAGATCCACACAGAAATCACGTCCCCCTCACGTGACCCTGGTACTCTTGCCATCCCCTGGAATCCAGATCTTTCCCAAGTTCAGGTCACTGAGCCCTAATTGTGCTTTTTGCCCTTTTTGACACCACACTGGCAGCTCTGTCACAGCTCACAACAGGCTTAAAGACACCTTGAGGTGCAGCAGATCAGAACCTTTGAAAAGGTGGAAAGCTCAGGCACAACAAAGCTCGTTCCCTCCCATGATAACAACGTGGAAGCATCAGCAGCAAGGGCTGAATCTGCTCTTCCCAATTGGCCTGTGGTTCACATGGATGAGCATGGAAAAAAATCCTCCAACTGTGAAAGGCAGAGAGAGAACCTGGAATGATTTACAAGATCAGAGCCACCAAAGGTTGGTTTAGCCAACTCATCAGAGCACAAATGTTCTCTCTGATGCTGGCAACAGGCTCAGGGAAGAGTCTGGGGTTTTCTTTGTGTTTTGTTCTCCTCCACCTGTATTGGAAACACTAAGCCAAACTTTCAGGTAATTCCAACAGCCACGAAGCTCCAGGTGTCCAAGCTGGGACACCAGACCCTGGTACAGGCTGTTTCCCTGCTCTCCATATTCTGCTGGGCTGGATTTTACACAGTGGTGCACGCTCACAGCACCCTCTCTCCTCCTCTCTTGCTCAGCAGTAATGGATATTTACACTTGTTTAGGTTACAGAGTGTTTCCACAGTATTTCCTGGAGCAGAAGGACATCAAGAAGATATCCAGGTGTCTCCAGGCACCTGCTACTGAAAGGGCAGGATCCAGCTCTCCTGCTTTTCCCCCCACAGGCAAGTCCCCAGTTCTTGCCAGCATGACCATTCCTCTGAAGGCAGCTGAGCCATTATGGGGATAAACTGGCAGAAATTTCCCTCTTTTTTTTCCATTTTTTGGTAAGAGGTAAAGCATTTTTAAAATGCTTTGGCATTTTCTGGGGTGGGCAGGGTGGATTTTTTGCCTCAGTGCTTTCACTGGAAGCAGGGAGGGATGCTCCTGGCCCAGGGAAGGGGAGCAGCACAGGAGGAGCCGTGGGATCAGTGTTAGTGCAGGGGACAGAGCCAGCTCTTCCTCCTTCCCTCCACCTGGTCCTGGCAGCTCCCAGCCCCTGCTCCTCAGGAAGGAGTCACAGCATCTCCTGTCACAGCTCCTCCCTGCCAGAGCCTCTCCAGATGAAGCCTGGGTGCAGGACACCAACCCACATGTCATTAGAGACCTGTTCCTGCTGAGAGCCAGCACGCACAAACATTGCCTGGGATGGAAAAACCCTGGAGTCCAGAGGCAAATCCACTGCATCCCTTTTATCTGGGTCACTGGCCCAAGCCCCCACTGCATTGCTTCTGTCCCTCCATGACCTGACAGGAAACACCTCCTGTGTCCGTGGAGGAGCTTCCCTGTGTCCCGAGCTCCCGGGGCTCGTGGGGCTGGAGCGGGCAGGTGAAGCACAGAACGATGCCACGGAATGATGCCACATCAGCCACGGCTCTGTGCTGCTCTCCCTGCGGCTTGGGGAGTGTTGCCATGGTGATGGCAGCTCCCGAGCCTCTGCAGAGCCCATCCGGGCCCCACGGACACGCCGGGATGCCCAGGGCATGCCCCAGGGCTGGCACTGCCCCTCCCAGCCCCGCTGCCCCCCGGGCTCCCCCCTCCCCCTGGAGGGGCCAGGCTGCACTCAAGGACATTCCTGCTGCCAGGCAGGGAGATTTCGGGAGCGATTTCCACCCGCAGCTGTGCCGGGCTGATAAAATGACACGGAAATAGTGCAGTAAATTACAGTGACAGCAGCCATCATCTGCACAGCCCGCACGTGCCGCCTGCCCGGGCTTTCTTCCCCGAACAAAGCTCCGTGCTGCACAGCTAATGAGCCTCTGGGAGCCTTTCCAAGGGCAGGAAAAGCAGCAGAGCTTCATGGCAGCTTTTTTTTTTATTTATTTATTTGCATGATTAACATGGGAGCTGCTCCATTTGCATTCAGGGTGACAATCACAGAGCTGGAGGAGCACAGGTACAGCAAATAAACACTAAAGCACCACATGAAGCAACCTCAGCTGGGGCTTCTGGAGTGACCCTTTGGTGTGACGTCCCTGCTGCCATATGGGGTTTGTGACACTGGACACAGCTCTCACTTGCTGAATTCTCCTGGAGCCAGCAAGTTGCCACGGTTAAATCACATCACATCTGCTCACTGACTGCGTTGGGGCAGAAGGAAGATTACAGCCTGGAATCTCACTGACATTTTACCACGGGGAAAAAAAGGAGCATGAAAGATAAATCTAAAGGTGAGGACATCCCAGAGATGTGGAACAAAAGAAAGGAAAATTATCTATTTGAACTGGAAGTCAATTCTAATTCAATTTAACCAAACTCGTAAGCACCATTACACAAAGGCAGCAGCACTGTCTGGAGGGTTAAGGGTCACTGGATGATGGAGCTCTCCAGATAATTACTGAATCCCTTCTGGAAAGCCTCATGATTTGCAGGAGAGCAATAAGCCACAGAATACACATCATTAGAAAAAGAACTGCTAAATGTGGATTCTTTCACTGACACTCATTCCTGTGCAGAGGAAAGCACCCCTGGGCCCCAGGCTGGGATCAGCTGCTCTAAAGCTGCCCCTCGAATCTGCCTCAGCTTGTGTCACACAAGTGCCCATTGTCACAACACCACATTTCATCTCCTCTTGTCTTTCCCTTTTCCTAAATTCAAATTTGAGCAACTCCAATGCAACAGAAGGCTCAGTTATTTAAAAGAAAATCAAATCCTTCTAGATGTGCTCACAGTTTGCCTCCCTCAGCCTTTGATGCTCACAGGCAAAACTACAGAAGGAAAAAAGAGCAAGAATTAAATTTCCCTGTGAGTTGTTAACAATTGAAAGCAAGTTGAGAACAGAAATGACAGGCAAAATTGCCTTGATGCTTTCAGAGCTCAGAAGACCTCATCAGATCCCTGCTCTGGTTTGATTTTGGATTGTTGACTGTACCTCTTCCAGCACTGCCTGACTCCACCAGCCCCAGCTGCCAGCAGCAGAGCATGGGAGGGAGCAGAGTTAACAGGAAACAAGAGAAACACTGAAAATGGAGACAAAGGCAAGCTTTTTCCAGGTGGATTAACACTGTACAAGGTCTCCAATCCATGCCCATAGATACCAGCTCAACACCTGCTCTTTAGCTGATGGGCTGTTTAACAAACATTTAGTGATTCATTGAGTGTTTCTTGGTTTAGCTGAAAGTTCCAGCACTCTGAAAAGCTTCTCTGCATGGCTGAAGAACCTCCAGTGAGTGAAAGTAGAGAGGGTTCAGCTACAGGGAAGGAGCTCCAGGAGGACATCCAGATTTCTCCAGAGTCCTCAGTACCTTGAGCACTGGAGAAGGAGTTTGCCTTTTCCCCACAAATCCTTTATGAGATAAGTTAGAACTCCCTGAAGATTTCTCACAGAAAAATAACAGAAATATTCCTCCATGTCCTGCTTCAGTCCTCAGGCAGACTCACGTTGCTTCCTCCCCACCCCAGGGAAAGCAGAACACAGGGCAGGGAGGTTTGTGAAGCCACAGGACAACATCATGCATCAGCATTTTCATTTCTATCAATTTTGCTGACTGTGGCAACAAGGAAACCCCCAGAAGCACCACGGTGATTCTACACCTGATGCCACACAAACCCACTGCAGCAAAACCCTTCATGGGGAAAAGGAGTTGATCCATTACACCTAAGCAGGTGTTTACCTTCCAGGGGCAAAGAAATCCTTTGCCCTGCTGTCTTTGATGCTGAGCCCACTCCAGATCCCAGGCCAGACAATGTAATTCTGGAGCTGGCAGCAAACTCACAAAACTGCCAAGTTGCTGTTAAAATTGTGCCTCTCACTGATTTATCTGTAGGAGGAGTTTGGAGCTCACTGAGCCATGATCTGCTCCCACAGCAACACAGCCCAGGGCTCTGAAATTATTCTCCAGTAGCTGCACCTTGCAATTTCCAAAAAGGTCACCCCTCAATTGCTCCCTGGTTTAATTTGAAAGCTGGAGTCACCTGGGAGCAAGCAGTCCCCCCTGCAGCTTTATTCCACGAGGAGCTCATTAGCTCACCCCATTCCTCAGGAAGAGACTCTGGGTTAGAGCTGTGGCCCTGTGACCTCCCTGAAAGCACCAAAGTGGCTCCAGGCAGGAGATTCCTCCCCAGAACCTTGGTGAGCACAGGGGAAGCACAGCTCAGGATCCAGGAACACCTCCCAGGGGGTATGGGGGCCCCACGGGTTAGCCCAAGAGAACAAACCAGATGGAGATTCTGCAAAAGTGCTGCCCTTTCCAGGGAAGGAAGGTAGGAGATGTTGAGTAGTCCAAGGAAGCTCAGCAGCAGGAACATGGTCAGAACAGGGAACAAAACTCAACCACAAAGCTTAGAGAAAGGCAGGGCCTGCATCCTCCACAGCCTGAGTTTGGCCTTTCCAGAAAAACTCACTGCACACAAAAGCTGCAGAATTCCCTACTAAAGACAAACCATTCAGCACAACAAATACCGAGAGGCCAACCCTAGACTTGACACTTCCTGCTCCCACACTGGTCAACCTGCTTGGGTTTCCAGGAAGGGAATCACACCCTGTGCACTGCAGACACCACAAATGTGAGTGTTTTACAGAACTCAGAGCTTCTAGAGGGGAACTTCTCCTTCAGGCTCTTCCCCATTCAGTCCACCAGGTTTGGAGAGTTTGTGCAAGCCTGTGTTCCCTGCAGAGCTTTTGCTCTGTCAAGGTTTTATATCCATCTGTCAGCAGTTTCTATTTGTGAGGGACAGGAATGGGTTCAGAGGTTCTGTTTTTTCCCAGGTTCCAAGAATTTCACAGAATATTAAGCATTTTAAGAAATTAATTTCTAAAAATCTTGAACTAATCTAGTTTGCCCAACAGGACAAAGTCAGCCCCACCATTTCTGCTCTTTGCCAGCCAGATCTCACTGGTACAGACTCAGTTTTCAGCAGGTGCTGATACAGGAGAATCACAGGACAGTTTGTGTTAAAAGGAACCTGAAAGCTCCCCCAGTCCCATCCCCTGCCATGGGCAGGGACACCTTCCACCTGACCCCATCCAACCTGGCCTTGGACACTTCCAGGGATAGGGCAGCCACAGCTTCTCTGGGCACCCTGTGCCAGGGTGTGGTGGGGCTGGGCTTTAAGGTCCCTCCTGATCCAAACCCGACTGGAATTCTGTGATTCCACACTTCAGCCAGAAATGTCCCTCAAGCTCCCAGGCATCCTCATTCCACTGAGAAAAGGGCAAGTTTTTAAACAGCAATGAACAACTTTTTAGGTGCTACAGCTCCCACCACACCAAGGCTACAGAGAGCACCATGGAAAGAGCCCTGAAAATATCCAGCAGCGACCAAACTGCAGAAAGTCTGGAATCTGTGCAGCAACAGAGCCAGAACAAGGGAGGTTTAAGGAACTTGAGCTGAGTTTCTGAGGCAGTGGCAGCTTTACCTTCTGCAGGAAGAGGACGATCCTGACGAGCATCTTGGCGTGCAGCTCCTCCAGGGTGAAGAGCGTGCGCGGCGTGCGGATGAAGAGCTTGGTCTTGCCGTAGGCCACGTCGTGCTGGAAGCCGTGGCACTCGATCAGCTTCCTCACGGCGTCCTTGTCTGAGGGGAGGTCATGGTTGGGCCAGGTGAATTCAGAGATCATCTTGTACCTGCGATTAAAAGGTGCTGTTTACAAATGTGAGCTTGACACCAAGGTGCCCGAGAAGGCCAAATTTCGACCGGTTTTAGAAAAAATTATCAACTAAATTGTAATAAAAGTGAGATGGAGGAGTCTGAAGATGTCCTCTGTAGGAATCATGATCCTCAAAATACAAGGAAAATGACTAAAGGAGATGCATGGTTTTGTGAGATGCTGCAAAATAATATTGGGAGGAGCTCAGTTCATCAGCACTGAATTGATGCAAGGGGACAAACTCAGCAATGGCCTCCTGCAGATTTGTCTGTTCCAGTTTTCACACCTCCAGTATCCAATTTTAATTTTTATTTGTTTGCTTGGGTTTTGTTTATTTGTTTTGGTTTGGGGTGGGGTTTTGTAAGGAAGGAAAGCTTTGTTTTGTCCACATTCTGCATGAGAAGCCACATGCAACCAATTGCCTTGTCAGAAAACCTGGATTTAAAAATTCTGCAAATAACTTTTTCCCCATGCATCACTTTGGGAGGAATTTCTAACAAACTCTGTCACTTCCCTGCACAGCAGAGCTTTTGCTGCCCCAGTCTGTGCAAACACTGCCTGTAACCGTGGGCCAGCCATTCCTCCCATCCTCACTGCCCAAACTCCCTTTTCCACTGCAGAGAAATGCAGACTGGAACTAAGACATCAGACTGAAGTACCGGGATCAGCCCGAGCTCTGTAAGATTTATCAACCCAGGAAACGCTGATTAGGGGAACAGGCATTTGCAAAAAGCAACAATGAATTTTCTGCAGAAGATTTATGGACATAATAGGAGCTGTAATAGACGTTTCCCCTGGAATGGAACCCGCAGCCGTGTTCTAAATAAAACAAGCACTCAGCGAGCTCAGCCACTTCGTACTTCAAAGCCCCCAGCCAAGGCAGGCATCAATCTCAAAGCTTCAGACACTCCCAGCTCTCAGTTACACTTAAATGGCCTCACAATCACCCTTTTCCTGGGAGCAGCGGCACCGCAGGAGGCTCGGAACAGCCTCAAAGAGCCTGAATGGAAACACATCCCAGCGTTCATTCATCAAATTAGCCTGTGGAATACGCTGGGGAAGAGGGGGAAATGGAGGTGCACACTGCGCCTAAGCAGGGAACACCATCCCCGGGGGCTACAGGGAACTCACTGATAAATAAACAGGATTAAAAACCTCCCTTCGGACTCCCAGGAGAAGATTTAGCACGTGCTGGCAACAGCATTCCTGCTCTCACACACACGGACACACGAGACATCAGTGCTGCACACTGGATTCTCTTCCCTGTTCTCATCAGGAAAATGTTCCTGCAATAACTCACTCACCTCGAGACAGTTATGTTAGGAAAAAGAAAAAACAAAAGAGTAAAGCAGTGGCAGTGCAACCCCCCGAGCTGAGCACAAGGCTGGGAAAGAGGCTGGGATCAGGCTACGGATCAGGTTTGGATCCAGGCTATGGAACAGGCTGGGTGGGAACCAGGCTATGGATTAGGTTTGGATCCAGGCTATGGATCAGGCTGGGATCAGGCTATGGATCAGGCTGGGATCAGGCTATGGATCAGGTTTGGATCCAGGCTATGGATCAGGCTGGGATCAGGCTATGGATCAGGTTTGGATCCAGGCTATGGATCAGGCTGGGATCAGGCTATGGATCAGGCTGGGACCAGGCTATGGATCAGGCTGGGACCCAGGCTATGGAACAGGCTGGGACCCAGGCTATGGATCAGGTTTGGATCCAGGCTATGGATCAGGCTGGGATCAGGCTGGGATCAGGCTATGGATCAGGTTTGGATCCAAGCTATGGATCAGGCTGGGACCAGGCTATGGATCAGGCTGGGACCAGGCTATGGAACAGGCTGGGATCAGGCTATGGATCAGGTTTGGATCCAGGCTATGGATCAGGCTGGGACCAGGCTATGGATCAGGCTGGGACCAGGCTATGGAACAGGCTGGGATCAGGCTATGGATCAGGTTTGGATCCAGCCTATGGATCAGGCTGGAACTAGGCTATAGAAGGTTTGGATCCAGTCTATTGATTAGGTTTGGATCCAGCCTATGGATCAGGCTGTTGATTAGGTTTGGATCCAGCCTATGGATCAGGCTGGGATCAGGCTGAGCCAGGACTGCCCCACCAAGAAGCTCAGGAGAAAAGGGATGTCACAGCACCAAATCCTGCCCCAGATATTAACCCTCCCTGCTCCTTTCCACAGACATCAAATACACCCCAGTGCTGATGCCCCCCTCCCTCCCTCCCTCCCTCCCTCCCTCCCAGCACAGCAGGTGGAACATCCCAGCTGTCTGGCTGTTCCTGTTGTCCCCACACGTGTCACACAATGCCACCAACTCCTTCCCCGCAGCACAGGGCACGGCCTGGATGCCACAGCCACTCACAATGCTGGCCTGGTGCTAATTATAGCCAGGCAGAGTCTGGAATAAATCTGCTCCCTGACACCACAGCCCTGCCCCTCTCCTGCCTGCAGATCCCCAGAGCTCCCAAGGTCACTCAGACATGGAACACCCCCTTCCAAACACCTTTCTCCTTCCCCTCTGTACCTCCCTATGGCAGCACCCAGCAGGGATGGGGCTGCTCCTGGAGTTAACATTTCCCAGTCCAGCTCTCCTAAGAGCCAAGATTGCTGCAAGCCACTAAATCTGCAGCTTTAATGAACAATATTGGGTGTGCAGCTGCAGCTGGGCCTCTGTGATTCCACAGCCAGTCCCTCTGCAGCCTGCTGTTCACAGCTCTCAGTGTTGATCCCACGCTATGTTTGACATGGCCTGGGACAGGCATATGGATGCCTCCGTGTGGAAAGGGTTGGATTACACTCACAAAGCCCTTCCTGAAACCCAATCAGCTTTTTTTTTGATGGTAATTTATACATTAAACCAAGAGAATGCACCCCATCTGTGTAAGTGCTATGTGTGTCACCCAACTGGATGCTGCCATCACCACATGAAGGGACAACTTCTCCTGGTCCAACAGAAAATACTTCAAATTGGAAAGCTCAGCCTGGCTTGCACAGAGCTCAAAGGAAGGTTTTCTTTATCCAAGGAAAGCTTGAGAAGGACATTTATAATGGTCTTAACTGTGCTTCACTTCATTCCCTACTGAGAGAGAGGAGATATCCACTACCATACAGGATTTAGGGCTAAATATCAACAAACTCCTCTACAGAAAGAGAAGATACTTTTCTGGGTTTATTTTTTCTCCTTTTTTAATTTAGAAAAGCCATTGCAGACCAGGCTTGGAGCGACACCACACACACAAACAGTGTCTGATCCCTCACTCTGGATGTCAAATCCCACTCCAGGGCTGGGCAGGACTCCTGTTCCAGCAGCCCAAAAGCTGAAGCAGTTGCCATGTGCTGATTTGGTTTCCTGGCTGCAAACACCGTGGGGCTGGAGCTCACGGGAGCTCATCAAACAGTCATTAAAAACAAAGCAGCTGTTTATATTAATAGCGATTACACAAATCTTAAGAGTAAATTGTAATGAATTCCACATGTGAGGTGAAAGTACACTTTATCCACTGCAGAATGGTTCAAGAAACTGATCCCCAGCGCTGCAGACTGGATTTAAGAAGCCAGAGCCTTTCATTCCACCTTGAGTATTATGATATATCCAGGCAAATCTCCACTGTGAACAGCAAAAGATCTTTCACCAGCACTTTGTTTCTAACTCAAGATGTTCCACCTGTTTGGATAGTTTAATTTTTTTCTACTCTCACAGCCCTTTTCTCACCTGATTCAGTAACAGAACAAAAACTCCACTCACTGTTCCATCAGAGCACGTTGAACTCGCAGGGCCCACGTTAATTTAGTGAGCCTTAAGACAAATTTCAATCTAAAACATGCCATTTGTCACAAGTCTGGTAGGAATTAAGAGGGCAAGAAGAATCAAAACCACATTTAATGGGGTCATGATACCATCCCCCTTTTCAGACTTCCAGTTTTGAAGTCCAGGGTTTTTTCCCACATAATGTCACCGTGCACCATCACGTGCTCCCCCAGACCACATCTTGCTGCAACAATTAGACAATTCAGAGAGAAAACACACCAGTTAATTAGGGTGATACTCAGGGGAAGCCCCTCATTACACATTCCTGCTGCAGAGCAACACAGCCAGTGGGTTCCAGCAGACAAGGAGCTGAGCCTGAGCAGCACAAACACCTCAGCACAGCTGAAGCACGGCAGCCATGGGTGAACCAGAGCATCCACGGTGCTGTGGGATCTGCTCCAGCTGATCCAGGAGCTGATTTAAAGCAGCCACACCCCGAGGAGCTGGGCAGTGCCTGGCAGGCTCTCACCTGTGCAGGAACTTCTCGTAGGTCTGGCGGTAGGCGAAGCCGGCGCGGCGCACGCGCACGTTCTCCAGCAGCCCCAGGTACTCCACCTGGTGCCGGCAGCGCTCCTCGTCAAAGAGCTGCGGGGACTTCTTGTCGTTGGGCTTGATGCAGCGCACGTAGTAGGGCTCCTGGGGACAGAGCACAGCGTGTCACCCCGGCAGGACACTCTGCAGACACTCTGCAGACACAACCCTTCCTGCCCACGAGGTCTGGCTGCTCAGCAGGAAGCAGAAGGTTCAAACAGGAGTGACAATAACAGAGTTTAAGGAAAGCCTGGATGTGGCACTCGGTGCCATGGCCTGGGTGACAAGGTGGGCTTAGGTCAGAGGGTTGGACTCCATGAGCTCTGGCTGATTCTGTGATTCAGTGTTCCCTTCCTTCACACCCTGCCATGACCCCGTACAGAGCCACATGTGCCCCACTGGAGCTGCACTGGCCTTTGCTGTGCACCTGCCCAGCACCACATCCCCCTCCTCCCCTACTGGACCCCAACACCAGTCCAGAAAAGATACCAAACCCATGGAATTCATGGAATTCCTGTTGGAGATGGCTTTGCCTGCAGCACCTCCAAAAGCAGCCTGGTCACTCCATCGCTTTTATCTGTGCTGAGCCAAGTCAAACACCCCCAGTTCCAACACACCTGGATGATGGAAATGGTGGAGCCCCAAACCCAGCTGCCTCCAGCCCACCCCTTCCTCAGAACAAACACAGGCCACCAGCACGTGGGTTCCTCTTTCTGCACCATCTGGGACTTGCAGGGGGCAGGGAAGGTGGAATGGGGATGGGTGGCTTTACTCCACCCTGCAGAGGTCCTGCCCTGTGCTGCTGGGGCTGACCCTGGATGTTCAGGTGAGTCCCACGGGGTCACTCTTTCCCTGCCAGCCCTCCTGCACACTCAGATAAGCCCTACACAGGGTCTCTTGGAGCATTTTGACATTTACTTTCATTTTTATGAGATTAAATGTAGTTTTTGTTTAGGCCAGTATGATCTGTAACCAGCACCAGCCTGTGAGGGGTGGCTACAAAGCCTTTAAACTTCTGTACTTTCATCCCACTGGCTTTTGGAGCTCATTCATTTCTTCCCACCATAGCTTTTCAAATTGCATTCTTCTAACATCAATAAATAAAACTTTTTAAGTAACCCTTGCAAAAGGAGTGGCAGAGCCCGCCCAGCCTCAGACAGAACTCCAGGAGAATCCCAGTGAGCTCAGGAGCCCCCAGTACAGCCAGAGGCCTTCAGAGGACATCACAGCTACACACGAACTGCAGCATTCCAAAGGCAGCTCTGACATGGGGGTAAAGGGAGAAGAACAGCCTGGGTGACATCTTAATGTGACAAAATGTCACCTCTGATAACCAACAACCAGCAGTGACCTTTCAGCAGTCTGGACCAGATGAAGCAAATGGCTGTGAAACCACCTCTAACACTGCTCTGAGGGACCTCAGGGATCCCAGAAGGGAAAGCCCAGGAATTCTCCAGAGGAGAGGAGCCTGCCCTGTTCCAGCACTGCTGGGTGGCCTCAAGTACCCACAGTGGTAACAAAGGGGAGGAATGGTCTGGAGGGGAAAAAAGGGATTAATTTAGTGAGAACAAATGCAAAGTTCCACATTCAGCAGAAATAGTTGGTTAATTAAAAATTAAAAACTGATTTGACCCTGGTGCTAAAGAGATCCAGGAGCTCCAGCTGATGTGAGGCAAATCCATGTTTCCATGTTTTTCTAGGAAAGGGCACAGGGACAGGAAAATTGCAAGACAAAAGAACCCAACACGTTTTTAGTTCTCTGAGCATCTCACGCAGCCAGGGCACTGCAGTTCAAGTGGGAATGCGAGCCAGGGCAAGAAAGAAAAAGAAAGATCAAAAATCCAGCAAATGTGACTCAAGAGGAATTGTGGGTTTAGCCTAGAACAACCAAGGAGGCACAGAACCCCCCTGGTGGAAGAATTTGTGTATTTAAAGGATGGAGATGAGGAATACAAACATCCACCTTTAGGACAAAGAAGTCATGGCTTTAACCACAGTATAAAAATTCAGATTAAGCTCCAGGGAAACAAGGAGTGGGAACAGAATGCCTGGGGGAAGGAGGGAACATCCAGCAGGGGAGAAGAGCTTGCAAAAGGAAGATACAGGCAGAGGCATCCTCAAACAGGAGGTGAATTAGGTGCATTCCCCAGGTCCCCCTCAGCCCTATTTTCTATGATTTGTCTATTCAGCCTCATTTCTGTGATTTGGGGTCACTTACCCAATCTCAGGTTAATATGAAAGGCCTCAAATTGCCATTTCCCTTTACAAATGCTCAGGGAACAGGAGCATCTGTGGCTGCCCTGGCTGGCCCTGACACAACCTGAAGCTTTGCAGCAGCATGGACCAGCCCAGGGATGAGTGTGAGCCACGAATGGGCCAAGAGAGGGAAAGCAGAGCCTCCTATCCTGAAAGCTGACACGAGCCACTGGATCTTCTGGGCTGGAAGGCTTCCCTGCTTTCCTAAGGATGGGGATCAGCAGCACCAGGCTGTGATTTCTCCAGGAGGGCTGTCCTTGGGCTGGGAACAGACAGCAAAAGCTGAGCCAAGCACCCACAAGGAGTTGGCAGCGTCCTGGCACTGCCCACCCTCCCGGCAGCAGCCCAGGAGCAGGGATGGGTGTGAGGAGTGCAGGAGAAACAGGAGGATGTGTGGGCAGCATCTCTTCCTGCACCATCGCCCTCCTCCCAGAGACTCCAGCGCTCCCCAAGTGCAGTCAGGACCTGCTCACTCTGGGAATGAGCCTTGTCTGGCTCCTCTCTCTCACACAGGGAAGCAGTGCCCAGCAGCCCAGCTGAGCCCCAGGGCAGTGCTCTCCTCCTTGGGCTCTTCTCAGAGCAGGGAGCACCACGGACACGGCTTCCCCAAGGCCAGGCTGGACAGGGCTTGGAGCAGCCTGGGATAGTGGAAGGTGTCCCTGCCCATGGCAGGGGGTGCAGTGAGATGATCAGGCACTGCAACACCTCCCCAGGGAATGGTCAGGGCCCAAGGAGCTCCAGGAGAGTTTGGACAGCGCTGCCAGGGATGCACAGGGTGGGATTGTTGGGGTGTCTGTGCAGGGCCAGGAGTTGGATCAGTGATCCTTGGGGGTCCCTTCCAGCTCAGGATATTCCATGATTCTGAGATGAGCTTTGAGGTCCCTTCCAACCCAAACCATTCCATGATGATTTCAGGATGTGACACCAGGCAGCTGAGCAACAGCTCCTTTCTGTGCAAGGCTGTCTCCAAGGTCACCACCACCGAGCCATGGCAATCCACAGACTCACAGAACCATTAAGGTTGGAAAAGACCTCTAAGGTCATCAAATTTAACAGCTGACCCAGCACCATCATGGTCAGGTTATCCCTTTTTCTGACCCAGAGACAGGGCTCCTGAGAGGCATTTCAAAGACTTTTACTCAATTTTCAGTCTCATGTGAACAGTGAGATGATACAGATGTTACAATTCACACCATCACAATCAGAAGCCAAATTATTTCCTAATTACAATACATTATAAGCACTTCTTGGCCTATCAGCTTTTGCCACACAATGCTGCCAATGCCTTAATGCCAATCATCTAAAATCACCCCTTGTGGGTCCTACTACAATACATCTTTCACAGTTCTGTGTCTCCAAAGTATCTGGTCTATTTGCAAGGCCATCATTTGAAACTTGTTTTCAGTTCCATTTCTCTCTCAGCAATGTCTGTCCTATTCCATGGCCTTTCTAAGTCAGCATATCTTATCTCAGAGTTTGCAACAGATCCATACTATGTCAGCCTTCTGTCAGGCTCTGAGAATTCTCTACAAATCTGTTTCCCACACACCATCAGTTCACCACAAAACCATGTCCTCAAGTCCCACATCCACATGCTGTTGAACACTTCCAGGGTTGGTGACTCCACCACTGCCCTGGGCAGCTGTGCTAGGGTTGGACAAACCTTTCAGTAAAAAAGTTTTCCTGATACCCAATCTAAACCCCTCCTGGCACAATCTGAGGTAATTTTCTCTTCTCCTGTCACTTGTCCCCTGGGAGCAGAGCCTGAGCCCCACCTGGCTGCACCCTCCTGTCAGGGAGTTGTAGAGATCATTCTTTTCAACTCAGCCCATCCCAATGACACTTGTTCTCCTTTCCTTAAGGAGAGAAAGGTGACACATAATCAGCTGGTACAATTTTAAGAGATTTAAGGTATTTCCACAGTCACTTTTTTGGCTTTCTCCTGGAAATCCTCTCTGCAGGGAAGGTGAGAAGGTTTCCAAGGCTCTCCATTCATTCAAGAGTCTCCTGGCAGCTCTCAGAACTTGCTGTGAGTGTGGCTGCCCTGATCTGCTACAACCTGGCTCCCATCTGAGTGGGAAATGTGGGATATACAGAGAACTCTGAATTACACCTGGACTTGGATGCTGGGAAAGAGCCCAGAGCTGTGAAGGTGAATGAGCAGCACTTTTCCCCTTCCCCTCCTGCTGATCTTCACCCTGGGCCACTTCCCCATGCACACCATGAGGGACAAACCTCTCTCTGTGTCAGGAGCAGGGTCACCAACACCAGATGGTGCCAGGCCAGGCCTGCCCTGTGCTGCATCTGCTGGCAGGATGAATATAAATCATTTAAACCCCTTGAGGGGGTTGATATCACAAATATTCCACATTCAACCCACAGAACTGCACCGCCTTGGGAACAAAGCATCCAAATTAAAGAACCATGGGATGGTTTGGGTTGGAAGGGACTGTGAAGATCACCCAGAGCCACCCCCTGCCATGGGCAGGAACACCTTCCACAAGCCCAGGTGGCTCCAACCTGGCCCTGGACACTTCCAGGGACGGGGCAGCCACAGCTGCTCTGGACATGTCATTAGGAGCATGAATCCCAGGGAGTGTCACTCATTCACTGCTGACACAACAGCAGGCAGTCCTCAGCTGCTCCTCAGTGCTGCCACAGAGCCCCCAGCACAGGCTGGGCTGTCAGGCACAGCTCTGCCACTCCAAGATGCAAAACCCCTCCAAACCCCTCAAATCTGTGACTTCAGGTCCAGCACAAAGGGCACCGACTGTGCCTGCATTTGATACAAAAAGGCTGAAATCCTTTGGAAAGCAGGAATTGGAAGTGCCTGTGCAGACAGGAGATCATCTATCACAGCAATTACAGTGTAATTAAAGCCTCTCAGAAATGACAGCTCCTGGAGTAAATTCTAAAGTAGATTATTCCGTGCTTCCAATCCCCCCAGCCCCAGCTCTTCAGGGGGATAATTATGCAGCTCCCATTCTTGCTGTCAGATAACTGCAGTTTGTAAAGGGAAGAACTGAAATGCAGAGACACAAAGGCCCCAGCTTTGAAAGCTCTTTAGATGTCTAATTGCAGCTAATTTTATTTTTTTTTCATCAGGCTGAGCGATTTTTAGATTTTTAAGTGTTAAAAAGAAACCAAACCAGTTTTAAACCACTGCACTCTATACAAACTCTTTCTTGAGGGGGTTCTTTTCTGTACTTTATAGCTCCTTACATGAGAGAAGGGATGGGACAGGACTGACAAATCTCTGCTGGATGTGTCCAACCCATCACAGTGGTGACATTATAACTTAGCAGAGGTGAAGCCTGTCAGCCTGGATAGGAGAGGGGAGAGATGGAAGGAAGACTCAAACAAAAGGAGCTACAGAAGAGGAGGAAAAAAAGAAAAGAAACAAGGAGGAGATGCATGTCCAGAGAGTTCCCAGCGAAGATCATCAGTCACAGCTGGGCCAGCCACAGGGCTTCCCCTGTCAGGGATTTACAAAACAGCCACCCAAAATAATCCACCACAGAGAAAAGAGCTTGGTCAGTAAAACATGTTCTTGAGAACTGGAACATAGCAACTGGAAAAGCCAGTTTTTGTTTTGAGTGGTTTGGTTTTGGAAAAAAACATAGCATTTTTTTTCTACCTGTGGGAAGTTTTTGCCTAAAAGATTCTGGAAATCTGGAGGATTTCAGCAGCATTGAGATACTAGTGCTGATAAGCACAATTTAAACTCAGCATGCTCCAAAACCAGATTTCATGGAGTCACAGAATTGTTCAGGCTGGAAAAGCTCTCTGAGATCATCAAATCCAGCTGATCCCCAGCACTGCCGAGGCCACCACTGACCTCTGTCCCCAAGTGCCACATCCACGTGGCTTTTAAACCCCTCCAGGGATGGGGACTCCACCCCTGCCCTGGGCAGCTGTGCCAATGCCTGACCACCTTTCCATGAAGAAATTTTCCTAAATATCCACCCTGAGCCTCCCCTGGCCCAGCCTGGGCCGTTCCCTCCCCTCCTGTCCCTGTGCCCTGGGAGCAGAGCCCGACCCCCCCGGCTGTCCCCTCCTGGCAGGAGCTGTGCAGAGCCACAAGGGCTCCCCTGAGCCTCCTTTGCTCCAGGCTCAGCCCCTTTCCAGCTCCCTCAGCCCCTCCTGGGGCTCCAGACCCTTCCCAGCTCCATTCCCTACTCTGGGCACACTCCAGCCCCTCGATGTTTTTGTTGTTATGAGAGCCCCAAAACTGCCCCAGGACTGCAGGTGTGGCATTTCCAGCCACATTTCCAGTCTCTCCATGTGGAATTGTGTTTGCAGAAGCTGAAATTGAAAGCAGATTTGAGAAGAGCCCCTGCCATGGCACTGACCCTGACTTGAGGACATGGGTCAGTGCCATGGCCTTGGCCATGCTGGGGATCAGATGGACTCAACCTCTGAGGGCTTTTCCAGCCTGAACAATTCTGTGACTCCACGAAATCTGGTTTTGGAGCATGCTGAGTTAAATCATGCTTATCAGCACTGATATCTCAATACTAATTAAATCTTTCCTCCATTGCTATTCAGCAGAAAATCAGGAAAACTCCAACAGCTTCAATACAAATTTCTCAATGAACGTTTAGGACAGGTAAAGAAGGGGAAAGGACTACACTGAGACTCACACAGGAACCTCCCAGTGAATCTGACTTGGAAACAGCTCCTGCCTACCCATGGAAAAGGCTGGTATTTGTGATGGAGATACTGATGATAAATGGACTGAAGTAAATTAATTCCATTCAAGCCAGGCAGCCTTCAGTGAGCAATGCTGGCACCCACTGATTCAAGATGGATAAGGTGGGATTTAAACTCTCCATGCCCTGCTGGGAGCTGCAGGGATTGTTCAAACCACCACAGTGCACAGCATTCTCTGGACTATTCTATTTTTACACCTACCAGGTGGCCTGGAATAATTTTTCCAATAAACAAGGAAAGAAAAGGTTTTCCAAGGATGCCTGCTGAACCTGCCCACTCCCAGCTCCCTGCTGTGCCCTGATCACAGCCCTGCCCACAACACCCCCAGTGATTCTTGCTGTCCTGAACCCCCTCCTGGGCTGCCTCAGGCTCCCCACACTGGGCTGACCATGGTCACTCTGTGGGACCAGACCTGCAATAAAACTGCTGCCAGGCAGCACCAAGGAGAAACTTTTCCTTCCACAACTGCTCCTCTCACAACACAAAGCAGCTCCCTGGGTCCCTGGCACCTCCTGACACCTCTACCAGGTTCAGGTCAGGGCCAGCCAGCAGATTATCTGGAAGATAGATCAGATCAATCCTGACTCCTTGGGAAGCAGACTGAAGTCTGTGCCCATCCCCACCAGGGTCACAGCCACCTTCCCAGCTCCCACAGCTCATGATTTGCCATCCAGGAAAGTTCCTCTCTGCATACACAGACACTCTCTCAATTTTGACTACTGGTGCCTGTTCTAGCAAGGCCTGGCCTTGGGCTGGGCTCACAGGGGCATCTTCTCAGGTGCCCTGAGGCAGAACATTCTGGGGGGAGCCACAGGGCTCAGCTGGCACCTCCAGACAGCTTTGGTGGGTCCCAGAGCCCTCCTGCAGAGCTCACATCAAACCCACTCCACTACAGGAACACAAAAATACAGACTCATGGAATCACAGAATGCCCTTAGTTGGGAGGACCCCCAGAGACCATCCAGTGCAACTCCTGGCTCTGCACAGACACCCCAACAATCCCACCCTGTGCATCCCTGGGAGCATTGTCCATTCTCCTGGAGCTCTGGCAGCCTCAGGGCTGCTGGGACCATTCCCTGGGGAGCCTGGACAGTGCCAGCACCCTTTGGGGAGCCCCTATAAATCAGCTGTGATTTCATGGCCTAACTCTGGAAACAAGGAGTGAGGGCAGCTCTGTCTCCCTGGGCACCCACAGCACTGGGTGGCTCTGCTCTGACCTTTCCTTTGCTCCCACAGCTCCCAAGGAGACACTCAGAGCACTTTGCTCCTTATTGCTTAATTATTCTGAATGTGAACACAGCCCAGCACCCTGGGCTCTCTGTTCATCTGTTGTGGGCTGCACCCCAGAGCCAGGACTCCAGCAAGGCCACCCAGCTCCAGGAACACCCCAATAGAGGGATCCCAGTGCTTGCCCGACTGTGCTGCTCCATCAGCCCCTCCCCAGAGCATTCCCTTCCCCACACAATGTGCTTTCCATCACACAAAGGCTTGCCCAAGCAGTGCCTTCTGCCATAAAACTGAAATATTTGGTGAGATAAAAGCCTTCCCTCCTCACCCTCTGGCATGGCAAAGAGGAGGAAAGAAGGAACTCACACAGGTCAGTCTGTATTGTATGCCCATTGGCATGGGAAGCCATGAACAGCATCCTCTGGGCCCTCTGCCCAAAGAGCTTTGCTAAAGGTGATTTGGAATAATAATTACCTAAGACAGACCAGCTTTCCTAGGAGTAAAAGATGCACAGGTCATGGAGGAACCAAAAATCCACCTTCTTTACGTGGGATGGAGGTGACCCTCCCTTGCAACCTGCCCAGCCAAAAGCTTGTTTGGCACAGCCAAGGCTCCTCTGCCTTTGATCAGCTCAGCTCCTGATGGATGGCAGCAATGGAAAAGGTGGGAATCTCTCCAGGGAGAGATCAGAAGTCAGAGTCAATTTTGAAACTGGAATCTTTACCTTCAGTGTCAGGTTGTCCACCAGTGCAATCATGGAGTTCTTGAACAGAGTAGCTGCTGTCAGAGGTCTCTTGGTGACCTCAGTGATGCTCAGTTTCCCTTCAGGCCACATCATCTTCAACACAGGGTTGGAGCTACGAGAGAGTTTCTTTAATTGCAGCACTTCCACTCCACTGACAATTAACAGTTGGTTTCTACCCAGACCCACTGCTGCTGCTTCCAGCTCACAGGGCATCACCCAGGCCAGGGTGACACTCCTGGGCACAACATTTTGTGCTCTTAAGAGCAAGTTCAAGCCTACAACTGAACAGTCTGGAAAAGCAACCAGCACATTGTCCCTTCAGATCAGGATGTGCAGGAATAGGACAGTGAAAATCCCACAGAGTGATGTATCAAAGGCAGGGCTGCCTCACTGGCACAACAGAAAGAATTTAATCAACACAGAGCAGAGTGAGACCCACACCACCCTCCCTTAGAACCTGTCACCTGTGTTCAAGCTGCATTTCTCCACCTTGATATATAAAGTAATTTATACACTTTAGCCTGTATTTTTGAAGGTTTCAGGCTGAGGTAAACTGGCCCTGATGGATGGCAAGAGTTCAGGAACAGACAAAAAATGAGCACATTTACAGCAATCCAGTGGCCAATCTGTCACAGGCTTTAATGTGCTGGAAGTGGTGTTTGGGAACAGGATTTTCCAGACACTTCACAGAAAACAGGCTAAATTTGATAAAACCACACAGCAAATATTTTGCAAGGTTTCTGCTCAATGGGAAGTGTTGAAAACAGGAACAGTGGGACTGCTCAGGGGAGCACAGCCAGTCAACCCAAAGGACTGCAGACCAATTTACAGGTAACCAGTGCCCACCACTGCAGGGTGTTTGTGCTCACTGTCCTCTGAGCAGAGCCCCTGAAAGCTGCAGATTACAAAATAAGGACATGCTTAATGCCAGGTGAAGAAAAACAGCTCTGTGGGCACTTCCAGCCACATTCTGACAGGATTCAAATCTGCTTCCCAAGGCAACTTTTGCTTGCCCTACATGTGACCTCGTGGTTTGCACTTCTGACATCACTGCAGACATGAAAGGATTCAAACCTATTTCCCTCCCCATTTTCTTTCAAAACAGGGTGTTTTAGGTGAGGCCAAGGATATCTGTTGTTGACCAAAGCTCCCCAGTATCTTCAGCACTGATTACAGACAGAGCAGTGATGGGAAATCTGCAATGGGTTAATGACAAATCAGGCAGCACGAGCAAGCTCTGCACTATCTTGATTGCACAATCAGTTGGTTTAAAAAAAAAAAAACCACTTTAAATTCTGTTCAATTAAAGGCTGCATCAGAACAGAATCAACATGTACAGAATAAGGACTTTAACCTGAAAAATCCAACTAACAGCCTCTGGGTCACGGGAGGTGTACAAAGATCAAATCCCAAAGCAATGTGTTTATTCACACACACCAAAGACAGAATCACTGAAAACCTGAGTCTCTGAGAGCACCACTCCACAAAAAAGGATTCTGACAAATCAAAATTCACCTCATTCATGTTCTTACCTGTTGTACATGAGGCGTTTGAAGTCCTGAAATAAAGTGTCCTTGTTTTTGTCAATAAATCCAGTGACTGAGTAACTAAAAAATAAAGGAAAAACAGAGTTAATTGCAAAGTAGCAAAGTCCCTCTGTGAGCTGCTGGTAACTGTGGAATCAGCATCCCTGCACTCCTACAGACACAGCAGATGCTAATCCAGCCCTGCTCCCAGCCTGTCACTAATTGCTGCAGAGCTGAGTGTGAGACTCAGATCCTTAGGCCCAGCTCCCACCTCCAGCACAGGAACACCACACCTGGCTTCAGAGAGCTCCTGGAGCTGTGCAGGTGCTGGCTGAGACACCTCACAGCACCTGGACAAGGGGTGGATGGCCCAGATTCAGGAGTTACACCCAGGATTCTGTCTCCAAACTGAGTGTGTGTGTTTGTGTTAAATCCCAGAGAAATTCAGGTTTGTTTTTCAATCTGTGCAGTCTGCCCCTCTCTTGGTGGAGAGAGTCTGAATTTCAAAGCAGCCTCTGAGCAGTGACTGAGGAGCTCCCCTGGAAGAAACACACAGACACACACACTCTTTAGATTCCTTTCCTTCCTCTATTCCCACAGGAACACCACTCCAGGAGGTCACTGTTTCAGTGTTTCATCTCTTCTCCAAGTCTCAAGGCAGGCAGTGCTCTGTCCTCACAGAAAAGGTCCAAAATCTCCCCATTCAGTGACTGCCACCCAGATGTTTCCTGAGCCCCAGATCCCACCCTGGGAAGCTGCACCCAACCTGCAGGCTCTGGGATCAACCCACAACCTGCAAATCCCTGTACAGAGCCATCCTCAAATCACAGAGTCATGGAATGGGACCTTTTAAAAGGCATCCAATTCCAGTCCCTGCCATGTGCAGGGGCACTTTCCATGATCCCAGGGTGCTCCAAGCCCTGTCCAACCTGGCCTTGGACACTTCCAGAGATGGGGCAGCCTCTGCCAGGGGAGGGCCTCCCCACCCTCAAGTCTTAGGACTCCATGTAAGATCTGACCCTGAACTATGAGATTCCTCCCACATTTCAGTTTTCTTTTACACCATTTGTCAGCCACTGGCAGTTCAGAAGGTTCAACCACTTGGACAGCACTTTGTATTTTCTCCTCCTAAACCCCCTGAAATCAGGGATGCCTGTCAGGAATTGCTCAGCAAAGACTCCAAAAGATAACCTGCTTGTGCTAGTGGGCTCCAGTCTGATCACATTGGTTGTCCTTGGAAATTAAAGGTAAAATTAATCCCAAGGTAAAAGAAATCATTAATTATTCCCTCAATAACTCCCTTTCTTCTGACATGGGAAGTTACACAAATCCTAAACCATTAAATGACTCCAGTGATACTCCACACAACAGCCTTCCCAGCAAATGGTTTCTGCCATGTGCATCCTTCACTTCCACTCACTCTCCCTTCCCACTGCTGTCACCTCCTGCACTTGTTCCTTGCAGGCTCCAGGCAAGCACTTCCCAACCCTCCTGCCTGATCCCTCCTGCAGGTTATCACTCCCCTGTGCTTCCAGCCTGCTCCAGCTGATTGGAGAATTTAAAGCCAGAGTTATATAATCACACCAAACAGATGTCTAAACCAGATTTTATTAGCTCAGTGTAGCTTTCTTGCATAAACACTGATGCCTTTTTTCCCTTTTTTTTCCCCCCTGGAGCACTGCTCTCCCCTCACCCCCCACGCCTTGCTCTCCTTTTGTTTCACTCCAAGTACAAATTCCCACTCTGTAGAGCAAGGCACCAGCAGAAGATTTAATTGATAAGCAAGGGCTGCACTCTGTAATTGTGTGTGACAGCTATTCTGGCTTGCACCAGAAGCAGCAGTAAATCAGAATATTGTACCACTTCAGAGCTGCTGGGAAGACAAAAATAGAAGGAGCAACTTTATTTCTGAGGGAAACTCACATCACATCCCCGGCGTAGTGCTTGATCCGGAAGTCTCTGTCGAACTCCAGAGTTTTGTCTGTGGCACAAAGCTGAAATAAATTCACACACATTAAAATACCACCCATGGACTGATATTAGAACACCACCCCTGGATTTACAAGCTCCATGGAAGAGCAACCTGCCTTCAAAATAGCACTGGGAACCACGGGAATTCCACTTTCTATGTGTGCAGATGTGAAACCCACTGCTGGAAAATGTTTTCATGGATGCACTGTAAGAACATGTGCTTGTACAAATGAAGCTGCAAGAGCCTATAATTTTATGAAGAAATTGATATTATCTCAGAAACACCATTATGCAAAAAGAACACTCATGCCTGTAGAGAAACATTGCACCCACGAGTTAATTTGTGACTTTTTTTAAGTCTCCCTTCATGATTTTTTGCCATTGCAGTGTAGCTCCTCTGCAGAGAAACAGGCCAGCTGCTGTGACAACAGCAAGGCTTGTTCAGTCCCAGATCCCTCCTGGTCATCTGACACCCCTCAAACAGGGACCCTCCTGCAGACCCACTGCTCCAGGCTCAAATTCCATCCCATTCCTGCTGTACAACAGGAGATGTCCAGTGCCCACGTGGCAGCTGTTCAGCAGCAGTGGCTGTAACACACTCATCCCTTCAGGAATAGCAGGAGCCAAAAAATCCATCAGGGTTGGCTTAATTAAAAAGAGTGTATGAGATAAGAATGAGGATTTTGTTATGGGCAAAAGGAGCAGGAGACGAATTAAGCAAGCAGCATTTAACAGCACTGAGGGCTATGAGCAGATATCTGCTATCCACAGAAAGTCTTGGAGAAATAAAAGAGAAAATTAGCATGGTTGAAATGCAGAGCAGGAGGAATGATTAGGAGCAAGGAGATACACTCCAAAAACTCACCTGTGTCCAAGAACACAAAATAGATTGGCTCAAACTATAACAACAGGTGAAAAAAACCCAGAATTTATTTTACACAAAATTAATCCCAAGGAGGAACCTAAGGAGTGTGAGCATCAAGGTCCCCAGGAGGTCCCAGAGGTGTGGGAAGTCCAGCATGGCAGGAGCAGGGAGCACCAGGAGCTGCAGCAGAGCTGATGGATGACCAAGGTGCAGCAGAACACAGAGAAAATGAAGAAATGAGGCAATACCAGGAAAACAAAGCCATTTTTTGTTGCTGCAGCTTTGTTCCCAGCACAGGGCTGGGGAGTGCCTTTTTCAGCCACCCAAACACACAGCTCAAACCAAGAAGTCAATAAAAGGGGTAAATGGCAAAAGTACCAGACAGGGCACAGCTGGCAGCACAAGCTCCTCCTAAAGGTCACACAGCCCTGGAGAGGCTGAAGGAGCCATAGCACAGCAATCAGGGATTTTGTTGTTTGCTGGTTTGGTGCTTTCCAAAGGAGTGATCCTTTCCAAACCTTGTGTTTCCTGGACAATGCAGTCGAAATTAGTGGAAAAAAAGACCATCAAGTCCACTGGATCATCTGCTTTGGGTTTCTGTGAGCCCTTCCATGAGGCTCCTCACTGATAGCTGACAGCATTGGAGGGTGAGTAAAGACAGGAGAAAGGTGTTGGGAAGATGAGAATCCTGTGGGAGCCTGCCCTGAGTCTGAGCTTTCACAGCAGCTGAAATGAGCCATAATCTGAGGGCAATGGGAAGGTCGTGGGGCTGGGTGGGGGCACTTAATCACTGAGGGCTGGCTGGGAAGAGCTGCAGGAGACACCTGGAGCTAAATGAGGGCAAAGCAGAGCAAATGAAACTCCCCAGCAGGGCAGGGATTCCCACTGAGAAAGGGCAAAGTTCACAGGAACTGATGGGCCCCAAACTGTCCCTTCCTAACAGAGATCTGAACTGCTTGGTCTCCTTCATCTCCGAAAGGACACGGAGAACTGGGAGAGGCTTAAAGGGCAAAACCCATCCCCTGCTGACTGCCCTGGGAGGATGGGCCAAGGAACTCGGCTTCCCCAGGTTAGGAAAGAAATGCCCAGGGATGATGGCAAAAAAAGTGGAGATGATGTAGTGGAAGACAGAGAACTGTGTTTTGCCACTTAAAAACTAGAAAGTGAGAGGTGTCATCTAAAATGGAAAAGGGAGGAGGGAGGGAGGGAAGCAGGGAGGAAGGAGCTCTTCACTTGAGTATCTGAGCTGTGGAATTCTTTATCAATTTAAAAACCAAGCAGACCATGGAAAAAAACCCTATTAAGGAGACCAGGAGGTTCCTGGGCTGCAGATCCCTGGAGAATGGGAGCATGTCAAGTTATCAGTACACATTAGTCCCATATTGGGCTCTCACTTGGGCATTCACCACTGCCCAGTGTCTTGGGAGAGACAACATCAGGTGGACTGGAATGGACCTTTTGATACTCTTCCCTTCACAACCAGTTTGTTGAGATTGATGCTCCCCACAATTTGAAGACTGAGGCATTCATGAACTGTCTGTCACTGCACTTGATCCTTTCAAAGTATAATATCAACAGAAAAGAAATGGAACTTGGAGAGGTTGAGGATACAAATGGTGATGTTGGGAAGGGCCACCAGAACAGCTGGCACATCTGCACATCCAGATTGGCATTGGACAAACCCGAGGAGGACACCCCATGCTCCAGGAACACAAAATTCTGCTGATGGAAGTGTTAAGCAGCACTCTCCTGGCTCATTTGGCCTTCCCCAGGACAAGGGCGCCAGCAGCGCGGAGCAGCCGGGTACACAAAGTAGGACACGACTATTTAGGGCACCACAGCCCCCTAGAGCTTCTCCACATGGAGCCTGTGTGCAGCATGCTCTGCAGGGAGCAGTGGAGCATGAACTGGGCTGAGGGATGGGAGCTGTTCCCAACACAAGCACTTTAACTCTTCGGGAACAGCTCCTGTCTGTGTGGAACTTTCCAGGATCTGCATGGAACCACTGCAGTCTGCAAAGGCAGGGCACGAGATGGAATCAAGCCCTTTGTTTGAATCCAAGTTAGAAGAGCCTGGCTCAGAAGGCTCAGGCTTCCCACAGCAGTTCTGGGTGGGACTGAGGAAGAGCTCTGAGGTGCTGGGACGTCTGCAGAGATGCGATGGGGAGAAAAAATAATAATTATGCTGAGAGGTTTCTGGGTCAGTGTTTTCAAGGCTCTATTGATTTAAGTAGAAATCAGTAAGCCAGGCAGATCCATCAGCCCCTCCATATACATTATTTATGGCAGGATTCCTTGTCTCCCTCTTAGCCTGTGCAGGCAGTTTCTGACAACGCCACCTCCTGCTGAGGAACGCTGCAGCTGGCAGTGCTGCCCTTTAACGTCTCCTTGCTGGGAGGGGACTCCCGAAGGCAAAGACTTGAGCAGATTTTATTTTTCCATGTTCATTTTATAGCCTCCCCTAGCACCTCCTGAAATTCCATCCCCTTCTGCCACTGCACTAAAGGACCACCTGCTCCCTCTGCGGCAGAGCCCCTTCCCCCTGGGCAGATGTGGGAACAGAAACCAAACTCCTCTCTCTACATCCAAACTCCTCTCTCTACATCCACTGAGCAGACAGCTCCAGAAACTGGACCACTCCCCCAGTGCCCCACTGCAGAGGATCCCAGCCTCCATCCCACCAGGAATAGCACTGAAGGAAGCAGTTTGCATCCAAACAGGAACCCAGGCCAGGCCTCACACTTGTTTTCAGGTGGGTTTTCTCAGAGTGTTCCATGTCACTGCTTGGGCACGTGAAATCTGGGTCAACACTGGAATCAAGCTCCCTGTCCCCCTCCCTGAGCTCGGGTGCACGTGGCAGGTGAGACATCAGGTGTGCTGCAGCAAGAGGGCATTTAAGGAAAGCAACATCTGGGAGGAAAAAGTGGTTTTGGTTTACTTTCATCCTGGCCTCTCCTCAGACAGCCCCAGCCAGATCCATTGTTTATCCCAGGCCTCCCGGAGGCAGCCTTTAGCACATATCTTACACAACCAGGCTAATTTGGTATTTCTGACCTACATAAAATATTGTGCTGGGGCGGGAGGGAGCAGGGGGGACCAGCACTCTGAGCCATACATTTCAGACAATGTTGCTGAGTAGAGAGACATCAATAAACTAAAGGCCCTCATTTGATTACTCAGTGTGAAAGATTCTCAGATTAATCAGGCTGGTGACCATTTTGCAATCTGCTGCCAAGTGAGGAATAAATGAAGCCTTTTAATTCGCCCATTGTAGCCCAGACAAAGCCAGGCGAGGGGCCTGGGTGCTCTGAGGTGCAGTGGGAGACGAGCACATTCTGCAGCCAATGACGATGAAAAAAGCCCAAATCACAGCGCTGTAATAATGCAGGAGTGTGAATAATTTCACTGTCACTATGTATTAGAGCAGCCTGGGAAGAACAACACGTGGGCAGGGCCGGCGCATCGATTGGTTCCAGATGACATCATGATCTGTCAAGGCACGAGCTCAGGCTCCTTTTATCCCGGAATCAAAGGGATGAGGCACTGGATGTGCTGGAGCTCCCTCTGCCGGGTTCCTCTGTGGCTGGAGCCGCTCCGAGCTCAGCTCACACTCAGTCGCAGTGATTGCAACCCAGCCACCCCTAAACCCCCTTTTCCTCATTCCATCCCACCTCAGAAGATGGGGAAGGGATGGCAGAGGACAGCAAGTTCTGTGGGTTACCTTCCTGCTGGAGAAGTGTGCGTGCTTCCCCAGTTTGTTGTTGAGGGCCTCGAGGAACATCTCATCTGTGACTTTCCCCACATTCATGCAGGCATCGTCCAGAATGGCAATGATGCCTTTGTGCTGCTGCTCCACCAGGTCCACGATAACCTGGTTGTTGAAGTAATCAATCTGCAGGAAACAGAGGACAGGGGTGTTGGTGACCTTGGCTGCAGAAAAGGGAGGGTACCGGTGCTGGTCATAGCAGCCAGTGTGACAGCGAGGGGCAATCAGCTCTGAATTGCAGATCTCTGACTCCAGATAAAGCAGGCTGCTCTCCTACACTGAACTGCAAAGAAAGTGATTTTTCAAACCCGTCAGATAAATCTCAAGACCTCTGCTGCAGAATGCCCTTTAAAAGGTCTTTTACAATTCAGCTGTGTGCAGTCACCACAGTGACACTGCACATCCTGTCCTTGGCATTCTGAAGAGAGTTGAACGGGAAAAGTCAAGATTGTTACGTGTTACTATCAACAACTAGAAAAATCCATAAGCACTCAGCACAGAAACCCACAGTTATGTGTGTGGCATCAGGGAGGTGCCACTGAGGTTTCATCTCAGACCTGGAGTGCCTTATTCTCCCAAGGAGACACGTGGTGAGGTGACTGGGGAGCTCCTGCCCCAGCCTGATCCCAGGCCTGGCAGGGACACAGATGTCCCATCGACTGCAGCGTGCATGTGGAGCAACTTTAGATCCAGGACTTGTGCTGCTACACTGACCTCACACCGACCTCTCCCTCCCCTGCCAAAGCACTCACATGCTTCCAGGGAATTCCCTCTCGCTGGTACTCCTCCTGCTCCTGCTTTAGAACCAGCTGGATGAAGAGCTGCTGCAGCTTTTCATTGCAGTAATTAATGCAGAATTGTTCAAAACTGCAAAAACACGAGAAGAAAAGGTGATGAGTGTTCTGGGAAAGTCGAGGGCACAACACTGGGCTTTAGAAGGTGGTTCACCTGTTATTGTCAAAGATCTCAAAGCCATAGATATCCAGGACCCCAATGACTGTGTTCTTGCCATGCACTGTGGTGTCGTAGTTCTTCACCTCGATGACATCGTTGATGTGTGTCACAATCCAGCAGAAGAGACGCTCGTAAATGGCCTGCAGGAAACACAGACTGAGGGCTCCTGCCTGCACCTGCCTCAGCTCTCCCCAGGAAATTCAACACAGCTCATTCCAGGCCTCCACCAAAGCTGCAGGTCATGTTCTGCTCAAAGCCAGCAGCTACTGACTGCAGAAAATATTCTATGGAAGTATTTCTTTTCTTTCTTCCAAAACTCATTTATATCAAGTCAAAATCCCAGTGAGGTCACTGGGTGCAGCAGCTCCCTAATTTAATTCCAGTCAGCTTTTCAGTGATGCCTAATGAGTACCATTCCTGAGAATTATTTAACAATAGTGAAGAGCAAGAGAGAGGTCAGTCACAGAAACCCAACAACTGAACACAATGACAGGAAAATAATCCTGTTCACCTTTCACAAAGATCATGTTCTGTAGGCAGAGGTGTCTTCAAAGCCTTCATGTTCAAAATGTGCTGTGAAGCTGGGTAAATACATTATCTCAGGAAAAGAAGTCAAGTTAATAATCCATTCCTCCCTTACAATTTGATTTCTTAGCAGAGGAGGAACAATTGTCACTCCTGCCATCAGTACTCACTTTTCCCGTGGAAGGTGTCCCTGCCCATGGCAGGGGGTTGGAACCAGATTGTCTTTAAGGTCCCTTCAACCCAAACCATTCTACAATTCTTTAAAAACAAATTTAAAAAATAACACTTTGTGTTTCCAATCTGAATTCAAGATGTTACAGTTCCACTCTCTACTCTTTGAATTTAACTTCAAAATGAAGTTGAGGATCCCATTTCCCATTTCAAATTCCTCCCTGTATGACACATTTGCAGATGGCAGCCCAGCCTGCAGCCCATCCCCTCCTCGGTGTGCCCGGCACTGCTGGCTGTGGGAGCTGGATCCTCGCTGGAAGGGCAGGGATGGGGAGGTGCCACAGACCCCTGCAGAACTCAGGAGGATGTAGGTTCAGAGAGAAACCTGCAGGATGTACAGCAAGCCCTGTGCTTACTGCCCTACCCAGGAATCCTCCTAGGACTGGGCACTGAAAAATGTGCAGTTCTGGCAGCAATGCCTCCCTTGGGCACTGCCATTCTCTGCTGCACACATCAACCCAGGGGCAAAGGCAGCAGAGATGTGTCTGGGTGAGTGTCACACACCTGGGTGAGTGTCAGACACCTGGGTGAGTGTCACACACCTGGGTGAGTGTCACGCAGCTGGGTGTCACACACCTGGGTGAGTGTCACACACCTGGGTGAGTGTCAGACACCTGGGTGAGTGTCAGACAGCTGTGTGAGTGTCAGACACCTGGGTGTCACACACCTGGGTGAGTGTCACACACCTGGGTGAGTGTCAGACAGCTGGGTGTCACACACCTGTGTGAGTGTCACACACCTGGGTGAGTGTCACACAGCTGGGTGCCACACACCTGGGTGAGTGTCAGACACCTGTGTGAGTGTCAGACACCTCGGTGAGTGTCACACACCTGGGTGAGTGTCAGACACCTGGGTGAGTGTCAGACACCTCGGTGAGTGTCAGACACCTGGGTGAGTGTCACACACCTCTATGAGTGTCACACAGCTGGGTGAGTGTCACACACCTGGGTGAGTGTCAGACACCTGGGTGAGTGTCACACACCTGTATGAGTGTCACACAGCTGGGTGAGTGTCACACAGCTGGGTGAGTGTCACACACCTGTGTGAGTGTCACACACCTGGGTGAGTGTCACACACCTGTATGAGTGTCACACAGCTGGGTGAGTGTCACACACCTGGGTGAGTGTCAGACAGCTGTGTGAGTGTCACACAGCTGGGTGAGTGTCACACACCTTTGTGAGTGTCACAGAGCTGTGTGAGTGTCACACAGCTGTGTGAGTGTCACAGAGCTGTTGTGAGTGTCACACACCTGAGTGTCAGACAGCTGTGTGAGTGTCACACACCTGTGTGAGTGTCAGACAGCTGTGTGAGTGTCACACACCTGTGTGAGTGTCACACAGCTGGGTGAGTGTCACACACCTGGGTGAGTGTCAGACACCTGTGTGAGTGTCACACACCTATGTGAGTGTCACACACCTGTGTGAGTGTCACACACCTATGTGAGTGTCACACACCTGTGTGAGTGTCACACACCTATGTGAGTGTCACACACCTGTGTGAGTGTCACACACCCATGTGAGTGTCACACACCTGGGTGAGTGTCACACACCTGGGTGAGTGTCACACACCCATGTGAGTGTCACACACCTGGGTGAGTGTCACACACCTGGGTGAGTGTCACACAACTGTTGAGTGTCACACACCTATGTGAGTGTCACACACCTGTGTGAGTGTCACACCCCTGGGTGAGTGTCACACACCTGTGTGAGTGTCACACACCTGTGTATCACACAGCTGTGCAGAGGCAGGGGGCTGAACTGACCTTTGCAAAGGCGTCTCTGCCGTAGGTGGCCTCCTGCTCCGTGTGCTGCTTGTCGATGACGTCCCTGCCCGTGGCCACTGTCCGGAACAGCAGCGCCTTCTCCACCAGCTCGGCCTTGGTGGACAGGAGGTCGGCGATGACCGACACCACCTTGCTGTTCTCGATGATGGGAGTGTCTCCATCCACAGAGAACTTCAGGTTCCCCTGCAATCAACAGCATTTCTCTGTCTGCCCTTTACTAAGAGATCAGCACACCCCAATTCCATCATTTTCTACCTGCTGGGAATCTCCTGCCACACTGGAAGGTGAGTCTGGCACATCCACACCCTCAAACCTCCAGTGTCAGTGGCAAAGGCTTTCTCAAAGCAAAGCGTTCCTGCTCAGTGTTCAGCTCAGCTTCATCACTTCCCGAGATTGAATCAAACATCATCCCAAGATTCAGAGTCCAGGGATAAGGAATTTCACCATGTCTGCAAATACTGGATGTAGCATTTCTCTTCACTGCAGCTCACCATGAAACCACTGGCTGCAGTTCCCCTGGCAGTGCTACTGCCACAGAGGGAATGGGAATGGGAATGGGAATGGGAATGGGAATGGGAATGGGAATGGGAATGGGAATGGGAACAGGAATGGCGTGGGGAAGCCGAGAGGTCAGTGCCAGTGGGACTGGACTGGTGACCCCACCACCACAGCCCTGCTCCTGGGCACCTTCTGTGCCAGGATTCAGCAGTGGCACCCCTTGGTGATCCACAGCAGAGGGTTGTCCCCCAGCCTGCCTATATGGCCTCACTCTGCTCTGTCTCCCTTCCTTCCCAGCACTGCCATCTCAAAGAGGAGAAGGAACTGGAACAAAGTTGTTCTTTGCCACCCTCCTCCTGCCCACCTCTTTCCTCAGGGAAACATAAGAGCTGAGCTACAGGGACACTGTGCAGGGGAGGAGGCTCTGTGGCTTCCAGGAGGATCCACAAGAAGGAAGGATCTCCTTAGCTTCACAACACAAAGAATTAAGAAGTGTCCTGTGTTTCCTGGGCTCAACCTTCACCGTGAAGTGAAACAGAGTCACTGTGGTGAAGGTGAGTGTGAGGGCACAAAGGGACAGAAGCTCCCTATCCCCTCACTGCCAAACCCCAACAGTTCCTTTTTCAGAACATTTAACAGCTCCCAGTACTTAGTGGTCTGCCTGGTTTGGGATCTGGAACATGCAGGAATACATGTGATCATCACCACAGTGCCCTGTTCCAGCAAGGACTTGCTCTCACCACTGGAGCTGTGAACTGGACACACCTTCCCTGCCACCAGAGCTTCTGCAGCAGGAAAATCAGAGCTGCTGGCAGTACAAGCCCTCCTGAGGAACAGCCCAGGGACGGGTTCAGGGATGGATACCCATGGGCAGGGAGCTTACCAGGTGCAGAATGGCTGCCACGATTTTGTAAACAGTCTGGATCTCCTCCTGCTTGAAGCCAATCACCTTCATGGCATCAGCAACTGCCTTGAACTCGGCCCCGTCATTGATGGAACACTGAGGGGAGAGAGGAGTTTGGGATGGGGGGGTTTAATGGAAGTCAGCTGTGAGGAGGCAAGGATTTCACAAACCCATGGGAAACAGATGCACTTTGATGTTTCTTAGAGCAAGAGACTGTCATGAGGTTTCCCAGGTTGTTCCAATGCCATCTTGCATGCTTGGACACTGAACCCTGCATTGCACACACGTACTCTGCCAGCAGGAGACACCGAAATCCACCACAGCACAATAAACTTCCCAGTGGAGTTTGCTGAGAAAGAGTTCATTTAAAAAAATCCCAGAAGAACAGGGACAATTTATGCAGCACAGACCCTCTGAGCAGAGGCTGCAGAGCATCAGTGGGAAATCTCTGTTCTCCACCTCCCTCAAGATCAGCCTCTCCCTCCCTCCCTCCCTGCAGCCTCCTGAGTTTGTTTTCAATGCACATTGTTTTCTCTCTCACAGAGAGAATCATCTGGCATGGGAGAAGGTCTCTGGGTCTCTGTACCAAAGTGCATCTCACCAAAACACCTAGGAAATCAGGGAGCCTTTGGTCTGGACCCTGCTTTGAATGGACAACACTTGGTACAACTCAACTGTATCTGAAGTGTTCAGGATCTTGTTGCCTAAAACTTTATGGGTCTGTTCCCTTCTTTCCTGCTCAGAGTTCTTCCTTGAGGACAAGTCAGACATGAAGACTCAGTGTTTCAGTAACTCAAAGATCCTGCTGCAAAAAAAATGAGTCCTTCTGGCTTTTTGCTCCAGAAGGCAGTTTAAGGTACCCATTACAGAGCATGGAATTTCTGCCACTGGTAATGGGTCAAATATCCACACCTGCATTTATTAATAAAACATTTCATTGCTGTTTCTAAGCAGACACATGCAGCATGCACAGGTGTATTTGTATATTTTAAGCAGAATTGAGCTGTATCTTTTCTATGATTCTAAGTACACTCATGCTTTATCTTGTAGCACCAGAAGGTTCATGACAAACAGCACACCAGTGTCACCTTTTCCATATTCATCCCCACTGATCTCAGCTTCTGCTAGCTCAGCAGTGCTTGGAGCATTTCCAGCAGCATTTCCAATGTTAAACTGTCCCTGGGTCCCTCAGACCCCTCACCTTGAGCTGTGCCTCAGGGCAGATGTAGCTGTAGGCTGACACATCCTTCTGGAGGTGCAGAGAACGCAGGAGCTGCTCAGAACCTCCCTGCAGGAGCTGCATGAAGAAAGTTTTAAGAAATGGTGACTGAAAAATACAAAATCCTTCTTTTTCCTGTCTCTTGTTCATCTGCTTGACAAGCAAAATAATGAAAATATTACTTGCTGCTGCAGTATCTGGAGCACAACGTGCAAGATGCAGGGCCTGCATTGGTGCAGGGCTCTGCCACCACAAATCATTGTCCTTTAGAGTCACAACTGTATAAAAACCAGCCTGAACCCCTCACAGACCTGGTCACACCTGTGCCATGACACAGCTGTGCCTTGGCAAGCACCCTGCCCACACAGAGACTTTTCCTCCTGGAAATGACACATCCGTGAGGAAAGTGCTAACAGGCCATCATGGAGTACTGAAAAAGTGGGAAAAAAAATAAACAAACCTCCCCTTCCCTCAGTGCAGAATCAAGGTTATACTAATTGGCTGACCATATCCCCCAAAGGACACACAGGGAACCACCACACAATGTGGAAGACATTAAAGAACATCCAAAAACCCAAAAAAGTCAACTTGGTGTTATAAAATTACTTCCATATGGACTAAAGGCCTCGAGAGAAAATAGAGGGATTAGGCTTGCTACAAATAAAACAGTGAGTCAAAGTCCAATGTCCTACCATATTTGTTTAGTCAGCCTCCCTTTAAGTTTAGAAATGTGTTAATATGGGACTGGAGGATAGAAAACAATCCATCTTCCCAGGCTGCCTCCCAGCCCAGGCCCCCGCAGAGAACTGAAGAACACGAGATCACCCAAGATGCTGCAAAAGGGAACCCTCTGCAAAGCACATGAGAGGGGGAAAGCCCTGAGTGCTGTGCCCAAAGTGTCTGGGAAACTGGGGCCAAGTCCCTGCTCCAGCAAAGGAACACAAACCTGGTAGAAGGAGTGGAAGCTTCGCTCCCCAGGCTGCTGCACGATCACACGGGACTGGGGGAACAGAGCACAGAGCTGGGTGTTAGTGGGACATCAGCACCTCCCCTCAGACACCCACGGCACCAGGACACCCCAAATCCATCCCACCTCACACTCAGGCTCTTGGGAACACCATCACACACACGTGTGACCCTGGAGCTTGATGTCTACAGTCCAAAGCACCAGCTTGTGTATGTAACAGCTCCAATGTCCTACTTCCACCCAGGAATCCCATGTGGGAACCACAGGGTTGCTTTCATGGAGGAGTCAAATAAAACATCATTTTAGTTTTAGAATGATTTAATCACTGGAAATGAAAACCAGGACCCTGTGACTACAAATAAATGCTCAGGGCCTGGTGGTCACCACTCCTACACCCCCAGGAGAGGCTCCCCACAGCACCCAGCTGTGTAAGGGAATGCTCTGCTCTGACACAAGAGCCTTGTTTTACAGAGCTGTAGCTCCATTCCCAAATCCTCATTCCAGACTAGAGTAAAACAGCACAAAAAAGGGTGAAATGCAGCAGACATTCAGTCAACAAGCAACAGGTCCTTATTTTATGCTACAAGTTTGAACTATGAAGAGTGATGAAGAACAAAGCTGTGTAGGGGAGGGTCAGGTTGGAGCTCAGGGAAAGGTTCTTCCCCCAGAGGGTGCTGGGCAGTGCCCAGGCTCCCCAGGGAATGGGCACGGCCCCGAGGCTGCCAGAGCTGCAGGAGGGTTTGGACAGCACTGCCAGGGATGCTCAGGGTGGGGTTGTTGGGGTTCTGTGCAGGGACAGGGGTGGGACTGGATGATCCTGGTGGGTCCCTTCCAACCCAGGATATTCCATGATTCCATGTGTTCCTGCTGCAAAGCCACTGTCTGTTACCACTTGTATTTGGGCCAGAGCCTCCACTGCTTTCAAATGGAAACAAATTTAACTTGGGAGAAGTCAAGAATATGAAATAAACAATCAGGATAAATAAATCATCAGGATTTAAGTCACTGCAGCTGCAGTCCCAGTCCTCTTTTTACATCAAAGTATCCCAAGTTAAATGTTTGGGTTGGTTGTTTTGTTTTTTAAAATAAAGTGTTTACTTTGAAAATAGACTTCAGGGAAATAAGGGGAAAAGTAAAAAAGAAACACAAACAAAAAAGGGTGTTGGCAGATGAGGTCAAACACATAATCAAAGCCAGACGTGTCTCACACAGCAGAACTGTTAATGGCTCACGCCTGAGCTCTCCAGTTTTGCATATTCCAATGTTTTCAGACACCACTTAATGACACAAAAAAAAATAATTATGCTCAGGATCATTCGGAATATATAAAACAACACCACCAACAGCTCACCCAGGGCTATGGCATTACTCCAAAATAACACTTCTCAAGCACACTTGCTCCCTACAGCCTTGGAGATCTCCTTCTCCAGGGAGAGCTCAGCGCAGAATTACAAAGCAGGAGCTGTGCAGAGGGTAAATTGTATCCAAAATAAAAACTGAGATTAAACTTCACACCCCCCCACACTTAAAAACCTTTTGGTAACACAGCCCCATTGCTGGTGAGCTCTGGAAGTGGTGGTGCTCCAGCAGCAAGGTGCTGCCAGCACTGCAGTGGCTTTCCTGACTCCTGAGGAAAAATTAAGCTCTGGATTTATCTCTGTGCCCTCATTCCTCACCTGCTGTCCATGTTTGAACGGAAAACTTTCCACTGGCAAAGCCCAGACTGCAAGAGTAACTCCAGCAAAGGCTGTAACCATGGAAGGGAGGCTGCCTTACCTTTTCTAGCAGGTAATTATTGATGTGCCCTCCTATGGGGTCTCCCTTGAAATCGAAGTTGATGTCCATGTATTTCCCAAAGCGGCTGGAATTGTCGTTGCGGTTTGTTTTGGCGTTGCCAAAGGCCTCCAACACACAGTTGGATTTCAGCAGGATGTTCTTCACTCTGCAGCAGGGATGGGTGGATGGAAAAGGGAGCACGGTAAGACTTCAACACTCACAACACGGGTTTGTTTTTTTTTTCACAATTCAGAAGAATTCAATGACAGCAGTGATGCTCTTTGATGGCAGATTTGGGCAGATGTGGATGACATCAGCAATCCCATGGGAGATCAGCTGGGAGCTGTCAGCAACGCTCCTCAGAGAAAGCAAATGCTCTTTGGTTCAAAGACCAGACCCCCACCCTGAAATCAGCACCAGAATTTCAGTTTCTATACATATTTGAATTCTGAAACCAATTTTCTGAACTCTTTTTCAAGTCATTTTCAAAAGTTCATTCGGGGTAGGTTTAAGTCTGTTTCTGCAGAAAGACACATTCTTTGCTCCAAAACTTTTACTCCAGGACAGAGAGGGACATTTTGCAACTCAAGAATCATGTGAGCCTGGAAGGTCATGGAATACACTCCTTGTACTCCACAAGGTGTTCTAGCCCACCCAAATTTCAGGTAATTTGCCCCAGGAAAAGTGATTTAGAATCATTTAGGTTGGCAAAGACCTCTATGATCACTGAGTTCTGCCATCAGATGGTTGATACTGGCTGAATGGTAGTTCTAGATGCTGTTTTGATTTTGAAAGTTTGAACTTTCAAAATAAACTTTTCAATGTGATTTCAGCAAGTAATACTGCAAAATTCCCAGAGTAAAAGCAGTACCTGGGAAAGTTAAGTATAAATCAACATGTACAAGAGACCATCTGATAACGTGGTGCTACAGAGCCCACAGAAAGAGATCCACAGGCAGGAGAACTTCCCTTCTTTTCCAGCCCAGGCCTTACCTCTCCACCTCAGCCCTCTGCCCAGGGTTGGTGATGGCTGCTATGTACTGCATTATGTATTTACTGGCCTCAGTTTTCCCAGCCCCGCTTTCACCTGGGGGCAGAAACACCACGGTGACCAAACAGATTAAAAAAAAGCAAAACAAATCATTGGACAGAAGACCTCAATTCCACCCCAACAGTGCCTGGGCAGTTTGATTTTTTTTCTTTTTAAAACAATCTTTGTGTGCACTTGGGACGTTTTCTAAACACGGCCATAACCCTGCCTGGCTGCTGCTGCTGCTGGGCTGACTTTGAGCAATTGTGCTGTGAGATTCCACAGGTCGGGAAAAGGGCTGGCACACAGAGGATCAAAGGAATATTGTTAGAGGAGAAAGCCTGGCCTGCAGCAGCACAAGGGGCCACTGTTCAGCACCCCAGCCCGGGGCTCTCTCCTTTCAGGGCTGCCCGAGCACGGGGACATCAAGGAAACGAAGTGCCAGGATCCAGCCAGGGATCGCTCTGGTACCAGCCCTGCTCCCACTGCTCCCTTTCCAGTGGAGCAGGGAACAAACACTGGCCGGTCAGGGCAGCTCCTGAGGAGAGACAAGCCCAGTTCTGCTGATCCCAGCTCTGCTGATCCCAACCTCTCCTGATCCCAGCTCTCCTGATCCCAGGTCTGGAGCAGACACAGGGCTCCTGCTCACATTATCCCTCTGCAGGCACAGATCCAGCTCCCGGCTGACACCAGCCCTTGAATGAGATAAGAAATAATTGTGCCGGTCTCCACACATGGATTCAAATGCAAATGAGCAGCTTTAAGATTAATGAAGTTTCTTTTATAAAACGCTGTCATTAGCCAAACCATTATTCTCCTTCCGCCTGGAATTTCACACAGATCAAGTGCTCATCACCATGCAGAGCCCTCCCAGCCTACCTGAGATGACAATGCAGGTGTCTTTGGATCGTCTCTTCATGGCTTTGTAAGCAGCATCAGCGATGGCAAAGAGGTGGGGAGGCCTCTCGTAGAGCTCCCTGCCCTTGTACTGCTCGATTGTGTCCCGCCCGTAGATGTTCAGGTTCTTGTAAGGATTCATGGAAACAACCACCTCCCCAATAAAGGTGTAAATCCGCCCCTTCTCGAACCTGCCCAGGAGGCAAAAGGCAGAAATCAGACAAATACAGAGGTTCAGGACTGCCCAGGCCACCGGGTGAACTCTTCCATCCATCACCCTCTGGAAACACGACAATAAAACCCTGGCTCTGGACATTCCCCAGACAGGGCTGGCACAGCAGCAGAGACTGAGGGTACAAGGACAACGACCCAGGGCTGGCTCGGAGTTCCACCACCTACAAAGGACATTTCTACCTCTGTTTCACTTCCAGGTAAGTGATATGGAATTTACAGTTTCTACAACTGACATAAGTGAACACGAGTGTGAGGAGCAAATCTAATCTGATCCATAAAGAGGATTTACAGGCAAAATCTTTTTTCATATTCTGTAGTTGCCCCTTGCCCAGCTCAGGCCAGAGGAGCAGAAGTTCTGAAGCCCTCGATGAGATGTCTAATCACACTTGAAAGTGAACAAAGACAGAAGCCCAGGAGGGGATTGCAGCCTCTCAGCTCCAGCAATGAGTCCTTTTTGCTGGAAGGCACTTCAGTATCATCACTGCTGCTACACCAGAGAGGAAACATTTCTAAGAATGTGTGCAAACAACCCTAAACTACACCATTCCTATCCCTACCTGGCTCCTCGATTCTTTCTGCAAACAAGACAAAAATAACTTAAAGTTAGTTCAAAAAAAAAGTTTAAGTTAGAAGACGTTTCCAAACAAACTCCCATTTTATTGAAAGTTACCTATGAGGAGAGCTCAGAATAATTCCAGATTAACAGCTGAGGAATTCACAGAGCATTTGCTTCTCAGGAGGAGAAAGGACAACAGGTTTAGGGATTAACACACAAACCCTGGATTTCCAGCGCCAGGCCCTGTCTGCAGCTGTATTTAAACCTCAGGACATTAGATGGCACCAGAACCCCTTCACAGAGCCCGGGAGCCTCGAATCCTGATGGACTCTGGCACAAATTCCAGCATTACTTTATTGAATTTATTACCACCCCCATGTGGTGACAGCCCTGACATTTTCTATTGTTCATTTGAGAATTTTCTGCAGCATCTTGGCAGCGTCAGTTTTTAGCAGGTGTAATAAAACTCAAGAAATATCATCCAGCATCCAGCATTCCACTCTCTAGAAGTGTTGGTGCCTCCCACTCCAGCTTCCACCTGGAACACTGCACTGGGAAGACACAAGAACTGCAAAACATCCTCTTGTTCCTACATCACTTTGAACTGAAAGTGTCCTGATATGCATTTCCCAAATGATGGGAATGATGAGCTTAACAATAATGAGCTTAAAATGCAAAGATATTTTACATTTTTGAGATATATGCTGTTTGAAAGGTACCAGTAATGTTTTAGAAAAGATAAGATCAACATAATTAGCAATACCAATACCCTTATTTTTAATTTTTTGCAAGATCCTGAACAGGTAGAAGTGCAAAGGGATCAGATACCAGGCTGGGAGCCCGTGAGGGACTCTGCATACACAGAGGAGAGCTTGAAAAACCAAACCCACACAACACTTGTTGGTATTAAGGAGATCAAGTCACACTGGGACATCAATATGTAATGGAAACCACAAGGACACCACAACGAGCAGAATCATTCCCACCCTCTGGAAATGGGCACCTGGAAAAGGTGAGTTACCCAGTGGAGAACACTGAGCCTGCTCCCCCAAGTCCCTGCCCAGCAGCACAGAACTGCTGCCCAAGGCACTGCTGATGCTGAAAATAAAGATCCAGCAGACTGTGGGTGAGGTTTTAAGCCCCATGAGCAGCTGGAGGGTTCATGGCCACAGAGAGGGTGAGGGGGGTTGTTTCAGCTGGGGAGAAATAAAGAAATAAAGGCCATTCCTGCTGCAGTGCCACCATCACAGCACCCAATACTCTGACCTCTTCCTTAAGTAATGAATTATGTAAACTTGAATTGCCAGAGCCCAGTTTAAATTTCCTCCCGTGACAGTTCCGCATCCCTGAGTCAATCATAGAATCAGGGAATGTCCTGAGTGGGAAGGGACCCCCAAGGATCATCCAGTCCCACCCCTGGCCCTGCACAGACATCCCAGCAACCCCACCCTGGGCATCCCTGGGTGTCCAAAGGCTCCTGGAGCTCTGGCAGCCTCAGGGCCAGGACCATTCCCTGGGGAGCCTGGGCAGTGCCAGCACCCTCTGCACCCTCTGCTGCTAAGCAGAACCTTCAGATCTGGCCCTGCCAGCCTGTCCCTGCAGAGCCCCCGCTCCAGAGGGGTTCCAGCTGGGATGCTGGCACAGGCAGCAGCCTCACATCCTGCCTGCCACCTCCCCACAGCTCAGCTCAGATGGCAGATCCCACATTGGGCCTCCAAGCCAAGATCTAAAAGGTTTTGCTGGGCTCTGATGAGCTGTGTCTTCAGCTCTGTGGCAAAAGGCAGATGGAGACGAGGGGGAAGAAGGATCTGTCTCCAGGCTTGACACACAGGCACCTCTCCAGCCTGCCTTGGGGGATACAGAGTTCATGAACAAGTGACGCCCCCATTTACATCTCAGTTCACTTCTCTTTATTTCCCAGCACCAGAGTTCAAATTGCAGAGCTGTGCCCAGATGTTCCCACCAGGAGCTGCAGCTCCTCACCCCTCGTTGCTGATAAAGCCCCTTTTCATCCCTGAGCCTGGCTCAGCACAGCAGCAGGCCAAGAACAGCAGGGCCTCTCTCCCTGGCTGCACGGCTCTGCTGGGAGAGAGAGCCAGGTTTGCCTTGCCCAGGAGAGCTCAGGGAAGCTTAAGAAAACAACCCACGAGGGCAGTGCAAATGGGGAGCTTTGAGCTCTGTTAAACTCACGATTCCTCTGCAGGGCAAGGTCACAAAACAAGACCACTAATCCATCGATGCTTTTCACAGCCAGCACAGGTATTTTAGTGCTGAGGTGCAGAACTGGGCTTTTGTTACTCACAGCAACAACAGTGCAGTTCCTTGGGGGAAAAAAAAAAATCCCTTAATAAAAGGAATCCCAGGGTCCAGTCCTGGGGCGACACCCCGATGGTCAAACCTTGCTTTGTATCTCATGGAAGTAACATCAGCTTGTGCCACAACAAAACATTTCCCTGCAATAGTTCCATTTGAATCATTTCTGTATCAATGTCATAGAATCATGGAATATCCTGAGTGGGAAGGGGCCTGCAAGGATCATCCAGTCCCACCCCTGGCCCTGCACAGACCCCCCAACAACCCCACCCTGTGCATCCCTGGGTGTCCAAAGGCTCCTGGAGCTCTGGCAGCCTCGGGCTGGGACCATTCCCTGGGAGCCTGGGCAGTGCCCAGCACCCTCTGGATGAGGAACCTTTCCCTGATACCCAACCAACCCCCCTGACACAGCTCCAGCCATTCCCTGGGTCCTGTCCCTGTCACAGGGAGCAGAGATTGGAGCTGCCCCTGGGGAGGAGCTGCAGCCCCACTGAGTCTCCCCTCAGTCCCCTCTCTCCAGTAGCTCAGCAGCCAAAAAGCAATTCACAGTATTTAATCCTTGTGGGTTATTTTGAGAAGGAACATCAGCTCTTTCATGAGAAGTTTTTATTACCTCATTAAAACATCAATTGATAATGGGAAAATAAAAACCAGTGAGTCACAGAATATAAATCATTTTAAGAGAGAGAAATTCTTCTCTAGGAAAGAAGTCCACTAAGGCAGGAAAAAAGCTTTTATTTTGTTTTGTAGTTTTTATTTTTAGGGAAAGGAGTTTTAAAAAAGTATCTTTAAGTCCAGACAAGATATATTCACATGCAGTTACTCCTGCAAAATACACTGCAGAAATGGGAACACTGAAGCAGAAATCTCCACCACCAGAGAGCACTCACATTTAGGATTTCCCCCACCTGACAAAAACTCCAGTCAAAAATAAAACTGTTCTTACCGAGGAAATGATGCAACTTCAAATGCACTCAGTACAAATAAAGAAAAGTTAGTTGGCAAGACTTGGAAGCCACACTCCCAAACAACATCTGCAGGACCTGCAGGACGGGACCGTTACACAGAGACGCCCCACCAGGCCACCCCACTCGGGCACACCAGACAGGGAATTCCTAATTAATCACTGACATGTAACTCCTCTGCTCCAGAGGCCAAAGAGCCCTTGGGGGAGCACTGCCAGCCCTGAGCACCGGGCAAACGGCTCCTCACTAATCCACTTTGCCACTCCATGCCCATCTGTCCAAGCTCCCAGGGACAGAGCATCTGCTGCAGAAACACAGCCGGTCACCGCTTTGCTGTTCCTCTAGGAGAGCTGAAGTGGAGGTTTTGCTAGTCTGGATCATTTTCTACTGGAAAAAGCCTTCTCTGGTCCTGAACTGCTCCGTTCCCAGCACTGCTCACATGCTGGCAGCACATTCTGCCAGTGCCATTTACAGGCACACCAAAGCTTTACCCGTTAGCAGGTGCTCCCTGAAGCTCCTTGGGCTCAGCCCTTCCTGGTGGTGCAAGGTCCCCCAGGACAGACCCTGCTCAGTCAGTCACAGCACAGACACCCACTGAGATGGGCTTGCAGTCTGGCTGTGCAGCAGTGCCTTGAAAGAAAGGAAATGTTAAGGAAAAGCAAATAATGCAGGACAGAATGGGGAGTGCTACAGCTGCCTCAGCTGTGCTAGTCAGCAGCAAACCTAGTCCCACCAAAGATTCAGAGAATCAAAATGGATGGTTTCAAACTATTCTTTATTTCCAGCTTATTTGTGAACTCCAAAGCACAAAGTGAAATACTGAGTATGAGCACACAGCCTTTTCCTCCTCCTCTGTGCTTGGGGAGAATGACCCAGGAGCTGCACACCTCTAGTATGTGGAGCAGGGACAATTCCTTTTCCTGTTGTAATCACCCCACATGGTTTGGGTTACTCTCCCAAATGGGGTAACAAGTCTCAGTTATTTTTTCCATGAAATATATACATTAAAAATCCATGACTGCAGGCTTTGAGTCCATTCTCTTTGCAAACCTGCATGGAGACATTTAATTAAAACCTGTGCTCATGAAGAGCCAAGGATGAGCCTTTAGGATGTGCTCACTAAGGAAGAGAATTTAAGCAGACTTCTGGCAGTGAAACCACATTTACCTGGTTTGGAAGTGCAAGAATGAGTAGCCTGCACTCACCCAAGGGAACAACCCCATTCTCCTGCTTTGGGAAGTGAGGAGTGACTTTCCTAAAGCAAAGTTCAGGCTGTGCCTCAGGTACTTGGGCCTTTCCTACATGATACCAGGCCTCTCTACTGAGAGTTCAATGCTGCTTAAAGACTTTATTTTATGTAAATCTCAAAATAAACTCAGCTGTCAAGCAGGACTTCAAGTCTTTCAGTAAATTGTTCATGAGCTGTCTCGCAGCGAATCAGCCTCTCACAAGAGCACTCAGATAAACAGGATTTGCGTTGGCAGAGCTATGGCTAAAATATTCCTGCTGCTCTTGGAAAAACAGACCAAAAAACTGTCCAGTCAGTATAACCTCCCTGCACCAGGAGAACGATCCAAGTCTGTGCTGATCATGAATATGCATGGCTACAGTATTCAAAACATGCATGTCTACAAGGTTCTGATCCACCCCGAGGGCCAGGAAAAACTGCAATTAAATTCATGTTGGGTGCAGGTGAGGTTTTTGCTTGCAGCTGGCCTGCATGGACTTGGTGTTCAGATGCTGCCAGTTGAACAAAATAGGAAATGCCATTTGGAGCACACTCTGCACCACTCCTTTCCTGTATGGAGGAAGCAGACAGGGCAGGGTGAGGAATACTCCATTCATCTGCAGCCTCCAGCCAGCTTGGAAATTAGGTTAAAAGAGTTCTTTGTAATGATGTCATTTTTTTTTTCTAAATAAAATTAGCAAACTACGAGTGACCACTGCCACATCTTCCTCAACAAACCAAGGTTTAAGCAAATTGTCTGTAATTTGATGGGACTGATCCAGCTCCAACCCAGCTGACCCTTGAGTCATCCACCAGCTCTGCAAACCCACTGGGTAAGGTCAGGGGAAGGAAAATGGGAGATGGATGCTAAGCCAGCTCTAATGAACACTGAAAAAAGCCTAAAACTGGGAGATGTAGGACCAGGAATAATATTAAAATCCCTCTCCTTAAATATAAAGAGCTAACCTTGCACTGAAAAAATGCCAAACCACTAAACACAGGAGTCACTGAACTTTCATTTCTATTTGCGTCAGACCGGCCGAGCTCTCTCTGCAGCAGGGGAGCCCTGCACTCTCCTTTTCCAGCTCTGGAGCACAGCAGAAGGCACAATCCTTCTAAGATAGATAAGGAGTCAAAGGGAAGTTCTTTGAAAAGCCTCCACACAATGCTTTGTGGTTTATTCCAACCCTCACATGGGAGGAAGTCGCTGCCAGCACAGGTAGAGAGGGAAGCAGTTTGCTCCCTGCGTGTGGAGCAGTAAAACATTCCCAGTTTCCACGTGAAAATCTGCCTGGGACATGGTAAAATCTGAGTGCAGTAAGCACACTGCTGTGCTCTGGGCAGGGCAGTGCCCTGAGTGCTGTCCTGAGGGGGAATTAACCTGGGATCCCAGATCTAACCAGGAAAGAGCAGACCAGCAAACAAGAGGCTGCCATCTGCCCATAATCTCTAACTTTTGATCTGCCAAACAAAAGCACATAACCTCTAAAGGGACAGTAAAAAGCTAAAGAAAGCTCAGCAGTCAGGTAGGTTCTCCTCTCAGGTTCACACCCTGAGGCAGCTGGAGCACTGAGCCTGTCATGCAGAGGAACTCATTTAAATGAGACTCACAAAACTACTGAGGAGGAGGAAAAAGTGGAAGTGATCACCTGTAAATACTTGTGGAGAAGAGAATCATCCTGCCAGGCAGCTGGAAGAAAGTATTAAACAGAACACAACACAGGCCCATACAAAGGGAAAATGGGAATGGAGGACCCTGGCCAACACAGGCTGGAGATGGAAAGCTGAAGAGCAGTTCAGTGGCAGCTGCAAGGACCAGGGAGCCCTGATGGATATGGCTGAGCTGATTTTACAGAGGAGATTTGGCTTCCTGCACTGACCAACAACTGACTTCATGACCCATTATGCTCCTTCCACTCTGATGTTACAGCACTCAGGTACTTAAAAAGGACATTTTACCTTCATTCACCTCCTCTTTCCAAACCCTGTGTCCATATTAACTCTAAGCTGCCACATCACGATTATCCCAGCCTTCAGTTTTGGGAATTCAGCTTTGCACATTGGACTGCACACTCTTGTGTTAAAGGGTTTGCTACCTGCAGGCACTTCAGGGGACAAAACTGCAGAAACACCTGCCCAAAAGGCAAACACCAGGGCATTGCCTGGTGGATGGATTGATTGAAGAAGATCCTGCCTGATTCCCTCGCCTTGGTGCAGTGGGGTGTGAATTCTGCAGCTGTGGCTTTGTCCCAGTGCTGTCCAGGCAAGATGATGCTTCTAAATAACCTTCTTGTGAGGGATGCTGGAAGGGCTATAAAACCCTTCAACCCAGCAGAAAGATCCAGAAAAATGCAGAAAAACAAAGCCCATGACTGAGCCCCTATTCCTTGCTCCCAACTCTCCAGTAACTCAGGGGACAACCACCACTCACAAACAACATCACCAGAAACTGCATCAGCCCCTGCACTGATGATTTGCAACCTTATTTTCTAAGCCATGTTCTAAGACACACGTGGTGTGACACTTTCCTGACTGTCCACACTCTGGCTGAACTGGGGAAGGAGTGTTTGGCTATAAACTGTCTGGTTTAGAGGGGATGAAGGGGAAACCCTGACAGGTCTTCAGGTGTGGGAAGCTGTGGAGAAAGGGAGGGACAAGCCATGGTGGACAGGTGAAGGAGGAATGAATTTGGGTGGTGGGGAGGGCACTGCATGACACTCTCCACAGATTCAGCCCCCTCTGCTCCTGTTGTCCCTTGAGCCCTTGGAGTGTTGCTCAATCAACAGAACCTTGTGATAACTACACCTCTTCTCACTCCACAAGTCCAAGTGCCAAGGTACAGTCCCAGGATTCCACAGGTTTTCTTTGGAAATGCCTGGAGACTCCTTTAGCAGTCAGCTGGCTGGGAGCTGCTGCTGTTCAGCTGCCTCATTGTTCTGCCGGGAAGGAAAATTCTGATTTGTTAAGCTCGTGGCCACTGCTGATCCGTGGATGCTACTGGAGCCCCTGAATGCAGCATTGTTTGGGACAGGGCTCAGAAAACCCAAGAATCATCTTGCAGCATTAAGACACAGAACCCCATCTGCCAGCACTCCAAAAGAACGGCTCTGTGCTCTGGTAACGTTACATTTAAAACAAATTAGGTGCCTTATTTATACAAATACAGGCCACAGAAACCAGGCAAAAATAGTAATGCAAAACATGCAAATAATGACTCGTGTTTCTGCATCATTAGGCTTCCTTTGGAGTTGTTGCAGTGATCTGCACCATGACACCCCAAAACAGACACTGACAGTCCTTACACAGGCCTGGGTGTTGCCTGGCTGCCAGTGAGTGACACTGGGCTGTGACATTGGGCTGTGACACTGGGATGTCACACTGGCTGTGACACTGGGATGTCACACTGGCTGTGACACTGGGCTTCTCCAGGCACCCAGGCCTTTACAGCACGTGGTGGTGACTCAGCTCCGTGGTTTGGCCCACAAGCTGTCCCAGCCCTTCCAGTGCCAGCCAAGGGCTCTGCTGGACAAACCACGGAGTCTCTGAGCAGCAGATGAGGACATTCCACCTCCAGCTGCCCATCCTGCCCCTCAGTCAAAGAATCCCTTCTGCCACGTCTGCTGCGGGGACAATGAGGGACAGCTGCAACCTTGGCCACCCCCAGAGTGCCACCAACTCCTTTCAGACACCAACGGCCTCAGCCAGAGCATTTGGACAAAGAACCACAAGCAGTGGAGGGGAAAATTAATTTTGCAAATCACAAAGCAAATACGTTTCAACAATATGTCCATGAACTGCTCAGGCTGAAAGGACTTCTCCTCGTGCTCCCTTGAAAGGGTGGCTAGTCAGGAAAAGCTTCCCAGTTTGGATATAGGTTTGGCTCAGGTTTGTTCTGGGGCTTGCTTTCAAGTATTTTCTGTTTTGTACTGAAAAAGCTTCATGTCCCTAATGGAGATCTGAACAGAACTGCACTGAACCCCCTCTTCTCCATCTCCCAGTCTCTCCCATCTCCAGGAATGGAGCAGGAAAACAAAACCTCAGGCTCTGTAAGCGACCAGATCGTGTCAGTGTGAAAAGGCCCAGTAAACACACAAGGTTTGTTCTTCCAATTAAAGAGCAACTAATATTTCACAGAAAGTTTGGGTGGGAAACAAAAGGGTTTTTAACTACAACTAAGTGCAGTGGGTTCACTTAAATTCATGAGTGTGACTGAGCTGGCAGACTCAGTATCAGGATCTTTCTCCCTCTCACTGAAAGTCAACTTCAAAAAGGGAAAAAGAGAAGGAACAACACGGGGAATGCTTCAAACACCCTTGTGGGATATGGAAGTGCAGGGCAGAACTGGCAAGATAACCAAATGAATTTGCACAGTGGCCTGAAGTACCTCACTTTACATTCTTTGAATGGAAAAGCAGCTCAGCAGCAGGAGAGCTGCTATTTATGCATTCATCATCCACTGCAAAAGGAGTGAATTCCTAAATGGCAACTGTACACAGATAACCCAGGGGAACATTAGCAAGATGGAAAAGGACTTAAAAGGTTTGATTAGTAAAACAGATTACTTGATTTACATGCTGCTTGGTTTATCGGTTCGAATTATCACCGGAAAGATTGAGTTCATTTACTTCCCTTACATCTGACATATTTCTTTTCTGTCAAAGACAGCTCCCACTCAGAAGCTGAAAGACTATTCAAGTAATAATAATGTGAGACAGCACAAATACCACACAAATCAGAATTAACATGCAGCTAACCTGAAAAGCATCTCAATTTATCTGCCACAAGCCAAGCTGGCTTTGACCACACCATCAAATTTTTAATCCTAGGCCAGTGGAATTCAGAGCCCTGTGAAATTATTTAAAACAGGATCTTTTGAAGGACAAATCAGCCAGAGGATTTAAGCAGGCTTCTACTTCTGTGACGTTTCAATTGCCAGGAAATGAGCATTAGTTAATGACAATCTCCAAAAGTCAGATCAGTGCCACAGTTTATCAAAAAGTTTAATAAAGATGTTTTCAGCCACTAATTATTTAGTGAAAGCATTGATTTAGCCCGGGGTGGTGGTGAAGTGACCCTCAGCTTTGGCAGACCCAGTTACACACTGAGAGCAGCACGGAGTGAAGCTGCTGCTCCTGTGCAGGGCGATCACATCCCTGCTCACACCCTGTTCACATCCCTGTTCACACCCTGTTCACATCCCTGCTCACACCCTGATCACATCCTGATCACATCCCTGTTCACACCCTGCTCACATCCCTGCTCACACCCTGATCACATCCCTGATCACATCCTGATCACACCCTGATCACACCCTGCTCACATCCCTGCTCACATCCCTGCTCACATCCTGATCACATCCCTGCTCACACCCTGCTCACATCCTGATCACACCCTGCTCACACCCTGCTCACACCCTGCTCACATCCCTGCTCACATCCCTGCTCACATCCCTGCTCACACCCTGCTCACATCCCTGCTCACACCCTGCTCACATCCCTGTTCACATCCCTGCTCACATCCCTGCTCACATCCCTGCTCACATCCTGCTCACATCCTGATCACATCCCGATCACATCCCTGTTCACATCCCTGTTCACATCCCTGTTCACATCCCTGTTCACATCCTGATCACATCCCTGTTCACATCCCTGCTCACACCCTGATCACATCCCTGCTCACATCCCTGTTCACACCCTGCTCACATCCCTGCTCACATCCCTGCTCACATCCCTGATCACATCCCTGTTCACACCCTGATCACACCCTGATCACACCCTGCTCACATCCCTGCTCACACCCTGATCACATCCCTGCTCACATCCTGCTCACATCCCTGCTCACACCCTGATCACATCCCTGCTCACACCCTGCTCACAATCTGATCACATCCCTGCTCACATCCCTGTTCACACCCTGATCACATCCCTGCTCACATCCTGATCACATCCCTGCTCACATCCCGCTCACATCCCTGATCACACCCTGCTCACATCCCTGCTCACATCCCTGCTCACACCCTGATCACATCCCTGTTCACATCCTGATCACATCCCTGTTCACACCCTGCTCACATCCCTGCTCACATCCCTGATCACATCCTGATCACACCCTGATCACACCCTGATCACATCCCTGCTCACATCCTGATCACATCCCTGCTCACATCCCGCTCACATCCCTGATCACACCCTGCTCACATCCCTGCTCACACCCTGATCACATCCCTGTTCACATCCTGATCACATCCCTGTTCACACCCTGCTCACATCCCTGCTCACATCCCTGATCACATCCTGATCACACCCTGATCACACCCTGATCACATCCCTGCTCACATCCCTGATCACATCCCTGCTCACATCCCTGCTCACATCCCTGTTCACACCCTGCTCACATCCCTGCTCACATCCTGCTCACACCCTGATCACACCCTGATCACATCCCTGCTCACATCCCTGATCACACCCTGCTCACATCCCTGCTCACATCCCTGTTCACACCCTGCTCACATCCCTGCTCACATCCCTGTTCACACCCTGCTCACATCCCTGCTCACACCCTGCTCACATCCCTGTTCACATCCCTGCTCACATCCTGCTCACATCCTGCTCACATCCTGATCACATCCCTGTTCACATCCCTGCTCACATCCCTGCTCACACCCTGCTCACATCCCTGCTCACATCCCTGCTCACACTCCCGGAGCTGCCGGCCCCGCTCGGGGCAGGGGCACCGCACCCTCCCCAGGTGCTCTCAAAGAGCCCCCGCCAAGCTCTGACACACACGGGCAGCTTCGGGTGACAGCTGAACAGAACTGTGATCCTCCAGGAAGAGCAGCACAGGTTTTCCAATTAATTTTGCTATCAGTTTTATTTATTTTTTTTAAAAGAAATTAGCTTAATTAAGAGTTCAGAGCTGACACATCCTCCTCCAAACACAGCTACCTCCCTCTCTCCTTCCCTCCCCTGAGCAATCAGCTGCTGAGCCCTCACAGAACAGCATGAAACACAAAAAAACACTTGGAATCAACAAGTCTGGCAGTCACAAACTGTTAATCTCTTTACACCTTTTACAAACAAAGAATATCATCTATTAGATGGAAAACGTATTTTCTACATTATTTTCTATGGGCTTTTTTTAAAGTTAAGTGGTTTGTGTTTCCTTTCTCACACTCATCCCTGCTGCACAAAAGATGAATGGATATCTCACCCATACTCCTGGGTGGGATAATCAAGATCTTCTTGAATTACCAACATTTTCAAACATAGGAATGGTGACTATCAGCTCCTCACACACTCAGTGGTCAGCCTCCAGCAGGCAATAGCAGATGAGGGGAATGGCTCTACTGCCAGTTTTCCAAGGACTTCTGGAAACAATGGAGTGCTTCAGGTTTCTCAGAATATTTTGCTGTGTCAGTGGGAAAGCACTGACAATCCATACATTTAGGTGGAATACAGCTGCCAATCATTATATATCAGCACACACATCCTGACATCAGCTTATCCACGATTATCCATGAGCAGCAAAGCTGCCACCCTCGCCCCAAAGCAGCCTTTGGTGAACTTAAGAAATTCTGCTTTGAATGCAAGAATTTGAACCCACGATATACACAACTCTTATTACTTCCATTTTAGATGTTGTATAAAATGTAATGCAACAGTCACTAATACATGGCTCTGTCACACATCCCAATCCTCAAGGATTATGGTATTTTCATGTTCTTTTTATTTCATGTACCCATGGCTATAAGGTAAAGGAGGGCAGGGTTAGATGAGATATCAGAAGGAAATTCCTTCCTGTGAGGGGACAGACTGGCACAGGGTGCCCAGAGCAGCTGTGGCTGCCCCTGGACCCCTGAAGTGCCCAAGGCCAGGCTGGACAGGGTTTGGAGCAGCCTGGGACAGTGGAAGGTGTCCCTGCCCATGGCATGGGTGGCACTGGATGGGCTTTAAGGTCCCCTCTAGCACAAAGCATCCTGTGATTCCATGATGCTTTATTTTTGATATAGGTATGTAAAACTAACTTTAAAATTTACAATTACACCAGGCTCCTCCTAACAAATATTGTCCACACTCTTCTGACTGAATCTAAGGAATAAAATGGTCACTCAGAAAATCCAGTCAGAAATTGCATCTGTAGCTTTGGATCCAATGGCATGGCCTGATGGACCTGCAGATAAAGACAGGGTTCAAGTGTTTCAGTCACAGCACTTTCATGCAGTGCCAATAAAATTACTACAAATCCTGGTTTTGTCAAAAGGAGAGTGGAATGTATTTATGAAATTACTCTCTTCCTCCTAAATATATTTAAGAGAGACTTACAGGAAAAGAAATAAAGCTCAGTTATTTCCTGTTCACATCTCGGTCCCTTGAGCAGGAGAACAAAGGAATTTGACACTTCGTATCTACACTCATCTTAAACACCATTCTTTGCCCTCTAGCTGGGTACAGAGTGGCACTGACAGTTAAGGAAATGCTCACACATATAGAAAATCAGCAGCTTTGATATGCTGCACGGGTCATTACACCGATAAGGACAGTTACTATCACCTTATCTACACTTCTTTTCAAAGTCCCAGGCCAGAGGAGGTAAAACTCAGATAATTGTCCCCCCTCTTCCTTCTCTCTCATGCAAGCATGAGTCATCTTTTGAAGGTATTTGCTTGAGGAATGAAATGTCTGTCTCAGTCCTAAAATAATCACAGTTCAGCAGTGGAAATGCCAACAGTTCCAGGAAATGGGCCATGCAAAAACCCTCCTAAACTGTCCAGTAACCTGAGACAAGAAAAATCCTTCCCTTAGTCCAGATCTGTTGATGTAACCTCAAGCAAGACAGACCAGGGATCCAAAACAGTTTAACACCACTCGAAGAGAACTCTGGAAAGATCTCATCTGGGCTGTGGCTCATGCAGCTCCTGAGAAGAGAACAACAGATCCTCACTAGCTGAGGATGAAGGAATCCTGTGCGGCCTCTGCAAGCACTGAGTGGAAGCCCCAGGACACAGGGTCAGTGTGTCCAAACAAATAACTCACCTGTGCACCCTGCCAGCAAGGAGAGCTCACCATTTCCCCTCTTCCACCCAATGCTGCTTCACCAGTGTTGGGCCTTAAATTCTTTCTCCTTCCCTTTTTTTGGTGGGGATATGAGGAGGGAGCAAAGTGGGGAGAGAAGGAAGGCTGGGGGAGAGGAGATAACAGATACAGTGTAATTCCATCAGCTCAGGTTTGGGGGTTTGCTTCCACTTTCAGTTTATTAATTCACACTTGATTTACTGTTCTCCACAAACCACTCATAACTGTACATCCCATTCATCATCTCCATTTCTTCTCATTTATCCTGTATTAGATACAGAGACACAAACCTGTTTATAGTTATTATAACAAAACCTGCTTGTATCTTATGAAGTCATGGCAACATTTCCTCCACTTTTTTTGACGGCATCTCCTCCCACAGCATCCAGGCACCTCATGCAGCTCCCTGAGCTGGTGCCTGGTGTCACAAAGTTCGTGCAGTGTCCTCTCATCACCCTCTGCGCTGATCCGTGACCCTGCCATTCACAGCCCATTACTCAGCAGGAAATGAATGGCTCAGCATTCTGGGATAATTGGGTTGCATCCACTGGGATCCAGCATCTTCGGTAGGGGCACCACCTCCCCCGCCCGGCACCGCTGCTGTTGTGAACCTTGTTTTTACAGCAGCTACCTCGGCTCTGTGATCGCTGCAGGAGGTTCCTGTTCCAGCCCAAGCCCAGTGTCCCCACCAGCCCCTGGCCCAGCAGAGGTTTCAGCAGCCTCTGCCCAGCACCTGCAGCAGTCCTCGACAGGGATCTGTTGGAGAGCTCTGTTCACAGTCCCACACTCTGCTCCCACAGGGTACCTTGTGTAGCCCAGGTGTCCTGGGTTATGGAATCAAAAATGTGTATTCTATTTTCATCTGCTGAAAGCAGTTGGGGAATTGTTCTTTATTTCTTGTAACTTTGGAAGGAGGGGGACGGGGGGGAGGGGCGGGTGCCTTTTGGGTAATGGGCCATCAACAGACTATACCCCCGGACTATACCCGCTCCCCCCAGAGCCCCAGAAGCCCCATTTGCATGCATGGTCCTATTGTGGGATGCCCCACCCAGTGGGGGGAGTCTACAATTGCTGCCGGGAAAACTGAGCCGGCCGGGGACAGACTTCACTTGCTTCACCCCGATTCCTGGGAGGAAGACGGCACCCCATCTCATCTTCGCCAGACCCCATCTCATCATCGCCGGACCCCATCTCACCATCACCTCACCCCTGGACCCCTCCTCATCACTCCTAGACCCTTCCTCATCACTCCTAGACCCTTTTTGGCTACAGGATCGTCCCTGCTCCAACAGAGCCACGTCTGTCATCCCAGGACTCACTTCTGGACTGTTTCCAACACCCTGACTAACAGGGTGCCAGGTGGCAGCTCTGATTCTGTCAGGGCTTTCCCAAATTGTTGTTGTTTGTTTGCTGGTTTGGTGGGGTAGTTTTGTTTCCTACCACATTTGTATTATTGATATTCCTAGTAAAGAACTGTTATTCCTATTCCCAAATCTTTGCCTGAGAGCCCTTAATTGAAAATTTATAATTTGGCAGGGGTGGGGGGTTTGCATTCTCTATTCTAAGGGAAACCCCAGTTTCCCTGGCAGACACCTGTCTTGTCAAACCAAGACACCAGGTTACATCTCTTCCATTTGAGCAGCCCTGCAGGCCAAAGCTGCTTCACCAAACCACTGTCAAGTCCCTGCATTCCCAGCTGCCAGCCCTGCCCTGACTCACCAGCCACAAACCCTCCTGTGGGGATACCTGCATTCAGGCAGCTGAAGTTTTGGGGTTGACTCATCAACTGAACTGACCAGGTTTCCATTGACTGGATAAAGAGATTTTAACACCAGTAACTCCTGTACAGTGCCCACACTGCAGAAGTGGGGATCACCTCCTGACAGATCCCTGCAGGTTCTTCTCCAGGGTTCCTGCTCAGGGAATGTGGTGGCAAAAGGCCAAAACCTCTCTGCATAGAGCCCCCCTCAGCTCTGCAGCCTCACGAGCTGGAGCTCCACAGGCTGAGGAAGCAGCACGGGCACCTTCTCCCAGCTCCACACCTGGGCTGCTGTGCCTTGCCAGGACCCAGCTGCCTCTGAATGGAGCTCACGTGCACCTTTATCAGTGCTGTGGTTAATCTGCAACCAGATCACCCACTCCAGGGCAGCTCAGGATTAAATATACAGGAAATAAACCAGATATTACTACAACTAAACATTAACTCACTGCTGCTGGACTATCTTGTTTTAAGCCCCTCATCTTCCTCAGTAAGACAGGAAAGAAGAGGGTGCTGATACCAAGGTGTTACTGAGAATGTAAAGCAACATTTCAAATCGTGTAAAACGACACACACAACATCAACCATCACCTCCATGAACCAGGGGGACTTGCAGAAACCTGGGATCCTTTTTGATCAGTTATTGCCTCCTCACTGATCACTGATTACTGATCATTGCTTCCAAACGAGGGCAGGATTCGTTTCCCCGGTTTAAGTGGGTGGTTTCAGATTGTTTTGCTCCTAAAGCCCTTCCTGATCACCTCTTTGAACCCTGTTTCCAAAGAGACCTGGGAGAACAGGTACCTAAGATGCTCTGGTATGAGCAACAAGGTGAGACTGCCCTGGCTGTGCAACATTTGTGCCTCCAGAGGTATCAGACAGTTCCTTCTGTTCCCAGCAGCCTCTGTAGGGAAAACCCCCCAGTGCTGGGACAGCACGTCATAAAACACTGACCAGCTGCTGATCCACAGCCCAGCACGCAGCATATGGCACGTGCAGAAACTGAGTGTGGCACTGCTTGTTTAAACACAGCCTCCTGCTGCACTTTCCCCACAGCATCGATTGTTTGTACATGTGTAATTACAAGGCAAAGGGCACGTGGGAGGTTTTCATCACAGGCTGATCAGATAGAAGCACTGTATAACAAAACAAAGGGATCGGTATTTTAAAAGCTTCCAAACTACAGCACCGCATTGGCCAAGCAGTGGGGCCCATTTTCAAATTACACCTTGTTGGGTGATAATTACATCAACACCACTGCAATTACTGGGGCTGTGATCATCCCAGTTTGATCAGGAACAGCAGCGTGCTCTGCAGCTCGGTGTTATTACACAGGTTCTGCAACTGGAAAAGTGACCTGGAGAAATAATCCAGAATTCACAAGGGACCAACTCCTCACAGTCAAGCTGAAAGGACTGTCAAAACATCCAAGCAGACTAAAGAACCGTTATTAAAGCAATGGTATCAACCCAGTAACCCACATTAGCAGATTGGAGCCCTTTACAAGCCATTGCTCATTCATAATAGCACTTTTATTGCTGCTTCTTGAACCCTGAATTGGTTCGTGGCCCCCTCATGTTCCTGCCTCTCTCCTTCACATTGTACCCAAGCTTAATTAAAAAGAAAAAAAAAAATAAAAAAGGGAGAATGGTTAGACGACTGTCTTCACGCCACAGCTGACAGCAATGAAGAGGCAAGTCCAGCTAGGCCACGATTTTAGCCACAGTCAGCCAGAATTTGGGCAGCTGTCTGTGCTGGTGCTCCCATCTTGAAGCCACGGTTTGCACCCACCCCAGCAGAGGGAACCCCCGGCCCTCTGAAGGCACGGGAAGGGCATTTGGGAGCACCAGGACAGGTTATTTATTAGCTGTGACACAGGGCCAGCCAGGCCAGCAGGAGGCATTTCTGGCAGCACCACCGGCTCTGGGATCAAGGTATTATTTCAGCTATTGACAGATCATTCAGGGAGGCATCCAAACAAGGGCTCTTTCAAACAGAGAGGTTGACACGGCAGCAGGACACAAGGTGCTGGCACTCCCAGGCAGAGCTGCAATTACAGCAGTGCCTCCCTCACAGCTGGCACTCACAGAATCACAACAAAACTAGGACGCTAAGAGCACAAGCATCCTGTATAGAGCTAAAGGAAATGAAGACAATAAAAATAGCTGTAAACCAGAGGTTCAGTGGCTTGTGACCACAAAACCCTCCAGCAGAAAGACTTGCACCTTCCACCACTGCAAAACAAGTGTCAGGCTGGTACCTTCAGTAAAGGGATGTGACTTTGAAAATTAACCCCTCAGCCACTTCAGGTGGTCTGTCAGCAGTCACTGGCTTGGTTCATCCCCACAGTACCTGATAAATCGGTAGTAAATACGTGACAAGTATTTAGACCACATAACACTAATCTGAGCTCTCCCAAGGTGAGAGCTGATGCCACCTCCCAGTCATAAAAGCTTTAGACAGGAAAAACTCTTTAAAGCAAGTTAATTCCTGCACTGTTGGTAACATTCCCTGCTTTGTCTTAGGACAGAGAAGCTTCAAACGTTCACACAGGAATGCAGGACTGTTCTCTGTTGTCAGGACAGAGGGATCTTTGTGCCAGAGCATCCCCCAGGACTGCTCCTGCCAGGAGAGCCAGCGAGGAAGGTACAGGAGGGGTTGGCTGAGAGGAGCTGCAGGGAGAGCAGACTGAGCCTCAGGACCATCCCTGTTCACTGCTATGGATATGAATGCTGGAGAACTCAGAGGAAACCACAGTTTATGCTCAACACAGCAGTGAAACATCATGAGAACAGTGCATCTAAACCGTAAAATGGCACAGGAGGAGGAAAAGGAAGTGAGTTTCCAAAACAGGATTAGACACTAAAGTGAAACTTGGAGTTGCACTGACAAGCTCCTGATAAAATCAAGCTCCTGCCAAGCTCTGCTGTCCCAGAATTCCATGTTTGAGGGAGTGGGACGGAATGACCCAACAGGGACCTGCCTTCTCCAGAGCCTGAGCAGGGCATGAGCAGGGCACCACTCCTGTGTCCCCTGTCACTGTGCTCAGGTGTCCCTGCTCCGCCCCACGCAGCTCTCAGCCCAAGAGCTGCTGCTGCTGCCACCTCCGAGAGCAGCCCACTTTGGAGTATTGGTTGTGTGAACTCTTGGATGACACACAAGAAGGCAATTTACTATCAGAAAACAAACACTGAAAATTCTGATTCTATCTCAGCTTTCCCCCCCCCCCACAATAATATCCAGTAGGTCACGGATTCCCTAAATGGAAATGCAACTAATACAAGGCTTAAAGGTCATCTCAAAGGAAAGCTGTGTGTGACAGAACATGGCCTGTCGATTCCACACATTATTCCAGACTGCCTCCACTGACTCCATCTAGGGCAAAGGAAAAAAAAAAAAAACACAGGGAAAATGAAGTAGCTGGTTAAAAGGAATTTAAGGAGGTTCCTAACAATTCTTTTCAATATCAGGAAAACAGATTTGAAAACACCTCAGCTGTGGCTACTGTGCCAGCAGAACGAGAGTGCTTCATTCTCTGAACACAGCTCTGGTCAGACCCAGACAAAAAGGGTGGCAAAGGCACCCAAGACATTCCCCAGGGGCTGCTCTGGAGCCAGCCCAGGCTGTGGCATCTCTTGGAGCATGTCCATGAGAAGAAGAATTGCATGGGAGTTACCAGCTGCAGCCACAAAGCCCTTCAGAAAACATGAAAAAAGGTTTTCCTGGTTGTTTTCTGATTTCCCTGTTTGCACTGAGAACAGTCACAGGCACCTGGAGGGAAACAGGATCCAGGCACCAAGGAGCCAGAGCCTTTATGGCCACACCTCACCTGTGTCACTCGGCATGGTGCTGCCACAACACAGCCCACAGCCAGCTTTACACTGTTCCCTTGCTGAAATCACTACTTTGAGGCCAAATAATTACATCTTACATAATGTGGCCACTAGCCAAACTAACAAAAGCTTTCTGAGGAAACCAACATGCCTGAAATTAGACTTGCTGTAAGATTTTAAGTAAACTGAAGGAACTCTTAAGCCATGACTGGGCTGTCAGACCTGTGCTGTGCCTCCATACCCTATGAAAAACCAAGGAACAGTGTCTGCCAGCTGCTTCTCTGCACTAGGAGCTGCAGCCATCATGTGCAGCCGTAAAATGTGACTTGGAAAATTATGTACAGATGGGCCCAGAAGTTTAGCATTTACAAGTTCTCTTGATAGCATGCATTTGCTATAGATAAAAGCAAATCACAATCTTTTCACAAATATCCTTTGCTTGAATTACTCACAAAACTACCTTAGAGTCAACATCAATTCAGCACAAGAGCAGTGACGAGCTGAAGCACAGACAGGCCAAAAGGAAATCAAACTACTCAGGAAAATGGAATTACATCCTGCCAGACTAACAGCTCGTCTGTGTGCAGAGAGATTGACTGTCTCAAATCTGTGCTGCTGGGTTTTTTAAAGGCAAACACCAGCTCAGGGGCTTTGGTGGTGTGCAGTTCCTGCCTGCTGATGCTTTTGCTTTAGCACAGAGTAGGAAGCAAACAACACTGGTACCACTCCTGCTGGTAAAGAGAAAATTAATTTAATAATTAAGAACACCCCCATAACCACAGCCAGTGCAGGCCACAGACATCTTGAGCAATAGCAACGTGATAGAAACAGCCATTTTTAGTCCTACCTAACCATTGCAATCTGGAAGAGAGGCTGAAATTTTTCTAGAGCATATAAAATTAACGTTTAGGTATGTACTTTCTGCCCTGAACAGAGCCTCAGTAAAATAAACAAACTTCCATGAAATTTATGGGTACACCAACAAAACTCACATTGGCCGACAAGAAGGTTAAAAAAGAAAAAAATCCAGCAAATTATTCCTCAAATCAAAACTAAATTCCAATTCAAAATATACGGAAAAAGTGCCGAGAATTTGGAGCTTTTGAATAAAAAATAATTCCCATGTTGAGTATTATTAAAATTTTCAGAGTAATCGATTCTCCCTTATCACTGGCTCATCAAGGATCTTTTAAAGGTGGGTTATTATCTTACTAAATCTAAACCCCAATCTTAATCCAGGCCACTCTGAAAGAACTCTCTGATGAGCCCAGTTACTTACTCACCTTCAGGAAGATTATAACAAGAATATTTGAAATATTTGGTCTGGCAGGCTGGTACATGACTTCATCCTGCCCAGCGTCCCAGAGGACATCCGGGATTATCTGCAGTGCCAAGTTCAGAAGGTTTGGAAAGACAAACCTGAGCACACAGCTGTGGCTGTCACCACATCACTGCAGAGGGGACACTCCCCCCCTCAGCCGCAGCTACGAGCGCTGCGTTCTCTGGAGCAAGAAGCAAAGGCACTTCTGCTGTTCATTGAGGGTCTGAAAAAACGTCACCCCTGACCCGGGGTGGGAATCATGGCACGAAGATGTGGAAAAAGGAGATTTCAGTGCAGTGGTAAAAGTTTGAGACCGGAGAAAGTGTCAGGGCAAACAAAATGTGATCCGAACGCTTCGGCGCAACACTCCCTCCGTGGCAGCGGGGACTTTCTCAGTCTCCACCTGCCAAAATAAATTTGCTGCCATTTAAGGTTGTTAGATGTTTCCCCGATTAATCACTGCCGCGGAGCCGTGTCCCGGAGCCGGTTCTCCTGCAGGGCGTTACACAACCCAGCCGGCCCTGCCAGCGCCAGGCAAGGGCAGCGGCAGCAGCCGCAGCTTCCAAGGGTGGAGTGGAGCTCAACCCCGGCGCTGCAGAGCTCCTCCCTCCCCGGGACTCCACCACCGCCATCCAGGGAAGCCGGACCACCGCCCCGCAGGTGGGACCCTGCTAGAAACGTTTCCCTACCCAGGGAATTATTCCCGTTTCGACAGAAGGAATTTGAATTGGGAGGAATGAACCCAGTTAGGTCACCCTGTTGCTGCAGCCCTGAGGGGGCACTAAAGCATTGATAACAATCTCCTTTTAGGAAGTAATATCTGTAAATATTAGGAAGTAACTCTATAAATTGGGGGAGGAGGAGGGGGGAAGGAAAAGAAGCACCTTTTAATAACCAGGGCAATTTCATCCCGGGAAATGCACAGTTCACACTTTTGTTTAGATCCAAGTGTTTAACTTCACCCACAGAAGTGGAGACAACTGTCTTCCATTGAACCTTTCCTTTATTTCCAAAGGAATTCTGTAAACACCCGTGATACAGACACGGCAAAGCGACTGCTCCTGGCTCCACACAAACTATTTAAAAAGGGCCAGAGGCCGGTGGACAAAGGTGTCAGCAACAAAATGCTGGAGAATAGAAAAGAATGGGAAAGAATGTCTTGAGCTGAAAAAAAAAAAATTGCAGCTACAAATCTTTCCAGCTTCTATTCCAGTTGTGTGCAGCTCATCACAGCAGCATTGACAGCTGCCACCCCAGGCCCAACTGCAGGAGCTGCTACGGCTGGCTGAAGTTTCTACAGGAAGATCTTGCTTTGGATAAGGCAGGAGGAACTTTGCCCCCCACCCTGCACGCTGCAGGACACGTCGCTCTCAGAGGAGCTGGCAGTGCTAACCAGCTGGGGGACAGCTCTCTGCCCCTGATCGGAGCAGTTCTGCTCTCTGGGCAATCCACACCGCACAGATTCCAGACTGAGAGCTTTCCCCCGGCTCTCTCCGGCCCGTCCCATCAGCTCCGCGGCTCCTGTGAAATGCAGCTCCCACCAGCTCACCACCCACAGCCAGCTCCTTGCTGCAGCTGAGGTTTTGCAAGGCGAAACTCTCACTGCATTGGAGATAACCCGGCACTATCTAGGAAATTAGCACTCATTAACCACCACGACTCCCACGGGCAGCCCGAGGTGTACAGAAAGGAGCCAGGAGGCAGAGGACTGGCAGCAATAACTGTGTTGCTTTCTCAAAGGTGACCTTGGGCAATTTCCACTCCCAGTTACAAAACCAAGGCAGAGGGGAGCCTCAAAACCCGGAATGGAGACGCCCTCCACCCTCACACCGGCGTTTTGAGGCTCTTTGGTGGACAAATAGCGGAAGAAAACAAATTCACCCACAGAGGCTACCAAGGAAAAGTTCACTGACTACTGGATGAAATACTCAGTAGCCTAAATAATACACACTGGCTTATTTTTGCTGGAGGTGGATCTGGCAAATATGAGTCACCTTTGGAGGAAATCCCAAAGTGCTCCCCTACCACAGTCATATCTGTACACAGAAAACAAGGAACTAAATCCAGAACCAAAAAAAGCCACTTTCACGTTGCCACTGGTGTTGGCCAAATTTGCCAGGGAGTTAATTTCCAGCTGGAAAATTTTAAAGCAAATGTTGATCAAAACCACAGGATGGTTATATGTGGAATTAGAGGAACAAAGCACCTAAAGTGTCTTTGTAAGTGTGATCTAACAAATGAGTGTTCGTGAGATCCCACAATACACTTGGTAAGAAAGCAAGTCACAGCGAGACAAGATGGTATCCACTGAATAGGAAGTGGTTTTTATTGCTTTTTCAACTTCTCTGTGATGCCATTCAAGGCAAATGCAACAAGAAAAATCCAAGGCATGTTTAAGAGTGGCCAGTCACACTCTGCAAATGTGAACCCCCTGTAGCAAATGAGTGACAAACGCTGCAGTGGCATCCAGAAGCACCAGAAAGTGATTAATCCTGAGCATAATTACAAAATGGAACAGCACAGCAAGGACTGGCACTGTTGGGTCTCTGTGGCTCCCAGAGGAGCAGAGGCTGGCTGAGAGCAGGGCCCTTCAGCCCTCCAAGGCTGAACCAAGAAAATCATGCTGGAAGGGAAACTTTAACACAATTAACACTAACACAGCCTGGGGAAGGGAGGGTTGTGTGGAGACCTCACAGCACCTTCCAGTGTCTGAAAGGGCTACTGAGAAGCTGGAGAGGGACTCTTTGTCATCAGCTGCAGTCACAGGACAAGGCAGAATGGGTACAAATTGAAAAAAAGAGAAATTCAGGTTAGATATTAGGAAGAATTTTTTTATTTGCAGATAATGGGACATAGGAACAGGGAGGCTGTGGAGGCCCCAGCTCTGGAAATGTTCAAGGCCAGGCTGGGTGAGGCCTTGAGCAACCTGGTCTAGTGGGAGGTGTCCCTGCCCATCATGGGACTAAATGACCCTTTCCAACCCCTTAACATTCTATGATAAAACAGCTCAGAAAAGAAGGTGTCCATTGAGACTTTCTCTAGGATCTCCAATGGGACACGTAGGAGAAGGGAGAGGGTCAGTGGGAATTGAATGCTGAGGAAGGCCTGTCACCCTGCAGCAGCATCACTTTGTGCCACCGGTTTTCACCCTGGAAGGCACTTGGGGATCCTGGGCAGAGAAGCAAAAGATTATTTTCCCAGCCAGATCAGTTCCCAGGCATTAACACCAGCACCTGAAAGCACCTAAGGGCAGTGGCATCCCTCCTGAAACCCCTCAGTTCTTGTGTGAGAATACAATTCCTGTGAAAAGCAATTCTGACATTGCCCACTCTGTAAAAATCCATCTGCTGCCATTACTTTCTCAGTGTTCATTCAAAATTTCTGTGTGAATGAAAACTACTCCACTTTTCCCCTCTGAGTAAAAGATGCAATTTCAAAGTCAAAATCTTTGGTGTAAAAACTCCATGGCAGAAGAAATTAATCCCAGACAACCCAAGGGGACAGTGGCAGTGGCAGCAACACAGAGCAGGGAGGGAAAAACAAGTCTGAGAAATAAATTTCACCACTTGTGTTTTATTCCACGTGTATCATGACAACTATTGTTTTTTCTTAAAATACTCCCTGTTAGAGTAAAAAGAATACATCCACCCTCACCCTCATTAAGGGGTTTTTAGCTTTCATCACTGTGAAGTTGGAAGCAGCCACAGAATATCTGAAAGGTTTAAACATCAGAGAGCAGAACAAAACCAGGAAAAGCTTGCACTTGCCCGTGCTGCTTCATCACACTGTCCCTCCCCTGTCCTCATGGATAAATGGATGGTTTGTAGCTGATGTGGGATTCGATGTTTTTTCAAGTTGCTTTCTCCCCCGATGAAAAAAAGAAACTATTTGGCACTCATAACAGTGGAGGGTACAAAGAGTATCAAAACCCAGGTCAAAACACAAAGAAATCTCTGTCTTCAGTGACAGAAACTTTTCGTTTGCAAAATATCCATTGCACTCCCTTACTCAGGGAATGAATCAAAGGCTCCCACTCTCCATGTGGCACCCAGGGGTGACCAGATGGGTGGGCACAATTGGGCAATTTTCCTACAGCAGCAAATTATTTGGGATCCGGCCATTAGTGCTATCGGTTTCCACATCAAGTACCTCATTAGGATAAACAGAGGCTGCTCGTTTGTCTTAAACAAGGCCAGCCAGAACATCTACATATGAAAGGTAGGAGGTGGGGATATTTTCCCCTGAGAGCTTTCCCAGATCGGTTCTGGGGCTTACCCTGCTCATCAAGACACGAGAGAATTTGGCACCTGAGGTGAAACATCCTTTGGCACGGCACAAAGGATGGGAAGGTGCTGTGGGAATTACTGCCAGCACAAGATTTATGTCACATGACCAGGGACAGGTAAAGAGGAGCCTTCAAAAATCAGCAAAGGTGCCTTGATAAAACAAAACAAAACAAAACCAAACCAAAAAACAATACTGATCCAACTACTTAACTGTTTGATCTTCCCACATCCCTCGTACAACATAAACCTGACACTGACCAAGCCAGTCTTTCTGTAGGAACCTGTTCACTTATCCCTCCTTTTTTATTGTGGTTTAAGTGCACATTAATAAGTGTAACCCTAGCAAATGATTCCTTTCATTTGGTCAAGGTGACACAGAATGTCTTCAAAATTCACCAAGTTTACTGCATTTAACTCCTGTTATTTTTTTCTCGGTACAAGGACAATACGGGAAAGGCAGAAGGTTAAAATGTGTCAGATGGAATTTAACATTTTGAAATATTACGTCCCAATTCTACAGTTTCCATGATTCAGCTACAAAGTTTGCAACACAACGCATTTTTGTTTGTCCACTAGAACAAGTGATCTGTCCATCTGCACTGGGTCTGCTCTCTAACTTTCATGAACAGCCCTTCAGGAAAGCAGCTGAGCAGCCAATTGCCAATCACTTACGGACAGAACTCCTGGGAGAAGACCAAGACTGACACAAGTTTTGTCCCTAAATTCAGTAGCAACACATCTGGGCTGGCCCTGAAGTCAATCCCAGCCTGTGGTGTGAGAGCAGAGCCCCAAACCCACATTACCCCTCAGAGCAGCCCTGGAAAAGTGAACATCTTCCTGCTCCAATGGCTCATCCAGAGCCACCTTGGCTCCTCCACAAGAGCATCCAAGATCCAGAAACCCAGCAGAAAAACAGGACAGAAACAATCAGGCATTCTTTAGGTTTATGAAAGAGTTGAGATTTGAGGTCTCCTGCATGGCAGGACATGACACATGTAGCATCTTTTAGGAGCTGGGTGTCCCTCATCCCTCTTTCCTGGCTTTCCCACTCCTGCCAGCCATCTGAGGCTTGGCACTGCTCCTGAGGGCACAAGCACTCTTATCCAAACCCCACAGCACCACGATTCCAGCATTCCAGGTGACAGCCCCCATCACTGCCTGCAGGGATGCAGGGACAGCATCAAAAATCAAACCAGGCATCTGGTGAAAAACAAGACTTGTTTTGGCAATGAGCAGCGCCCCCTTTAAGTCTCTAAAAATGTAAGTCCATAATGGAAAACATGTTTTCTATCGACTGATTGGGAAAATGAAGCCAAATAGTCCCAATAATTTCAAAACTGTTTAGGTTTCCTTCAGTTTCCTACCAAGCCCAGCTCTCTGGGTTTCATACCAGGTTTAAAAGCTTTACACTTCACACAGATCTGCTTTTCCCTGGTGTTTCCTCAGAGGGGTTTAAGTTCTGTAACCAACACGAAGTCAGAGAACCAGCTGCCAGACACTGGAGATGTCTAGCTCAGGAATGTCTGCATCCTTGAAAGCCAGGATGCAGCACGGCCCAAAAAACAAGAACAAAGACAAGATTTCCACTGTTTGTTTTGCTGGAGACACAAATGCTACATTTATCAGGAAAATAAGGGAAAGGGATACTCCTGTTTCTATCCCAGTGGCGCAGCACAGGCGTTGTTTGTGTTCCCCTCACCTGGAACAGGTCAGAAACCACCCAAAGCAAAGCTCCTTTCTGACTGCGACACAGGCAGACTCAAAAAAGGAAACGCTGATTATCAAGCAGCACTGCCCGCAAAGTCAAACATCCAACCTCGGGCTTATTTTAGAAAGGCTCCCTGGTAATTTGCCTGTGCTTTTGAAAAGCAAGGAATATGTTTTGAATTATAAGAGGTTACAGGGACATTTTTGTGGTAAAATTGGACTTTCATTTGAAAAAAAAAAAACAACCCTCAATGCTACAGAGATCCTTTCGGAAATAACATTTTTTTGTCATTGCTAAGCACTTTTCAACAAAGTTTAACAGCTACTGTTCCAAGGAGGTGTTTACATCCAGCTTGAAAAGAATCTGGGGGTTCCTATGTCCCTGGAAGCACAAGGAAAAGCAGCACGGTGTCCTTCTGACAGTCTGAGAAGCAAACAGGGAGGAGATTCTCTGCAGGGTGCAGGGGCAACAATTTTTCTAAGCAAGTTCACTTGGAGACTCCGGTGCTCCAGGTCTGGTGTTTTGGGATTCCTCTGGGGCCTAAAGTGTATTTACAGCTCTCTGAGCCTGTTTTCATTCGCTCCCCTGTCTTTACACCCGGGATCAAGAAGCAACAACACACAAAGAAGCTGGTATTAAGGAGCAGTGGAAGGCACCATTTTCTGCCTCGGAAGTTTATAAACTCCATATCCAGTTCCTTTATAAACAGTGCAGGGGAGGGGAGGCCTTCAAAGAACCATAGCTGGAGTTTCCTTTGGAAGGTGAAATTTACTTTATCATTCATTCTTGTAAACAAAACAACCTATTGAGCTGCAGCCTAGCAATCTGAATAACAGCAAAAGTTTTAGTGTAAACATCTCAGAGATGTGATGTGGAGAATGAAAGCTTCATTGTGTCCCTGATGGCCGTGGCGTGAAGGCTTTCACAGCCACCACGGTTTTTACCCCTCCAAATGCCATGGAAGAGCTCTCCCCACAGAAAGCTGTGCAGTTCCTACAGTGGGAAAGGGGATTTTCTTTGCTGTTCATGGTGAGACAGCCTTTGCTGCCATCCAGTAGCTGTTAAAAGATGGGTTCTCATTCCTGCCCGGCTGTTGAGCTCCCTGGGCTGCAGTGAAGTGCTGGAGCTCCCTTTAGTTCCCCTGCTGGGAGTTTGTCCTGGGCACCACAAACAAACCCCAGGGCAATGAAGAAGGCACTGATGCTGTAATGGGAGGCAGATGTTGAAGGGGAACCTGTCCTGAAAGTTTCAGCTGGTGCCTCAAAGCATAACTCATCTGAGGAGCCATGCACGCCTGCTCTCCATTAGAATGGGACAGAAAACCTTCTTGTCAGGGGCCCCAGAAGAGAGGGATTAATTCTGTCAGAACTTCCAGTGAAACAAGGCTTGAGTTGGCTTGATGTGAATACAGATGCAGGGGCAAGGACAAAAATCCTTTGTGTCTGGAGATGGAGTTAAGCCCCCCACCCCAAACAGCACATCCAGCCCCAGCAGCACATGACACCTCACATATTGCAGAGTCCTGCCACAGATCTCCAGTCTTCCTTTCCCAAGAAGATGCAATGAGCACTCAGGCTTCCCAAGTTAAGTTACACCAACCCTAAACAGGAACATATCAAGATACTCTGATCAGATCATTTTCTACCTGAGCAACCTCAGGCAGGATAACATCAGGGCAGGCTCTGTCCAGACCCAAGAGAAAAAGAACTGCAGTGGGCAGGGATCCAGCGTGGAGCCAGGAAACGACTTGAGCAGATGAACACGATAATCAGTGATTGCAGCACTGCAAACCTCCTGCCATGGCACACTTTGTGTGGGCTCCACAAATTACACAGGCAAGGAGGAGGCAGTGTCTCTGCTGGAAGTTGTATTTCTTGCATGCCAAAAGGAGCATCTGAGGGAAAAGCACAGGAATGCTGGTCAGAAAGTTCTCAGACAGACGTGGCACAGAGCAGGCCTGCAGGAGAAACTGATAAAACACGGGGAGGAGATAAGCTGTGTTCTGAGGTGGAACAGGAGGGAGGCAAGGAGATAGGTGAAGGAGATAGAACTGAGAGCAAAAGTGATCTTTGTAGGTAACCCTGAACAAGCTCTGTGGGAAAGGGGCTTTGTCAAGGCACAAGAGAAGGAATGAGTACAAAAATCAGTGTGAGGTGACTCTGGGCAAGCCTGGGCTCTGTGTATGGCTCAGGCTTGGGCCTGACCCACCACAGGGATGCCTGACTTGGGATGCAAGAGCTTAGAAAGGACCAAGTCCAACAGTGCAGGTGGAACAAGGGAACTGCTGTCCAGAGGAGCCCACTGGCTCCAGCCCCAGGGAATTCCAGCTGACACAGGGCAAGGCTGGGAAGATCAGCCCAAGATCAGAGATGACACTGGGGAGCTGAAGGGACATCAACAGCAAGGGGGAAAGCTCGGCAGAGGTGTCCAGCTGCACACAGAAGGCACTGAAAGAGGAGAGAGGAGTCATTCAGGATGACCAGGAGGGCACTGCAGTTACAGAAATGTGGGAAGTCAGCAGGAGAAAGGAAGGTCAGGTGGGACAACACTTCTTGGAGGGACAGTGGGAGTCAATGCCTGACATGCCAGAGTAGAGCAAAAAACATCCAAGGTTGAGAAATGACACTGTGGCAGGTGAGTGGCTGCCCAGGGACATGGAACTGGTTTAATGCCATATTTTCACCCAGTGGTACATTTTTCTGCAAATAAAGCTCTGGATCAGAGCATCCCAACAGTCACACAAAAACTGCTCTCTGAAGTGTCACTGGGCAAGTGGCAGCCATAGGACAGGTCACTGCAATTCCCCAGAAGGGAAGGCCAGCAGCATCCCAGCAGCCAGGAAACGTGGGCAGAATGCTTCAGCAGAACAGGACAGAACTGATGAACAAATATCCCAGCACTGTTCAAGGAGAAATTTTGAAGTCTGCACAGAAAAATGCTCAGAAACTATTGTGGGCAGAATAGAAAATACCACCACTACCAAGAGTTAGAGCAAGAGCAGGCTTGCTATGCCCTAGCTGAGCCTGAGAAACTGAGCACTGCAAGACCATCAGTGATGATAAGGTTGGATGCTCTGGCTTATCCTTAATAACTATTTTATTTAAAAGGTCTTTCCAAAATGTTCCCCTCCTCCTGCCTCAGCTGGGCTCTGACAGGACAGTATCTGCTGTCCACCTAAATATCACCCAAATGAACCACTCTGGGTGCTGCTGCCACACAACATCTCAGAGACCAGAAAAACCTCATTCTTAGCCAAAGATAAGGTTATCCCAGGAACAGTTTAATGGCTTAGATTTGAAGAAAAATAAAGTCTTTTCAAAAAAAGTTAAGTCTATCTAATGCTCCTTTTTCACTCCCAAGGACAGAATAACCTCACAGCCAGGCTGTTCTTTCAGAACTTGAAAACACCACAACAGAACACTGTTACACCTGGACTAATACAGGAACATCAGCATGTGACAGCAGCATCAGGAGCTGAGATCTCATCACATCTCACCAAAAAGCCCTTAAAGAAACAGAAATCTTCTTTACAAATTGTATTTCTGCTTCAGAGAACTGGAAATGGGCATTTGCCACCAGGGGACACACAGCTCCCCTGCTTCACACTTACAAGGCAGAACTATGTGCAGACACCTGTTTCCTTCTCCCCCGCTCAGAACTCCTTCATTCCATAAAAAGATGCAATCATGACTGAGGGATGCAGAGAGAGATGATGTAACTCCAAATACTTCGTGAGATCTGCATCTTTAAAGGAATTCCAGTAAATACCACTAAGTTCAGGTGGTGTCAAAGCTGCTCAGCCAGAAGAAATGCAAAGAGTCAAAGAAATGCAAGGGCTCAGTGAGTGTTAGATCAGCAAAGCCACCTGGAGAGGCAGATTTTTGAGCAGAAGTCAATGCAAAGGACTCTTGACTAAAGGAGGCCACGAGACTTATTGGAAGTATTAGCAAATATTTACTGGAGTTTAGCAGATCTTGGGGTCAACATTCATCAGGTGATGACAACATTCAGCAGGTGATGACAAATCCCTTCAGTTAAGATGATGCAGGTTACACAAGTCACCTCAAACATGGGGCAGTCAAAAACCAGAACAGGATTCCACTTGACAGCATCCCAAACAGATGCACTGCAACTCTGAGGAGCTTCAGGACCCACAACACTTCATAAGAATCTACAAAATTATTGCAGAGTAAGGATGAAAGCCAAAAGGCTGCTGAGGAATTCCTAAATTACCAGCTGATTTTTGTGGACATACTTTGTGTAAACAGCAGGAAAAAAGACTTTAAAAAATGCAAGAAAGAGCATTTCCTATTGAGCTGATCCCCCACAGTTCTGGTTACTTCATTGAATCTGGCAGGTTTTTGTTTCACACCCGATGCCATGAGCCATGGATGCACCTCCCCAGGTTGCTGTTACCTACCCACAATTAAATGTTGTTACCTGTGCTCTGGCAAGGACCAGAGGCAGCAGGAGGAAGGGCCAGAGGGGCTGGGGCACAGCATCAGCAGCCTCAGAATTTACAAGTACAAGGCACCCTGAAAGACTGATCTCATTCATAAATCTGACCTCGTATATTATTCAACACCCAGGTGCTAAAATTATTAAACACTCCCCCACCCAGCTGCTATAAAAAGACTCCTGTAAAACTCCCCTCTAAGGAGGCTTTCATCAGGCAGGGAGGGCAGATGTGCTAAGGAAGGCCCAGTGAAACCAGATAAACTCAGCACATATGGAGGGAGGCAAAACAAACTCCAGCCTGGACATCACCTCATTCCAAGCCTGGTTCAGGGGAATTCCAGTCAGGAATCCTGGAGCACACTTGCAGCAGCTCCAGGTGTCCATGGGCTGAAGAGTCCCTGTGGAGTCAGGAAGCTGGCCTGGATTCTCCCTTTGCTGCTTGTCTGGTTGGGATTTGCTTTTTAAGTGAGATCGATGGCCTTCTCCATCTCTGAAGACCAGGCTGGCCCCAGGCCAAGCTCGTAAGTCAAATTTTGATGGACTAAGGGGAATTTTCATTCCATTCATTCCAAACTGTGACACGAGACGGCTTCTGCAGGTTGAGCAACTCTGAGGAAGCCAAGAAGGGCTGGTCAGACTCAACTGCTGCTGGCCTGAGTAGAGCAAGGGGTGTCCTGCAGCACCCAGAGGCAGATGCCCCTCTCCAGGGAGAGAGCAGCCTCCTCCCAGCAGCTCTTTAATCCAACGCCACATGAACAATTCAAATATTTATAACTATTTAAAATGAGGAAATTAAAATGGCTTAAAGGCATGAAAGCTTGTTTATGAAGCATGAATATTTCATTAGGAAAAGCACAAATGAAACCAAGCATTCACATAATATTTCCTCTGCTGGGATTAAATACAGTTTATTACCTCATGGGAAGCCAAACCTCTCCCACTGCAATTTCAACCCCAAATATGAATGTTTAAGATGGTGCTCAAAAGATAAAGAAGCCAGTGTGAAAATATCTGTGTGATACAGACAGCACCCTCCACTCCAAAACTGCAACTGAGGCTCATCAAGGGAAGAGCAGAAAGGGTGTGGTACCGAGCAAGAACCAACGGGACACACAGCTGGGCTAAGAATTGTTCCTGATGGGTCACAGGGACATCCCTTCCTGAAGATGGGGACAAATTAAATTTGTTCAACCCCAGGACTTGTGCTTGCTTTTCCAGGCCTGAAAAAGGAAAACAACTCAGTCTGCAGATCCAGGAGACATTGAATGGCAGAACAGAAGCTTGGCCTTTCAGAAATTCAAGTTCTTCCCTGGAAGTGTCCTAAGCCAGGGGCTTGAAGCAACCTGCTCCAGTGGGAGGGACATGGGAGTGGAACTGGATGAACTTTAGGGTCCCTTCCAACCCAAACTATTCTGTGATTTTTGGATTCTAAAGAATGGCCTCAACTTACCACATCATCCAGAAAAACAATGGGGTTTTTTTGACAGAGGCCCAAAAGGTACAACCTCCACACAACTACCTCAAGAAAACCCCTTTGAGATATCCTCCTGCAGCATTTAAAGCCCAATTCCCCATTCGGTTTGCTCCAACCTTCCTCTAGGACTCCAGTGCATGCCTCAGCCCTGCCTGCACAGCAAACACTTCCCTCAGCACCAAAAACTTTCAGCATGTTCTCAGGAGAACCAGATTTTCAGGATAGATTCTTGATGCCAAAACTATTAATAATCATAGCAAATATCTATGCTTCAAATGGACCTGCAATAAGGACAGATCTAGAACTGTTGCCTTAATCTGAAAATGCTGGGGCTTGTGAGATAGTTGAGAAACATTAGAAAAATCCCTTTTGTGTGTGTTTAAGTGAACACAGAACTGTGTTTTGATGAAATGCTGCTTTAGGAGGCCAGAAGTCACCAGGTGCACAGGGAGACAACTGCAAGGACTATTAACCCATTGCTCTTTGCAGCACTCCAGGCTCAGGTGGGTTGGGATGACCAGGAACTGTCTGAGTAGCAAGTACAGCCTTCCACAGCTGATTGCATACTGGAAGTACTTAAAAGAAGAGGAAAACAACCCCAAACTGGTTTTACAATCATTACACATCACCAGGTGCTCTCACTGTCTTCCTTTCACACATCCTTGAATTCTTTAATAACGGTGACACAGATCCATTGTGTTCCCGGGGGGATTTGCACAATTCGTTTGTTTATGAAAAACGAGCAGCTCACCAGAAATCAGTGGAGGATGAGTCAGGGAGCACCTGCTCACGATGCAGATGTGGGAACAGCAACACCAGGAGCACGCAGCTCACATCAGGGCACCCCAAACACTGCCCTGTGTAATTGTCTGCTTTTCCCTGTGTTTCCATGTGGTTTCCCACTCCCCGTGGTTCAGGGGTGCTGGGTTTGCCCAGCAGAGAGTGGATGGGTCACACCTGACTGTCCTGGCACACACCTGAGACCCTGGAGGAGCAATGCTCTGCAGTGACTCCCAAAGGCATCGCTAAGGCTGCACAACAGACAATTGAAGAACTCCCTCTTTGCATTCCAGATCCCACTTTTAACACTCTGAGCTTTGATCTGTTTGTCAAGACAAATGCAAGCTGCACAGAAGAGTGAGTGGTCTTTGCAGTGTAATACAAGAAATCATCTGATAAACCAGAATATTTCATGTAATATTTGTTAATTCATGTTCCCAAAAATACAATGATTTCCTGACAGGGTGATACTGGTGGACAGTAAGAATATGGTCTCTGTAAAGCTTCAGGAGGCACTGCCAGCTCTGGCAGGAACTGAATGGGAACCTCACGAGAGCCTCTTTTACATTACCTTTGTGTATGTTTACAGATTATATTTTATACATGTAATATCCTCGGGTGCGGGTGATGGCGAATTATATTATTTCTGAGTGCCAGGAAGATCCTTTGCAGCACAGAATCCTACCCGAGTCCGGGAAGGAGACAAAGGAATTAACATACCAATACAAGGAACAGAATGCTGAAACCAGGTGCGGTAAATATCTGATAAAGACTAACGACCCAACGGAATAGCACCCAGCTAAGCCATCAGGGATTCCCGGAACCACCCATCTCACCCAGGAAACCTATGGTCCCGCAGCGACGATATCAGCAGAGTCATCGAGAGATAAAGAGGCTATAGAAATTCAGAACTGAGCAGTGGCACCAACATCAACTCAAAGAAATTACATATTCCCCCTCGATATTTGGACTATTTTAAACATGTTTTAACTTGTTCCTGAACTAAGGGTATAAAACTGGCAGGCCGGGACTGGGACATTGGTGGGATCTGGAGAGGGAGTGTCCGGTGACACTCCAGGGAGATCCCACCCAGGGCGGCCCTGTCCATTTCCTTGCTCCGCAGACTGTGAATTTCGGTGCTGCTTCTGGTAAATCTCGGTATTGGCTTTGTCAATCGCGTGCTCACTGACAATCTGGTAATAAATTCTTGTTTATTTTTATTGGCTCTACTTATTTATAACATTTCATGAAATATTCTGAAAAATAAGCTTCCCTATGAGGAAGTAAATTAAAAATGGTAACTTCTACTACTTCAGACATTCACTATGGCATGAAGAAAATGAGGTGGTGCAGTTTCCTGCTTCTCTTACTCAATAGTTTCATCTACACCATTTCTGCAAAAGCTGAGCAGCTCTGGCCAGAACAACACTCCTTCTCCATGAGCACCATCTCACTCCACCTGCCATGGAATAGGCATGGTCATGTTAAGTCAAAAGTAGTGAAACAAAGAGTTTTACGAAGTCCAGAGTGTTCTCCCATCACTTACAGCTGGTAACACTTGACTCCAGATAAATATCTGCCTGCCTGAGAGCTGCAGGACACAAAAGGATTCCCTGTTTTAAGGAGCCCTTCAATTAATCTGATGTCCTGGGATTGGATTGCCAATTACTCCCGCAGCAGTGCAGAGATGAGCAGGCACTCACTGAAGGGATGATGGGCAATTGCTGACACACAAACCACTCAAATACAGCTGTTTTAATAATTCCAATTTATGAGCATTCCAGAAACAATTGTCTGTTACAGTTTTGGAGATTACTATAAAGAAACAAAGCTACTGAGTCCACAGAGACCATTCTCACAGTCCTGCTTTTTTATTTTTTCTAAAAAATTATTCTGATGACTAAGAATCACAACCAGACATTTGGATGAAGCGCACTCAAGACTAAGGAATTCAAGGACAGGATGACTTTTATTTACAATAAAGTGTAACAGGCAGTAACTGCCGAGCGTCCAAAGAAACATTCATGAAGTAGCTGTGAGAAACAGCCATGAAAAGATACTGACACGGTGATATCCCTGCTGAATCATCACTCAGATCTACAAATAACTGGCCATGAGCACTGGGGCTGGCAGATGAGGTAGTAAATTCACACTGCATCCACACACCTACCCCGGCACACTCATCCAGCCCATGTCAACACCACTAAATTCAAATACTACACTAATGAAAAGTGCAGCTTCACCATTCCTCTCTTTCCCACTAGAGACATCCTTGGGGAAATATCCTCACATGCACCAAAACTGGTATGATTTCAATTCCACCCACATCTGGGCTCACTTGGGAACTAAATCCAGCACAGCCCGTCTTGGGTCAGGCAGTGACCCCAAACAGAAATAGCTCTGGCAGAAAGCTGGATTTATGGACGAGGGTGGAGCCCATCCAAGTGTAAACTGAACAAACCCTCCACGGGCACCCAGTGACAGAGCAGCAGCTCCTTCCCTCTGCTCAGCACACGAGCAGCACCCAGGGGACTCTGCCACCTCCACAGTGACACGAGCAACCCTCGAGCACGTCCTGAGCTGGGTCCCACACAGGTCTCACGTGGCAGCACCAGGAGTCAATTGCCCTCTCCAGAGCAGTAAAATGTGAGCAGCAGGTGTGCCCAGGGCCACCACACAGCACCCAACACCCAGCAGAGCTCAGCAGCTTCACTGAAAGGCCACACTTTTGGGAAATGCACATCAGCTTTCCCAAATGTCCCAGTGCAGACAGAGCTAGAGGCAGGCGATGACAGCACCAAGGTTAGAAAAATTAACAGTATCAATTAGCTTTTGACAAAAACTTGCTCTGCTCCCAGCAAAGACACCAGATGACCTTGAAGCTCAGGCAGAGCTCAGGGCCGGGTGGGAAGAGCTCAAGTCTGAACTGTTGTCAGAGGACAAGCCTGGGTTTGGGTAGGTTTGAGTGCCAGTGACCAAGGCACTGCAGTTCAACGGGGCCTCCACGGTGTATCAGACACAGCAGGGATGTCCTGGCAACACCCTCAGGCACCATCAGCAACAGCACAGAGAAAAAAATAAACAAAGTTGCACATTTATTGTAAGGATCCAGAACTGCTGACTTGTTCCTCTCATCCCTTCATTCAAAATTAGCAAAGTCTGTCCCTGCAAGGCACCTCTCAATGGATTCCTAAAGGCAACCAACATGCCACATTGATTTTTAAGCTATCAATTCATTTCCAATACTTCATTTAGATTTCTAGTACACATTATTCAAATAATAAAACCCCAAGAATAAACTGTGACACACAGATTTCCTGCCAATTACAAACATACTGCATGCAAGCCCTTTCTAATACAAGTACAGTGTGATGGAGTGTACAAACGAGAAGCAAATTTAAACTTTCAGAGGCACTGCAAAATTCATTTCAATCTGCAACCACGTTCAAAGCTCAACCATTCTCATTATGATTTTCTTATATTCAAACACAAATGCCCTCTCTGCCCAAACAGAAATCCAAAATATTAAAGGAAAAAAGCATAAAGTGTCTCAGCTGTTATCACACCCCACAGGATCTGAGCCCTCACCCTGCAGCATCTCAGGGCACAGGTACACCCTGCAGCACAGAAATTCCCCAGCACTCAGTGGCTGGATCAGCCAGATCTCAAAACCTGCAGATTTCATCCAGAGGAGGCCACACAATTGTCTGAAAAAAGTTTAGTATTCTCCTTCCTCAGTAGTTTGAAGCCTGCTGAGGGAGCTTAGCCCACCTCCCAGAGCCACTCTCAGGTGCATCCAAGAACACCAGGGGCCTGACAAGTGACTGATCCCAACAGCCACCAGAACACAAGTGAACAGGCAGGAAAACCTGAGCAGGACAGGGATGGGACACAGCCAACAAGTCACATTTTTATGCCAAAGGCTTCCCTTTGGCAATTATCAAATCCTTGCACAAGCAGGGGCGTAAGAGTTTATCAGGATGAGTTCCCATGAATGTTTTATAACGGAAAGTGAAAAGCAGCTGCAGACTTAGGGTCCCCCGGCTGTCCTCTATCAGTGCTGCCCAGGATTTAGTTGTGCTTGAGAGGGAACAGGCAGGGAAATGTGTATCTCCCCAGCACCCACTACAAGGGAAATAAAACCATAAAAATCATGAAATGTTAACACAGCAAATCCACACCAGCGAGCGGCTGCAATGCCCCCCACGGGATGGAGCAACCTTGGACTTGGTGACTTTTATTGCTCGTTTTTTTTTTTTTTTTTTTCTCTCCAAAGAAACTTTGCAGAATGTCGGCATAGGTGAGAAACCGTGGCAGAGGGGAGTGGGACAGGCTGCCCAGAGAAGCTGCGGCTGCCCCTGGATCCCTGGAAGTTGGACAGGGCTTGGAGCAAACAGGGACAGTGGAAGGGGTGGCACTGGATGGGCTTTAAGATCCCTTCCCAACTTAACCCACACTGTGTTTCTGTGATACAGGGGAAGATCAACAACGTACTGTTCCAAAGCAAAGTCCTTAAGGTCCCATCGCTCCTAAACCATCCCATGACCCCATGAGGGAGGTGGGCACTGAGGGAGGTGACTCCGGAGGGAGATTTTTCCAGAGGGGGGACTGAGAGCCCCCGCAGCCCCCAGGGCTTGGTGCACCCTGAGCACCCTGATCGTTACCCGGCTCTTCCATTTCATAGAAAAACCCACACTTTTGTGCGGGTTTGCTCAGTCACGGAGGGGCAGCAGGCGGAGGAGGCTCAAGGAGGGTTTCGGTTCCCTCCCCGCCCGCAGACTGCATCCCAACCGGGCCGTGTGTGAGGGGAAGACCCGCCGCGCCCCGGGGCAGGGGGGCCGCGCCGCCCGCCCCTCACTCACCGCAGCCGGAGGTTCGCCATGAACTCGGGCATGGTAACGGCGTCCATCAGCACGAAGTCGGCTTTGCCGAACTCCAAACTCTCCTGCTCCGCCATGGCGGCCACTGGGACGACCGGGATGCGGGCCGGGCTAGGAGCGGGATCGGGACAGGACCGGGGCAGGGACCGCGACCGGGATCAGGACCGGGACCGCTCCCGCCGCTCCCGGCCGGGGCTGTGGGGGTGTGGGGGTGTCACCTGCGGCGGGGCGGGGCCGCGGCCCCGGGGGGCTCCGCGCAGCGCCCCCTGCCGGCCGCAGCGGGCACGGCGCCCCCGCGCCGGGCCGGGCCGGGAGCGCCCCCTTGCGGCGGGAGCCGCGCGCTGCAGGCGGGGATGGCGGCACGGCTCGGGGGGATCCCGGGACAGCTCGGGGGGATCCCGGGACAGCTCGGGGGGATCCCGGGACAGCGGGACCGGGAGCTCCGGGACAGCTCGGGGGGATCCCCGGGACAGCTCGGGGGGATCCCGGGACAGCTCGGGGGGATCCCGGGACAGCGGGACCGGAGCTCCGGGACGGGCGATGGGTGCTCCGGGGCAGGGGCTGTGCTGCCTGGGGTGTGTCCTGCACCCAGAGGAGCCCCCCTCACACCCCAAATCTAAGGTGCCCTCTACCCCCTGCCAGGACAGCGGGGAGAAAGCAGATCCTGCACCCAAGGGAACCCCCCATGACCCCACTCGGCAGGGTCAGTCCTTCTCCCACCTCCCTGGGTGCCCCCCAGACCCTGCTCATGCCGGCATTTACTGAAACCCCAGAACGCCCCCATATTAGTGCAGAATAAACCACACGAGAAGTCCCTCTGCAACACCTGGGCACCCCAGAACCAGAACCAGCCTTGGGCTATTTCCATTGCTCTGCACACGGGGAGACCCCCAGGGTGGGGGGCTTCAGGGTGCTCCAGGGAGGGGAGGATGTGATTAAGAGGGGAACAATTCCTTCCCGGGATGTATCCTGGACCCAGGAGAGTCCCCTCTCCTGCAAAAGGGTCACATCCTGTACCTGAGGAGAGACCCCCTCACCACAGCACAGGGTGCTAAGGGGCCACATTCTGCACCTGGAAAGACCCCCAGGATGAGAGGCTGCAGGGTGCTGTCCTGCCCCGGAGGAATCCTCCTTCCTGGGGTGTATCCTGCACCCACACCTCCCGCACAGGGTGCTAAGGGGTCACATTCTTCATCTGGAGAGACTCCCCTTTCCCACTTCAGGGGCAGGCCTTGCACTGGGATGTGCTACAGGGCCACATCCTGCACCCTATGGAATCTCCACCCCAGAGCAGGGATGATCCTGCACCCAGGGGACACCTTCTCCTTCCCCTCCTCCAGGACAGATCCTGCATCCCATGACTCCCCACCCCTCTCCACAGTGTCCTGCAGGGACACCCAGCCCCACCCCACATCCTGCAGGGAAAGCTGCAGCACCCCAGGGACCCCCCACAAACACCCATCGGGGTGGGTCCTGCACCTGAGGGACCCCTCCCTCAAAAACTCATCCCCCTGAGGATGGGACCCCATCCAGAAGACATTGACCCCCTTTTGCTGCACCCCGATGCCACAAACACCACAGAACAGGGATTCTGCACTGAGACTCCTGCCAGGGCAGGGGGGAGAAGGCAAATCCTGCACCCACGGTAACCCCCACCCAGCAGGGTCAGGTTCTGCCCCCATCATCCCCGGGTGCCCCCCCAGCCCTGCTCACTCTGGTGCTTGGTGAGATCCTGTAATCCCCTCAAATTAGTGCAGAATAAACCACACAAAAAGTCCCCCCAGATCCAGCATCGCGGGTTAATTACATTAATGATGCTAATTAGGGCAATGGGGCTGGGCTGGAGGGGACCTGGGAGCAAACGCAGCCTCACCTAGAAGAATTTTGGGCAAGAATGGCTGGTTTGAGTGTAGGGTGCAGGTGTGAGGTGGTGTGGCCATCCCTGTCCTTGCCTCCATCCGTCTCCATCTCCACCCCCACCCGTGCAGCTGCGTGTGCCCCCTCCCCTCCCAGCTGCAGGCAATGATCCCCCCGGTTAAAGGCAGCAGATCCCAGCTCCCTCTCTGCTCCTGGGGGAGGACGAGACTGGAGGAGCGCTCAGAGGTGAGCTGAGAACAAAAAAAAAAAAAACCAGCACAAACAAAACAATCTCTTAAAATGCCTTATTTGTGCTTTGCGTTTCTGATGTGTTTAGCTTTGCAGAGGAGGTGGCTTCTGGCCTTGTTTATGCAATGTGCTGAATGGCTTTGGTGTTATTGTAAGTGTCTAATTTGCCTGGTGCTAATTAGTGCCCTGGCAGGGACGGGCTGGGGGCAGTAGTGCGTTCAGCCCCTGCTTGGCTCTCCCTCAGCAGAGGTTTTGTAGCCACGGGAAGTGAGTGTGACCCCAGCACCGAGCGTGGGCAGCAGCGATGGAGCCGGGACCCCCCGCCCTCCACAGCCCCTCAGATCCTTCTGCCCTCCCTGAGCCCCCGAAGGCAGCAGAGGGCTGTGCCTGGCAGAGCCTGCGCTGCCTCCGTCTCCCCCGGCAGAAGAAGAAAGTGGCTTATTCTGCCCGCATCTGCAGGCTGCTGAACCGGGTGAGTCCCGGCGGGGCTGGGGCACAGCCTCACCTGCGTGTCCCAGGCTGGGTGTGGGCGGTGGCTGAGCAGCGCTGCCCAGGGCAGTGGTGTCACCAGCCCTGGAGGGGTTTAAATGGTGTGTGGCTGTGGTGGGTTAACGATGGCCTTGGCAGTGCTGGGGGAGCACTTGGATTTGATCTTTGTGGGTTTTTCCACCGGAACGATTCCATGATCCCAAACTGAAGCTGGGGCCGGGCAGTGCCAGCTGTGCTGAGCTGTTGGTTGCTCTCCCCACAGAGATGTTCCACGGGGGATTCCTGCCTGGTGCCATCTGTGCTGGCCTGGCTGGGCAGTCCCCAGCTCCTCGGGGACGTGGCCCTGGAGGCCTCCCGGCTGTCCCGCTGTGGCGGGAGGAGCCACCTCGGCCACCGTGAAGTCCTGCTGGCCACGAAGCTGGTGCTGCTGCGGGAGCTCTACAAGCCTCCTCCAGGATCCTGAGCCGTGAGCTGAGGCACGATGGGACAGTGTTTGTAGCGTTTTAATGTGGTTTTGGTCAATAAAGTGTTCTTTGGCGTTGTTTAATGGAGCCTCCTCCCTGGCTGGCACTGCCAGTGCTGAGAGCAGCAGGTGTTGGGCTGGGTACCGTGTGCCCCAGGATGGGGCTGGTCACACACACCTGCCTCAAGAAATGCTCCCAGGGCAGCCTCCTGTCTCTGTCAGCCCAGGCTGCCCTGGGAGGTGGGGGGGAAGGGGCTGTTGGGCAGCTGGGTGCATCTTTGCAGCCTATTTGGCCAAGAAAAGCAGGAGGAGGAAAGGTGGGTGTTATTCCAAGCCCTGGGGGAATGGCAGCCTTGGAGGCAGCAGCATTCCTGGTGATGCTGTGCCAGGTTGGCACTCAATGGCCCATTTTGTTTCCAGGCTCTCCACGGAGCCCCTGCACATGCCAGTCCCAGGGATGTCTCCAGGTTCCTGCCCTCAGCTCCAAATCCTGCCATGGGGATGGGCAGGGTACAGGGCAGTGCCCACCCACTCACCTTCCCAGAGAGGGTTCTCAGTCCCAGTGAAGTGCCAACAGCTCCTGGCAGCACTGGGACACCCTCCCTGGGGCAGCCTGTCCAGCTGCTGAGCTTGCCTTCCCAGGAGCACGGGCAGGAGGCTGGAAAAGGGATGGATCCTTCACAGGGATTGGGCTTTGGAACGTTGGCATGAGCTGAAGGCTGTGGGGGTCCCTGTTGAGGGGGGTGGTGACAGCTCTGCCCACCCTGGAGGCTGCCTCACTCACCTGGGGGGCACCACTGGCCTTTGGGGGGACTTGCTGGACTATGTGGTGGCAGATCTGGTACAGTGACACTCCAGTGCCACCCACGCAGGAACCGTGGGTGGGAAGCAGCTCCTGGCTGCAGCTCTGGCTGTGTCCCCAGGCTGCTCCTGTTTGCTCTCTCCACTCTCCTGGGTGTACCCAAGCCCCGTGCAGTGCTTGGGCTGTCCCCTTCCAGTGCCCTTTGGCTGTTTCCTTGTTAAACAGTGGGATAACAGCTGCCCTTAATGAGCAAGCCCTGCCCAAGGACCGAGGGTTAAGCTCTGATGTCCCTGCTGCCTGCACTGCCCCGTTGTCACACCCCCTGCTGAGGAGCTTCAGCTCAGTCCAGTCCCTTTTCTGGCAGCCCTGACTCCTTAGGTTGAGTAGGATTGGCTCAAATAGATGGGTTTGGAGCCAAATCCTACAGGAAAGTCCTAGCCCTTGTAGAAATAAGAGCTGCAGCTGAACCTGAGGGCACACCCAGGCTCCTGCACAGCCCCTGCCAAGGCTCTTTCACCTCCAGCATTCCTGGCTGGGGTCTGTTCAACCTGCCCCAAGAGCTCGGGGAGGGTTCTGTGCCTCTGATGTACCTGGTTGGGAGCTTCATCATCCTGTCAGTGTTTTCTCTTGTGTTACAGCAAGAAAAACCCAAGCAAAGCTTTCATTCAGTGCTTCTTGTCCCTGCAGACAGCCTGGAGCCGCTGACCCCTTCCTTCTCTCCTCTTTATTTCTGTATTTGGAGCCCCAGCTGCTGCTGGGAGGGTGACATGTGGAGCTGCTCTTGTGCAGTGGTGCTGTCTGACTTCTTAACCCCTGCAGTAATTGTGTGGGATCACTGCCTGGAAGGGAAACTCAGCCTGGAGCCATCACTGGCTCTCAGGGGAAGCAGCTGGGGCAGAGGAGGTGCTGGGAGAGATCACCAGGGGAGGTTCCTGGCTGGGGCACATTTGGTGTTATCAATGGACCTTCCTCAAACCTTGTAGCTCAGCTGGGCTCTGGAGAGGTAAAATATTGGCTGGCACAGGGTGCCCAGAGCAGCTGTGGCTGCCCCAGCCCTGGCAGTGTCCCAGGCCAGGTTGAACAGGGCTTGGAGCAGCCTGGGACAGTGGGAGGTGTCCCTGCCCATGGCAGGGGTGGCACTGGATGGCTTTTAAAGTCCCTTCCAACCCAAACCATTCTGGGATTTTATCAGGTTGTTCTCTGGTGCTTTAACTGCTCATCTGCCTGGTCTCTCATTAAAAACATGCATTTTGCTTTGGTCATTTATATTGATTCTTCATTTCTTCTTTCTTAGCTTCCTCTGGTGTTTTTTCTATTTCACGAGGGAGGGCCTCTTCCTCCTTTCCACAATTCCCCTGCTGGTAAATGGCTCTGCAACCGTTTGTGAGGGGATAACTGTGCCCTTCCCTCTTCTCTATTTTTTCAAAAAGGGAAGTAATAAAGAAAATTAGACAACACATCGAAATTTCCAGCCCAACACACACACATTACTGTTATGGTCTTGAGCCAAGGAGGATGTCAAACTGTAAACAAACTAAATATTCACTTCCCAGGCTTTTGTAATTGAAGTGTTTTCTTTTATGGAGTTTTCCAGGAAGTTTTACAGAGACCAAAATGAGACTTCTCAAGACTGCAATGTGACTGTTGCACAAATACATGAACATTTATAGTGGGAGAACATGAACATCCCCTCTAAGGTCAGTGTGTGCAGAGCCAGACACCCTGTGAAAGAACAGAGATGAAGCAGAGTCCTCAAGGCCTTTGCTTCTCATAAGGGGAAATCTTTCCCAAAGCTGTTCCTGAGAATCCTCTCGAGGATGTTTTTCTTCCTGGGAGCAGAGGGTGGAGGAGCCTGGGGCAGCATGAGGGCTCGTGGGGCTGCCGTGTCCCTCAGCAGCATCCAGCAGCTTTGTTTCCTCTCAAGGAAGGAATTGCCCCATGGCAAAGCTTCACTCTAAGCCACTTCTATTTACATCCAGGTCTGTGATTCCCCAGGCTGACGAGGGCTGGGAATCCAGCCAAAACCACCAGACTCAGTTGAACAGAAGGGAAACATCTTGAGATGCTCACCAGGTCTGACTGCAGCTGATTCTGCAGCTTCCTGGATTAAAAATCCCTCCCCGCTCTCCTGGAGGTGTGGTGCTGAGCCATGGCCAACCCAAACCAGCACAAAACAGGCTGTTCAGGAGAAAAGCACTCCAGACAGAGCTTAGAAACCCTTTCCAGTGCCTAAGGGGGCTCCAAGAAAACTGGAGAGGGAATTTGGGCAAGGCATGGAGTGCTAGGACAAGTGCTTCCCACTGCCAGAGGGCAGGGTTAGATGGGATATTGGGATAAATAGTTTCCTGTGAGGATGGGGAGGCCTGGCACAGGGTGCCCAGAGCAGCTGTGGCTGCCCCTGGATCCCTGAAAGTGTCCAAGGCCAGGCTGGGCAGGGCTTGGAGCCACCTGGGACAGTGGAAGGTGTCCCTGCCCATGGCAGGGGGGTGGCACTGGATCATCTTTCAGGTTCCTTTCAACCCACGCCTTTCTGGGATTCTGTGACAAGGGATGGAAGCCCAGGCTGACCACTGAAACCTCAGGCTCCTGTACTCTGGCTTCACAGCAGAGTGTTGAGAGTTGTTATCTTGTTAGCCCAGTGCATAACATCCATTGAAATTCCTTAAAGAAACAAAAAGGAAGTTTTTATAGTGTGAAGATCTTTGACAACACTCACCCAGCTCTCTGGTCCCTCCTCACTGTCCCCAGCACGGTTCTTCATCCTTCCCCACCTGCTGTGGGCCTGAGGCAGCCCAGCAGGGCTGCTCCTGCCTCCAGGCAGCTGGGAAGCCACAGGGATGGGAGCAAACCCCTTCTCCAAACATCCACACTTAGAGAGGAGGATGTGGTTCGCAGTTTTCACCTGCCTGGAGCCATGAGACTGTTGGGAACAGCAGCAGAGCAAGCAGAGTTGGAGGGGTGCCTGGAGCAATTGCTGCTCACCCTGATCCAGTGCAGGGTAAGTACAGATAAGCCCCTCCTGATGGATGTTTGTTTAATTTGTGCTCTTCCCTCCTGAAACTCTCACTGAGGAACCCCCACTCTGTCCTGGCCCAGGGCTGTGTTTACACTCAGCCAGTCCCCAAAGTCTGACTAAAGCTCTCACTGCAGCCTCACTCTGTGGTTCCTCATCCTCTCCAGGCAGACACAGAGCAGTTTATTCCCTTCTTTTCCATGGCAGCCTTTTATTTATGGGAGGAGGGTTATCCCAGAAGGGCAGGAAATGCAGCTGCAAAGGGGAGGCTGGAAGGTCAGCTCATCCCAGCTGTCCCAGGCCCTGCTCCTCTGCACCAAACAACCCAATTCTTTCACTCTCCCCTCAGAGATCACATTTTCTAGATTTCCTCTAATCCTCCCTGCTAGCAAAGCAAGGGAGGTTTTTCAGGATATGTTGTAAGAAGGAAGGAGCAAGGTCCCATCCCCGTCCTTGCAGGTGGGATCTGCTGAGGAATTCCACACTCACCTGGCATTTTGTGTCAGGGTTGCCAAAGCACAGGATGGGAAGCAAAGGCAGCAAAGCAGTTCTGAAAGGACCAACCACCTTTGTCCAAGCTTCAGAAACCAAGAGTGTTGCATCATATAAATATCCAGCTCCATCAGAATTGCTCATCCCTACCTACGTGACCTAAAGAATTCTGAACTTGGTGGTCTTCATGAAATAGGTGATTTATTGGGTCTGCATTGTCCATCAGCTCTCTTGCTTCTGCAGATGTCCCAAACAATAACACAGAACACCTTCACCTGCAGCAGCCCCCACATTCCCTGTCCTGCCCTGGGCCAAGGGAGGAGGTGCCAGACCACACCATGGCCCCTGGGTATGATGCTGCTTATCCTGACCATAAAAAAAAAAAAATCAGCTCCTAATTTATCTTTTTTCCCCCTGGAACTTCTCTTCTCTTCTCTTCTCTTCTCTTCTCTTCTCTTCTCTTCTCTTCTCTTCTCTTCTCTTCTCTTCTCTTCTCTTCCCTTCCCTTCTCTTCTCTTCCCTTCCCTTCCCTTCCCTTCCCTTCCCTTCCCTTCCCTTCCCTTCCCTTCCCTTCCCTTCCCTTCCCTTCCCTTCCCTTCCCTTCCCTTCCCTTCCCTTCCCTTCCCTTCCCTTCCCTTCCCTTCCCTTCCCTTCCCTTCCCTTCCCATTTTACTCTTCTCTATTTCTCTTCTCTTTTATTCTGTTCTATTCCATCCCAGGTTAGGCCAGCTGCAATGATGTGCCATCCCAAGTGGGAATGCTAATTTAAGGGGCAGGTTTCCAGCTATCTAAGATGCAGTGAAATGCTTGGGAAAACCCCTCACAGACACCTGGGCTCCCAATGCCAAAAGAATGTCAAAAATCTACATAGGCATTTTCTTTATCTCACAATCTTCAAATCTGAAACAAACTGGCACCCTGAGCTCAGCTGTGTGGTATCAGCAGAATTCAGTGTGACAACCATCCATTTATCATCCAACACCATGTTATCTGAGCAAAAGGATTCCTGAGGGCAGGATCTTTCCTGATCAGTCATTTAAAAATGTGTTGCAAACGTTAAAAAACTCTTCCCAGCCACCTCAGTGCAGCATCCAGGGCCTGGGGCTCTCCTGGCTGTTTGAGAACTGTCCCAGACAGGAGCTGAACATGGCCAAGTGCACTGGAACCTCCAGTTCCTCTGTGCTCCAGTTCCTGGGAAAACTGTCAATGGCTGTGCAGAAGAGAAAAAGAAAAACCAAGATCAAGGGTGGTGAGGGCCTGGCACAGGGTGCCCAGAGCAGCTGTGGCTGCCCCTGGATCCCTGGAAGTGTCCAAGGCCAGGTTGGACGGGCATTTGACTGATCTGCTCTAGTGGAAGGTGTCCCTGCCCGTGGCAGGGGGTGGAACTGGTGATCCTTAAGGTCTCTTCCAACTCAGATCATTTTGGCATTCTGTGGGCACAGCTCAGCAGAGATTCTAAAGAAACAGAACAGCCAAGGAGAGGTCCTGGATGCCCACTTGAGTGGTTTCCAGCCTGGCCAGAAAGGGTTTTGCCTGGACCCTGAAGTCCAGGACTTGTCTGACTTTACTTCCAGCTACTAGAATTTGTGAACAGCAAATATTTGATGGGCCCAGGCAGAAAAGAGTTTTGTGGATTTAAAGTGAAGTGATAGAGGGCAGTTGTTTGAGAGGGAGCTGGGCTCAGCCTCCCCAGGTCTCTGTGTGCATGAGGCAGCCAGAGCTTGCTGAAGCAAGGTAAAGCAAGGACAGTGTGGTGGTACAGAAATTACACAAGGACAGTGAGTCTGACCTAGAAGAACCCAAGGGCCAGACGAAAATAAAAGAGAGGTTGAACTGCACGAAGTTCCTGCCAGCTCATTTCCTCGGGTCCCTCTGGATGGCAGCACAACCCTCTGCTCCATCTGTGGCTCACCCGGGTTTGTGTCGGTGGTGAACGCTGTGTCCCATCTCCAGATCATTAATGAAGAGAGATTCCCGGCAGGAAGCACGGGGGAGGAGCGGCAGTTAAATGTTTAAGGTGGAAGGAGTCAAGAAGCAGGTACTGGCTTGCTGGGCTCCAAACAAAGCCAGACCCATTCAAATGTTTGGTGGGTGACTCCTCCTGTGGCTCAGCCAGCAGCTCCTGCAGCCTCCCTGTGACTTCCAGGGGTGTTTGGGGCTACAGGGTTGGGATGTGCCGAGCTGTGACGGCAGGACTGACAGGATGGACAGCTGACACTGCAGTGACTTCTTCCTGGTGTCCCCATCCCTGCTCACTGCCCTTGTCCTCCAGGCTTGCTCTGGTTAGTGCAAGGCCACCCAAAGAGCTCAGGAGGTCATTAACTCCCAACACAAACACACAGAAGTTTCTCCTCAGGCTATTTCCTCTTTCTGTCCCCTTGCTCCTGGTGCCACCAGGCAGCAACGACTGGAAAAGGCTCAGCAGACCCCCCCCCCCCTCCCACTGCTCCACAGCTCTCTGAGCTCCCCTCCCTACATTCCTCCATGCTCAGGGAAGCCAGGAGAGCATCCTGCATGGCTGCTGGCCTTCATCCTCACTAAAAGAGTCAGGAGCAGCTTGTGCAGCCTCTTCCTTAGCACCAGCTTGCTCTGACAGCCCTGATGCCTGCAGGGATAGAAATCGTGGACAGTGGGACCCTCTGAGGGGATGAGCTGCTGAATGTGTCCTGGTCTGACTCGGGTCCTTGGCTTCCACCCTGACACCAGCACTGGTTCATGCTGTCCCACCTGGCTGAGATTGGCACAAGATAGAGTTGCTCCATCAGGGAGTGGGGCTGGGGTCCTGCCCTGGGGTCTCCCCCAGCCTGTGAGGGGGCTGCAGGCCAGGGCAGGATGGGGCAGTGGGGATGGGGATGCCTGGGGCTGTGTTTGGATCCATGCTAGGAGGCAGCCAGGGGCTGTGCATGAGACCAGTGCCTCTGCTGTCACTTGGGGAGCTGGATGTGAATGAAGAGAAAGTGTTTGAGAGGGTCACAGAAGTGCTTATGTAGCTCAGAAAAGAAGATGGAAAGGATAGGATAGGATAGGATATAGGATATAGGATAGGATAGGATAGGATATAGGATATGATATAGGATAGGATAGGATAGGATAGGATAGGATAGGATAGGACAGGACAGGACAGGATAGGATAGGATAGGATATAGGATATAGGATATAGGATAGGATAGGATATAGGATAGGATATAGGATAGGATAGGATAGGATATAGGATATGATATAGGATAGGATAGAATAGGATATAGGATAGGATAGGATATAGGATGGGATATAGGATATGATATAGGATAGGATATAGGATATGATATAGGATAGGATAGGATATAGGATATAGGATAGGATAGGATATAGGATAGGATAGGATATAGGATAGGATATAGGATATAGGATAGGATAGGATATAGGATAGGATAGGATATAGGATAGGATAGGATATAGGATATGATATAGGATAGGATAGGATAGGATAGGATATAGGGCAGGACAGGACAGGACAGGACAGGACAGGATAGGATAGGATAGGACCTACAGTGACCAATGCCTGACCACTTCAGGGATGACCAGAAGCTGCAGTACATTGTTAAGGGCGCTGTCCAAATGCCTCAACACTGACAGGTTTGGGGCATTGACCACCTCTCCAGGAAGCCCATCCCAGTGTCTGACCACCCTCTTGGTAAAGATGCTTCCCAGTGTCCAGCAGAACCCGCCCTCTGTGGAGCTTTGAGCCATCCCAGGCATCCTGTTCCTGGATCCCAAGGAGAAGAGCTCAGCACCTCTGTCTCCATGTCCTCTCCTCAGGAAGCTGCACAGAGCCACGAGGTCACCCCTCAGCTCCCTTCTCTCCGTGTCTTCCAGCCCATCACTAGCTTGGTCCTCCTCCTCTGGACACATTCCAGGGTTTTCCCATCCTTCTCAAATGTTGGGACCCAGAACTGCACACAGTTCCTATGTATAGGATCAGAGTTACAATAAAGTTGTATAAGTTTGACTTAGGATGGGAAAATCAGGAGCTAGAAATGGGATGAGGGACCACAGCCAGCTTGGGAGCTCACGTCAGTAGGTTGGGAAACCTGGAGCACAACTGGGATCCCACACCTGTGGTGCCACCCACGGCTCAGGAAAGACTGGAACCCTGGCAGATCCCGTGGGGGAGCAGCAGTTTGACACGGGAGGGTTCTTCCATCTGGCAGGGAAAAGGAAGAACACATGCCAGAGCTGTTGGCCAACAGAGACATGTGGGACTGGGAAACAGCACATTCTTTACAGGGGAGGTAATTAATTGTTGGAGCCGCTCATTAAGGCATTGGCAGACTCAGTACTGACAGTCACAACTGGGGCTCCAGGCCTTTGCTCTAAGAGGTTTTTCTTCAAATGTGAATCATTTCAGTGCTGTCCTGCATCACCCAATGTTTTCTTCAGTCAGTCCTGAGTTGGCACACTGGGTTGAAGTGTGGCCTTAGGAGCTGGGGAGTTGGAGCTGACCATGGCAGCCCTGCAGGTGTCCCAGCTGGGAGGGCAGGGTCCTCCAGTGATGGCTTCTGGGCAAAGAGATCTTTACTCCAGCTCTAAGTGAGGGAATCCTCTGGAGCTCTTGCTTAGTCCCTGAGTGGTTGCAAGCAAATCCTTACCCAGTAACAGGCTGGGAGAGCTGGGGGTGTCCAGCCTGGAGAAGGGAAGGATCCAGGAAGTAGTTAGAGCCCTTCCAGGGCCCAAAGGGGCTCCAAGAGAGCTGGAGAGGGGCTTGGGACAAGGGCTGGAGGGACAGGATACAGGGAATGGCTTCCCACTGCCAGAGGGCAGGGATGGATGGGAGATTGGGCAGGAATTGTTCCCTGGGAGGGTGGGCAGGGCTGGCACAGGGTGCCCAGAGCAGCTGTGGCAGCCCCTAGATCCCTGGAAGTGTCCAAGGCCAGGCTGGATGGGGCTTGGAGACACCTGGGATAGTGGATCATGTCCCTGCCCATGGCAGGGGTGGCACTGGGTGGGCTTTAAGTCCCTTCCCACCCAGACTGCTCTGGGATCCCATGACAGGTTAGATCTTCTCTCACCTCACTCTCCTGATCACACACAGCAGTTCCCAGTGCCATAGCAGGAACTCTTGGCCACTCAGGCCTGGACTGAGCCTTTCACATTTCTTACAGCTGGCACCAGCAGATTTTGTCTTTACACCGGTGCCCATCGTGTACTTGGAATTCACAGGAATGGGAAAAGCATCTCCCAGTTAACCCCTTCACTTGGCAAGAAAGGTGGGAAAACCAAAATGTTGGTGTTGTTTCGGGGATGCAAGCTGAAGCTGTGCTGGCCCTGCCCGGGCTGTGTGCAGTTAACAGCTTCTGTGTGAGTGTGAACACCCAAGTGCCACTGTGAGGTGACCTGTGCTCCCCCACACCGAGCGGGTGCCAAGAGGCTGCACCTCGCCAAGTGTTTACAGTAATCCTTGGCAGGGACCCAGGGCTCCAACAAAGACATCTGCTAATCTGCAGAGAGGAGCTTTCAGGAAAGAGAAGCTTGAGGGTTTCAGGGAAACTCTGCTCCCAGCCAGGCTCTGCGAGTCACAAACTTGCCTGTCCCGGCTGGAGAAGCACACCTGAGTCTCCCGAGACTGGGATTTGTCTCAGACAGCAGTTCCCAGTAGGTTCCCTCTCTTGGATTAATTATTCTGCAGCACTCGTGGCCTCTGTCCTCATTCCTGGAGCCTCCTGGCTGTGCTGGGATCAAAGGGGATCCTTGTGAGACATCCACGTGGGACCTGAGCCGGGCCAGGAGCTCAGTAACCAAGCAGAGCTGCTCCCTCCTTCCCTCCCTGAATCACGAGGCTGAGGGAAAATGGGACAAGGAATGAGGTGCTGGCAAGAGCCTGGCAGCAGAACAAAGCCTGATCCTGCTGCCATGGAGCTCAGCCACACTGTCCCCATCAGAGCCAGCTGCTAGGTGCTGTACGGAGTTTGGGGCTCACCAAGGTGAGATTTCCTCACATTCCCCCACCTCAATGTGCCAAACCTGGCAGGTGCAGCCCCTCTGCCCCAATTCAAACTCCCTCTTTGGAAATACCCATCCATATTTTTACAGCTCTGAGAGAAATACGCCAATTTCCCAGGAAATGAGCTCAAAATCCAGGCAGCTCTGAAGTTTTAAGGTGCTCAAAATCCAGGCAGATCTGAAGTTTTACGGTGCTCAAAATCCAGGCAGCTCTAAAGTTTTAAGGTGCTCAAAATTCAGACAGATTTGACGTTTTTAAGGGCTTTCCTTCTCTGAAGGGTGCAGTCTGCTTCCTGCACGGTGCCTTGGCAGTCCCATCCCCTGGGCAGAGTCCTGCTTGGACACCATGTCCTTGGAGAGAGGATAAAGCCTTTCCTGCTGAATCCCGGCTGGCTCCTGCACAGCTCCTCTCCCTCTGGAGGAGGGAGGCTCTCAGTGTCAGGCTGGGAAATCACATGCTCGATGGCTTCAACATGAGCTCATTGTTTTTGGAGGAGACCTGGGCGCTGGTTGGGTTTGCTGGTTTGTCAGGCACACACGGATGTGGGGCAGGGGCACGAGTGACCAGGCCTCCCCCAGGCACTGCTGGGTGCAAATACCCAAATGCTCGTTTGCAGCATCAATAATTCCTGCAGAAATGGCTGAGAGGGGCTGGTGGGTGCAGTGCCACTGGGGGATCCCCCCATGGGGGTCACAGGCACCTCTGAGTCTCCCCTGTGCACTTGTCCCCAGACCAGGAGATAGCATGGGGGCAGCACCAGTCCAGGGACAGCCACAGGGAGGGGCTTCAGCTCCAGAAGGTTCTGCTGGGGAGTCCTTGCTCTGATGCCAGTTGGTGCCAAGGTGCTTTGTGAGATGATCATTGATCTACCCCATTAATGGATCTGGTTCAAGCTGCCTCATTAAGGAGCATTTTAATGTCAAAGACCATGAACTGGGGACAGCCCCCCATCCATCTCTGCCCACAGCTCCCAGGGTATGGGATGGGTCTGTCCTCACCTGCTTGAGATGTGACACAGGGAAGCATGTCCAGGACAGCCACCTGCCATCCTTCACCTCTCTCTGCACTAGAGCCATTGTAGTGTCCAGAAATTCAATATCCAGCCATGAAATGAACCTGTAGTAGCTGAATTAGCCCTCCCAGCTCCAGCTGACCTGTGACTGAGAGCTGGAGTGGACACAATCTCAGAAGCTCGGGCAGGTTTTCCAGCACCGTCCTGCCCAAATCTTCCTTAAGGATCACAGAATCATAGAAACGTTTCAGTTGAGAAAGCCCTCTAAGACTGAGTCCAACTGTTCCCCCAGCACTGCCAAGGCCACCACTAACCCATGTCCCCACATGCCACATTCACAAGCCTTTTAAGTCACTCCAGGCATGGTGACTCTGTCCCTGCCCTGGGCAGGCTGTACCAGGGCTGGACAACTTTTCATGGTGAATATTTCCCCAACATCCAACCTGACCCTTCCCTGGCACAACTTGAGGCTGTTTCTTTTTGTCCTGTCCCTGTTCCCTGGGAGCAGAGCCTGACCCCCCTGGCTGTCCCCTCCTGCCAGGGAGCTGTGCAGAGCCACAAGGGCCCCCCTGAGCCTCCTTTTCTCCAGGCTGAGCCCCTCCAGCTCCTTTAGCTGCTCCTGGTGCTCCAGACCCTTCCCCAGTTCTGTTCTTTCTCTGAAATGCTTTCCCTGGAAGGTGAACCCTCCACAGTTCTTTGAGGAAATCTCAAGGTATCCGTTGGACAAATCCTTGTGCCACGTGCAGGTTGGAATGGCCACAGCACAGGTGATTCAAGGGTCAGACTCCCAGACCAGCTCATGAATTGGACACACCCTGGTGGATGATGCTGCAGGAAGGTGGGAAGAGGATGCATGCTAATGGCTGCAGCTGTTTGCAGGAACCTTTCACTCTTAACTGGACACATACAGACCTGGTAACAGAGATGCTGTTCCCAGTGCCCAGGAGCTGAGGGCACAGTCCTAAAAATGGCATCACTGGCAGAAGTGATCTTTGAATTTTTGCAAATCACCTGTGCAGCTTTGGTGAGACAGGCAGCCAAATTCTGCATCCTGCTGAGGGAACATGGGACATGTGGCTCCAGGTGACACAGCCCTGTCCAGGCTCCTTTCCCAGCTGTCTACAAATGCCTCTGGAGGGGGGGAGAATGAGTGTCCTGTGAGCAGGAGGGGATAAAAGAGTCTCCTCAGACCTGTTTTTCTTAAGGAAGACATTGATTTCTTATTTTTTAGAAGTGATTTTTTAAAGTGTGCATTTACATTAAAAAAAAAGAGAAGAACCTTTTCCTTAACCTCACAGGGCAGGAGCTGCTTCTCTCTAATACAAGAGTGTCTGCTCTTATCTATGACAATTCTTTGATCTGTTAAGACTTGTCTGAGCCTGGTGCACAGGGAACAGAATCAGGTCCCCGTCTAAACTTGGCAAAGCAGCAGCTTTTCCCCGTGATGTTGCAAGAGCATCTTGGGATCCCGTTGATGAATGAGCTCTTTTTATGTCTGGTGTTACATGAGCCAAACCGGAGAGTTTGTCTCTGAGTCACACCAGTGACAGTGTAACACGACACGGGTGGGGAGGGGACACAACCGTGAGCTTATCCTGTGCTGCAAGTCCATGTTGTGGCAGGAGCCCTTTATTTTAATGCAGGAATTGCTGTGGGAGATGGTCAAGCTGAGACAGACACTTAATTTTGGTTCACTGATGGAGTTGAAGTGGATTCGATGAGCCTTTCCTGCTCCTTGTGCCAGCCTGGATTTGCCTCCTGCCTCCTCCTGGCTGTTGGCACTGGTGTTTCTGTATTTTATTGTTAAAATAAATGTCCTGTAACAGGGGAATCTCCACTGGAGAACACGATCGAGTCACTGCTTAACCTTTTCTTAGTTAAACTCACTCTAGAATCATAGGATGGTTTGGCTGGAAGGGACCCTAAAGATCATCTTGTCCCCACTCCCTGCCATGGGCAGCGACACCTTCCACTCCTGCCTTGAGCACTTCCAGGGCTGTGGCAGCCACAGCTGCTCTGGGCACCCTGTGCCAGGGCCTCCCCACTGATTCCACCCCAATATCCCATCTACCCTGAGAGAGGGAAGCCATTCTCCCTTGTCCTGTCAATCCAGGCCCCTGCCCAAAGGCCCTCTCCAGCTCTCCTGGAGACTCTTTAGGCACTGGAGGGGGCTGAGGTCTCCCTGGAGCTTCCTCTTCTCCAGGCTGAACACCCCCAGCTCTCCCAGCCTGGCTCCATACTTGAAGACTTCAGATTTGTAACAGTCTGAGCTGACTCTCTGCTGCATTTATTAAGTAACCAACAATCCAGGCAACCTCCCAAAGACAGATGGAAATATTTTGCTGACCAAGAACTCCCTGGGGAGAGGAGGAGTGTCTAACCAGAAGGACATGGGTTTAGGACAGCAGAAGCCCTGGAATGGGCTGCTTTAGCCCTGGGGCCAACAGAGTGTGAATTTGTTTGTCTGGAGACCCAGCAGATTCACCACGGGGGTCCTTGTTGTGTTTTTCCAGCCCATTACTCTTTTGTTGCTCTTGCTACTGGGTTTCTTGGGTGAGCAGCACAGCCTGTGAACACAAACACCCTGGCTTTGCAAAGCTGGGAACAGAGGGAAAGGTGCAGCTTCACCTGAGTGAAGGTCATGGAATCACCTCTCTGGTGCACACACTGCTCCCACCCCCAGCTCTCACCTGTGCTACCAACGTCACTGGCACAATGTCACACATGAGCTCTGGAGAGCAAGGAGAGGAATCAAAAGGTTCCAAAGGCTGAGACATCACATCCACCTGGCTGTGCTGAAACATGCCTGGGATGTGCCATGGAATCATGGAAAGATTGGGGTGGGAAGGCACCTCTGCAGGTCATGGCGTGGGCTTTGCATGGACAGATTTTGGCAGTGAGGGGCCACAGGGGTGGCTTCTGTGAGAACCCGCTGGAAGCCTCCCCCATGTCCAGCAGAGCCAATGCCAGAGGGCTCCTTGTGGCCAAGGCTGAGCCCAGTAATGATGGTGGCAGCACCTCTGGGAAAACAGAGTTAAGAAGCAGGGAAAAAATATCCACCTGCAGAACAGCAGCCAGAGAGGAGTGGGAACATGTGAGAGGAACAGCTCGGCAGACCCCCAGGTCAAAGGAGAAGGAGGAGCAGGAACTGCTCCAAGGCTCCAGATCTGAGATTCCTCTGCAGCCCATGGTGAAGCTTGTGGTGGGGCAGCTGTGCCCACGCAGCCCACAGAGGGCATGAGGGTGCAGGGATGCACCTGCAGCCCCTGGAGGAGCCCAGGCTGGAGCAGGGGGATGCCCAAGAGAAGCCCTGTGTAAAGCCCATGCAGGAGCAGGGTCCTGGCAGGGACCTGTGGCCCTGTGGACAGCAGAGCCACAGAGGAGCAGCTTTCCTGCCAGGACTTGTGACCTTTGAGGAGACCCACACTGGAGCAGCTGGCTCCTGAAGGACTGACCCTGTGGAAAGGGACCTTCACTGGAGCAGTTTGTGAAGAACTGCAGCTTGTGGAAAGGATTCATGCTGGAGACATTCCTGTAGGATTGTCTCCTGTGTGAGCAATCTTGCCCCTGAGGAGGAGGAAGGAGCAGGAGAAGCAATGTGTGATGACCTGACTGTAACCCCCACTCCCCATCCCCCTGCACTGCTGGAGGGGAGGAGATGGAGAATTGAGGAGTGAAGTTGAGCCTGAGAAGAAGGGATTGGTGAGGGGAAGATGCTTTATGATTTGGCTTTATTTCCGATTTGATTTGTAACAAACTCATTTCCCCAAGTCGAGTCTGTTTTGCCCATGATGGTCCTTGCTGAGTGACCCCTCCCTGTCCTCATCTCCACCCATGAGCCTTTAGCTCTATTTTCTCTCTCCTGTCCAGCTGAGGGGAGCAACGGAGTGGCTTTGGGGGCACCCAGTGTCCAGCCAAGGGCCAACCCACCACAGGCAGGATCCAACCCCCTGAAAAGAGCAGGGACAACTTCAACTGCATGAGAATCATGGAACAGAATCATGGAATAGTTTCAGTGGGAAGGGACCTTAAACACCACCCAGTTCTACCCCCCTGCCACGAGCAGGGACACCTTCCACTATCCCAGGTGGCTCCAAGCCCTGTCCAACCTTGGACATTTCCAGGGATGGAGCAGCCCCAGCTTCCCCTGGCACTCCTGTGCTGCAGGAGCCCGGGTGTGGGGCAGTGGGAGCCCAGGTGTAGGCAGGCACTCCCAGAGGAGCAACCACAGGGAGGTGGCTCCATGTTACCTTTGCCATTTAGCTGAATCTCCTCTTTATCTCCCTAGGGATCCCACCTCCAGACGGAATCCCCATCCCACAGGATGCTTTGCTATTTTGACTGGATTATTATATAATTCCCTTTAAAGCATCACATGCATTTTTCTGTTGGATTAATACCAAATATCTGATGGAAGTTTTAGCCCATTTCCATTTTTACACGTTTTTTAAAGTCTAGTTCAATTTCATTAGAAATTCCAGTCTCTGACACTTGATTTATCTTAATAAACTCCCAAAGCCAAGGCTGAGCTGGCTGCTACTGCTGGAGAACTGCTGCTCTAGGGGTCTGTGTAAAACTGACTTTGTGCCATGCCCCTGCTCCATCCTGGGCTCTGGCTGACCAGGCTTCTGCTGAATTGCTCTTACCAGGATTTACTGTCACAGCAGCTGAAGGTGCCTCACAGGCCCTGCATTTCTCAGCCCAGATAATGCTGCCTGTAAGCTCACAGGCTCTTTGGTGAAGGGACATTTTCAGTGTTAAGAAAGCAAAGATTCTCCAGGTGTTGGGTTTTGCAACCCAGTATTAATTGTGGTTCTGCCTTCAGCCCTGATGGATCTGTCTGTGGATATCTCCCCAGTGACCCCACATCTTGCTGTCAAGCCTGGTGAAGGAAATCGTTCTCCTTTTTAGGCTTGAGAAGAAATGGATTCTTGTAGGCTCCTGCAGATGGGATTACTTTGGAGATGCTGCCTGTGTTTCATGCCCGGCTCTGGGCCTCTGGATGTATTTCTCTCCATCTCTCTTCACACATGACAGCAGAAACGAGGACCATGCCTCCTCATTTCTGGGAGCTGGGCTCCCTCCATCAAGATCATCCTTCTCCTGGGAAGTTAAAAATTAATCACAAAGAGTTAAAGCTCTGAGGTTTGTGAGGGCATTCTGTCTATGGGCAGGGAGGTCACTGGGAAATATGGGGAGGGAGGGAGGGAGGGATGGATGGATGGATGGATGGATGGATGGATGGATGGTGGATGGATGGACCTACCAGCAGAGTTGTGGGAGAGAGAACACCTGAGAGAACACCAAGGGAGGTGTCACTGGACTAAGGAGCTGTGTGGGAGGCTGGGGACATCAGGAGAGGCACAGAATACCCAGAGTCAACACTGACTCAAGCTCTGGAGCTGGAATGTCTCTACCAGGACTGTAACTGGGAGGAAGGGAAAAGCCTCTGCCCTGTTTTTTTTCTGTTTCTCATTAGCCGTTCCCACCACTGATGAGAAACAGGAGAAAATTTGTGAGTATTTCCAACATTTTCTCGTATTTCCAATCAGAGAAAATTAATGACTGGCATTAGAACTGTAAACGGTGCTAGTGAGGTCCCAGGTGGTGGCAGAGGTGTTCAGGGAGGTGACAGCCTGGAGTGGGGCGGGAACTTGGGAACGGGATGTAGCAGCCAGGTAAAGAAATCTGCTCGGAGCATACTGAGCATGGCAGCTCCACGTCCCTTCTGCAGCTCCGGGGGGCCTTGGAGGAGGCTGTGGGCAGGGGAACACGGAGATGTGCCGACCTCCTCACAAGGCAGGGGCTCAGCACCGGGCAGAAACGGCGGGGAAGTGCCTCACACAGACAGCAGCTGCTGGGGTTCAGCTGAGACCATCTGAATGCCTGTCAGAGCAAAGAGCTGCTCGGCTGCTCGGGATTTCAGACGGTTCAAGTGGAGGCCAGAGGCTGGGATGAAAGGGGACATTCCAGAAGGGAGGCTGCACAACAGCAGCTGCCGACAGCTGAGCCCCCGCAGGGCTCCCTGTGCCGGCGCTCTCGGGATTTCCTCTGCTCCTGTTCCACTCCGCTGGGGCCGTGCCCGGCGCAGGGAGCGCCTTCTGCTGCCCACCCTGTGTGAGGGCTCGGAGCACCGCAGCCTCGCAGGAAGCTGAGCAGGGATTCCAGGAGCCTGGGGCAGGTTTCCCCGACAAGGTGAGAGGCTGTGCGCAGGCAGGGGATCCCGCACACCTGGCAGACACGGAACTCGGGATGTTTTGCGACAAGATCCCACATTCTGGCACTCGAGAGCGACTGCAGAGCTGGAATGCCTGGAGCTGTGGGGGCTCAGTCCCACGCTGTTTGTCCATCTGAGATTTGTTCCAAAGCCCACATCTGCAGTGCTGGGAGCAGAGGGGTTCCCAACGCCCTGCCCTGGAGCCAGCCCTGCTGCTTCACCACAGTGTGAGCAGGGGATGAGGGCTGAGCTCAGCCTGACCGGGAAGGGAACAGCAGTGAGAGGGACGGTGGGCTCTGGTCACGGTGCCTAAAGCCCCAGCCCAGGGCAGCCCCCCAGCCCTGCCCACAGACACAGCTGGCTCTGACACCCAGGTCACCCCACACTGCCCAAAGCTGCCTCCCTCAGCCCCTGGGCTGGGGCTTTGCTCCAGGTAACACCAGCCCTGCTCACCTGTCCCTGGGATCCTGTCAACCACAGAATCCCAGAATGGCTGGGATTGAAAAGGACCTAAAACACCACCCAGTCCCATCCCTGCCAAGGGCAGGGACACCTTCCACTGTCCCAGGTGGCTCCAAGCCCTGTCCAACCTGGCCTTGGACACTTCCAGGGATCCAGGGGCAGCCACAGATGCTCTGGGCACCCTGTGCCAGGGCCTCAGCACCCTCACAGGGAGAAATTCCTTGCCAGTACCCACCTATCCCTGCCCCCTGGCAGTGGGAAGCTACTCCCCCTTGTCCTGTCCATCCAAGCCATTATCCCAAGTCCCTCTCCAGGTCTCTTGGAGACCCTTTGGGCACTGGAAGGGGCTCTGAGGTCTCCCTGGAGCCTTCTCTTCAGGCTGAACCACAGCTCTCTCAGCCTGTCCTCACAGGAGAGGTGTTCCAGCCCTTGGCTTCATTGTCCAGCAAGAATCAGTCCCAGTATGATGACAAACTCTTGCCTAAGATGCAGGAGCACAGATGTGATGTTGCTCACCTTCCTGCCCTCCCTCTGGGCTGAGGAAGGAGAGAAATGGATATGAAAATGGTAATTTATTCATATATTGTGTCGTTATTTGTCATATGTATTCATATTAAAAATCATCATATTTGGACATATATATGGTCATATTATTCATATAAGTGACCATTTATTCATGTATTATAGTTCTCTGGGAGGTTGGATGGGGCTTGGAGCTACCTGGGGTAGTGGGAGGTGTCTGCCCATGGCAGGGGGGTGGAATGAGATGGTTTTTAAGGTGCCTTCCAATACAAACCACTCCATGGTTCTATGATTTATTGCAATTTGGGCAAGAGGAAACTTTGAAACCCAAGTAAGCCACTCTGTGTCCTCATCCTGTGGCCTTTAAAAATTACTAACTGGATTAATTCTTGCAATCAAATGTGCCTCTACCCAGCCTGCCCAGTGAGTGCTGTGCTCTGCTGTGGAAGGAACAAGCCAGATGCAGGGAATAAACCCAGTGCTGTCCAACACGAGGGGCCCTGCAAAACTGGGAGGCTGCAGCCAGGTAAGGATCAGTCTCTTCTCCCAGGTAATAAGAGGAATGGCCTCAGGTTTTGCAAGGGGAGGTTTAGGTTGGATATTAGGGAAAAGCTATTCCCAGAAAGGGTTGTCCAGCCTTGGCACAGCCTGCCCAGGACAGTGGTGGAGTCACCATCCCTGGAGTGTTCAAAAAGTGTGTGGATGTGACACTTCATGCCATGGTTTAGTGGTGACCACGGCAGTGGTGTGGGGTTGATAGTTGGACTTGATGATCCTAAAGGTCTTTTCTGACATGAATGATCCTGTGATTTTGTGAAGTGCTGCCATAACCCTGCAGTGGAAGCTCAGCCACCAGCTCACTCAGCTGAAACATAAAGCCAAATTCCTTTCTCCAGGTGTCTTGCTTGCAACAAGCTGTGGGTTATTTTGGAATGACCTGCACACCTCAGCCTGGAATGCCAGCAAGCCAGGGTGGCTTTTGGACCCTGCCTGGCACTTCTCAGCTCGGCTGCATGTGACATTAACAGCAAACTTTTTATCTGCTCATGGTGAAACCCCAGCGGGATGTGACCAGAGTAGCTATCTGTGGACAAAATCCTCTTTGGACACAGAGCAAACCTGCAGGGAATGTCAGTGCTGGCCCCTCCTGAAATACTCCACGGAGTATGAAAACTCCATAAATACTGTGCACAGGAATCACCACTGACTTCCATCCCTGATCTCTTCAGCAAAGACAAAGTCCCTTGAGATGCTGGTCACAAAATCCAGCACACTTTTCCCTCCCTAAGGGATGGAAACGTAGATCCAAGTGATAATAAGAAAAGGTTGTAGCTGGGACATATTTTTGACAAATGACTACAAAGAGTTCAGTTAGAACCAGCTCCCTGGGAGGAAGGTATTGCTCATTTTGGATTAAGAGTCACCAGTTAAACCAAAGAGTATTCAACCAAATAGAAATACCAACCTCTTGACTTCTCACAATTCACCAGCCTGATCTCTACAAACTATATATTAACAATTACTTTTCAAAAAGCAGTATTTGAATTTTTCACTTACTGCTTAATTATCAGAGCTGGGGCTTAAATAGAAAACCACCAGAGGTCTATCGTAATATTCTGACAAAGATTTGGGGATTATTCTCTAATATATTCCTAAATATCTGAGGTGAGTTACATCTGTTTCTGATGCAACCTGTGACTCGCAGAAAAGTGACTTTTAGGGAGCTGAGTTTGGAAAGTCTTTAAGGAATGATCACAATCAGAGAAATCCTGTAATCTACAAGAAAAAGAACATTCAAATTTCCTTAAACTGAGCACCCACGACCCCAAATCAGAGGCTACTTTTAATAATCCCAGCTTTGTCTTCCCAGTGCTCATTTCCTCTTTGATAAGGGCAGTGCCGGTGCCTCTGCAGCAGAACCTGATCCAGAAGACTCAGCTCCACACAAGCCGATCAGAGGAGCACTGAAATCCCCAGCTGAGCTCGCAGCAGAGAGGGAAAATTGATGTTTAGTGATCCCCCTGGCCATAAATGAGCACCCAGGAGGAGCTGTGGCCCCGCTCCCCGCGGCTCCCGGCAGGCCAGGCAGCGGGGGAGCCGTGCCGTGTGTTTCCTGGCGGTAGCCCCGCCGTGTGTTTCCTGGCGATAGCCCCGCTCCGAGAGCCGAAAGCAGAACTGAATCACAAACACAAGCGCCCGGATTGTGCTTTGGCAAAGACAAGAGGAAGCTGTGCACAGCGTATCCCTGCAGGGCCAGGCTCTGATTAATTGGAACTGCTTGGCATTCAGAAGAGCTGATGAAAAACTTTGGGAAGCCATTGAGGCATTTTCACTGGCACAAGCACTTGGGAGGGATCACATCTATGTCATGTAACTGAGATTAGAATCAGAATCAAACCCATTCTACAAAGGCCTGAATTTGTTTAGTTTTCATATCCCCCACCCCAGGGAGATGAAATCAGCCCATTTCTAATGCTAGGATTCATTTCTCTTAAAAAGCCATGAGTATCCCAAGACATTCTCTCACAGAATCGTGGAATATCCCAAGTTGGAAGGGACCCCCAAGGATCATCCAGTCCCACCCCTGGCCCTGCACAGACACCCCAACAATCCCCCCCGTGCATCCCTGGCAGGGCTGTGCAAACACTCTGGTGTTGGGGCTGCAACCATTTCCTGGGGAACTTGGGCAGTGCCCAGCACCCTGTGGGAGGAAGAAGCTTCTCCTGATCTCTGACCTAAACCTCCCAGACACACCTTCACATCAACCCTTTCTGCAAAGTCTTTTAACCCTCAGACAAACACTCACATGCCAACATCAAACACTTCTAAAACCTTGAGCTGCATTACCTGCAGAGGAGCAGCAGCAGCACTGGGCTGCTCTGATAATCATGCTCTTGACTTGCCCTGACACACACCTTGCTTGAGGTGAGGTGATGCAAGGGGATGAGATAAGATGACCCACTTATTTTAACATCTACCCATCTAGGTGACTTCAGCTCTTTCTCAATAAGATACAAACATTACAAACCTATGCCCATTGAGACATATGTATACAGAGAGACAGAGAGGATATTTATATATTTCTATAGTATATTTATAAAACATCAGCACCCAGAATTTCAGTCAGTGCACCCTACAGAGCCTAATGATAGAATTTCTACTATATATCTTTGTTCTATGTATGTATGTATGTATGTATGTATGTATGTATCTATCTATCTATCTATCTATCTATCTATCTATCTATCTATCTCATATATATATATGATCTTTAAGGTCCCTTCCAAGAAAGAAATTGTTCCCTGTGGGAGGCCCTGGCACAAGATGCCTGGCACAGAGAAGCTGTGGCTGCCCCTGGATCCCTGGAAGTGTCTGAGGCCAGGCTGGACAGCACCATGGGATAGTAAAAGATGTCCCTGTACATGGCAGGATGTGGGGCTGGATGGGCTTTCCATCGTATTTTGGGTTTCCACCCCAGACCATTCCATGATATATATACACAACATGTAAAGAACAAGAGAAAAGCAGTTACCATTTGTTTTATATGGAAATGAAACCAAGGAACTAAGAAATTTGTCAAGGATCATAAATCAGTTGCAGAATCAGATATTAAAGCAAACTAACATAAGTACTTCTTTGGTTTGGACAGGAAAGTGCTCCGAGATCAGTTGATAAGAGTGGAATAAAGCACTAATATTCCTAAAGCAACATCTTCCCTCTGTGATGTCCCAACAGCTGGAACAAGTGAGTTTTTCCAGTCTAACTCCAGTAACTCTGTGTGCAATTCCCCTCCCGTTTCCTGTCCAGCAGCCCAGAGCAGCTCTCAGGCTGCAACATGAGTCTGTCCCGCAGGCTCCCTACCTTGTGCTCCCTCAAGGGTTAAGGAGTTTGCAAGTTACAAAGCCCGCTGTGTCTGTGTGGGAGTAAATGTCATATCCCACTGCACAGGGTATTTATAGCACAGCACGATTTGGGAAGTGAAACTTTTCAATGGTGAAGTTTTCAAGCAGTTGCTTCAGGATGAAGTTCTGAAGAACGCAACGACTGAGAACCCGCTTGTCCCTCTGGCTCGAGGTGGCTCCAAACGTCACAATGGGAGCAGCTGGGTCTGCATGGGGCCACCTCGGGTCTGAGGGTTCCAGTGCCCACTCACAGGGAGGGTTTGTGCAGCAGCCACATCAATCCCATGTCCCCACTGGGGGATGGAGTTCTGCTCTGTCACCATCACCACAGTACTGGTGGAGGAGCTCTTCCCACGGCGACGGTTCCCAGTGCTCCCTGTGAGGGTCACCCTCCACACAGATTCTCCAGTGTAGCTGCCATGGCCAGACACCAAACTCCAACACAACCTGAAGGAGGCGAGACCTTGACCCAAGAACAGAGACTCTGGGAATGCCAGCACATAAGGCATGGTGGCCCCCACCCCTCCTGTGCTCCAAGCTCAGCAGCACCAATGAGGGCTGGACCTCAGGTTCTAGGAGGGGGATTCGGACAAGAGAGCAGGGACTGGAGTGGCAGGGGGAAAAAGTGGTCAGAATTCTCCTTTGTTAAAATGGTGACATGTCACTGGGGTTGGTGGGATGATGCTGGAGATGAGCCAAGGTGGAATGAGCTGTCTCCATCTCTGGATCCAGACTGAAGCTGCCAAAGCCCTGCCCAGCTCAGTCCTTGTACTGTAACACACTGCTCTTGGCTCAAACACATCCAATGAACACCAAATGTGGAGTAACAGATCAAGAACTCCAGCTAAGAGTTTTTCCTGACCAGTGGTCCCAGAGTGGATCATCATAATCAATCCAGGCAGGAACAAAAGGTTTCTGTGAGGCCGTGGGTGCTCTCTGATCTGGAACTGCAATCACAGAAGTAGGTCTTGACACTGCTGGGGCACCCAAAAGGAGGACACTGCATATTTCGCAGCAATTATTAATGCAGCTATTTGTGCTAACTCTCCAAACCAAGTATAGATACGCCCTGTGCTATTTCCATAAACAGCAGCCCAGCTGTATTTACTTTCTCTCCATGTGTGCTGGTGCTCAGAGCTACTTGTGGGTTTGATTGCCACAACAAAAACCCAAGGTGGCCCATGGAACCAGGACAGAGGGGCAGAGCGGAGCCGGGAGGGGCAGAGCGGAGCCGGGAGGGGCAGAGCGGAGCCGGGAGGGGCAGAGCGGAGCCGGGCCCAGCGCTGCCCCTGCCCCGGTGGGTGGGAGAGGCGGAGCTCTCACCCTGCTCCAGGCGCTGCTGGGGCTGCAGACGTGTCGGGAGCTCCGAGTGACCAGGACGGGCTCCTGCTACTCCCACCTGAAGAGCTCTTCCCATCTCTGAGCTGTACCTGTGCTGTGACCGTGGCTCGCTGACTGCAGCATCATTGTTACACCAATCAAACTTCATTCATGCCTTCAAGACACTCTTTACAGCTCCAAGAGTGACAAATTTCTCTGCCAGTAACACTGAGACCATTGATTTATTTTGCACAATTTAATCACAAGAGAAAAGCAGAGTGTTCTGGATTTCAGTGTTGAACCTGGGCTTGTGACAAGCTCCACATGTGCTTTTCTCAGTCCTGTCCACCTCCTGTCCTCCTTCCCAACAACTACAGAACATAACTCCAATGGCAAGTGTGGCTTGTTCAAACCCACACCATGGGTATTAAGGTCTTTTATATTTTGTCAAAAGCCTTGTTTGCTTTTCCATCCACTGTGATAAAAATATCAAGGTCATAACCACCCCTAAATGCAACACCACAATCACCTCAACTACTCTGGCAAAAATAACCTCAGACTTCTAAAGGCAAACTACGTCAAATGTTGTGACCAGCTATTATCACAACTCCTGCCTCACTTCTTTCAGCTTGAATTAGGAAGCAATGCTCCCCTGGGAGGGAGGTGAGGCCCTGGCACAGGGTGCCCAGAGCAGCTGTGGCTGCCTCTGGATCCTTGGAAGTGTCCAAGGCCAGGTTGGACAGGGCTTGGAGCAGCCTGGGATAGTGGAAGGTGTCCCTGCCCATGGCAGAGGAACTTTCAGGTCCCTTCCCACCCAAACCAGTCTGTGACTCTATAAGGATGATTCTTTACTCAGAGATGTTGGAGGTTGCATGGATCCCAGGCTCTGTGACTCTAACACACTCTGCCCAAACATGACAGCGCACAGAACATGAACCCCAAACTCAACTCCCTCCATACACTCAACAAGAGCTGCTCCAGGGAGGACTGAAAACCACCTTCATCCACTGGCTGTCTCCTTGGAGGGCTGACCTGATGATAGCAACCCCACTCTCCATATTTTCCATGAACACTTTAACCAATTCCACAAGTTCTGGAGTAACCTGCAGAAAATCCTGTCAACTACAACATATGACAGTGACCTCCTGTGATGGGTTCTGTTGAACTGTTCAGGGTCATACCCAGAGATAAACAGGCAGCACGGGGCTGTTCTGCAACACAGCACAGAACCACACAACCCTTCTGGTTGGAAACGACCTCTAAGATCATTGAGTGCAATCACTCCATCACCTGACACAGCAGTAAGAAAGAGCTGTTGGGAATTAAAAGTTCTGTCCAAACTATGCAAGGAGTTTGAGCACGAGGCCCCTGTGACAGAGGCAGTGTGAGTGCTGAAGGTGAGGGGTGTAGGGTCGTGCCACTGCCCATCCCAAGGCTGCTCCAAGCACCATCCCTGGGGTTCTCACACACACAGACTCTGCCAGAGCCCTGAATCATTCCCTGCTCGTGTGTCACACATGGAGTCCAAATCCAAAAGGAATAAGCACTGGAAGAAATTCTTCCCTGCAAGGGCAGTGAGGGCCTGGCACAGGGTGCCCAGAGCAGCTGTGGCTGCCCCTGGATCCCTGGCAGTGCCCAAGGCCAGGCTGGATGGGGCTGGGAGCAGCCTGGGACAGTGGGAGGTGTCCCTGCCATGGCAGGGGGTGGCATTGGATGAGCTTTAGGGTCTCTTCCAATCAACTCCATTCCATGTTTCTTTGATTCTCTAAGTGCATCAGAATCCTTTCTTGAAAGCTCTGAAACTACCTCCGAAATGATCTATTTCCCATGGCTCCCCCACCTCACTGAGTCAAGGACCGAGTCACCCACACCCACCCCTTCCTTTAGTGTCAAAGCAAAACATAACCGTACTTGGGCAAAGTATAACCCGAATAATGAAGTGTTTACTGGGGAGATCAGAGTTATCATAAACTTTTACTGCTCGAAAATCTCCCCACAGAAGGTCTGATACCTCCCACTCCCCATCACCGGGAGGAGCGCCGGCATGGGGGGACACACTCCTGCGGCCCTTCCCTTGCCATTTCACCGGAAAGGGCGATGGAGTCTTAGACAAGGAAAAAAAAAACCAGTAGAAAGTCTCAGCTTCCGGAGGCAATGGCAACGTAATGGGCGAGTCTCTGGAGCAGCTGCTGACAGGGAAAACGCGCTACTGCGGCACCGAGGTACCTCCGAGGTGACTCCGAGGTGATCTCAACACGTCTGTCGCCCTCTGCCCGAAGGAACCGAGGGACCCTGCGGGACCCGGCACCGGCAAGTCACGACCAACATGGCGGGCGATCGTGAGGGAACCGGCGGCCGCTCCCAGCCCCGCCCCCCGTGGCCGAACACGCATGCGCAGCGCGACGCCGGCCGGAGAAGCGGCGGGGCGGGGCCTACTTGGGGAAGCCCCGCCCACTTCTGGGAAATCCACCCGGCCGGGGTCGCGCTGGGGGACGGAGCCAAGGCATGGACCGCGCGGTGATTGGGTGCGGCGGGGCGAGGGGCGGGGTCACTCGGCGACGCGGAGCGGTGATTGGCTGTGCGGGGACAGAGGGCGGGGCCGTCGCTGGGTGCCGCCTGTCAGTGAGCGGGAGCTGTCGAGGAGGCCTGAGGGGCCGCGCCGGGCTGTGCCGGCCGAGCTGAGCGGAATCGGGCCGGGCTGGACCGGGCTGAGCCGAGCCGAGCCGAGCCGAGCTGAGCTGTGTCGTGCCGTGCCGTGCCGGAGCGGTAGGTGCGGGCCCGGCCACCGCCGCGGAGGTGGGATCCGGGTCCAGGGCGCGGCGTTCGGTCCGGGAGCCGCGGGGTGCATCTGCCCGGTAGGGCCTGGCTGAGCTTCCGCGGCTGCCGGCGGGAGCAGCGTGTGAGGAGCCCTGGCCCAGCCGGGGGGGTCCGAGCCGCTGATGGGCTCTCCGGGCCCTGCCGCAGCCGCTCCCGCCGCAGCGCTCTGTGTGTGTGTGTGTGTGTGTGTGTGTGTGTGTGTGTGTGTGTGTTCGAGGCGTGGATGTCACGGCGCTGCCCGGCACCTTCTCGAGTCTGCGGCTCCTGGTGCCCCGAGCTCCCGGTGCCCTGGGCAGCCCGACTTTCTGATCTCCTGGTGCGCCTGAGTTCCCTGAGCTCCCGATTCCCCGGGCTCCCGGTGCAGGGACTTCATTGATCCCTGGCCCTGGAGAGGGGAGAAGGAGGCAGGGATTAGCTCAGCTCATCACAGTACAACCGATCCACGCCTTAATTCACCTGAACCACCAGGTCCTTTTCTCTCTGAGCGTCTCTTGGACACAAGTAAATGCCTGATTATTATTTTTTTGAGGTCAAAATGTTTGTTTGCTGATTACTAAGTTGCTGCTGTGGCTGATCTCAGATGCTTTCTGTCAGCTCTAACTGGTTACATTGGAAATGCGCGTTGAGTGCTCCGCACATGTACGGCTCAGCAGTCTGAAACCAGCACCTATAAACAAAGTCTGAATTTCTTTTTCGACTGGCTTTCTAAACACTTTTATGAGTAATAACTCGCACTTCTGTGCTGTGACATTAGTGATAAGAATAGCTGAATTGAGTGTGTCTGTAGTGAGCTGCTTTATTGCATTTTACCTCAGTTGAAATCTGTTATTGGCACGGCCACCGGATTCCTTGGGAATGAGTCACTTGCTATTAACTATTAAATTTTAACTGTATTAAGAGACTGAATCTTGTAGAGGGCTGTGAAGGAGCATAATAAACAAACATAACTGAAAACCTGAAGGGTTTGTGGGAGCTGATCCAACACCACTGGAGTTAATGAACTTCAAGTTAATGAGTCTGTCCCGAGTCTTCTTTCTGTGTTAAATGGGAGAGAGTAGAGCTGAGCTGTTGTAGCAGTGATGAGGTGCTGAATTATTATTATTATTATAATTGCCAAGAAGATGGAGGCAAAGTGACCATAAATCAGCTCTCCTTCTGTGACTTTTGAACTTTGCTGGCAAGTGTCAAATGTGTTGGTGGAGACAGAGGGTTGGAGGCCTGGAGGACAGAAAGATTTCCAGGTTCTGAGGTGAGCAGCTGGCTGGGAGTAGAAGAGCCCTGAGTTAGGAAAGGGTCTGGAGATGCTGGGAGGGAGAGATGAGGATGCATGGAGGGACCAGGAGGAGGGAGAGACACATGGGAATTGTGTCTGTAGGAGACTGGGATTTGCTGATCATGGTTTAATGACTTAGTGATCAGGGCCCTGCCTTGTCTTGCCTAAAGGCAGTTCTGTACCACAGTTCATGTGGGAGTTTGTCTCTTGAGAGTCTGCTCAGGCTGGACAGTTAGAAATCGTCCCAATCAGTTCATATTTTGACTTTATAGTGTGAAGTCATCACAACTGAATTGGCAGGACCAATCATAAATTAAGATCGTGTAGAACTGCTTCCATCCGTACTAAATTTAACTAAACTTTTGGGTTGGTTTTGCCTGGCATCCCAGCCTTACTGCTCCCCCATAGATTTACAGGGATTTTATAAATATGATTGAAATGTAAAGCTGCAAAACAGTGTAAAGTAACAACTGGTGACAGCCTGGCTCCACCTGCTTGGGCAGATTGATATTCAGGTGTGTCTGTGGTGGTTGCTGAAAGTTATCCCTGTAGGTGCTTTCTTGTATCATTTTGTTGGAGTTTAGGAAATAACTTCACAAATGGGTTGTCAAAGCCAGGATGTTGTTAAGCAGTGGCCTGAGAGCCACTGTGTGAGGAAACAAATCCTTATCAGGCTGAAGTTTGTTCTGATTATTCCTGTTCTCCTTTACAAAGAGGTTGGGAAAAACCAGCCCTTCTTTGAGTGAATGGGCTTGTGGTGCTGTTTGTAAACACTGGGCAAGTGGTGGTGTTCATATTTTTGTTCAGCAACATGAAAAGAGTTGTTCAGGGGTGAGCTGTGCTTGGGCCATCCTCGAGGAAATGAGGATAAAGGTGTGTGGGGGTGCTTTTAGAAATCTGCTCATAATTAAACCCAGCCAAATATTTCCCTGTAGATTTTGTAACCAAACTATTGCAATATCATAATGTCTGGCAACTATAAAACAACTGAGGCTCATTATCCTGCTGTTTACAGTAAGCAGCACCAGTGGCTGAAGCGGGATTTGGGAGTATTTACTATCAAACCACTTTAAAGAACATGTTTACACACTGCCTATCGTTTGTAATGTGACATGATCCTCCACAGGGCTGATAGTGCAGTGCTTCAAACAGGGAGTTTGTGGTGCTTTGGGGAGAAGGGGTTTAGCTTTCCCTGGTGCTCCTCAGCTAAATCTGTGGATACACACTGAGAGGGAACAGAGGGGATTGTGCAGGAGCCCCTGGAACGGCCGGATGGGTCACAGTGGTTATCGAAGGGGAGGTGAAGGCTGAGAGCTCCCTGGAATAGCAACTGCTGCTCTGACTCACCAGGATTTTAATCAGTCAGGCATTCTATTTATTTTCACTTTGGAGCTCTTAGATACACAAGGGAAGTATTTTTTTTTTTCCCCTTAGAAATGTTCACTTAAAGCAGCATTAAGTGTGTGTTGAGCTCGGGGGGCTGTTGAGTGCTACAACTGGTTTTTTTAAGTCCCTTCTGACACAAACTGAAACTTGTCCTGCTGACAGCTCTGAGCAGTTTAAATCTCCACCCCAGGCCTGGGCTACAGGCCTTAAACTGCCTCGGCCAAAACCGGAACTGTCTGAATTTCAGTTCCATCTGAAACGTGGGCAGGCAAGGGAGCCCATGGGTGCCATCCAGGGATGGAGGGCAGTGGTGCCTGGGCTCTGAAGGCCTTGTACAAACAGGTATGGAATGGTTTGGCTTGGAAGGGACCTTAGAGTTCATCCAGTGTCACCCCCTGCCATGGACAGGGACACCTTCCACTATCCCAGGGTGCTCTGAGCCCTGTCCAGTCTGGCCTTGGACACTTCTATCCATCCATCTATCTATCTATCCATCCATCTGTCTATCTGTCTATCTGTCTATCTATCTATCTATCTATCTATCTATCTATCTATCTCTAAAGTATGTATATGAAGTATGTACATAAAAAGTATATATGTATACATACATGCCTTTGGCCCCCAAATTTTTAATGTGATCCATCCATTTAACAAGCATAATCTATTATTATTTTTTTTCCTTTAGAAGAACCTGTTCCTTGACAAGGTTTGGTGGATTTGCACAAGGATTTTGCAGCTAATACCCTGTGTATGTTCTTTTGGCTGCAGACTTGGCACTTTCTGCCATACTCACTGACAGCTGTTGGGACAGGAAGGTCCCCAAAAGGTGTGCAGTGTTCTCAGTTGACATTCCCTGCTCTAGTGATGCAGAAATTCCTGGCTCTTCCCAGCTGTTGCTTTGTTGTGGTGGTCAGCAGAGCAGCATGGCCAAAAATGCTCCTTGTGTCTGATCAATCCAGCAGCAGCTGCAAAGGCAACCTGAGTTAGTGCTCTGTGCACAGAACTCCTCTCCATAAGGAAGTGGGAAACCTCACTGAGACAACATACTTTTTTTATCTTCTTCTTTCCTTTCAAACTAAATGTCAGTGTGGAACTGCTGCTCAATGGGTACACTCAGATGACAAGAAATCTCCGTTCTGTGAAATCGACTTAGGAAGTCTTACATGTATTTTAAAGCTCTTTCCCAAGTCTTTTTTGACCAAATGTATGGGCTGGTCCACAAAGCATTACTTGAAATTCTCCCAAAAACCATTGTCCAGGGGTGTTGGAGCCAGGCACATCAAGCAGGATCCCGTGCTGTGGTGTGCTGTGGAGTGGTGCAGTGCTGGAAAGGTGTTTGCATGGCTCCTGTCCAGCTCTGAGCTTCTCTCACAGCGATTTCATGAAACACAGAAATACTTTTTAAAGCTCCCTGCTCCAAACGTCTTCCAGTTGAGACGGAAGAGCTGAAGAGGGACTTGTTTAGGGAAGGGAGGAGGAGGTTTTAAAGGAGCAGAAAGCCTGTGGTTATCTCTTACATGAATGATGTTTGAACATCTCGTTAATTCTGACTCCCTTCAAGTCTCAGGTGCCCTTATCCGGTATTTTAGTTTCTCCCACACGTTCGTTGAGGGAGGAGCTGCCACCGGAGCGGTGCCTTCACAGCACAACTGAGACTGTTTGGCTTTCATTCTGTAAAAACACACTTTCTGTTTTACAGCAGTGGGAACTAACATTAGTTAGCCCAAGGTGAGTAAACTCTTGGTGAAGATAAGGAGCCAACAGGCTTTAAGCTGGTATCAAAAGCCCATTGTGGGTTAGGAGGGCAGTATCCACTCTTATCTCTTGCATCAGTACCTGACTTCTCCTTTCTGCCTTGAAAATAACGAGCCCATCACATGTCCACAGAAGGAAGAAAGTCCAGGATATGGAAATCAAGAGTTACAGCTGTAGCTAAGTGAGCTGGCTGAGGGAGAGGAGGTTTTGAAAACCAGAGAAGCAGTTCTGAGTAGGACACAAGCACCCTCCAGCTCAGGAACATGAAGCTCCTCATGCTGCTCATCTGTGCCTTGTGTCTGTACAGGAAGCTGTGCTCATCCTGGAGCACATAAACAGGCAGGGGAACTGCAGCTCCAGAGTGTCTCACCTGGGTAAATCCTGCTCTTACTGGGCTTCCTGTGGATCCTCAGGTACCCATTCGCTGCTCCCCAGACTCCCTTTTATCTGGAGCTCCCTGAGAAGGGCTGTGGGGTGGGTTTGGGCAGAGACCAAGTGCCTGTGTCTGAGTTAGTGGGACTCAGGAGCTCTTTGCACCTCTCTTTGCCCCCTCCACATGCACAGAGATGAGTCAGGCCTGTTCAGTTCTGAATCACAGAATCACTGAGACTGGAAAAGACCTCCAAGGTCATTCAGTCCAACCTTCCACCAAATCCCACCGTGCCCACTAAGCCATATCATGAAGTGCCATGTCTGCTTGGTTTTGGAACACCTCCAGGGATGGGGACTCCACCACTGCCCTGGGCAGCCCATTCCAATCCCTGACCAGCCTTTCAGTGAAGAAATTTTCCCAATATCAACTTGAACCTCTCCTGACACAACTTGAGGCCGTTTCCTCTTGTCCCGTCTCTTGTTTCTTGGGAGCAGAGCCCAATCCTCAGCTGGCTTCACCCCCCTTGTCAGGGAGCTGTAGAGGGCAATAAAAGTCTCCCCTGACCCTCCTTTTCTCCAGGCAGAAGTTACACTTCAAAATCTATTTAAAAGTTCCAATTGCTTATTTTTAATCACAGCTTCTGCCCGCCATGCTTTGCTGTACACACCATAAGATAGTTGGCATTTGACTTTTCCAAGGACTGAAAATTGTGCAGCAACAGTTAAACCAGGCTGGGCGTGCAGGTTCTGGTCCTGCACAGCCCCACAGACCTGAGTCACACATTAAACTGCCTGAGCTCTGCCCGGGTCGAGGCCGTTGCTCACAATTGCTGCCTCGGCCTCTTTGAGTCTGCGAGTGAGGCAGAGCTTTGTTGACTTTAATCTCAGTTATGTTTCCTTGTTATTCTTTGCCATTTCAGAGGGCGACAAGGACTTGCAGTTTTGTTTCTCCCCTCTCTCTGTTCTCCTTTGACTCAGCCGAGGAGGGACTTGTAGAAATACGTGGGTTTGGGCGATGGGGACTGGTTTGTGCTGAAGGACCTTGAAGGTGAGGGAAAGGCAAGGAGAGACAGAGTTAATGCAAGTCAGGAGAGAGTGAGGATAAAAATAACTCTGAACTTGTCAGTTTGGTCACTGGTGGCTGGGTTAGTCATCTGGCAGGCTCTGCTCCTGCTGCTCCAAGGGATTATTTTACAGCACTGAGAATTGACATAATTTCTGTAGAGGAGAGGGAGCAGGACGGCCCTAATGAGTGGGACACTGTCATCAGCACTTCTTTTGCACAGCAGCTGTTCTCTGTTTGGCCGCTGAATGTGGTCATTGTTGACTTTCCTTGTATACCTGCCAGGTTGTTAGGTGACTCACAGCACCAAGGTTCACGGACTTGGCTCCCCAATGCCTCCCCTTTTCCTTGGTGGTCCTTCAGGCATGGAGCACCACCCACTCATTTTGTCGTTTTCCTGATTCACCTCTGTTGCCAGGAGCCTGTTGGAGTAAATGTCCTGTTGCCCCAGGCAGCTGCTCAAGGTGGGGAAAAAAGGAAAGAAAAAGGAAAAGGGAAGGAAAAGGAGGAAAAAAAAAAAAAAAAAAATAAGAAAGATTTGTGCAGATTGAAGCTGGTGAGCCTCAAGGTGTGCTCCTGTAATGGTGCTGATATCTGTTTTCCTGGCCTCTGTTAAAATGTCCCTCCTTGCCCTGTCCTGGGTTTGTGGTACTGAACATCCATATATACACTGCCCAAGGTTTCTGAACTTCCATGGGTTGTTTAAGGGAGGAAATGTTCATTTTAAGGTTTTATACTTGTGCCTTGGGAGGACTGGCACAAGAAAGGCATCTCTGCCCTTAAGGGGCAACAGAGCACTTTCTGGTTCATAAGGAAACAACTGGTTAACTTATCCAGAATCCAAACTGAGGGTATCAGGGTCTACACCAAAGCTGTATTCCCCAGGGGCTCGTGCTGTAGGGGACTCCTCACTCTCCACATTGCTGATTTTCACCCCTGGGTGTCCCCATCCTGTCCCTCAGTGCTTTGCTTCCATGCTGGGTTATGCTTCCCTTTATCCCCAGCTCCCTTCCACCTTCCCCCTGTGCTGCCAACTGGCCAAGGTCTGGCCTGTGCTGGGACTTGTTTGGAACTCCATTTGTGCTCCTGGTCAGCTCACAGCCTGTGCTGATCCCCTCCCCAGCTCTCAGAGGGATCTGCTCCAGCACCATCACTGTCCTCTGTCCAACACCAACATCCATGGATCCTGCACTCTGTAAGAGCTCCACTTCTGATGAGCTTGGGCAAGGATTGCAGAAGTTGTTGGTGATGTAGAGGGGGGAAGGGAGTGAGGGAGGATCTGTGGATGGGCAGGTTGGCTGCTGAGCCTGGCTTCACTGAGGGAGAATGAGGAATGGCTTTGAGGATGACTGAGCACAGGGAAAAAGGGAATTAGCTGGGTTCATGGCCATTCATGTGGTGTGAGAGCACAGTGTAATTCCCCCCAGGTGCACTCTAGGAGAACTTTCACGTCTTCCCTTTTTCCCTTTTTTTGGGGATGAATATTCTTCTGTTTATTGATATGGGAGTTCCTTCTTCTCCTTGGTTTTACTGTTTATATTTAAGGGAATATACCAAGAATTAAATTTATCTGAAGCCCATGTCGTTGCATATTTCCAGTCATGAGAATGTTGAATATTCACATCTTCAGTGGTCCAAGTCAGAAAAAGAGGACTGGCACTCCAGGGTTCTTCTCCAGCTCAGAACATGGGGAGGACCTTGATTTGAATTATTTATTAATCTGATACCTTCAGGAGCCTCCTGTGTCTCGTGAACTGAAAGCTGCTTCTGTCTGTGAAGTATTCTGATGAGTGTTTTGTTTTTCTGTTCTGGCTCAGTGTCTCTCTGAAGCTGGGAAATGGCAGTGATGGGAATTGCCTGCCAAGGAGCTCCTGATCCAGCAGTCAAGCACAAAAAGGAGCTCACGGCTGCCGAGGGGCTGAAGGAGACAGTGAGTGAAAAGCAGAGCAGTGTTTGCAAAGTAGAAGATTCAAAGAAGGTCATCTTTCACAGTCAGTGGAAAATCCTGAATGATGTAATCACCAAAGGAACAGCAAAAGAAGAAACAGAAGGAGGCTGTGCATCAATTTCTATTATTGCCCAAGCAGAATGTGAGTAGCAGAGCGGGCTGCGCTTCATTGAGAAAAAGGAATGTGTAAAGAGGGATGAGATTTCACTCCCTCGGCGCTCCTGGAGAGCTGAGACCACATCTATTTGTAATCCCAAGTGGGGTGGAGCTGATGACACATCCCAGATTCTATTTAGGAAGCTCATGAAATCTCCTAATAATGTGGCAGCATCCACTGAATAAAGCATAAATAAGAGATCAGCATGAGGCCTGTGCACCTGGACCAGGTCTGGGTCCTGTGGGTCACCTGTTCTCAGCTGACTTCTGAAAGGTGTTTAAAAGAGGGGATAAAGAGGAGGAAACCAAAGTAAAGCTGTCATCTGGGAAAGAGCTGGGGGATCAGGAGATAGCTGGGAAGCCTCCTAATTGTGGGGGAGGAAGAATGTGGTGTGGGTGGTGTGACATGACTGTGCAGTGATTGTCTGGATCACTCATTTAGCACAGTGGTAAAGCTGATTAAGTCCAGTTGTTACTAGGAGAGAACTTTGCCTGGTTTAAGACAAGTTATGATCCCGGTTTGTTTTGTTTTTTTTTTTTCACACAGGTGAAAACAGTCAGGAGTTCAGCCCCACTTTATCAGAGAGATCCTTTATTGCCCACAGTAAACCTTACAGGTGAGAGACCTCTTAACACAAACACCCCTTTTCACTGTTGTGTCTGCTGACTTGTCCTTGTTCCAAATCACCCTGGCTCTCTGCACTTAACATATTTTCCAAAAGCACTCCTGTTGGAATTAGCTCTTCAGTCTGAGGCCTGGTAAGAATGTGTCTTTTCCAAATCATCTTCCTGTCAGGAAAAAAATAAAGTTTAGGCACAAACTACTTGCAACACCTTGCATTGTCTTATTGTCAATGCCTGCAGATTTACTGCCCTTGCAGCCTTCTGCCTCTGTTTCTGGATGGTCACATTTGGTTTGAAATGACTGATTTTTTAAAGGTTCATAGGCTTGAAGTAGAAGGATCCAAGGAGAAATTTTCAGTCTTTTTTAACTGAACTGTGTTGGTGCTTTTGAAACTGTTACACCATCTGCTGAAAAGCAGTGTAAAACCTGGGCTGCTGCTAGAAGGAGTCCTCAGAAAAGGGAACAGCTTAATTTCTTGGAGGATAAAAGGGGATGAGAGAACCTTTGCTTAACGACAGCATCAACAACAGAAGTTGTGAACACAGAGAAGCTGGAAGTGGTAAAAGGGCCAGTGACACTTGTGATGGACAAGTGGAGGCCTGGGAATTGCTTTTCTGGGATCACCTGGGAGTGAGCTGCCTGTTCTTCATGAAGAATATCTTCCTGCTGGGGCACATACTGGAGCTTCCTTATGCACTGGAGCCCTGCTAGGCTGCCCCAGTGCCCTGAGATGGGTGGCTGGGGTACAGAATTAGGTGCTGCCTGTTTCCTGGTGGCTTCAGGCACCTTGTGGGAGGTGTGGTTTGACACTGCCCAGTGACTTTATTATGTGGTCCCATGAACCATCTGAAGAGGTGCAGAGTGACCCATTTCTGAGGGGTTTTATGTGGGATCTGGGGTTTTCTGGGATGCACACCAGCTGTGTGTTCAGGCTTAAGGCACTGTGCTGATGCCATCAGCCAGAACTCTATTTATGGCATCTTTTAGCACTAAAGCATCAGGAAAAGATGGAGAGAGTGGCTGTGCCCTGCATCACTGATCAGGAAAGGCAGAGGAATGTATCAGAACTGTTCCAAGTCAGTGGAACAATTGCTTCATTTGAAGATCAAAAATCCTGTTTTAGAGCTTAATTTAAAAAAAGTCGAACTGCTATGATTGGTATTGAATCATAGCATCACAGAATGGTTTGAGTTGAAAGGAACCTTAGAGGCCATCTCTTTCTGACCCTGAGTAACTGCAGGCAAATATCCCTCTTGAGAGCTCATCTCTTTGTGCAGACCCCAGCTGGAGTGTTGTGTATATCTGCATTCTTAGAAATCAGGTTGTAGTATTGGGCTTTACAAGCCAGCACATTTTGGGGATTTAAAGCTGTTTTATATGAGTGCACTTAGTCATCCCTCTTCTCTGTGCAGAGCTCTTTTCCTTCAAATTAGAGCAGGCATTGATATTATGAACACATTTATTAGTTTTAATATTTTTTTAAAATAGACTGCATTTATACATCATCTCTGTGTTCACTAGAAATCAACCACAAGCTGTCTCAGAGCAACCTGGAGACATGCAATGCTTTTCCCTCTACTTTGCTATGTTCAAAAAAGAGACATAAAAGAAAGCTGGAGAGGGACTTGGACAAAGGAGCTGAAGTAGCAGGACAAGGGGGAATGGCTTCCCACTGCCCAGGGCAGGGATGGATGGGAGACTGGGAAGGAATTTTTCCCTGGGAGGGTGGGCAGGGCTGGCACAGGGTGCCCAGAGCAGCTGTGGCTGCCCCTGGATCCCTGGGAGTGCCCAAGGTTGGAGCAGCCTGGGGTAGTGGAAAGTGTCCCAGGGGGTGGCAAGGATTTTAAGATCCCTTCCCACCCAAACTACTCTGTGACTGTACATTCCAGTCTTGTTCTTCCAGAATTTGTAAACCCTGGGACACTTTAATGTTTTGCCTCCCCCATACCCCACCATTCCTTTTATACAACGCCAGAGGTGCTGCTGTGCCTGGACCTTGAGCTTACCCCTGGTAGAAGACAAGAAGCAGTGTTGTAGTTCTCAGTTGAGTTAGCAGAGTTGCTAATTCTCTTTCTGTGGGTCAGAGGTGACACCTGAGCTGTGCTTGCCCTGTCCTGGCTCAGAGCCCTGCTGTTGTGCTTTCCAGCAGCCACTCGGACAGTCTCGATCACATCCCCAACAATGTGGCCCACGCCACGGAGGGCAGATGGCACCCACCTGGAGAGGGAGGCACCGGGGCAGGGCCAAGAAGAAAAGGCACAAGAAAAGATCCAAGCTGAAAGGACAACCTGGGGCTGCTGGCAGGAGAAGTCCAAGAACTCCAGAACAGGAGAGCTGCACCCCAATTCCTGTCCAGGTGAGAATCTTCAATCTTCCTTTTGTACTTTCCCTGCAAACTCCTAGCAGCTCTTGGGTGAGTTTTGGTGTCTGTACTGAGGTTCCTGCTCAGCTGTTTGGTTTTGTTTTCTAGGAGGATGAATCCCACCAAAGCACTCTTTACAGAAACAGTTTTTGGGTTCCTGAATTTAACAAGGACTTGGGCTATGACCCACTGTCTTTTGAGAAGCCTGCCCATGCCCCTTTGTCCATGGGCAAACTCCATTCCCCAAGGAGCCAATACAAAACTGAACTGCACAAGCTGATCAGCCCTATTCAGTGCCTTAATCATGTTTGGAAACAGAGGGACACTGTTCCCCAGCCTGAGACTCTCCATCCCTTTCCCTACAACATCCTTCCCCCCCATTTCCCACATGTGGACAATCCTCTCCGTGCCATGAAGCAGAATGCTCTGGACAAATACTTCCATGGTGACCTCAACTATCAAGACAGTAGTTTATCTGGCCTAAACTTAGAGTATAATTTCACCAAATGCATCAACCAGTCCGTGCAAACCAGTTCAGACAAACTTTCTGTGGAAGAATATTTGGTAGATGCCTTGAAGGGGAGCGTGAGTTTTGGTGAACCACAAAATCTGGCCAGCCTGGCCAAGACGTGGAGAGGAGGTGGGCTGGAGCTGAAGGAACAATTCCATGAAGCAAGTGAAAATGAAGGCGTGCTGCTGAACGAGGTGATCTGAGCCACACTCTGGGGGGTGGGAGGCAGAGTTTCTCCTGGGCTTTGGGAGAGGGATAATCTGCATCCATGTGCTTGCTTCTGTGAATGATTTCTGAATGGTTCTGGATCTGGTTGAAGCTGCCAGATAACGATGCAGAGTTGTTTTCTGCAGGAATTAAAGCCCTGCCTGTCTCAGACTGCTGGCTCCATGCTGTGCTCAGTCACCAGACGTGCAGGCCTGTCTCTGAGTGGTGGTTCTGTGCTTAGTCAGTCTTCAACCATGTCCTCTGCTTGCTGGGGAAGAGCCCAATCTGTTCAGCCAGGCTGCAATATTTATTGGCTCTGGATGAACTGGAGTGTGACAGAAACCAGGGCTGGGTAGAAGGGGAGGTGCAGGAGGCCAGTCTGTGCCTCTGCTGGGACCAGCAGCTCCTGCAGCGTCCCCTGCAGCATCCCCCATCACCTGGGCACAGAAATGCATTTGAATCCTCGGGACACGATTCACTTCTTCGGAATTCAGTTCTCTCTCAACACCTTAAAGTCCTCCTGGAGGAGTTCCCTGGGGTCAGTGTGACCCTGTCAGAGTGGTCTGTGAAGTTCAAGGTGTCCCTTACCTGCCTGAACGTGTTCCCACTGACACCCAAGGCACAGTCTCCATCTACTGACTGCAGAGGAGCTTTAACACATTTAGTCACAGAATCTGGGTCAGCTGTAGGATTCAGCTTTGTAGTTATGTCCTGCATGAGAAGGAAGGAACACAGAGCTCCAAAGCCATCCAGGTCCTGGTGGCCTTTCTTTACAACACTGGGGTGCACTGAACCAGCAGAGCCCGCAGAAATCAAGTAGGTTGATCCTGTATGGTTTCACCTCAAGCCTGTGGCAGAAGTAATCTTGTACTGGGATTTCTAGAGAGGTGGTGTGGTATCTGCCCTTGTGCTGCTTCTGAGAATGTTGATCTCTGTCTGTGCAGCTCCACATTTAAGTGTGCATTTCCTTGCTTCATCTTGTTCTGTCTGGACTTGCAGAAGCTGAAGCCGGTGGATTACGAGTACCGAGAAGAGGTTCACTGGACCAAGTGCCATGGCTCCTTGGGCATTGGCTCCTTTGGGGAAGTGTACAAGATAGAGGACAAGCAGACAGGATTTCAGTGTGCTGCCAAGAAGGTAATTCTGTGTGAGAGAAGGGGGGTCCTGGCAAGACAGCACACGGAGAGAAATCTCCTCCCAGATGTCCTCTTTAGCACCTTGTGCAGTCACAGTGAAGTGCTGCTGTTGTGTCCAAGGAAAAACATCAGGGTGATGGCAGAGAAAAGCAGATGGAAGATGTGCACAGGGGCCAAGCTTAGCAGCCAGAAATAAGCTCATTTGGCTTTAAAGTGTGCTGCAAGGGATCCTGAGTGCTGAGGCAAGAGTGGAGATTTCTGAATGATTGTCAGTGACTGCGGGGGAGCAACAGCCACGTGGGTTGTCTGTTATCTGACTATTCTTATCTCAAACCATGTCTGGTGTAAATGGTTACATGGCAGGTATTTACTTCCCTGTTGGAAAAGGAATAAAGTAAAAAAACTCAAGGCAGTCAGTAGGCTCTGAAAACAGAGCTTTCATCTCCTCAGTGTTAGCTGCAGTGCTGGCACATTGTTCTGAGGTGATGCTGTTCCAGATGCAGCAAAGAATGTGTGTTTTTCCAGAAGCTGGCACTATCATCCATTGTACTCCAGGATATGCCCTTGTCACATGATGTAGGAAGTGTGTGGAATATAACTTGGATCAGGGCATTGATTTGTGGGCTGCTGTGGGGGCCTCAGGGGTGCAGACAGGGGATAATGCAAGGAGATGAGGAAAATGTAAACTATTTTATTTGAACTTACACTTGAATAGTTTCATCACCCCTGTGAACTGATGTTTCTCACATTACTTCACAAGAAAACTTCACCAAGCATGTGGGAAGTGTTTGCCTTGAGTACAAAAATATTATGTGCAAAAAGAACCATAACTTGCATTTTTCAATTTAAAATGTTCATTTTTTCCCCCATTTACACTGGGCCCAGCTTGCTTTGCTCCCTGTGGAAAGATGTAAGTGGCAAGACAAGCCAGTGTGTGTATTTATTTAACCACTTCACAACCATTCAGTTGTCAGCTAGAGAAACAAACATCTCTCAAGCATGTGGGAAATTAATTCCTGTTCTGCATCCTCACAGTTCAGGTGTGAAATCTTGTGGTGATACAACCAGCCTGTTTCCTGTCAGTGTGTAGCTATTTAAATGTATTATCCATTTGGCAAATCCACAGTCTTGGGAGAAATAGCTGTTCCTTGTGGGGTGGATTTTCAGGAAGGAGGATGGTTGTGCTGAAAAGGGAAACATGAAAGTAGGAGAAGCTGAAGTCTTTCAAAATGTCATTTCCCCCCCCAATTACTGAAGGATAATTGATGCTTCTTTATATCAGAAATGCATCTTCTTGGATCACACTCTGAAAGCAGAGAGTTCTAACATGCAAATTGGACACTCCTCTATGCTCTCTTCAATTTTCCATGAGTAACTGTCCCCAGTTCCTGCTGCCTCCCTGTGACAGGAGGGCACTACCTCACCTTCTTTCACCAGACTTGGTGTTGGAAGCACCTGCTCTCCGAATTCTTGAGATGAAAGAAAACCAGCTATGGCTGGATTGCTGACAGAGAAGAAATATGATGCATCTTTTTCCCACCAGAATCTTCATGACTCATGTTTTCCTCCTGGACTTCAGCAAAATCTTATTTAGTTTGGGTGAACTTAGGGAATAAAATTTTTCTTTAACCCCTTGCAGGATGAGCACCACCTAACAAGGTGATCATGCAGATCACTACTTGTGGACATATTTTGTATGTCTCCCCTCCTGCTTTGGGGGAGTTGAATTTTTGCCAAGTTTTGCACCATCCTCAGGGTTTTTTTTCCCCTCTCTTTCATAAAAGTATGAGTGTATGAATGTTCAGTTGTCAAAATTATCTTTTTGCTGGGACAGAAATTACCTTCCTTAAGGGTACCCGTCCTCAGCTGTAATCTGGAGTTACTGCAAGCTGGCATCTCTTGTGATGAATCTTGGACATTGGACATTGGACACTGAGGGTTTATCATCCCATGTGTTCCCACTTCTTGCTGCACTCCCTGAGTTCTGTTAGGGAAGGTCACAGAAGTAGGTTTGGAAAACACCTCCAAGGCAATCAACCCAATTAACTCATCCTGTGCCTCTGCTGTCACACAGCCCCCAGAGCGGGGGAGGGTTGTGTCAGGATCTGTCTTGGTTTGGAAAGACAGGTGTCTGCCAGGGAAAGCTGGAGTTTCCCTTAGAATGGAGAATGTAAACCCCTCACCCCCGCCAATTTATAATTTTTCAATTAAGGGCTTTCAGACAAAGATTTGGGAATAAGAATAACAGTTCTTTACTAGGAATATTAACAATACAAATGCAGTAGAAAACAAAAGCAAACAAACAAACAACAATCCTGGAAACCCTGACAGAGTCAGAGCTACAACCTGACACCCTGTTGGCCAGGGTTTTGGAAGCAGTCCAAAAGTGAGTCCCTGGAGTGGCAGATGTGGTTCTGTTGGAGTAGAGATGATCCTGTAGAAAAGGGTCCAGGGATGGTGAGAAGGGTCCAGTCTTCCTCCGGGAATCGGGTGAAGCCAGATACCTGTGTTCCTACTTCTCAGTTTTTATTTAGGTAGAATGGTTGGCTCTTCCCACTGGTTGGAGCATCTCACAATGGGATGGAATGTGGATGACTGCTTGGGGATGACTGCTTGAGGAGTCTTCATGGCCCATTAGCAGAAGATATCCCCCTGGGGTGGTGAAAGAGATAAGAAACACTGCCCCACCTGGTTTGAACAGTTGGCCCATGATCAGAAGGCACCCTGCCCCCCTCCCCCCAGAATAACAAGAGATAAAGAAAAAAACCCATCTCCCCAACTGCTTTCAGCAGATGAAATAGAATACACATTTTTGGTTCCAAAAGCCAACATCCAGGATCCATCCCAGGATTTGCTGTTTCTGCAGGTGCAGGTGGAACACTTCCGTGCCGAGGAGCTGACGACGTGCGCGGCCGTGACCAGCCCCAGCGTGGTGCCCCTCTATGGGGCTGTCAAGGAGGGCCCCTGGGTCACCATCTTCATGAAGCTGATGGAGGGTGAGCAGGGGACAGCACCGTGCAAGCACCACTGGCACTGGCCAGTGCACGCTGACCTCCTCTTCCCCCTGCCCCGGGATGAATCTGTTAATTCACCCAGAACGTTCCCGGTGTGAATTCCCGAGTGGGTTGGGATGGGGGTGTGTAATCCCTGCAATGGGCCTGCTGTGGGGGGAAAGAATTCCCAGTCCTGCCTCACTCCAGTTCAAGGTGTCTCTTTCACAGTAAAACACAGCTGGGGCTGGTTTGTGCTTCCTGATGATTTGCAGGACTCCAGTGGAGGGCATTGCCCTGGAAAAGGGGATACTTACTGTCTAAGCAAACCTAGGTGATTCCATTGCCTGGTGCTCTTTTTCTGGCCAGAACCATGAAAACAGGCTGTGAAGAATGAGCTGGTGGTCAGTAACACCTAGAAATGCCTGTTCTGATCACAGAGCAGTTGCTTTTGCTCCAAAGCAACACTTTTTATAAACTGACACTAAACAAAAAACCATATGAGCAAGGCCTGGTTTTGTGGGCAGCAAAAGCTCTGGGAATAAACAAAAGGAACAGAGCCATGTGTGGAAGATAAGTGCTGTCAGACCTGGAAAACCTCATTTTTTCAATGGAAACAACCAGGAATGCTAATGATGATGGGGAGAATTTAAAGATAAGCTAAATGGACTCACTGGATTCCTTTCTAGGTGGTTCATTAGGGCAGCTCATTAAACAGAGTGGCTGCTTGCCAGAGGACAGAGCCCTCAGCTACCTGGGCCAGGTGTTAGAGGGTCTGGAATATCTTCATGCTCAAAACATTCTCCATGGAGATGTCAAAGGTAGGAAGGCTGTTTGAAGTACCTTGTTCTCCCCTTTTCTTATAAGAAACAAATTGCTTGGAGATTAAATTATGGGATTACTTACTAAAGTTATGGGATCTACTTACTAGATTTTCAGATCTCTGTTTGAAATTAGAGTTTCCCTTGGTTCTAGACTGCTGGGAATATCATATTTGTCAGCTCTTCTTGTCACCCCATGGGTCTGACAGGCTGCTTGCCCAGGCTGCCTCACTGGGCTACGAGAATCTCCAGGGCAGATAATTGATAGTTCATAAGAGATAATTACAGCTCTGTACTTGCTTAAGCCAGTGACAGGGAAAAATAAATTCCTTTAGGCTTGAAGCCCTGTAGTTCTGTGTGCTTTTGACTGTTTTTCCCATCTGCTGATCCAGAGGAGACTAATGGAACCCTTCTCGTTGGCAGCGGAGAACGTGCTGCTGTCGGACGACGGGAGCAGGGCCCTCCTGTGTGACTTTGGCCACTCTGCTCACCTGCACCCAGACGGGCTGGGAAAGTGCTTGGTCACAGGTGAGGCTTTGCTGCTGCTCTTCTGAGGAGCTGCCCTTGTGGCTCCTTCCTGCTGGTGAACATTTACACGTGGCTGATTCGCAGGCGGCTGCGTTTCCCAGGCTGAGCGTTGCTCGGGGCGTCTCGGTTGTTGGTGTTACTGTGAGGCATCCCACTGGCAGCCAAAATGATGTGAAATTTGGGAGGTGATGGTCCTCATCTCCCAGGCTAGAGGGGGTTTTGTAAGATTATGTCAGCTTGCTGCATTCAGTGTTTTTTATTCCTGCAAGAAACCACATTGAAACTTTAAAATCTGACTTGTTGTGTAACCTCACTAAATAGTGGGGAAGAGTCCTGACCTGCACTAAAGCAAAATTCCTTTTTTTTTTTTTGACAATTAAACTTAACTGTGCTTCTTCATGCAGCTGTTGAAAGAGAAGGGTACATTTTCTAAAGTTAAGCTCATGTTTTGCCTCCCAGATTTGCTTGAAAGGGAAATTTAATTCCTATTCTGTGTATAAGGGATGGGTCTGAGAGGGAACAGCTTTTAAGAGCACACAGTGCTGCTTTTTGGGTTAAGGTGGAGCCTCTCCACTATGGAGAAAAGCTGGGAGGGCTCAGATTGCTCAGCCTGGAGAAGAAAAGGCTCAGAGGAGACCTCAGAGCCTCTTCCAGTGCCTAAAGGGGCTCCAGGAGAGCTGGAGAGGAACTTGGGACAACAGCCTGGAAGGACAGGACAAGGGGAAATGGCTTGCCACTGCCAGGGGGCAGGGATAGATGGGATACTGGGAAGGAATTCCTCCCTATGAGGGTGGGGAGGCCCTGGCACAGGGTGCCCAGAGCATCTGTGGCTGCCCCTGGATCCCTGGAAGTGTCCAAGGCCAGGTTGGATGGGGCTTGGAGCACCGTGGGATAGTAGAAGGTGTCCCTGCCCATGGCAGGGGGTGGGACTGGATGAGCTTTAAGGTCGCTTCCCACCCAAACCAATCTGGGATTCTCTGAAGCTGACAGGTCTCACTTTAGCCAAAAAGAGAGGGATTCTGCCTTAGGCCTCCCACCAGTGGCACTGGAGCAGTTCTCTTGCCTGCATGCAGTGAGTTTTCTCCTGGATGCTTTCAGGGAACTACGTGCCTGGCACTGAGACCCACATGGCCCCCGAGGTGGTGATGGGGAAGCGCTGTGACTCCAAGGTGGACGTGTGGAGCAGCTGCTGCATGATGCTGCACATGCTCAACGGCTGCCACCCCTGGACCCAGTACTACAACCACCCTCTCTGCCTGAAGGTGAGTGAGCCAGCCTCTCTGCAGTGCCAGCCAGGTGAGCAGCCAGAGCTTGTTGTTGCTGGCCAGGGACCTCTGGCCTCGGGGTGGATGGCTGGGAGCCAGCTGGGCATCTGACAGAATGCCAGCCTTGCTCTGGGAGCTGAGCATTCATTCCCTGTGCCTGCTCTGCTTGGGCTGTTCTTCTCTACCCTGCTCATGACTTGGGTGTGACTTTTGAACCATTCAGCTGTAATAAAATTACTGTTCAGGTCTCACTTAATGCTTTCATTTCAGTTGGAAACGCTGCCGGGGTGGGAAGAACCTTCCTGAAATCAAATTAAGCCTCTCTGGTGTAACCTCTTTCACTTCCTGTTTGTTGCACAGATCGCTAAAGAGCCGCCTCCTCTGAGGGAAATTCCACCTTCCTGCAACCCTCTCACTGCTGAGATTATTAAGCTGGGGCTGGAGAAGGAGCCTCTGCACAGGGCGTCTGCATCGGAGCTCAAAACTAAGACCAGCGTGGCACTGGAGGAAGGTAGAAATGTCCTGATGTGGCTGATGTAGCTGAACCTTCATATTCCCCTTGGGAGGGAAATGTCCTGATGTGGCTGATGTAGCTGAACCTTCATATTCCCACCAGGAGAGTTGCTGGTGCTGTTCCTTTGGGAAGCACCAGTCTGTTTCATTGCCCAGTGTATCGTTTTCACAGTATTGATGCATTTTTTTGGGTTGATGGCTTTTGCCTGCAGCCCAGTGTTTGTCACCCAAATAAATGATAATTTCCTGTGTGCTGTCACATGCTCTTCCTCCTTCTGTGCCGAAGGAGGTGAGCTCTCTGTGGGTTTGTTCAGGTGCTGTGCCTGGGCTCCTGTCAGCTGAAGCATCAGCTGCAGCTGGAGAGCCTGGTGTGCAGCACAAGTGCCAGCAGAGTTTTATTGCATCCTTAGCTGTAACTCATACTTGTGGTTCAGTCTTGCCCCTGACACCACCACTAATTTATTTCAGCTTCTTCCTGCTGAGTGGTTCTGTAATACAGCAAGAATTTGTGGAGGTGATCTGGTTTTATCTTTTGAAGGAGCTGGACATTTTACAGCAAATACACTTCAAAAATTCTTACAGCAAAGGAAAACTTCTCCCTCTTTTATTGCCTTTTTTGATAATGTTTGTATCCCTTTTGGTTTTTTGTAGTGGGAGGTGTGAAAAGCCCCTGGAAAGGCGAATACAGAGAGCCCAGACATTTATCTTTGGATAAAGAAAACAGTGCACAGACGTCCCTGTCCCCCCTGAGCCCAGTTTCTGAGACTGATTCTGACCCAAAACTGTCAGCCAAAGTTTCTTGTGCCAGCCCAGTCCTCCCACCTCCATCTCTGGAGCAAACAGAGGAGGTTGAGGGAACCCACTGGAATGAGGGCAAGGAGCTACCTGAGACCTGTGATCCCCCACCTCTCTCCTCTACTCCTCTGCCCCTGAAGAGCTGCAGCCACGTGGAAAGAGCCACAACCATTTCAGAGCAAGAACTTCAGCAGCTGGAAATTGGTGAGCACGGGGCTGGGGGAGGAATTCAGCTCTCTTTTTGCTTGAAAGCAGGATAAAAATACAGCTGCTTTCTCTTGGCTTGTTGACAGTTATTTCTGGGGTTTCAGCTTGGATGTCATTTTGCTCATAGTTCCTTTCTTGTTACACAAATTGCTCAACCTTCCTTCAAACTAGTAAAACTAATAGCTCTTAACCAATTAAATGTGCCACAAAGGGAGTGAACAGAATTTCCTTCCCCCTGAAGAGGGGGGAACCTTCTGAGAGAGGTGCAGGAATCTCTTAGAAAACAGCCTGTTTCAGACTTGTGCTTGTTTGCACTGTGTAAACAGTGTCAGAATTCCAATTTCATCTGGAATTTTAGGTTCAAACATCTTTATTTTTTTTTTTTTCAGTTGAGGTAAGCCAGGATAAAAATAAAGGAATGGCAGATGTCAAGCAAAGCAGTGCAGTTAAAATCAGCCTGCAACTGTTTTGTTCTGGGCATTGGAAAGCTTACAGCCATCAGCCAAAGGAATTTGGTTACAACAGCAATCCAGAGTTTGAAAACCAGCAGTAAATTCAGTGTGGAAATCAGTGATTTGCCCAGTTCTATTGCCCAAGTATAGCTCTACATTTCACTTCTTTTTTTTTTTGTTGGGTTTTTTTTTTTCCTTATTTTCTAGTCCTTTTGAGTGAATTGAAAGCTTCCAGTTAGGAAGAAAGTGGTTTGAATTGTAACTGTGTCAGGAAACTGAGGAATGAGGAATTTTAGGGGTTGCTGATGAGCAGCTCCTTTCTCAGATGGCTTTGGGTCTCAGCAGCGTTCTGAGAGCTGGTTATGTATGGGATATCTGGATATTATCAGGAATATTTGCAGTATTTCTAAGTACGTGTACCCAGATAAGGGAGTACAAACATCCAGATACTTGTGAGAGCTGAGTACATGAGTTTGACCTTTCCCTGATAATGTGGATGGATCTGGAGTGACATCTCACAGTAGACATAATGGGCAAGAATTGGTAAATCTGGAGTGCTATTTTGGATGTTGTTGCACAATCCATCTCCTCTTGGCTCAGTTTCCCTGTGGCCTCTGCATGGCAGAGTTGTGTGTTGAGTTTTGCTGGCACCAATATGAACATTCATGAAATATTGCTGAAAAGCTTTGGGTATTAATTGCAGAGCAGTGATTGGAGCAGGGAGGCGTGGAAGGAAACACTGGGAATGTCTCCCTTCTCTTCCTTTTGCTGCAGAACTGTTTCTGAACAGCCTTTCCCAGCCTTACTCTCTGGAAGAACAAGAGCAAATGCTTTCGTGCCTCAGCATCGACAGCCCCTTTGTGTCAGATGCCAGTGAGAAGGTGAGTGGGGGAGGCTGGGGGGTGGCTGCCTGGCTCCCTCAAGAAAACTGGAAGCTGTGGCCAGTGGAAATATGGAATTTCACCTTTGCTGCTGCTTTCTGACACCCAGTTTGCTGGGGAGCACCTTGGGAAAAAGCTTTGCTCATGCCCAGTGGGGGGTTGAGGGTTGTAACCCTGCTTTGGTTCCCTGTCCAGCATGGATCCTTTCCTCCAGAGGCTCTCCTGTGCTGTGTCCTCACCAGAAGCTTCAAGTGTGTGGATACAGAAAATCTCAGCAGCCTCCAGCCTGTCTGTGCAGGAGAAGGGAGCTGGGGAAGCAGTGATGGAAGCAGGAGCTGCACCAAGCAGCTGTGCAGGATCTTCTCCCTGGCATGGCCACCAGTGGGAGGCTTAGGGAAAGACCAGGAGAGTAGGACAGGAAAACAGAGACCCAAATCTTGGATATTCATTCCCAGCCTATGGATCTATTCTCCATGAACTTATTTTAACCCATTGATGCTAATGAATACATAGGCCTAATTATTTAAATACCAATTTCAGTTGGATTGGTTTGCTTTCTCTGGTGTTCCTAAGGTAGGGAATATCAGTGAGGAGCACTGAATAAGCCTTGTTGGACCAGGGAAGGACAAAGCCCTTCTATCACAGTTTTCAAAGACATTGAGTCCCAAATTTGTGCATCCTGGCATCTGCAGGAGTCAGTTCTGATTGGGAGCAGCTTTGTGTCCTATTTTTGTCTCTCTTCTCACTCTTCCAGTGCTTTTTGAGGAGAGCTGAGGGAGTTCTGCACAGCTGAGCTGTTGACACACAGAGTGTGCAGTGTGGGATCTGGCTCTGCTTGGTTTTTCCCTCTAACACCTACCCCATACCTTTAACTTGGCTTTGGACTGGTTCAGAGCACTGTGCTGATGTCAGATGGACTGGGACAATACAGACCCTTCCCCACAGTGCAGCAGCACAGGGTCTGTGGCTGGTTTTGTACAGTTAATTGTTTTTTCCTGTGTGTTTCTAATGTCAGCAAGTGACAAATATTTATAAGCTGATGCTTAATTCTCCTGCCAGTCAGCAGAACCCCTCTTTTCTCATCCAACTTCTCAGTTCCTTACTGACTTAACTATTGAGAGTATCTGATAATGTCTGCACACTGTTGCACTGCTATCCATTCCCTTTCCCAGATGGCACCACTGAAAAGCTCTGTTCTCTTCACAATATCCCTCAGGTATTTTCACTCATTATTAAGATTTCCCCCTCAGCCTTATCTCCCCCATGCTCAACAGTGCCCACTCTTTCAGCCTTTCCTCAACAGAGAGATGCTCCAGATCCTTATCACAGGAAGATAGAATCATAGAATACCCTTGGTTGGAAGGGCCTCACAAGGATCATATAAGTCCAACTCCTGCCCATTCACAGGACCACACCAAGATTCACACCTGAGAGCATTGTCTAAACACTTCTTAAACTGTCAGTTTAAAAGGTTTAAAAGGTTGACTAAGGCTCAGCCTTCAATCCCTCTGGATTTCCACCTTTTTCCTCCTGCCCTTGTTTTGATGCTCATCTCCTGCCAGCTCATTTTCTTTCACAGCCTCAGACACACTTGTGCTTACTCCTGCAGAACTCCATGAAGGCTTCCCACAGCTTGAGGGACACCATGAGCTCTGGGATCCATTCCTGGAACAGCCAGGCAGAGGGGCAGAGCTGCAGCTGGAACAACCTGCTGAGCCGCAGCCGGCACACCGACACTCCCAGCTACTTCAACGGTGGGTCTGCCTTGCCACACCTGGCAGAAATGGCCAGGAATCACTTCCTCACTATCTAGGCAGGCTGGATGTGGAGTTTTTGAGCTCCTTTTGTCCTTCATTGCTGTGCTAGCACAAACCCCTCTGAAGATGGGTTGTGAGGAGGCCTAGTCTGCCCCAGTCACAGATGGGTGGAAGGCACTGGGTCTGTACAGGAAAATCCAGGGAAGTTTCTGAGCACACAGAGCCTGTGTGCCCTCCCTCATGCAGCTCCCATATGCAAGGAATGTTTTATAACCACAAACATCTACCCAGAATTTCGAGGGCATATTGTGCAAATTAATACATCGCTTCAGCTGCTTTCTTGCTAAATGCAGCTCTGCTCTGTGAGTCATTGCTGTCTGCAGCAAGCTCCATGCTCAGCAGAAAAAAACCCTACATGAATTAAATCCTTAATGACAAAAATGAGTTTTTCCCCATGTGTGTGCCTTGTCAGTCAGTTTTGCTGTGGACTGTGAGGTCCTTGTGGCTCAGCAGAAGTTAAAGAATCTTTTGTGCATTCCAGGAGTGAAAATCCAGATCCAGTTGCTGAGTGGAGAAAATTTGCACATCAGGGATTTCCACAGGACAAAGGTGGGAGACATTGCCACGGGGATAAGCAGCCAGGTGAGACACAGACTGGAGTTCAGTGCATCATTTGATTTCTTCCCTACTGCAGCCTCGTAACCCCTGAATGCCAGGGAGACCCAGGAGTGGTTCAGGGATCCTTAGGACACCTTTGGAAGCAGAACCTCAGTGCTGCTGTTGTCAGTGTGGTAGCAGAGGATGTTTTCTGAATCACAGAATCATTTAGGTTGGAAAAGACCCCCAAGATCATCAAGTCCTACCTTTGACCAAATCCCACCAGGCCCACTAAACCATATTTCCAAGTGCCACATCCACTCATTTTTTGAACCTTTTCAGGGATGGTGATTCCACCAGTGTCCTGGGCAGCCTGTTCCAATGCTTGTCCATTCTTCCAGTGAAGGAATTTTCCCTAATATCCAGCCTAAACCTAGTACCAAACCTGAATTGTAACCCAGTGCCAATTGCCAGAGTGACATGGGGATCTGCATCTTAGAAAGCATCTGTGCTGAAGCTTAAAAAATCCTTCTCCTCAATTATAAACTCTTTCCCCTCTCCCTAAAGAATCATTATATAACTTTTTCATCATGAGCAGGAGCATCAGCTCAGGGAAATGAGCTGTGTTTGGCTGGGGTGCTTCCAGCTTGTTCTGTTGGAGATGCTGGCACACTCCTGTGAACCTCACTGTGGGCTGCTTTGGCTGTTCCTGAAAGAAACTCTGGAGTGTCTGTGGGACTGTGACTCATCTGAGTGTAAAATGGGATTATCTCTAAAAGATGTTGCTCCAGCCCAGAAAACGTCCCAGTGGTGCTGGTTGGCTCTGGAATCTGTTCTTGTGGACATCACAAAGCAAAATACCTGGAGAGGAGCTCAGCTGCCCACACATGGGCAGCTCAGGACCCCCCAGCCATGGTCCAGAGCTCGGGGAGGCACTTTGGCAGCAGGGTGGGCACTGCCCACTCCGGTTCTGAGGTATTTTCTTAAGGGAGGAGTTCAGGATGTTCCTGCCAAGCACGAGCCCCTCCCTGGGAGCTGCTCTTGTCTTGGGAAGCCGGGTGTGACAGAGGGCTGTGATGTTCTGGAGGAGGCTGGAAGTGCCACTGAGCTCTGTGTCTTCTCCTCCACAGATCCCCGTGCCTGCCTTCAGCCTGGTGACCAAGGAGGGGCAGCCCGTGCACTACGACATGGAGGTGCCTGACTCTGGCATCGAGCTGCAGTGCACCCTGGCCCCCGACTGCAGCGTCAGCTGGGCCTGGCGCGTCAAGCACGGCCAGCTGGAGAACAGGCCCTGAAGCCCTGCCTGCTCTGGAGGTTTGCACCTTGTGCAAAGAAGGAATTGCAACAGCATCTGACCTCCCCTGCCATGGAGCACCACGTGCAGCGGCTGGTGTTTGTGCAGCAGCAGGATCGCAGCTCGCTGCCCTCAGGCCCCGCTTCTGTTGGCTGTTCTGATCCACTTCCAAGGCACATCCTGAGCTTAGACATTCCCCAAGACGTTGGGAGTTGCTTGTTTGGGGTGTGTTAGGGCTTGAGAATGGTAGGTGGAAATTCCTCGCTTTTCAGAGGAAGGAGGTTGTGCTTTTCAGGAGAGCAGGGGGATTGGGTGAGAACTCTTGCTCTTGCTCCGAGGTGAGGTCGGTCCTTGCTGGGCTTGCCCAGAGGAGGAGGTTGGGTGCCCTCAGTGCAGCTGGGGTTGGTTGTGCCGAGGGGAGCTGGCTGACTTCCTTCCAGCTGGAGGAAAAGACATTTCTGTAGGCTCTGGGGAGCATCATCTCCACCTCAAGCCTTTTGCATGGGGAGAATCGACAGCAGTCACTGGCTGGCTCTTGGTTTCACCTCCCACCCTTCCCCGCAGTCGCTTCCTTCTTGAATCAGAAAAGAACTTGGTTCCCAGAAAGAGCTTTGCTTGCAGCTCCCACCTGCAGTCTCAGAGGAGCTGGTGCTCTCTCTGGAGTCCCTGGCAGGCAGGGCAGGAAGAGGCTACAGAATTCCTTGGTGGGAGGGTGGAGGGGTTGCTCCTCCATCCTGTTCCCACCTCTGATGGGGACTTAAGGTGCACTGTCCCGTCCTTGGGGGAGTAAGGGACATCAGCTCTGTCAGCTGTGACAGGGCTGAATTTTATTGCAGAGTTTATAAAAATCTCCCTCCCAGCTCCCAGTCCAGCCTAGTGCCCCAGTTCTGTGAGCTCAGCCTGGCCTCACAAGGATTCCCACTCCTCCCTTCACTTCAGCCTGGGTTCACTGAGTGGGATGGGCAGCTGGGCCTGGAACACCTTAAGCTTTGAACTGTTTTTTTTACCGATTTGTGAATGTTTGGAACATCCTGAAACCTCCCAGGTCAGGTTCAGGTGGGCGGGTGTCGTTGGCCCTTCTCCATCCCAGAACAGATCCCCAGGGAGGTGTGAGCTCTGAGTGTGTTTGTTCAGGGCTGCTCCAAGGCCTGGCACACCTGGAAATCACAGTCCCTCCCTGTGCCTGTGGCTCTCCCAGAGCTCTGTGGCTGCCTCTGAGCAGGGGCTCTGCATCCAGCCTGGGCAGAGAAACAGCTCCCAAAACCCGAGGTGGGCTCTGCCAGGTCTGGGAAACACAACGGGGCAGCAACGCTGGCAGTCTTCCCAAGGGGAGTTCACTTAGAAAAAAGCTGGGAAAAGCTGAACTCTGAGCCTCCCTTTTTGAGGAGCAGCACTCCTTAAACAATGGGTGCTCTTTCCCTTTGGTCTCCCAGAACATGGGCTGGTTTTGCTCTACCAGACAGTGACATCCCTGAACAGAAAACTCAAGTTGTGATGTAAAAAAAAAGTGAAACTCACAAAGAAAAATGAAAGCTGTCACCACTCTGGGTATAGTTTTTATAGCACTTTTTGTTCTAAAGCACTTAATACGTTGTCCAAAATAGGCACCTAATTATATCTACAATGCCATAGTCAGAGTCTTTTTAGTAAATAATTAGCACATTATGCACATGTCTTCCAGGAGGGAGTGGGGAAAGAGGGAGGTTGGCTCGATTTCTTTTTTCAGATGCCATAAACTACTAAGAGTTTAAGCTCTGGAGCAGGAGGGATCAAAGTGCCTCTTCCAGGGGTCCCAGGAGCTCCCGAGCACAGGTTCAGTGCATGGCTGGCTCCTTTCCTGAGCTTCCTCCAAAGGGGCAGGAGGAAAACTGTTGGTTGGTTCTGTGAGTCTGTGATGTGTCAGTCCCAAAGCGTTGTGAGTTCCATCCCAAAGGCTGCCCCTTGTGCCTCTCACCTGGGGGATGCTCCCATGTCCTGGTATCTAATTCCGTGCCCAGGCATTGGGATTGAGCCCTGGAGCAGCAGGGAGGGAGCAGCAGGACTGTCTGCAGGACTCCTGGGCTCTGCATCTGCAGCATTAACCTGAACTCAGGCCACCTGCACGAGGGCAGGGAACCCTCCCAGGCCCAGGGTGTCCTTGCAGGGCCCATGGAGATGTCCATGTTCCCCTGGTCCATGGAGGTGTCCATGCTCTCCAGGCCCATGGAGATGTCCATGTTCCTTGGTCCATGGAGATGTCCATGTTCCCCTGGTCCGTGGACATGTCCATGTTCTCCAGGCCCATGGAGATGTCCATGTTCCTTGGTCCATAGAGATGTCTGTGCTCTCCAGGCCCATGGACATGTCCATGCTCTCCAGGCCCATGGAGATGTCCATGTTCCCCTGGTCCGTGGATATGTCCAGGCTCTCCAGACCCATGGAGATGTCCATGCTCTCCAGGTCCATGGAGATGTCCATGTTCCCCTGGTCCATGGAGATGTCCATACTTTCCAGGCCCATGGAGATGTCCGTGTTCCTTGGTCCATGGAGATGTCCATGCTCTCCAGGCCCATGGAGATGTCTGTATTCCTTGGTCCATGGAGATGTCCATGTTCCCTGGTACCCTCACAGCAGCATTAGCCAGGATTCACCCTCTCTGTTTTGTCCAAAGCCTTCAGTCCTGTTTTGCTGCCACCACAAGTGCCCAAGTGAGGCTGCAGGTTCCCAGCCCCCCAAGCTTGGCCGTGTCACTGCCCTCGGGGTGGTGTCACAGTCCCTGCCTGGGGACAGGCGCCTGGCAGCCCCACAAACCCCTGGTGCCTTCCCAGTCCCTGAGCTGGGGTTCTCCCCTGGGACATCTCCAGGCTGTGCTGCCAGCCAGCCTGAGCTCTCCCTGGCTCTCTCCTGCTGCCAGGACAGTTTCCTCTTCCCTTGGCTTGTCACTTTGCTGTGACAGGCACAAACAACCCGGCTTCCAGATGAAGGCAACACTGACAGCAGGAAACTGGGGAAGATCTGCATTATCCTCATTCAAGTTTGGCTGGAACTGTCAGGTTTCATAACGAGTGTTTAGAACAGAACCCCAGCTCGGGGTGGGGAGGACAAGTAGGAGTGATAAACACAGATGGCTCTTGTCGTGCAGCTCCTTCCGGAAGTCTGGAAAAATCCCTGGTGGTGAGGCGAGGTGGAGCTGAGGATCTCTTTGGGATGGGCAGTGGGGGAAGGTGCTGGAACGAGGAGCTTGTGTGGAACGAATGACACTTTATCAAACTGTGATTTCTTGAAGTTAATGACCTGCATTTCACAGGGAAAAAAAAAATAAAGCTAAAAAAAAAAAAAGATTTTGTTTGTTGCCGTTGCTGGTGGTTTGAGGTGTTGTCCCAGAGAACAAGATGGTGATGCTGAGTAAGACATTTTCCAGCAAGAGGAGGCTGGTCTGATTAAACTCTGCTATATAATAATTATCCTTGGGTTTGGGTAATGCAGGAGAAGTCAGGGAGGGTGCTGGGCTCTGCCCAGGCTCCCCAGGGAATGGTCCCAGCCCTGAGGCTGCCAGAGCTCCAGGAGGGTTTGGACAGCACTGCCAGGGATGCCCAGGGTGGGGTTGTTGGGGTGCAGGGCAGGAGTTGGACTGGATGATCCTTGAGGGTCCCTTCCCACCCAGGATATTCCAGGACTCTGTGATTTCTGGGGCTCAAGAGGCAGCACTGACTTTAATGGATCTAAGCCCAGGCTTTGCTGAATATTCTGGCATCTCTCTCCTTCCAAGCAGACAGCCCCTTGTCCTCCCTCTGTCCTGCTGTGGGGGATTTGCTGCACTGGGAGCTGCTCAGTCTTGCCTTGGGAGGTGCAGGGGTGAGGCAGGCAGAGCTCTGGGGATCCCCCTGCACCTCGCAGTGCTGCAGCCCCTCTGCTGCAGGAGCTGTTCGTCTGCACGGAGCTGAATCCTCCCAGTAGAGGAGCCCAGCGGGCTGGGGGGCTGTGGCCAGGCTGGTGAGTGAGGACAGTTGTCCTGAAAGACATTTTTTGTGCTGTCATGCACCCACACGTCTGTGCCGTGAACAGACCTCAGCTCTGTTGTCCTCAAAGAAACGGTGGGTGGTTTGTTGCTAGAATTCCAGACTGGTTTGTGTTGGAAGGGACCCTAAAGATCATCTCGTTCCACCCTCTCACCTCCCACTATCCCAGATTGCTCCTGGGAAATGTCCAAGCCCTGTCCAAGCTGGCCTTGGACATTTCCAGGGATGGGGCAGCCACAGCCCCTCCATCTTCCCATCCCTCCCTTCATCTTCCTCCCTCCTTCCCTCTCTTCCTCCCTCCCTCCCTGACAGCGTCGCCCCCGCAGGCAAACCCTTCTCCCGGACAATCCTTTATCCTCTGAGGCTTTTTATTACCTGTTCCGCGTTTAGAACAAACACACCTTCCGTATATAAAAATAATGTATACAAATAAGCAGTTAATGGTTTACACTGCTGCCCTAAGGGCAATTCGTATGTTACACATTCATTTCCCATCCCTCCCCGGACACGGAGCCGGCGCTGAAGCAGCTTAAACACAGCAGGAAAGCAGCGGCTGCTCTGGCTAAAGCTGGGTCGAGCGAGAACGGACGGGAGGAGGGACACGAGGAGACACGGGAGGAGGAGCGTCCCCTCATCGGGACGCTACAATTCCTTTGATGAAGTAAATGCACTGAGAGGTTTATTTGCGGCACTGCGGGGTCGGGGTTACTCGGGGCAGGGGCGGCAGCGACAGCCGGGTCCGGTGCGGCTGCGGGAGGCTCCGGCGGCTCTCGGGACCCGCAGCCTTCGGGGTCGCGGTTGCTGCGGGGCTGGGGGCTGCCGGCATCTCCTGCGTGTCCCACCCCACGAAACGGGGAGCCCCGCAGGGCTGACAGCCCCGGCTGATCCCAGAGGCTGCAGCCCCGGCAGGGCGGGTGGATGCAGGGGATGCGGGTGGGCGGAGGTGCCACCACCTCGCAGAAACCTGTCCCTGTTGCTGATTGCCGCAGCCACGGAGCCTCCCCCGCGGCGAGGAACAGCTCAGCGCCGCTCGCCACAGCCGTGGGGACACCCAGTTGTGGGGGTGTTCCAATCCCCGCTGCCGCAGCGCAGAGAAATGTGAAGGAAGACTTATAAAATCATGTAAAATAGCACCGCTGCCAGCCCCTGGGGCCGGGAGCTGCCCGGGGTGGGAGCTTTGCGGCAGGAGAACGCGGGGGTCGGGGGGTTCTGCGGGGCCGGGGGAGCGGGGGGAGATGTGCGGGGAGCTCTGTGTCCCTGCCTGACACCCCCTCCCCTCCCCAGCGGCGATCAAAGGCACCAAGCAAGCTGCGGGGGGGGACACACCGGGGCGAGGGAGCGGCGCCGGGGTAGGGATGGGATCGCTATTCACTCATTCCAGGAGAAGTTGTGGCCTTTTCTGTGCTTCACTATTCCTGTCCGTAGCCAGGAGGGCCCCCCAGCCCTGCCAGCCCGGGGAGAGGAGCTCGGGGACAGGAACCAAGCAAGCGCCGGGGGTGGCCGTGCCAGGCGTTAAGCGGCTGCAGCAGCTCGGAGCGGGCGCTGTCCCTCCACCCCGCCGAGCCCCGGGCTGAGGGACCCACACCCTGCGGTCCCGTCCGCGTCGGGAGGATGGTCCTGCCCCGCTCCTGGAGCTGCGGGGACGGCGCCGCTCACAGCGCGATGTCCGGCGTGGCCTGCAGGCTCTGCCCCGCCGGCCGCTTCTTGGCGCTGCCGCGGGCCTTGTCCCCGCGCCGGTACGGGTTGTTCCGCAGATCTGCACCGGGACAAGCGCAGGGGCCCGATGAGCTGCACTGCCCGCCCGGGATGGCCGAGGTCCCGCCACCCAGCACATTAACGTGGAGTGGTTTGGGTCGGAGGGACCTAAAACCCCACCCAGTGCCACCCCAGCTATGGCAGGGACACCTCCCACTGTCCCAGGCTGCTCCAAACCCCATCCAGCCTGGCCTGGGGCACTGCCAGGGATCCAGGGGCAGCCACAGCTGCTCTGGGCACCCTGCGCCAGGGTTCACCCTCACAGGAATGAAATTTTTTTTCTGAACCTTCAACCTCAAACTCTCCTTTGCTCGTTTAAAACCCTTGCCCCCTGTCCTGTCTCTCTGCCCGGGAGGAGCAGCAGCTACGAACCATCGGCCCGCGGGACCCCGACCGCCGGCTCCCGGAGCCCAGCCCCGCACCGGGGCTGATCCCGGGTGCCCCCGGGGCTCAGCGTGGGGCAAAGGCGGCCACACGGCCGGAGAAACCCCGGCGGGGAAGGGGGGGAAGCCCGGCAGCCCCCGCCCAGCCCCGCGGCCCCACGTTACCTACAGAGGGCTCTCCTCGTTGAAGCTCACGTCGCAGAAGAGCCGGGACGAGCGTTTGCCCGTCCGGGCCGTGAAAGGGACAGTTTTGAGAGCTGAGCAGAGCGATCCAGAGACAGCGAGGAGGAACAGGAGGAAGAGGGAGGAGGAAGAAGCAGAAGAGGAGGAAGAGATATGAGACGGGGGAGGGAGCACTCGGCAGCTTTGCCGTGTGGGAGGTGAAGGTGCCTGCCAGGTGGGCTGGTTTGGTCCCTCTGATGGGGCTTGGTGACCCTCCAGCTCCTGTGACAGCCCCTGCAGACCCCAGCCCTGGGTCTGTGATGTGGGGACACCTGGATGCTCACCTGAAATCATCTCTCACCTGAGATTATATCCTCAATGGCCCCATCTTTGCCTTCGTAGATGAGCGGCTCCTTCACCATCTGCTTCTTCTTCAGCTCAGCAATCATGTCCATCTGCTGCCTCCTGGCCTTCTGGACAGGCAGCTGGGGAGGGGACACGCAACTTGAGTGGTGTGGCCACACCCCAGAGGAGATGGGCTGCCCTCACCTTCACCTCCCACCCAGCTCTCCCTCCCCAGGACCTGTTTAGTCCTTCCCCACCACTCAGCCCACTCAGGGCTGGAGCCCACCAGACAGAGATGTGGGGGCACCCTCACCTCAGGCTGCTGCTCGCTGCCAGGGGAGCCGGATTCTGCCTCTTTGGCTGCAGCCTCTTGTTTCTTCCACAGCTCGATGTCCTGCTCTGCTTTCTTGGGAGAGGGGCAGGAAGGGTGTGCTGAGCCAGGGGAGTGCAGGACTGCAGCCTCCTTCCTTCCTCCCCTCACAGCCCCCAGCTCACCCCAACCCAGCTCCACAGTCCCTGACCATCCCAAAGGCATTTCTGAGCCCCAGCCTTGCCCGTGACTTCTGCTGGTTGCTCCAAAGTGGGGTCAGGTGCCCCAAATCTCCCCCCAGCCCCCAGAAACAGAGAACCCCGTGCCCCCTCCTACCTTGTAGGCTCTGATGAAGCGCATGAACATGGGGAAGAAGGTGGTGGGGGGACAGGTCTTGGGGTTCTCCCCGAAATACTCCACAGCTGACTCATATGCTTCCTGTGGGCAGAGACACCTGATCCGGGGGCTGGGGCTGGGCAGTGGTGCCCATCGCCCACCACCTCCTCCCAGCCCCTCCCACCTCCCCTTCCTGCCCCATATCCCTCCTGCCTGTCCCACTGGAGCCACACCCCAAGCAGGAGCCTCTCCCACGGGGCAGAGGTGTGAGCAGAGGGCACCCCAGGGTGTCCCCATGCAGGGCACTGCCCCCATGACTCACCCAGCACCCACCTTGGCGGTTTTGCTGTCAGCCTGCAGCTTCTCCATCACCTCCGAGTTGACCTTGAGGAAGTCCTTGAGCACGGGGCTGTCGTCCTGCCTCATGAACTCCCTGCGGGTCAGCTCCATGCCCTGCTGCAGGCTCCGCACGTCCTGCAGGACGCCCTCCAGGGACACTGCGGGAGGTGGGCACCGCGGGCTCAGGGCAGGCTCCCAGGGCCAGGGGCTGCCCCCAGCCCCAGCCCAGGGCCCGTGGGCGCTACCTGTGCCTGCCTTGTCGAGGAAGTGCAGCTCGGTGTGGAAGCCGGTGAGCTCCGGGTACTTCTCCATGATCACCCGCACCAGGTAATGCAGCAGCGTCTGCTTGCGGTCTGTCGACTTCATCTCCAGCAGCTGGGGCAGGGCAGGCTCAGCCCTGAGCCACCACACCCTCACCCTGCTCTGGGCTGCTTCTGGTGGCCCTCTATCCCCCTGGCTGGGTCTGTGTCCCTCCAGCCCTCCACTCCCACAGCTGGATCTGCACCCCTCCATTCCTCAGCCATCCCTCCATCCCCACGGCTGATTCCCACCCTGCTCCATCCCCATGGCTGATTCCCATCTTTCTCCATCCCCATGGCTAATTCCCACCCTGCTCCATCCCCATGGCTGGGTCTGCATTGCTCTGTCCCTGCAGCTGGTTCTTCACCCCTACATTTCCATGTGTGACCTTCCTCCCTCTATCCCTGCAGCTGGCTCCCATTTTCCTTCATCCCATCTTCCTTCATCAAGGTCCTTGAATCCTTTAACCTCTCCATATCGGGTCTCCAACCTCCTGACCCCATTCCCGTGTATCTCCCACCCCTTTGCCTCCTCCCCTTGCCTCTCCAACCCAACAGACAGCCTCTCCATCCCTCTGTCCCCACAGCTAAACCTCATGTCCCTCCACCCCTACTGCTGGTCCTTGCATCCTTCCACCCCCACAGCAGGGTCCTGTGTCCTCCCATCTCTGGTCCTGGTGTTCCTGTGTCCCCAGGGCTGGTCCCTGGCAGTGGCAGTGCCCCCCATCACCCCACACCGGGCACCCCACACCGCCCCTACCGCGTCAAGGCTCTGCAGCCGGAAGCCGTAGGCAGCTCCACGCTTGCTGCTGTTCATGTAGTTCCCGAAGGCCAGCACGATCTGCAGGGACACCACGGCTTGGGGACACAGGGCCAGGAGGGCACGGTGCCCCCAGACACCCTGCCAGCACCCTGCCTGCACCCACCGGGGCCAGCTCCCCGCAGAGCCCTCACCTCGAGGATGTGGCGCAGCTTGCTGGAGGCCTTGAGGGACATGGAGGCGGCGATGATGGCGTTGAGTTGCTGTTCGGGGGAGGGAAGGGTGTGAGCGCGGCCGCGGGAGCCGCCCCCGCGCCGCCCCCGCCCCGCCCGGCCCCGGCGCGCACCGGCATCAGCAGCTGGGCAGTGTCCCCGAAGCTGCCCAGGAAGATCATGACGTTCATGCGCTCGGCCAGGCGCGGGATCTTGCTGAAGCGGATCATGAACTGGTCCTCGTCCGAGAGCTCCTCTGCTGGCTGCTGGTCCCGCTCGAACTTCCCGATCAGGGTCCGCTCGTACTCGGTGGGCAGGAAGCGCAGCAGCAGCTCCAGGAAGTCGAGGCTCAGGGTTTGCTGGTCGTACCTGCGGGGAGGGGACACCCCTGGCACTGTCAGGCTCTGCCGCAGGTCCTGAAGGCCCCGTGTCACCCCCAGCTGGTTCCATCATCCCTCCATCCCCACAGCTGGTTCCTTCATCCCTCCACCTCCACAGCTGGTTCCTTCATCCCTCCATCCCCACAGCTGTTCCTTCATCCCTCCATCCCCACAGCTGCTCCTTCATCCCTCCATCCCCACAGCTGGTTCCTTCATCCCTCCATCCCCACAGCTGGTTCCATCATCCCTCCATCCCCACAGCTGCTCCTTCATCCCTCCATCCCCACAGCTGGTTCCTTCATCCCTCCATCCTCACAGCTGTTCCTTCATCCCTCCATCCCCACAGCTGCTCCTTCATCCCTCCATCCCCACAGCTGTTCCTTCATCTCTCCATCCCCACAGCTGGTTCCATCATCCCTCCATCCCCACAGCTGGTTCCTTCATCCCTCCATCCCCACAGCTGTTCCTTCATTCATCCCTCCATCCCCACAGCTGTTCCTTCATCCCTCCATCCCCACAGCTGTTCCTTCATTCATCCCTCCATCCCCACAGCTGGTTCCTGCATCACTCCATCTCTCTGTATCTGGACCCTGCATCTCTCTGTCTCTCCACATGGATCCCTCCATCTCTCTATCTTTGTTCCCCACATCCCTTCTTTTCAGATCTGGTTCCTGCATCCCTCCATCCCCACAACCACTGTCTGCATCTGTCTGTCTGTGTCTGGCCCCCACAGCACCCTGTCTCATATCTTGTTCCTCATATCCTGACCTCTCCATCCCCACAGCTGGTGCCTGCATCCTTCCACCCCTCCACATCTGATCCATCTCTCTGCATCTCATCCCTCCCTCTCCCCCGCTCTAATCCCTCCATCTCTCTGTATCTTGTCCCTGCATGCCCACGCCAGCCCCTGCACCCCATCACAGCCTCCCCCATCCCAGCCCCCGGCCCCGCTGGGCTGTGCCCACCCCAGCCCCAGGCCAGGGCAGCGCTCACGTCTCGATGGCCGTGCAGATGTCCTGGACGCTGCGGCCGCCCTTGCGCAGGGTGATGGCCAAGTTCTTGGCGCGGTTGGACTCCATGAGGGTCACCTTGCTGGGGGCCTTCTGCGTGGCCTTGGCCTTCAGGGCGCTGATGTCCAGGGCGGGGCCCTGCGCCTTGGTCTTGAAATGCTCCTCAAAGTCACTCATGTCCAGCTCCTGTGGGGACACGGGGCTGTGGGCACGGCGGGGAGGTGGCACTGGGACATCTGGGGGGAGGACGGGGCCAGGGGAGCACGATAAGGGTGAGGAGTGAGGGTCAAAATGAAGCAAGAGGATGAGGATGGAACAAGGGGACAAGAGCAGGAGCAGGCAAGGGGACAGGGAGGGGTAAGGAGGGGGTGAGGGGACCAGAGGATGGAGATGAGGAAGAAGAAAAGGACAGGATGTGAGGAGCAAAGGGACGAGGGCAGGGTGAGAGGAGAAGCACGCCTGATCCCGTGTCCCTCTCCAATGATGGACACAGTGCTAGGGAGTTTTCCTGACCTCCAGCTCCTGCTGCAGCCCTGTGCTGCAGGTCAGGGGCATGGCCTGGGGCACTGAGCCCCCCAGGCACCCCGTGCCCGGCCCCCCTGTGCTCACCTCCAGCACCTTCTCGTCGTTGAGCTCGGTGAAGACGGTGCCGTCGATCTGGCTCGGCTTCAGGGCCACCCAGTTGAAGACGGGCATGCGGAACTTGGTCTGGATCGGCTTCTTCACCTTCACTGCGGGGTCACAGGGAGGGGGGCACGTCAGGGGGGGGGCCCAAACCCACTCCAGGGTGCCCCCAGACCCCTCCCAGGGAACGTCCCCGCCAGCCCTGGGCCACACTCACCTGAACCGTTGGCAGTGGAGGGGGCACCGGGCCCGGCTGGGGGCTCCCCCCCGAGGGGTGGGGGTGGTGGAGGGGGGGGCACGGGGCCCTCCGGCCCCCCCGGGAGCGGTGGGGGGGGCGGTGGCACCGGGGCACCGGGGAGTGGGGGAGCTGGGGGGGGGGCGGCGCCCGCGGGCAGAGGGGGTGCGGGGGGTGGGGGGGGGATGGGCTCAGCCCCCGGCAGAGGTGGGGGGGGCGGAGGGGGCGGAGGCGGGGGGGCGGCAGGTGCTGGTGGGGGAGGCGGGGCTGGAGCCAGAGCCGGAGCATCTGCAAGGGAAAGAAGAGGTGGGTGAGCTGGTGACACGGCAGGGCACGGTGCCACGGCGTTACCCTGAGTCCCCGGGCACATCCCCACACCCCCGCCTCACTCTCTGTGCCCGGAGACTCGCTGCCACCCCTCCTCGGTGCCAGGTGTCCCCGCCGGGCAGGGGACATCCCCTTTGCACCCACGGTACCCGTGCAGGCGGCGTTGGCGTCGGTGGCGGCAGCGGCCTCTCCACAAACCACGGGGGCTGCGGGGGTTTCTATGACAACGGGGACGATTTCGATGGCGACGTCTCCGTCGGGCCCACGCAGGATCTGCACCAGCCCCTTCTCCTCGAGCTCCGCCAGCCGCCGCTCCAGCGCCAGCCGGTAGCACTCCTGGGGCTGCGGGGACGGCGGGCTGGGCGGCCGCGGGGGGCTCAGCTGCTCCTGGAGAGGTGACAACCCCCGGCGGGTCACCGGCGCCCCGCTGCCCCCCTGGGAGCCCGGCTCCTCAGCCCCAGCCTGCCCTCGGCACCGCGGCGCCCCCGGCTCACCCGCAGCGCCTCCAGCTCCCGCCGCGCCTGGCTCAGCTGCTTCTCCAGCTCCGCTATCTTGGCCATGGAGTCGTTCTCCGCATCCTGCAGCTTCTCCGTCAACTGTGGGCGACCAGGCGCCGCCGCTCAGCCCCGTCCCCATCCCTCCCTCGGGGCTTGCGTCAGCGGCCCTGCCCACGCGCCCACGGCCCACCTGGCTGACGTGCTCCTGCAGCTCCTCCATGTGCTCCAGCACCGCCGTCCTGGTCTCCGAGTCCTCCAGCATGGCCCCCACGTCGAAGACGTTGTCCAGGTAAGCCTGGATCTGCACCTGCAGCTTGTCGCTCTCGGTGAGGCGCAGGGTCTGCCCGGGGACAGCCGGTGTCACCGGCGGTGCTGGCGGCACCCCCGGCGCCCCCCCCTTGGGGTCACCCACCTGCAGGTACTGGTCCAGCCCCAGGTGGGTGAACTCGTACTGCAGGAACACGCGGAAGTTCATGTTCTCCACCGAGTGCACCACGATGTTGATGAACTGCATGCAGGCCACCTGCGGGGACACGGCGAGTGCAGGGACAGGGGGGCCCTCGGGGGATGTGGCCCCAGGGGCTGCAGGAGGGGTCGGTGGCCCTCGGGGACACGGTGCCCCTGGGGAGTGCAGGGTGATTTACACAGTCCTGGGGACATGGTGGCCTGGGGACAGCACAGTGCCCTTGGGGACACGATGGCCTGTGGGCAGTTTGGTGGCCTGGGGACAGCACAGTGCCCTTGGGGACACGATGGCCTGTGGGCAGTTTGGTGGCCTGGGGACAGCACAGTGCCCTTGGGGACACGATGGCCTGTGGGCAGTTTGGTGGCCTGGGGACAGTAGAGTGCCCTTGGGGACACGATGGCATGTGGGCAGTTTGGTGGCCTGGGGACAGTAGAGTGCCCTTGGGGACACGATGGCCTGTGGGCAGTTTGGTGGCCTGGGGACTGCACAGTGCCCTTGGGGACGCGATGGCCTGTGGGCAGTTCGGTGGCTTAGAAGCCCTTGGGGACACGATGCCATGGGCAGTGTAGTGGCTAAGAAGCCCTTGGGGACAGCAGAACAGCCTGGCAGCCCTTGGGACATGGCAGCCCTTGGGACATGGCAGCCCTTGGGACATGGCACCCCCAGCACAGCACGGTGGCTCAGCAGTTCCTGAGGACATGGTGGCCTGGGGAGAGTTTTGGTGGCTCAGCATCCCTCGGGACATGATGCTGTCGGGACAGTGTGGTGGCTTAGGAGCTCTTGAGGCACAGTGGCCTGGGGACAGTGCAGCAGCCCTGGTGACATGGCATGACATGGCATGACACCCTGAGCACGGGCCCCAGCAGGCACTCACCATGAAGTCAATGTTAGTGTCCTCGTTTCGGAAATACTCCATCAACTTCTCGAAGCGGTTCTTCTCCCCGCAGACCTGGGGGGGAGCAGGGGGCTGAAGGCCAGGGAGGACATGGCCAGGGGACACCCAGGAGGGTGGCAGGACAGGAGGTGCCTGCTGGTGACACCATCCCAACCCTGACCGGTGCTGCCAGGCTGGGACATGGCCCTGGGGACACGTGGTGGCACGGGGACATCAAGGCCAGTGAGTGGAACCAGAGATTGGAGGGTGGTGCAGGGAAACCGAGTGCCAAACCCAGCTGGAGCACGGATGTTCTCGTGGGGTCTGGGTGTCCCTGCTGGGGCCTGGGTGTCCCTGTTGGGGTCTGGGTGTCCCTGTTGGGGACTGGGTGTCCCTGCTGGGGACTGGGTGTCCCTGTTGGGGTCTGGGTGTTCCTGTTGGGGACTGGGTGTTCCTGTTGGGGACTGGGTGTCCCTGCTGGGGACTGGGTGTCCCTGTTGGGGTCTGGGTGTCCCTGCTGGGGTCTGGGTGTCTCTGCTGGGGACTGGGTGTCCCTGTTGGGGTCTGAGTGTCCCTGTTGGGGTCTGGGTGTCCCTGCTGGGGACTGGGTGTCCCTGCTGGGGTCTGGGTGTTCCTGTTGGGGACTGGGTGTTCCTGTTGGGGTCTGGGTGTCCCTGCTGGGGTCTGGGTGTTCCTGTTGGGGACTGGGTGTCCCTGCTGGGGACTGGGTGTCCCTGTTGGGGACTGGGTGTCCCTGCTGGGGCCTGGGTGTCCCTGCTGGGGACTCACCTCCTTGAAGTTGTCGAAGGCAGCCAGGATGATGTCGTGGCCGCCTCGGACCAGGCAGACGGCGGCCAGCAGCTCCAGCACCAGAGCCTTGGTCCTGCAGAGACGCGGCGTGAGGGGGCTGAGGCACCGCGGGGCAGGGACAAGGGACAACGGGGGGCGGGGCAGCTCCTACCTGGCGCTCTTGTTGTTGAGGCTCAGGGTGATCTCGTTGACACAGGCTGGGTGGTTCATCACCAGGCTGAAGCCAGTCTTAGGGGAGGGAAGGAGCGTTAATGGGGTCGTGTGTGCCCCAGGAGCGTGGGACGCCCCCATGCCACGTCCCCACCGGGCAGGAGGTTGAGTGAGGACACCTCGGAGCCGGGACACCCAGAGAGCCGGTGCCACCCCGGAGCTGCCAGGGCAGGCGCGGGGGGTCCCGGGGGAGCCCCGGGCGGGTCCCCCACTCCCACCTGGTAGTTCATGATGGCGCGGAGGCACATGATGCACACATGGACATCGTCCTTCTGGCTGACGAGCCGCGAGTTGCGCAGCGTCTTCCTGCTGTGCGAGGGGTTCAGCCTGGGCGGGGAGAGCGCGGCTGAGCGGGGCCCGGGGGAGCCGCGGGCGCAGCGCAAAGCGGGGAGGGGACAGCGCAAGGGGACGGCAGCGGGGGCGGGGGGACAGCGGGGCGGCTGCACCCCACGGGAGAAACCCTCGCGTCCCTGCCCGTCTAGGAGCCCTGGGACTGGGGGGTGTGGGGTGGGGTGGGTTTTGGGGCCCCCTCGTGCACAGGGCTGGTCCGGGAGGCTCACCGGGGCTGGCAGGAGCTGCCGGGTGACCTGGGGGCACTGTCCCCATCGCTGCCCGGGGCACCCCAGGGGACGCTGGGGTGGACGTGGCGGAGGAGGGTGTGGATGTGCTGGTTCGAGAGGCAGCAGCTGGAGGCGCGTTAGAGCCTGCAGGACAGGAGGGAGAAACGGGGCTCCCGCGCCGCCCCGGGGACACCCGCGCTCGGGGACAAGGGATGGGACCCCCTGCGGGTGCCACGTCCCCCCTGACCTGTGCCTGGCGCTAGGAGGGACACCCCGGCTCCTCCAGAGCTGCTGGCAGGCGGCGAGGGACCCCCGCGGTCCCCGGGGTGCCACGTTACGGCTCCTGGGGTGACCGCGGCGGGGTGTCCCTGGGACCCCCCCGCCCACCGGGGATGCCCCGCAGGCCCTGTCCCCAGTACCGGCGACCAGCAGCGGGGTCCCGTGGGGTGTCCCCGTCCCGCCAGCGCCCCGTCACCTACCGTCAGCGCGTCCCCGGCAGCGTGCAAGAGAAGAGCGGGGTTAGACGGCGCTGCGGGCGAGCGGCACCAAGCGAGAGCCGCCGGCCACCGGGACCGGCTTGCGGGGACACAGGCCCGTCCCTCCGCCCCGCCTTTCAGCCAAGGGGCTGCCATTTGCTCCCCCAAAATCTCCCAACGCCCCCAATTTTTGTGTCTTCCTGGGGTTTAACCGGAGCACCCCGGGGCGGTGCCGGGGTGGGGACGCGGATCCAGCCCGGCCCCGCGCAGGGAGGGCTCAGCCCCCGGGGGCACACGGGGGATGTGATTTTGTCCCCACCCTCAAACCAGAGGTGGGCACCCATTTTTCGGACCGGGCCTGCGTCTCCCTGCCAAGCCCCTCTCCAAGCGCGGCGCGGCCGGGGATGGGTGCAGCGAGGCGAGAGCGGGGGCGCGGCACGGGGACAGCTGGGGACAGCTGGGGACAGTTGGGGACGGGACCACACGTTACCTTACAGTGAGGGGCCGCATTTTGGAGGAGCCCTGGGTGGGGGACGAGGAGGTGCTTTTGTTCAGGTCCTCCAGCGAGCGCTCCTTGCCCTTGTCAGAGCCGGGGCTGTGCTCTGCGCTCTCCATGTCGTACCTGCCGGCCCGTGGGGACACGGGGACGGGTGAGGCACGGGAATGTTGGGGATGTTCTGCTCAGCCCCAGCCATGGAGCATCGCCTTGATGACAGGGAAGGGACCCCCAGGGACCCCCCCCCAGCCCCACGGAGCCCCCGGGGGGGGGCAGATCCCGGCCTTGGGGACAGGGCACCCGGTGGGGACGTACGCGACAGAGCACTGGGCAAAGGCGAGGTACTCCAGCAGCACGTCCAGCCCCTTGTTCTCCTCGTTGAGGAACTCCTGGACCCAGCTGGAGGGTGCAGAGGGTTAGTGGGCTCTGCCAACCCCCACATCCTCTCTCCCCCTGCCCCCAGACACTCAGCGGAGCCACCCCCTGGTCAGGCATCCCCAGCAGTGGTGGAACACACACATGGTGGACATGAGGTGGCACCATGAGCTGGCATTTCTCTGAGGCCAGGTGGGTGCCATGGTGAACCTGATATATGGGGGGGCACAGCCCAAGGGCTCTCCTGCCACTGCTGCCACCACTGCCACTGCTGCCACCACTGCCACCACAGGACAGCCTGGCCCTGGGGACCATGGGCACCCATCATCCCAAGAAGGAGTCAGGACAGCCAGGCTGGGGGCAGGGTCCCTCCTGGCACTCAGGGGGTACTAGAGACCCAAAATGGGGTTCAGACCCCACAGCACCCCCAGCTGCCTCAGCACAGCCCTCCTAAGGGGGCAGGATGAGGCCACAGCCTGCACACCCTGCTGTCACCCTCCAGCCAGAGCCAGCAGCATCCATCCCGTCCCAGAGAGTGTGGCAGCAGCCAGGTGACAATGCCACCCCCACCCTTACCCGATGTAGTTGGTCCTCAGGGAAATCTCCAGCTCCCGGAGCACCTGCGTCGACTCCTGCACTCTCCTCTTGAACTGTGGGATGGGGGCAGCATTGGCACCAGCCCTGTGCCCAGCCTGGCACGGGGGCCAGGGCACCGGGGTGCAACGGGGACCCCTCACCTTCCTGCTGACCCCACCCGTGTCCAAGTAGCTCTTCAGCTTCTGGATGTAGGCAGACGGGGGGTTCTTCACCTGGAAACGCTCCTACGAGCCCCAGAGAGAGGCTGAACCTGGGCCAGCTGCTGTGGCACGGGGACGTGCCACTGTCCCCACAGCAGCCACAGAGTCCCTGTCCCCACCCCAAACTGCATCAATGCTTAATGAGGTTAATGAGGTGCTGTGTCAGTGACGAGATGGATGTCAGTGCTGGGTACAGCCAGACTGATGGCCACGCCGTGCCACGAGTGGCACTTTGGGGACAGGGACAGTGTGAGCTCGGGCCTCACCTGGTCACAGATCAGCTCCCACTTCTTCTCGTTGTCATACTGGCTGAGCAGCTTCATCTTGTCCGGGGGCAGGTTCATGGAATTCTGTGGGTGAAGGGTGTCAGCACTGGGGTCACCCCAAAACCACCCCTGGGGTGTCACACCCCCTGCTCAGCCAGCACTGGGTGGCCTCGCTCAGCAGTGGGATGTGGGGATACCAGTGGGACGGGGGCATACCCACAGGAGGATGGGGATGTTGGTGGAAGGAGGGAGACACTGGTGGGATGATGGGGACACTGGTGGGATGATGGGGACACTGGTGGGATGATGGGGACAGCAGTGGGAGGCTGGGAACACCACCATTCCCAGGATCTGAGCATCCCCATGACCCAGCAGTAATGTCCCCACCTGAGGGTCCCCAAGGGGAGGGCAGGGGCTGTCGGTGGAGGACAGGAGGATGAACTGGACACATCCATCCCTGTCACGAGGGCACCACGTGCCCAGCCTCAGCCAGCCCAGTCCTGGCAGGGCCACACAGGATGAGGGATGGGGACACCAACTGGTGACACAGCTGAGGCACCCAGGGGCCCGGGCCATGCTTGAGGGGTCACTGCTGAGTCCCCCCACCACAGGTGCGTGACAAGCCCATCTGGGCAGTCAGGGTTGATGAAGAGACAATGGTGTCAGGGCCTGGCATGAGCCCACATCCCTCCGTGCCAGCCTGCACCGCCCCAGCCCCCGCTGCCACCACAGGACGTGACGTGGTTTCCTCTCTCCGTGAGCGGAGAGGCAGCTTCTGCCTCTGGGCTGCTCTGCTGAGGGACACCATGGGGGGGACACCTTCATGGGACACCCAGCAGGGCCTGGGCCAGGCTGCAGCTCAGCTCAGCTCAGCTCAGCTCACAGGTGATTTATTTTGCTAAAAGACCCAAATTTTGGTGCTCCAGCTCAGCTGGAGAGCACCTGCACGATGGCACGTGGAGCAATGCAGAGCCCCAAGCCACCCCTAAATCCCAGTCTCGGGGCTCCCTGATGAGGAGGATGGGGACGTGGGGTGCCTGCCGTGCTGGAACAACCACATCCTTGGGGGAAGGCATCTCCCAGGGCTTTGGTTGCCCACAGAAGAGCAGGTCCAAGGGGAGAGGTGCCACTGTGGTGGGCAGGAACAGAAACCTCTCCACCACCTCCAGGGAGGACCTGTCAAGCTGCTTTCAGAAGAAGCCAAAAGCAGGAGCTGTGGGTGGGGAGGAGCTGGGTTTGGCTGGGGCTGGCTGGCAGGCAGAGCTGGGCAGGGGGTACAGTCAGGCTGTGGGGTCGGAAACGGCCTCATTGAGAAGCCACTGGAGCTGCTGGGTGGGTTCTGGGATGGGCAGGGTGACAGCAGCAGCTGGCTGTCCCCATTGCTGGCCCCATCCTTGGGGCGGATCAGGGTCAGACAGGGACAGCGCTGTGCCAAGGGGCACCACACCCCCAGACACCCCAGGCAGGGCTCTGTCACACCCCTGGCACCCTCGGTGGGACGCTGGTGGGTGCCCTCAGCAGAGAGGGGATGGTGGCAGCTGCCACATGGAGCAGCTTCGAGCCACCACAGGTGGCACCTGGACCAAGCAGGAGGCAGCAGGAGGGTGGGGCTGTGGCTGTGGAGGTGTCTCTGCCCCGAGCCCCACGGCCCCCCAGGATGTGGCACGGTGGCAAACTGGGTGGTGGCTGCCTCTCGTGTGGCTTTGGGGCGGATGGTCTGCGCAGGGCAGCCTCAGGAGGCAAATTCAAAAACAGCCACACGAAAACAGCAGAGCAGCGGTTTCTCGTTTCCTGTCAGAGGAACGGCCGTGGGGGCTGCGGGGGGTGTGACGTGGGGCGGGGAGGGCGGCGTGGGGCAGGGAAGGTGATGTTGCTGGGCAGACAAGGTGGTGCAGGGCAGCAGCCAAGCGCCCCGCAGGTGTCAGAGGAAGGGCTTGCTCCTCCTCCTCCTCCTCCTCCTTTGGGGACAAGGACGGAGGAGCCACAGCTGCTTGTCCCCAGCAGCCACATCCCAACCTGTCATCATCACCCCGATCCCACCCCTGCCCGGGGCTCCCCGGCAGCCTCACCACAGCACTGAGGGGGTGCCACCAAATGTCCCCCAACAACCCCGCAGTGACACAAAGTGCCACAGAGCCAGCAGTGCCATCCTGGCCATGCCCAGCACCAGGGTGAGGGACCCAGGTTCTGCCTTAGGCTGAAACCAAGGCCGGGGGAGGTGAAACAGCCCCAACACCGTTTTCTGGTACAAAAAGGATTTTTCCTATCACGGCTGCTGGGGACGGAGCTATTTTGGGTGTCAGGCACTTCTCTCTGTTCCACACGTGAGCGGGCAGCGCCGAGCGGGGCCGGGCTGGGCCCAGCTCTGCACCAAACCTGGCACAGAACGTTCCGGCATCCTCCGGGGAAGTGTTTGTGCTGCAAAGCCCGGCAGGCTGAGCGTGAACCCGGCTGAACCCTGGCGTTTCTGGGGCACGGGGGATGTGCGTCCACAGAGAGGGGAGGGGAAGCCTTGGCAGCGCGTGGGACGGGACAACAGCCCAGCCCAGACACCAAATCCTGCCACGGGGAAGGGGACGGGGCAGGGAACTGCCCCAGGCGGTGGGTTGGGGGTTCTCTCCAGCTGCAGGGAGGACCAGCATCTCCAGGGGCCCAGCTGACTGACAGACTGATGTGCCACTCCTGGGATGCTCGGTCACTCATGGCCACAGAGCACCCCTGGTGGGTTGGGACATGTCCAGTCCTGCAGTGCCAGCTGTCCCATGATGTCCCCTCCAGTGCCCCAACTGCCCCTGGATTTCTTCTCCTGCCTCTTCCCAGGGCTCAGTGGAAGGCACAGAGCAGGACCAGACCCACCCAGGGCTGTCTGACCTTCCTCATGCAGCAAACTGTGCTGGGGGACACTGCCAGGACCAGCTCATCCCATCAGGGACTCCCTGGATCCAGCCAGACCCAACCCCACGGAGTGTCCGGCAGGGACAGCCGGTGGAGGAGCAGGATGTCCCCAGGGTGGCCGGAGGGGTGGCAGGAGCAGCTCCAGCTCTATTTTAAGAACAAGCAGAAGCTGCTGTAGCTCACACTGGGGAGAGGAGCCTGATGCCACCACCGTGCCCTCATCCCTGCTGGGTGCCTGCCTGCCCACCCCGCACTGGGATCTCCTCCTGGTTCCAGCAGCACAGGACACTGTCCAGGCCCTGATCCAGCAGCTCGTGGCTCACAGACAACTTCCCAGCCAGGACACACGTGGGGACACCCCACTGCAGCCCCACACCCCCAGCCAGCCTTGGCCACCGGGCTGGAGATGGATCCAGCAGGAAGCTGAGGACCAGTTTGTTTTCCTGGTTGAGCCAAGGCTGACCCTGTGGCCCCGTCCTGCTGCTGGGGCCAACAGCACATCTGCAAACATCTGCAAACATCTGCAGACATCTGCAGTGGTGACGTTGGCCTTGCACTCCTCCACGTCCTGGGAGAAGAGGCAGCAAAGCCTCCACCAGGCAAAGCCCCCGGGTGGAGCAGCCCCTGGCCCAGTCAGCCCCTGCTGGATTTTGACTCCACCACACCTCGACTCACAATTCCATTTATAAGTTCCCAATTAATGTTCCCAATTAATGCCTCTTGACATACAAAGGGGGGGAAATCCTGATTGCTCCAAGCAGGAGTCTTCAAGCATCCCTCATCCCAGCAGCAGAGATGCTCTTCCTCTGCTCCATCCCAAAAATCCACCTCGTCATATCCCAAACCGCTTGGCACGGGACAGCCCTCCCATCGCTCTGCCAAGGCAGCATCTGCCACAGTGCCCCAGCTGGGAAGAAGCCAATTTTTGAGAATAAAGTTTTGGGAAACTCAATTCCCATTTCTTGGCACGGAATGGGTGTATCCATCCCCTTCCTGGCAGCAATTTGGATCCCCCAGGCTCCTCCCCGGGCTTGCCTGCCAAGGCTTTGTGCCACCAGCTCTCCCCGTTTGGGATGTCCATCCCCAAACTGATTTGCACCGAGCTCTCAGAGCATCACTGTAACCACGGCAACACGGGAGGTCTGGACCGTGTCCCACCGGGAGATTCCCAGCTCGTCACCACCTGCTCCATCACTGAGCTCAGGGGGTAGAAAAGTTGAAGCCAGAGTCAGGGAACTGTTTGTGGTGAGGGCAGAGGGACCCCCCGTCCCCATCCCCCCGGGGTTCTGCTGCCCCACAGCCACAAGAATGGGGAAGGGAGTGCGAAAGGAGGAAGCAGGATTGGGACAGCCGCTTTCACAAGACAGCCGCTTCCCGTCACGGCACATCCTCCCCCTGGGCGCCCCTTCCCCTGGGAAAGGGCTTTCCCTCGGGATGAAGGTGGAGAAGGTGGTGCTGAGGGTCTGGAGCAGCGCTTTCCCCTTTTCTGACCATTTTTTGGCTCAGGATTTCCAACCTGCTGGGCCCAGCCCGGCTGAAAGCGCTGATTCCTGGGGCCTCGGCAGTGGAAACACCCCGAGGTCTCTGTCTTCCTGTCACCGCTGCCGTGAGAGCTGGAGCCATCACAGGCACCGCCACCGCCCTCAGCCACCTGCCAGCACCGGCGTCCCACCAGGGTGTCCTGATCAAACCCCCTCCCCGGGGGTCCCACGGGGGTCCCAGAGCCCCTCACCTGCAAAATCACCCCCCTGCAACTGCGGCGGCCCAAACAACCCCATCAACTCCACGGGATAAAAAAACCTCCCGAGCAATTTGTGCTGGGGGCTGGGGTGGGGGTCCAACCGAGCGGATCCGGATGTGCCGGGATCGCGGCAGCTGCGCCCGCGGCTGCTCCGGCACGGGAGCGGCAAAGCGGCTCCGTCCCCCGCCGGGGGCTCGGGGGGGTTAACGCCGCAATTCCTTCTTCTCGGAGCGTTTTTGGGCAGGGCAGGGGTAGGGGCTGGAGCGGGTGTCGCGCTGGCGGGACCCGGCCCTCCCGGCGCGAAGGTCACGGCCGGCCCGGGGCGCTCAAGGACGGAGGCAGCGAGCGGGAGCCGCTCTCCCGCAGCCCCGCGTGTCTCCGGGAGCTGCCACCCATCCATCCACCCATCCATCCATCCACCCATCCATCCATCCATCCATCCACCCATCCATCCATCCATCCCGCGGGAACCCGGCTCCGGCATCGCCCGGAGGCCGGGAGCGCTGCCCGGGGCTTCTTCGGCTCCGAGGAGGAGGAGGAGGAGGAGGAGGAGAGCGAAGCCTCGCCAATCCGCAGCACCGGCTGCCTGCGGCGCTCCGGCCCTGCCGCCGATCCCGCCATGGCGGAGCCTGCCCGGGCTCCGGGGCTCGGGGTCACCCCCGGAATTTGGGGCTCGGATCGCACCCAGGTGAGGGCGATGAGCGGAGGGGAGCGGCTGGGGGGGGTCATCCCGGGGCAGGGCTGAGCGCCCCCAGGGAAACGAGGTGCGAGCGGGGCAGTCATCGTTACTAATAAGAATATCAATTAAATAATAAATCAAATATTTAACAGCACCATTAGACAGTAACAGTACGATCATTATAACCACGACGATGGTGGTAACGCCGCTAATGATGCTGATACCGGTAGGGATGCTGAGAGACCCCCACCCCCGGCGGGTCGGGGGGTCCCCCTTGTCCCCCCCCCCCCGTTATGTGCCGCCCCCTCCCCGCCGGACCCCGCTGCCGGGCCCGTCCCCGCTCACCAGGACGCGGCCGAAGCGCTCCTCCAGCTCGGCGGCGGCGGGCATGGGCTGCCGGGGGGGCGGCGGAGCGGCGGCGGCGGGGGGCGGCCCGGGCTGCGGGCGGTGGTCGCGGGGCTCCCGCGGGGCCGAGCCCCCCTCCAGCCCCCCGGCCGCGTTGCCCATGGCGGGCGCTGCGGGGCGGCCCCGGCTCCGAGCCGAGCTTGGTCCTCGCCCGTCCCCGTCGCCGCTCGCCGGCGTTTGGAACTTCGGGACGCGGGGCGCTATCGCGCTATAAAGGCCCAGCCCCCACCCCGCCCCGGCCGCAGCCAGAGACGGCCCCGGCACCTGCTCGGCTGCGGCCCCGGCAGGGCTTACTGCAGCCCATTTCTTTCTTTATTTTATTTTATTTTATTTTATTTTATTTTATTTTATTTTATTTTTAAATTTTATTTTATTTTATTTTTTTTACTTTATTTTAGACTTACTTTTGATGTTTATATTTTTATTTTATTTTATTTTTACTTTATTTTAGGCTTACTTTTTATATTTATTTTATATTTTTACTTTATTTTATTTTATTCCTTTTTTACTTTCTTTTAGACTTACTTTTTATGTTTATTTTATATTTTTATTTTTATTTTATTTTTACTTTATTTTAGGCTTACTTTTAATATTTATTTTATATTTTTACTTATTTTATTTTATTCCTGTTTTACTTTCTTTTAGACTTACTTTTTATTTTATATTTTTATTTTATTTTATTTTTACTTTATTTTAGGCTCACTTTTTATATTTATTTTATATTTTTACTTTATTTTCTTTTATTTCTTTTAAACTTTATTTTAGACTTACTTTTTTATTTTATATTTTTATTTTATTTTTTGATTTTATTTATGTTATTTTAATTTTTATTCATTTTTAAAAATATTGTCCTTGAGTTTTTTATTTTCTTACTTTATTTTATTTTTTACCTGTTTTTCCCTTTATTTTATCCTGCCTTATTTATTTCATTTAATTTTATTCTAATTTTTCAATTTATTTTCATTCTACTTATTTAATCAATTTTTGCCTTAATTTTTATGCTCTGTGTACGTATCATTTCATTACATTTTATTTAACCATTTTATCTCAGTCTTATTTCATTCTATTATTTATTTTATTTTTAAATTTACATTTATTTATTCATTTAGGCTTTTGTTTGACTTTCCTTTTATCTTACAGCAATGTATTCCTATTTTATACAATTTATTTTTATTTAATTTCGTCATTTTTATTATATTTAGGTTTTTATTTTACTATTTTATCTTTTTTATATTTAGTTTTTTATTATTACAATTATATTTAGTATTTTACTACTTTTAGTTTCAATTTACTCTTTGATTCCTTACTATTCATTATTTTATTTTAACTGATTTTCCTTATTTTTTTTTTACCTTTTTTTTTATTACCTTATTTCGTTCATTTATTTGCTTTTAAATGGCATTCCACAGAGGGCAAGCCCCCAGCAGAGCCCCCTGGGCACGGGTGGGAGCTGTGGCACCGGATCCATCCCCGGGACACGTGTGGGGCACCCTGGGCACACCCGGGGATCCTGCTGTGACCCAGGAGGGCAGGGCATTGCACAGCTCGGGTCTGCTGAGATCTGGTGAGATCTGGTGCTATTTGGTGAGATCTGGTGCTTTTTGGTGAGATCTGGTGAGATCTGGTGCCATTTAGTGAGATTTGGTGAGATCTGGTGCTTTTTGGTGAGATCTGGTGCTTTTTGGTGAGATCTGGTGAGATCTGGTGCTATTTAGTGAGATTTGGTGAGATCTGGTGCTACTTGGTGAGATCTGGTGAGATCTTGTGTTATTTGGTGAGATTCGGTGCTATTTGGTGAGATTTGGTGCTATTTAGTGAGATCTGGTGCTATTTAGTGAGATTTGGTAAGATCTGGTGCTATTTGGTGAGATTTGGTGATATCTGCTGCTACTTGGTGATATCTGGTGCTATTTACTGAGATTTGGTGAGATCTGGTGCTATTTGGTGAGATTCGGTGCTATTTGGTGAGATTCGGTGCTATTTGGTGAGATTCGGTGCTATTTAGTGAGATTCAGTGAGATTTGGTGCTATTTAGTGAGATTCGGTGAGATTTGGTGAGATTCAGTGATATCTGGTGCTTTTTGGAGAGATCCAGTGCTATTTAGTGAGATTCGGTGCTATTCACTGAGATTCAGTGAGATTTGGTGCTGTTTAGTGAGATCTGGTGCTATTTGGTGAGATTTGGTGCTATTTGGTGAGATTCGGTGCTATCTGGTGAGATTCAGTGAGATTTGGTGCTGTTTAGTGGGATCTGGTGCTATTTGGTGAGATTCAGTGAGATTTGGTGCTGTTTAGTGAGATCTGGTGCTATTTGGTGAGATTCAGTGAGATCTGGTGCTATTTGAGATTCACCAAGATCGGGTCAGACTCGGCGCGATCCACGGAGTTTTGGTGGAATTTGCTGAACCCTGAGATCCGAGCAGAGCAGGGCTGAGGGGTGGGGACGGATCCAGAGGGGATCCCAGCTCCCCCAGAACCTGCCCGGGTCTGACCCCCCTGCCCAGCCCCAGCCCTGCCCGCGGCACCTCCGGCCCGGCAGGACCTGCCCGGTGTCACCCAGGGCGCCGCAGGCACCGGGGGAACGCGCTGGGCCTGTTCTGCCAACCTCCCCCACCCTCTGCAAACCCCAAACCCGGGCCAGGGGACACCTGAGGAGAGCAGCCACCAACTCCCTTGGAGCGCGTCCATCCCATCCTGCCTGGGGGTTTGGGAGCTGGGAGGGGACCCACGGACAGCTCAGCAGCACCAAAATTGGGGTCACGCATGTTTGGGGTTGTTCTGACACCCCAAGGCTCGATTTTGCAGTCAGAATCTCTTTGGTTAAATGTTTTAGCTTCTCGTTAAATATTTTACGTTTCATTTCCGGATCCAGGGCTTCAAGGGAAGGAGCTGCAGCTTCTGTGGGCACAGGCACAACCACCCTGGTGCATCCCGAGGTGTGTCCAGGACCAGAACCTCCACCCCACTCTGGGGACAGGCTCTGCTGTGGGGACTCCAAGGTCTGGGACCTCCACCTTGCTGCACAGTGGAGCGATGGAACGGTTCGGTTTGGAACGGGCCTTAAAGAGCATCCAGAGCCACGCCCTGCCCTGGCCAGGGACATCTTCCACCGGACCAGGTGGCTCCAAGCCCTGTCCTTGGGCACTCCTGCTCCGGGCAGCCGGGTTGGGGTGGAACCCGAGAGCTGCCGGAGCATCCAGGCAACGCCTTCCTGACCTCGGCTGGAGGAGGTGCGAGCTCGGGTGTGCGGGGCCGGGCCAACAGTACCATCTCCTGGCTGCGGGGAGGGCTGCGAGGGCGGGCAGGGCCGGGGCTCCTCTGCGAGGGGAGGTGTTCTGGGATGGGTTTGGATCCTGCTGACTCTCCCCGAGCTGGGAACAGGGAGCCCAGGCTGGGTTTTGGGGCTGCTGGAGGTGGGGCAGGGCAGTCCTTGCAGCAGTGAGGGCAGGAGGATGAGCTGGGGGAGCATCCTGCCCACCCCTCATGCCAGCCCCAGGCACTGGGACACCTCTGGAGATGGGGAACCACCCAGACCGTGGTTGGTGGGGGCACTTCAGTGCTCTTCTCCGGGGTGCTGCACCTTGAGGTGATGGTTCTTGAGCTCCTGTGAGCTCAAGGAGCCTCCTGACCCCTCAGAACCTGGCTGGGACCTTTGGAAAGCGAGGTGTGCTCCTCACCTGGGGAGCTTTGCTGGGAGGAGAGCAGATCCCAGCTCAGCTGTTCCTGGTGTTCCCTCACCGTGCACAGCTCCACCCTCACCTCTGGCTCGTCCATGTGGACAAGGGCAGTCCCTGGCACCCCATCCTTGTCACCACCCTGCCCTGGTGCTGCCGTGTCTCCTCTCCTTTCCTGGTTTTTGGCACACCAGGGTGTTTACCTGACAACTCCAGTTAGCCAGGGCTGGTCACTTCCTGTGAGAAAAGTCCTTAAAAAACCATTCTGGTAATGACACACTCAAATAATCATCTTCACTATGTGCCCAGGGGTAAATTTCTTACTTTAAGGGTGAATTCAGACCCTTAAGTTTGTTTTCTTAATTAATTTCAATTCCCTGGAAAACACAAGCAGGAATGGATTTTTTATTTCCCTCTGAATTTGCACAAAAACAAACCCCTATTTCTTGATGTTAGAGCTGCTCAGGCAATATTCCCTCCTCCAAACAAGCATCCCCAGGTTTAGATTGTGCAGCCTGAGGTCATCTGATCCCCTGGCACTGAAGGATAAAGCTCCAGAAACTTGGGGATGTTTGGACAGCTGAGCCCACCCCGTGTTCCTCAGAGACCTGGGAGCACCCAAAATACTGAGATAAGATACCTGAGATAAGAAGATACCTGAGATAAGATACCTGAGATAAGGTGGGAACCACTCCTCAAGATTCCCCAGGGGACTTCACTCATCTCTTCTGTCCCCGTGGAGGATTCCTGAGGATTTGAGGACATTCTCTGGGGTTGTGTGGCTGAAGTGAAGGTCAGCCCAAGAGTCTGTCCCGATGGAAGGACAAGATCTTAATTCCCTTTGCCTTCGAGATCCTGAGATTAGAATTCTATTTTCAGCACTGCTGAATTTCTCGGTGGCTGTAATGAGTTCCAGGTATAATTCACTCTCCATTCCTCCCTGAACTGCAGAGTTTAATGTGTTAAGCCACGGCAAGCAGCAGAAGGAGAGGGAACACGTGTTTCCTGTCAGTAAATAAGCTGCTTCTGCAGGTAAATCAGATTTTTAGGGCATGAAGATCGGTTAGGAGGGAAAAAGTTCATGCCTGGAGTGCTGGGACTTGGATTTTCAGGGCCACGAGGAGTTTGGAAAACAGAGGAAGATAAACATCGCTCCCCACCAGAAATATTTTGGTAATGTCACGTGGGGAATAGCTCATGGAGGGGATTGATCATCCACAACTTGGTGTTTGCTTATCATCTGCAGCTTGAGCACATTTCAGTGCTGTTCCCAAGGGATGGGCTTGGAATCTGTGTGAGGAGGAAAACATGGAGCAGACAGAGGGTAAAAACCAGGCTGTGATGTGTGGGAAAGGGGTTCCTCAGCCTCCCTCTGTTACTCTGGGATGGGAAAGGCAGAATGTGGAACATTTTTGTTTGTTTATCTGTTTCTAAGGAGTTTCTTCTCCAGCTAGGAGCAGGGAATCCACGGCTCCTGCTGAAAACAGGGGAGGAAGAGGAAGCAGGTGAGTTCTGTCAGGGTGTCTCACAGCTGCTGGACCCTGCCAGGAGTCACGGAGTCATTCAGGTTGGAGAAGCCTCTGAGATCGAGTCCAGCCATTCCCCAGCCCTGCCCAGGCCACCACTGACCCACGTCCCCAAGAGCCACGTCCACAGAGCTTTTAAACCCCACCACCGCCCTGGGCAGCTGTGCCAGGGCTGGGAAACCCTTTGGGGGAGGAAATCTTCCCTAATCTCCCATCTAAACCTCCCCCTGCACAACCTGAGGCCTTGTCCCTGTTCCCTGGGGGCAGAGCCCAAGCCCCCCAGCTGCCCCCTCCCATCAGGGAGTTGTGGAGAGCCAGGAAGTTCCCCCTGAGCCTCCTTTTCTCCAGGGCACACTGGGGGTTTCCAAAGGGGCTCCCCCTTCTCCAGCAGCAGGTCCATACCCAGGTTTCCAAACAAAGCTCCTTCTCCAACGCCATCCTGCATTTCCAGCAGGCGATAAGAGCAGCACGCCCCGGGGGGACAATCTGCCACCCCCCAGTGCTCTCCTGCTTCCCGTGCTCAGAGGGACCCATCAGCCACCGACATGATTAACAGGAACAGGCTTTGGCCACAGACACTCTGATCAAGCCCTGGCAGCTGGAGAGGCTGTCCCACAAGGAGGGGACAGGGAGGTGACACATCCCTCCCCACGAGCAGGGCCACAGTGCCCCCCCAGCCAAGGGGTTCAGCACTGGGGCTGCTCAGCCGCCTCTGGAGGCTGCAGGGTGCCCAAACCCTGCCGTGGCTCCTCCTGCTGTGGCTGCCACCAGCTCCCAGAGGGTTCAGCACAGTGTCCAACACGGATTTGTCACCAGGGCTCCAGCAGCAGCTCCCAGGGCTGGTGTCCCCTGCAGCCGTGTCCCGTGAGTGGCGCCCAGGCAGAGCCCCCAGATGTGTCCCCCCCTCCCTGGAGTGGGTGGATTCGGTTCTGTTTAATAAAAATAGCAGTTTCCTCCTCAGCCCTGCTGCAGGAAGAGGAGGAGGAAGGCTCGAAGCCGTGCGTGGTTTGGCACAGCTGGGCACGGGGCTGGGCTGCTCCGGCCAGGGCAGCTCCGGGGGGTGCTGGGGGAGAGCAGCCCCAGCCCCGGCTCAGCAGCAGGAGCAGGGTTCGGATGGAGTCACACCGCGGTTAATGCTGGAGAGAGCCTCTGGAGGGCACCTGGGGCTCGTCTCTGCTCCAGCTGGGGCCCCAGGCCCCAAAATCTGCTGAGACAGATTTTTAATATCTGTGAGGATGAGGAGCACACAGCCTCCCTGGGCAGCCTGTGCCAGTGCTCCACCAGCAGCAAAAAACAAAACAAAACAAAAAAAACAACAAACAAACAAACAAAAAACCAAACAAACAAACAAACAAAAAAAACCCAACTGTTTTCCTGAGGTTCAGACGCTGTTTCAGGTGGTGCCCACGGAGAAGAGCCTGGTTTCACTCTCCCTTCAGGTGTTGATGTGAGACCTCTCAGCCTCCTCTCCCCTAAACAACCCCAGCTCTCCCAGCCATTCCTCGTGGGTGAGTTACTCAGCTTTCCCCTCATCCTCCACCAAACTGTCCCCTGAGTGCTGTGGGGCCCCCAGAGCACAGCACAGTCCTGCAGGAGTGGGAACGGTCCCTCCCTCCTCCTGCAGCCCAGGGGCCCACCCACCACCTTGTCCCAAGGGCACATCGATGGTTCGTGGTCACCCCAGGGCCCAGCAGGACCCCCAGCCCAACCTCTGGCCCAGCTGGGTCTCCCCCAGCACAGCCTGGGCTTGTTCTTCCCCAGGGCTCCCAGTTCTGCCTCCTCAGGCCAAGGCTGGAGGCCCCACAGCAGTTTCCAGCCCTCCTGGTAACCAGAGTTGGCCCAGAAATGGAGAGAGCAGAGGCCTCAAGGCTCCTCCAAGCTCAGGACACGATGCCAATCCCCTTCTGAGCAAGGAGCACCCATGGCTGCTGTGCCCAGGGCCAGCATCACTCCTGCAGAGGACAAGGCTGGTGGGGCCCAGGTGGGCAAGAGCCTGGTCCCAGCTCCCAGAGGGTGGGCAGAGCTGGAGCAGCTCTTTCCTGCCTCTCCCAGGGAGTCTGGGGGAAACAGGAGCAGCACAGGGAGTGCAGGGAGTGTCAGTGCTTTATTGGCCTGGAGTCCCTGCAGGGACAGCAGCACAGGGAGCCCAGGGCTGACCCACAGCAGGGTCTGGGTCTGCCCCACCTGGCCAGGTCACTGTGGGAGCTGCTGGAGGGGGCACCATCCCCAGCTCCAGGTGGTGACAGGGCCACGCTGTCACTGCCCTGAGGCTGCAATGGCCCCACCATCCTCCTCCTCCTCCTCCTGGTCTGCCAGCAGCTCCGAGGGGTTGGGACCTCGTTGGGGCAGAGCCCTGGAGGGCTGCTCCTTCTCCAGGCTGCAGCCCAGGCCTGCAGGAGAGGGGCAGAGGGAATGGTGAGGAGCTGGCAGGATCCAGCCCCACCCCTGGGCTGGAGAGGCACCCTGGGGGTCAGCCCTGGGTCACACAGAGTGGGATGAGCCCGTCCAAGGCTGCATCAGACACCACCCCACAGGGAGGAGGATGCAGAGAACCTCGGGCCCCAGAGCAGAAATGCCACAGTGGGGCCACGGTTGGGCGTTCAGTGGCACCCAGGGTGGGGCAAAGGGAGGAGGAGGCTGCCCAGGAGCACAGGGTGGAGATGGGCTGGGAATGGTGCCTCAGGGGCCATCACCTTCCTCATCCTGCGCCTCTGGTGCCTTCCCCTCCGGGCTCTGGGACAGCAGGGTCAGCCTCTTGAGGGCCAGCAGGGCTTTCCCTGTTTTCTGCAGGGAAGAGAGTGGGCACTGAGCCCTTCAGCCACCCCCACCCCCACGTCCCCATCAGCCCAGCAGGTACCTGCCACTTGCGACGTGCCAGGAACTGCCTGATCCTCTCCTTGGACAGCACCTTGGGGCTGCTGGGCTGGGGCTGCTGCAGCCAGGGGTGCAGCAGAGCCCCTGCACTGGGGAGCCGCCGGCTGCAGCACAGAGAGGGGGTCACAGGGGGGGCTGCTCCACCCTCAGACCCTCACCTGGAGTGTCCCCTCCACCAAACAGGCAGAGCTCCCCCCTGCCCAGCCCCTCAGCACTCCAAAATCCAGCCCAGCTGCAGCTGAGCAGCCCCAGAGCCGCCCCCAGGCCCTACCAGGGGTCCTTCTGCAGCAGTTGGCTGATGAAGTCCTTGGCCTGCTGGGAGATCTCCGAGAAGGTCTCCTCCTCAAAGCCCCACTGGGCAGCGGTGACGTTGCTCAGCGTCTCCAGGTCGGTGTCCCCCTGGAAGGGTGACTCCCCGCTCAGCCTGGGGAGGTGACCCCAGGGTGTCAGTGGCAGCTCAGCCCCCTCCAGCCCGGCCTGCCCTGCCCTGCCCTGCCCAGGAGGGCACTCACAGGATGTAGCAGATGACACCAACGCTCCACATGTCTGTGGAGAGGCTCACGGGCTCGAAGGCGACCACTTCTGGAGCCATGAACTCGGGGGTGCCGTGCAGCACCTTCACGGGGGTGTCTGGAGCTGCAGAGAGGAGGCAGGAGGCCACTTGGGATCTCCCTGGGGCGGAGGAGACGCCAACACACCCCAGGGGGACCAGCCCCTGTGCCCAGGGGGAGCTGCCACCCTCCAAGGCCCAACGCAGACCTTGGTGCTCTCCTGGAGCATCTCTGGGTGCCAAACACCCACAGAGACCTTGGGGGTCTCCACCTCAGGGGCAGGACTGGGGACACACAGCTTCCCCCAGAGTGGGGTCATCAGGAAGGGCCGTGGTTTGGTGCCCCAGGCAGGAGGACACCAAGCTGCTGGCTGCTGTGCCAGGCCAGGCCCTGTCCCTGTGCCAGTGACAGTCCCCGGGGCCCCTCCTTGCTCACCCAGCCTCCGTGCCAGGCCAAAGTCGATGATCTTCACCCAGTGGCTGCCGGGGCTGACGCAGACGATGTTCTCGGGTTTGAGGTCCAGGTGGACGATGGCCTGGCCGTGCATGAAGTGCAGCCCCTGCAGGATCTGCTGCACGTACTGGGCACTGCTGGGCTCCGTGTGCTCGAAGTCGTCGTCCACGATGCGCTCAAAGAGCTCCCCACCTGCCACGCTGGGGACAGCCGGCTGCTGGGGGCCCTTTGGGGTCTCCCCAGCCCAGAGGGAGGGAAGCCCCACCAGAGAACCCAGACCCAAGGGTGCCAGACAACAGCACCCAGAGCTCTGGGGGCATCTCTCCACCCTTATCTCCAGGAGCTGCGGGTTCCCCATCCAGCCCACACCAGCACCCCGTGGCACAGGGACCCCTCCCCACCTGCCACGCTGGGGACAACGAGGTGCTGGGGACCCCTCTGGGATCTACCAGCCCCACCAGAGAACCCAGGCTCAGCGCTCTGGGAGGACCTCACCCCTCATGACTCCACTCAGCAGGCTCCCCATCCATCCCACACCCCCCAGCACAAGGGGCTCCCCACCTTCAGTGCTCCCCTGGCAGAGCCCAGCACTGCCCCACCACCCCCAGACCCCCTGCCCCCCTGACTCACTACTCCATCACCATCACCAGCTCGGTGGGGCCCTGGAAGGCGTCGAGGCACTGCACGAGGCGAGGGTGGTGCAGGAGGTTCATCAGCTCCACCTCGGCCCGAGCTGCCTCCCTCTCCTTCGCTCGGCGTGCCCGGAAATATTTCCCAGCCCGGATTTTTCCGGTGGCCTTTTCCTGCAGCCTGTACACCGTCCCAAACCTCCCCCTGGGACACAGGGAGGGCGAGGGATGGAGCAGCCACCACCTCATCCCAGCAGGGCTGCACGTGGACAGCCACGGGCCATCCCCAGGTGACAGGGACACGGGACCATCACTTACTCCCCCAGCTTCTCCAGCTGTGTGTACACATCCGAAACCTTGGCCTGGCTGTTGATGACCACATCCCGGTGTTCAAAGGCCTCCTCAGCTCCTGGGGGATGGATCGAGGTGGGCCATGCAGGGATCTCCCATGCTTTGGGGACCAGGGGCCTGTCTGCCCCCCCAGTGCTGATTTCTGTGCCCCCCCTGCTCCACCTGGGACCAACCACCCTCCCCACATAACGTGGATGGCACCTGGGGACAACATGGGGACAGGAGCTCCTGGGGCAGCCCAGCACTCTGCAAGTCAGGTTTGGGGTGAAAGGTGCTTCTAGGATCCAAAACCCCAGAGAAATGGGGCCAGAATGGGACGGAGATGGGTGCTGCAGGGGGGATGGATGGGGGTCACACATTGCTGGGCTGCCCTGTGCCTCCCTGGGGACAGACCCAGGGCTCTGCTGTACCTCCTGCCTGGGACATGGCGGTGTCACCAGCTCCTCACAGGGTGCTGGCACGGTCAGGGCGGGCTCTGGATGTGTCCCCCAGGCTCTGGGACAGGCTGTGTCTCTGTTCCAGCTGCTCCCTGGGGCTCTGCACCTTCTCCCTGCCATGGGAGACCACCAGCATGGTTCCACCTGCACCCACACTCCCCATCCCCCCTGAGGGGTCCCTCTTGATGGTCCCCAAAGGGACCAAGCCAGATTTTAAAGCAAGGCCCCTTTTTGGGTGGGCACGATCCCTTCCCAGGAGCACTTCAGGCTCCCAGCTGATGTTTGTCCCGTGCACTGCCTTACATCAGCCAGGAAATCCCCAGGAAAACCGCACTTGGAGGGCAAAGGAGCTGTTTCCTTACACGTCCCCTCCACGCTCTGTCCCCAGGAAGGCTGGGGGGACACACAGTGACACCCAAGGGTGTCAGGCAACAGCACCCAACCCCCAACCCGAGAGCCACAGCACTGACCTGTCACTGTCCAGTCCCTCCTGTCCCGGGCCACCTGCGGGTCCTTGACCCTTCCCAGTCACTGCAGAGCCACCGGGGGGCTGGGGAGGGAGGGGAGGGGAGATGCCAGAGGTCGAGGGCAGCTGGGACCACACATATGGGGACGTCTCGGGGTCCAGCTGGGAGCATCCCTCCCGCTCCAGGGCTGGGAACAGCCCCGGCTCTCCCCTCCCTTTCCTTCCCAGCAGAACGCTTCCGGAGCTGGGGGATAAACAACCCCCACCACCCATCAGCTGGCCCCAGATCACGCCCCGTTTAGCACCGTGCAGGGCCACAGGTTCGCAGCACGGGGGGGCTCAGGCAGAGGAACCCCAGGGCAGGGAGGGGCTGCAGAGACCTGACACAGCTCATCACACAGCAGAGACCCCCTGCTCTGCCCTCCCGGCCCCTGCAGCCTCTCACGGGTTAAATCCGCGGCCCCGGCCAGCCCCCGCCCCCGTCCCACCCATGGGTGGGCTCCTGCAGAGGGGTTGAGCACCCACACCTGCCCCCCCTGTCCCCGCTCCACCTGCAGCCAACACCCCAGCGGAGCCGGCGCTCTCCCCAGCACAAGCCCTGCGGCTTCGGCTTCCCGGGAGAGCTCGGCCCGGCTTCGGGGAAGCGGGGTCAAGGTGAACGCGGAGTTGCCAAACTCCTCGGGGCCTCCAGAGCAGGTGGTTTGGAGGAAAAATGTGTTTCCCAACTTTTATCCCCCCCAAAGCAGCAGCGTGCAGCGGCTCCGGCGCCCGGTGCTGCCGTTGGCCCGGTTTGCCCAGATTTAAAACGGGAAGGACGCGGTGATTCCCTCCCGGAGCTGACTCCAGAGCCGGGGGTCAGGCAGTGGAGCCGCACAGGAACCCGAGATGCCCGGGGAGCCCGGTGGCACAGCAGCCGGGGCGGAGGGGCTGTCACCTGCGGTTACCTGCTGTCCGGAGCCCGGTCTCGGGGAGATTTGGGGCCGTGCCAGCGCCGCCAGACGCGTCCCAGCGCCGCTCCCAGCGCCGGCACAAAGTCCACGGCCTCCGGCAGGGAGCAGGGGACAAATGTCCCCAGGGGGGTGGCGAGGTCACCACGACCTCGCCGCGCCTCTGTCACCAGCGGCGGGGCAGAGCTGGGGCCGGGGCTGCCCGGGCAGGGTCCCCCCCGCCTCCCCGGGCTCAGGGATGCGCGGATGCTCCGGGCTCGGCTCGGCCCCGCTGCGGTATCGACTGCCGGGGACAGGATAGGACACGGGGGTGGCCTGGCTGGGGACAGCAGATGGAGCACGGCTGGGTGCATCCCGGTGCCTCCCGGGGCAGGATGAGGGCGGGCGGGCGGTGCTGGGCAGCTCCCGGTGCACCGGGAGAGGAGAGAGCCCGGGAATGCGAGGGATCCCGGCAGCCGCTTGATGTCAGTGTCGGGCTGACGCTGGAGCCGATGGCAGCGGGAACGGGAGCAGGAAAAGGCCCGGAGGGGACAGAGATTTGAGGTCCGGGGAGCTGCGGAGGGCTGGCAGCAGCCACGGCGCTGCGGGATGGGCCGGGATGGAGCGCTGGGCTGGAGGGTGAAGCCCTCGGCAGCCGCATTCCCGCTGGAGGCAGCATCGCATCCGCGGGATATCAACAGCAGGGAAAGCTGGCTGCTGGTGCAGGGAAAGCCGGCTGCTGGTGCAGGGAAAGCTGGCTGCTGGTGCCGGGATCGACGTGAGAGCAAATCAATCCGTGCTTTGGGATCGCCTCGTTACCGACAGCGCTTCATCCACCGGCCACTGACCCGGCCCACACCTTTGCTTTGGGATTTGGGAAGGGGGCCCATCCGAAATGTCCGGCGGTGCCTTACCCACCATGGACACCCCCTCCTTGTGCCTTATGAAATTAATTAATTAATCTAATTAATTAATCATTAGCAGTCGCACCCAGGCAGCCATGTCTTCCTGCTTTGGGAATCGAGTTGTCCCCAGCTGCCCGGGGGATGCTCTGGCACGGCCGGGATGGGATTCCCGGGTGACTCCCCCAGTCCCAAACCCGCTGGTGCTGCCCTTGGGGTGCCCACCCAGTTCACCCCGACCACCCGTGCAGCCCACCCCCCACTTTGGGACCCTCCGTGCAGATTCAGCTGCCCCTGCTTTTTTGTAGGTCCTACAATAAAGGGTGTCACCGCAGGGCTCAGCTGTGGACCTGAGTGACAGCACAGAGGGACGGGGACACAGCAGTGGCTCCTGGGTGTCCGTCTGTCCTTGACTCCCTTGTGCCTGAGGGAAGGGCTCGATGACCTCAGGGGGACACGGCCCCTGCTCCCCATTTCCCTGGCGAGGAAGGCTCCTTGTGACATGTGACAGACGTGTGGGGGACACGGGGGGACACGGGGGGCACTGAGGGGTTGGGAGGCGCAGGGAGCACGGCGGCACGTGGAGAACGTGGGAGGACAGGAGGACAGGGGACACCGTGGACATGGGGACACGGGAGGGCACTCAGAGGACAGGGGAGCATGAAGGGGACACAGGGAAGGCGGCGGACACTGGGGACGGGGGGATGTGGGAGCCAGAAGGGCCCGCAGAGGTCGTGGGGCAGACGGGGGGTGCAGAAGAGGTGCGGGGGAGCACGGGGAACGCCGAGGTCATGGGGACAGACAGAGGGACAGACACCAGCGATGGGGGATCAGGGACACCGCGGGGGGAGGCACAGGGGACCCGGGGAGGTCTGGGGACACCCGGGGGGCACGGAGGCACAGAGAGGGACGGGGGGGCGGGAGGGGACACAGGGGGACATGGGGGGGGGGGGGGGGGCGCGGGGGGCGGGGCCAAGAGCCGCGGGCGCCGCTGGGGGGCGGGGCCGGCCGCGCACGTGCTGGGGGCGGGGCCGCTCGGAGCGGGGCTTCCGGGTTGGGCGGGGCCGGCGGATTGCGCAACGCGGGGGCGTGGCCACGCCCTTATCGGGGGCGGTGGGCGGGGCCGGGGCGGGCACACGTGTCCGGCTGTGGCGGGGACTGGGGGCACTGGGAGCACTAGGAGCACTGGGGGCACTGGGGGTACTGGGAGCACTGGGAGCACTGGGAGCACTGGGAGCACTGGGAGACTGGGAGCACTGGGAGCACTAGGAGCACTGGGGGCACTGGGGGTACTGGGAGCACTGGGGGCACTGGGAGCACTGGGGGTACTGAGAACACTGGGAGCATTGGGGGCACTGGGAGCACTGGGGGTACTGGGAGCACTGGGAGCACTGTGGGCACTGGGGGCACTGGGAGCACTGGGGGCACTGGGGGCACTGGGGGCACTGGGAGCACTGTGGGCACTGGGGGTACTGGGAGCACTGGGAGCACTGGGAGCTGGGGGCACTGGGAGCACTGGGAGCTGGGAGCACTGGGAGCTGGGGGCGCTGGGAGCACTGGGGGTACTGGGGGCGCTGGGAGCACTGGGAGCATTGGGAGCACTGGGAGCAGTGGGGGCACTGAGCACTGGGGGCACTGGGGGTACTGGGAGCACTGGGGGCACTGGGAGCACTGGGAGCTGGGGGCGCTGGGAGCACTGGGGGTACTGGGGGTGCACTGGGGGAACTGGGAGCACTGGGAGCTGGGAGCACTGGGGGCACTGGGGGTACTGGGAGCTGGGGGCATTGGTGGTACTGGGGGCATTGGGAGCACTGGGGGCGGTGGGGGTGGTGGGGGCACTGGGAGCTGGGAGGGCTGGGAGATGGGAGCAGTGGGAGATGGGCGCTGGAAGCACTGAGAACACTGGGAGATGGGTGCTGGGAGCACTGGTAGCACTGGGAGATGGGTGTGGAGAGCTGGGTGCTGTGAGCACTGGGAACACCGGAGCTGGGTGCAGGCTGCTGGTAGAAATGGGAGCACTGGGAGATGAGTGTGGGAAGGTGGGTGCTGGAAGTCATGGCTGATGCCTGCTGGGAGCACTGGGAACACTGGGATCCAGGGTGTGGGGTGCTGGGTGCTGGATGTGGGACATGGAATGCTGGGTGCTGGGACATGGAATGCTGGGTGCTGGGACATGGAATGCTGGGTGCTGGATGTGGGACATGGAATGCTGGGTGCTGGGACATGGAATGCTGGGTGCTGGGTGCTGGGACATGGAATGCTGGGTGCTGGATGTGGGACATGGAATGCTGGGTGCTGGATTTGGGACATGGAATGCTGGATGTGGGACATGGAATGCTGGGTGCTGGGTGCAGGACGCCGGGAGCTGGGGGTCTGGGCTGTGGGTCTGGCAGCTCAGTGCTGGGTGAAGGGCACTGGGAGGTGGCAGTTGGGATGGTGGCTGCTGAGTGCTGGGGTCAAACCCCATTCTGCAGGGTCAAGGTTGTGCAAAGATCCATTGCCCCAAAATCACTCCTGAGCGTGTGGAAAGGGTTGTGGCACCCTGGCTTTGGGATGCCACGAGGGGTGGCAGGACCCAGGGGTGGCAGTCGGGGCCGGTCGTGCTCACCCAGACACGCCAGGGTGTGGAGGAGCTAAAACACGGCTGGAAAAGACCCAAATACAGGGAAAATAAATCAGTCTGGAGCTATAAACCAGAGTATCTCTGGCACCAGCTCAGGAACCAGCCTGGCCCTGTGTGGGGTTGGCTGATCCAGCTCCTCCAGGCAGCCTCAGGACCTTGGACCTGTTCCTGCAGCCCTGGGAAGGTGCAGCAAGTCAGGGACGGTGCTCCCAGGGCCAGGCAGCACCCTGGGGAGTGGGACTGCCCCTGGATCCTGACAACAACTCCGTGAGGTGACCAAAAATGGCCCAGGGGACCTCAGGGAGGCTCCCCGTGGCTAAAGGCGCCGCGGGGCAGTGACGGAGGGGCCGGAGCTGGGCTCAGAGATAAGCACAACGCCCCGGGGTGGGGGGGTTATCAGCACCCCGGGCTGCTCCAAACACTCTGTGCTCCCCTCCTGCTCTGCTCCGGGCAGCAGCGGGCAGGGAAAAGGGCAGGGAAAGGGCAGGAGCAGGCAGGGAAGGGCAGGAAAGAGCAGGGGAGGGCAGGAGCAGGCAGGGAAGGGCAGGAGCAGGCAGGGGAGGGCAGGGAAGGGCAGGGAAAGGGCAGGAGCAGGCAGGAAAGGGCAGGAACAGGCAGGGAAAGGCAGGAGCAGGCAGAGAAAGGCAGAACAAGCAGGAAAGGACAGGAGCAGGCAGGGGAGGGCAGGGAAAAGGGCAGGAGCAGGCAGGGAAAGGCAGGAGCAGGCAGGGGAGGGCAGGAGCAGGCAGGGAAGGGCAGGAGCAGGCAGGAAAGGGCAGGGAAAGGCAGGAGCAGGCAGGGAAAGGCAGAACAAGCAGAGAAAGGCAGAGCAAGCAGGAAAGGACAGGAAGGGGCAGGGGAGCCCATGGCTGAGGAGGCTGTCATCATCAGGCTCTGTCCCTCTGACAGCACAAAATCCCAGGAAATGGGACACGCCGGGAGCCAAACCCCACCTGCACTAGCTGGGGGCTGATGTGCCCTTGAGGGCTGATGCCACAGCCCCTGATAGAGAAATTCCCCAGAAATGGGTGTGTTCTGGCTTGCAGGGATGGGCCAGCACAGGGACACAGGAACAAGCCCCATGTCCCATCTCAGCACACGGCTCTGCCTCCCAACAGAGCGGGGTGGGGACAGGGACAAACCCCTGCAGGGGCAGGGCCAGGGCCAGGGGGGACAGGGACAGTTCCCAGGGGCTGGGGGGATGCCTGGAAGCCCCTCTCCTGGGATGTGGCACCACCACCAGGCCCCCAAGCTCTGCAGAAAGGGTTCTGTGCCCCTTGCTACTGCTCATGCTGGGACACTCCTGGGGGAAGTGGATTTGTGCCCTTCCTCCCCACCCAATTCCCAAGAATTGGCCCCATTTTACACCTCCCCACCCCCCTTCCCGCTCAGGAACAGCCAGGCCATACCCAGCATCAGCCCTCTGGCTGGAAAACCTTTGGCACAATTAACCCCCAACTCATTAAAATCACATAATGGGGGAAATTTATGATTGGGGATTTACCACCCCAGAAAACAAACAAACAAACCAACAACAAACCTCTTGGTCTTTTTGTAACATCAGAACTCAATTCCAGATGCTTCAAGTGCCTGCTCAGCCACATTCCCTGAACTGTTCTTCCCAAAAATCACACAGGGACACGGCCTGGGCTCATCCTGCTCCAGAAAACAGGAGATCAAGATGACCAACTTTGAAGGGAGAGATTTTTTAGGTTTGTAGTGAGGGGCTTTTTGCCTTTTTGGGGTTGTTTGTTTTTTGTGGGTTTTTTTTTTTTTTGTGTGTGTGGGGTTTTTTGAGGGTTTTTTTGTGTGTGTTTTTATTTGCAAAATGTATTGCCTTTTTTTTCTTTTTTTTTCCCTTTTATGTGTCCTAATTCCCCCAAGGACACGTTATTCCCTTAAAATTCCTGCTGACAACCCCCTGTCCACACCCCACAGGGCTCAGTCAGCAAGGAACGAAACCAGCGGGGAAAAATTCCCGTGAAACCCTTGGGAAAGCTCACGGACTTTGCCCTTCGGGTCACTCCTCTCCTTGAGATCTCAGCCGGAGCCCAGATAACCCCGGGAGGAGCCCTCGGCAGGGCCGGATTTGGGCAGACGGGTGATTTGGGGGGGAGAACTGTCACCCCCTGAGCTCCCACCGTGCTGAGGGGACACGCGTCTGCGAGTTGTGATCGGCCTAATCGCGATCTGTGTGTGCCGATCGCGATCCTGAGCTGCTGCCCGGACGGTTCTGAGGAGGACAGAGGCATTAGGGAGTTAAACGGCTGAAGGGAAAGCCTGGCCGAGAGCCGGGCACGCTCATTTGGGGCTGAACACGCCACTTTGGAGCCCAACATCCCCCTCAGGCGCTGGGGTCCCGCCCTCGATCCAGGCCCCTGGGCCGCGCCGGCCGAGCAGCCCTCAGGGCCGGCGTTCGGTGCCCTCCTCCCGCAGCCCCACGGGCCCTGCCCGCCCCGCCGAGGGGCTCCGGGGACTGCGGGCCCTGCAAGGCCTCCCCGGTGCCATCAGGGCCCGCGGGAGGCGCGGTACGCGCTGTTCCGCCCCCGCGGCAGCACCGGGTCCGGGCCGCCTCCTCCGCCCTCGGCCGTGACACAGCGCCCGCCACGCGCGGCCGCGGGGCGTGCTGGGGCGGCGAGTCCGCGACCGCCGCGGCCACACCAGCGCGACGCGTACCGTGGACTACAACCCCCACAATGCCTCGCGCGGGACGCACGCACCGCCTCTTCCTCTGCGATTCGCGTTTCCATTGGCTGGGCCGAGCCGTCGCGCAGGGGTACGGCGGGTTCTGATTGGCGGGACGGCGGCGGAACCGGGACGGCGGCTATGGCGGCCGGGCGGGCGGAGCGGGAGCGGTGCCGCCGCCGCCATTTTGTGTGTGAGGGGCCGGGCCGGGCCTATTCCCGACGTGGACCGGGGTTCCCTCCGCGGCCCCGAGCCGGCGGCACGGAGCGGCCCGGCCGAGGCTCTGTCCCGCGAGCGGAGCGTGGGGCCCCCCGCTGGCCCTAATGGCGGGGGGAGGCGGTGCCGCGGCGCCATCGGACGCTCCCCCGTCAGCGCTCCGGGACCGGAGCTCAGCGCCGCCAGGCGCCTCACGGAGCTGCGCGGCCTCCCTGGGCTCTGAGCCGGTGGGCCGGAGGAGCCCGGCCCGGCCCGGAGAGCTCCGGCTGCACCTGAGTTCCTGGGCGGGGGCTGGGGCTGTTTTTCTATCACAATTAAGAGTTAAACGCGATTTTTAACGCTTGTCGACAGCCTCAGCGCCATCCCGGGCTGGCCCTGCCTGAGCCCCGTGAGCAGCGAGGGGAGGAACGTTGCAGTCTATGGCAATCGGGGCGCACGTCTGTGTCTGCCGGTGTCCCGTCCCTCACACACCGCGTTTGGGGAGGGGGGGAAACAACCCCCGGTTTTTAATCCTTTGTCTCACGCGTTTCAGCCAAACCCCGCGGGGTTCCCGCCGGGATCCAGTGGATCTCAGCTAACATGGCCTCCCCGCCGGGGAGCTCCCAGACTCAAAAACAAAAGCGTTCGGTTGTTGCCGGGGCCCGGGGGAACTTCCCGGGCGGTGCGGAACCCCCGCCGCCCCGGGCTCGGAGGGAGCGGTGCCCCTCCGGTGCTGCGGGAGCACCCGCGGCGTTGTTTTCCCCCGTGCGAAGTCAAAACCCGGCTCTTTAAAAAACTAAAAATGGCTTTTTTTTTTTTTCTTTTTGGAAGTGCTCGGCGCTGGGGAGGGATCGAGCTGGCACGGCCTCCCCACGGCTCCTCAGTGCAGCTCCGGTTCCAGCCCCGTTCTTGCCTCGGCAAAGGCCGATAAACACCAGCTCAGCTCATCCCCTGGTGTTTGTGGGGCTGGGTTTAGGGTTAAAACAGGGAGGTTTGGGAGCCTTCTGCTCTAAGTGCAGATTGTGCTGTCAGACGTGGTTAAACCAGATTATTTCACATTTAGGCACTTGGTGAGGTTTTTTTTTTTTTTTTTAATTATATTTGTTGCTGTGACTCTGCCGATGTTGCTTCAGCAGGTCCTGAATTCCAAAGCTTCACACAGAAAGGGGATGGCTGCTCCATCCCTGAAGTGCCCAAGGCCAGGTTGGACAGGGCTTGGAGCAGCTTGGGGCAGTGGAAGTGTCCCTGCCCATGGCACTGGGGTGGGACTGGGCTTTAAGGTTCCTCCAACCCAACCCATTCTGTGATTCCATGGTATTTTCCTGTCCCAGCTGCATTTGCAGACACACTGAGTAAACCTCCCAGCCCTTGTGACAGCCCAAAATGCCATTTCAAGCTGATTTTGTCAAACTAATGAGGGTCACACTTGGGGTTGGGCTGCGAGCTTTGCACCCGCCCAGGTGTGGCAGGGTTGGTGGGGAGCAGGAGCAGAGCAATCCTGAGGGGCTGGAGCTGCCAGCCAGGCTTTGTTCTGTTGCTGATGCACCAAGAGCTGCAGGGTTTTGGTGAGGGCCCCACCAGCTGCCAGATTCTCCTCTTGTTTCACCAAAATGCCTCTTGTGTGACCCAGAGGCAGCAGGAAATTCCCAGTGGCTTTGTGAGCTTCTGCTGGGAAGGTGAATTCAGCAAAGGGGAGTGCAGGGGAAGTGGTGGCAGGGCTTGTCCTGGGCTGTGACCCTGGCAGGGCATCAGGGAGCCTGGTAAGGCCCAGAGTGCCACAGAAGGGGCACCAGGAGCACTCCTGCTGTGCCACAGGGCAGGGTTTGGGGCTGCCCTCACCCCAAGTGGCATTAACTGACATTTCTTTGATTTGCAGCGTCTTCAAGGAACTGCTCTGTCCCTGCACTGCCTCTGTCCAAGGAGAAAGGCCATTCCCTCACGTGGGATGGAGCAGCCTCCATTTTTTTTTTGTGTTGGTGCTGTAATTTCTGCATCTCCCCAGGACGGAATTTCAGCCCTTTCCTCTGAAAACGAAACCCTTGGGAAGGGAGGAGCTGGGAGAGCCCTTTGCCAGAGGGTCCCTCAGTGCTCTGTGTTTCCTAAGTGCCCCAAATCCAGTGTGGCTGTTGCCCTCCCACAGCCTGGGAGCCCCGGGGAGGTGATTCTGCCTGGCCTAGTGCCACCCCTGCCCAGAGAATCACGGAATGGTTTGGGTGGGAGGAGACCCTAAAGCCCATCTCATTCCACCCCCTGCCCTGGCAGCAACACCGGGTGCTCCAGGCTGCTCCATGCCCTGTCCAACCTGGCCTTGGGCACTCCCAGGGATGGAGCAGCCATCCCCTTTCTGTGTGAAGCTCTGGAATTCAGGACCTGCTAAAGCAACATCAGCAGAGTCACAGCAACAAATATAATTACAAAAAATACCTCACCAAGTGCCTAAATGTGAAATAATCTGGTTTTAACTGGCTGACCAGGGATCCAAGGGCAGCCACAGCTTCTCTGGGAAGCTTTGCCATGGCAGAGTTTGGCACTGGAGGGTTTAAGGTCACATCCAACCTGAACCATTCCATGATTGCAGCCTCTGGTCCCGAGCTGAGCTGTGCTGGTCCCTCCGTGCTCACAGGGCTGAGCTGCACTCAGCTCCTCTGCTCTGGAGCCCCTGGGAGGGCTTGGGATGCAGAGCTCTCCCCCGGCCAGGCAGGAGCAGGGGTGAGCTCGCTGTCCATTACTGATCCACCCGGAGGTTTCAAAGGTCCCTGACTGTCACTGGTGAGTGTCTGTGTGCAGGAGGTTTGGGCACGGGAGCTGCCATGAGCCCTTGGGATCAGGCTAACCTAGGGAGAGTCGTTAAACAGCACACAGAATAAAGCAGGAGAAATCGGTGGGGGCAGAGCAGGTTGGAGGGTTGATCATTATGGTCCTTTTAGGTCTTTGGTTTGGGGTTTTTTTATGTCGTTTATTTTTTAAAGCATTTGCAGAGAAAATATTTATTCCAGGGACTTGAACCTGACAGGTGTGGGTTAAGTGGATGAGGGCAAAACCCGACTGAGAATATGGCTTTGGATCAAGGTTTCCCCACCAACCAGGTGCCGGGAGCTGCATTTCACAGAGCTGGGACGGCGAGGGAGCCCCGCCGGTGCCATGGGACACGCGTCCTGCCCCGGCAGAAAACAAACGCCTGTCCTGGGAATGACGGGGAGGGAATCGCTCGGCAGCGGCCGGGCCGGAGCGGGATGCGGGGCTCGGCCCCATCCCGGCCCGCAGGATCCCGCAGGATCAGCCCCCCCGTCCCCCGGCGCTGCGGTGATGTCATGGCACGGGGAAGGAGCCGCTGGCTCCCGGGCTCTTGAGCAAGTGGCCCTGGCTCGTTTCCTTCCCCTCGCCGGTGCCCCAGAGCTGGGGGCGGGGGTGGGGATTAAAATCGGTGCCATCGCCCCTCCAGCCGATTTTAGGCCACCTCACGCCCCCGTCCTCTCCCCCCACACCCCCCTGAACTCCGTTCCCTGATAAAAGCTGCTGTTCCCCCGTGGAGCGGCAGGGCTTTGGCCAGGCTGGGGTTAAACCCGTGGGACCTTTGCAGCTCCGATCGGGTCCCACCGCCCCGCGCTGGGACAGCCCTGTCCCTGCCCCCCTCCCCCGAGCGAGCCCTCCGGTTGTGTGGAGAAGCGCGATCCCCCATTCCCGCGGGCAGCTGCCCAGGCCCATCCCGCCTCCCTGCCTCCATCCCCGCTCCTGCCTGCCCAGGTACAGCTTTCACCGCTCCAGCTGCTGCACCTCGGCCCCTCCTCCCCTCCTTCACCGACCTGTTTGCCCCCCCAAAAAGGCTCCAGCGCTCGGAGCTTTTCCTGCTTTTCCCTCCTCCTCCCCCTCTCAGGTGCAGCAGGAGGGAGGTTGAGCCATCGCCTTTCCCTACTCCCTCGTCAGCCATTTCAGAGGCCAAGTGCTGACTACCAAAACTTTTCCTTGGGCTGCTCCAAAACTTTAAGGTTTTTCCTCTCACTTGTAGCTCGAAGTAGATTTATTTTTTTTTAGGCAGTTTTTGCCCGGATTTCAGTTAATGACCTGGATTCCTACAGAGCTGCAGGGAAACAAGAGTCAAGTTTAAGTGAGCCTTAGGCAAACAAGACAGACTTGAGGCTACTCCTACCTCAGTGAGGTGCCCTCTGTGTCCATCACACACCATTTTACCCCCTTTCCATGTACTTTTAACTATTTCAGCTCATTAAGCAGAATTTAAATCGAAAACAAATGGGGGAAAATAATAACAAAAAGGTTAAGCAGGGAATTACAACTAAGTTTAATCAAACAACAAGTCATAACACGATGAAAATAATCCAGGATGTATTCCCTGGTGGAATGCCATCCTGATTATTTTCGAGAAATCACACCAAAACTATTACAGTTACAAGTAATTAAATTTATTAGACCTCTATATTTTTTTATAGTCAGTTTTGGCCAATTTACAGCTTTCCTGGGGATTTAAATTTTTGGTTTAGACACAAAAAAAAAAAAAAACAAACCCAAAAAACCCCCCAAAACAAACCAAAAAACAAAACCATAAACCAGATATCACCAATACATCAACCCCCCCCTCGCCCCGTGACAGCCACCTAAAAAAGGGGGAGCCCTGGGCGCCCCCAGCTGCAGTTTAGCCCATAAAAAGGGTCCGCGGCGACTCTGTACAAGGACCGAATGTTCCACCCAGCACTGTAAAAACCCCCCCGCGCCCCCCTGCCCAGTGTCACTCCCCCGGCTTGCAGGGGCCCTTTTCCTGCCGGGGCAGCTCCTGCTCCCTCAGCAGCCGCAGGTTCTCGGCTCGCAGCCTGTCCACCTCCCGCTCCAGCGCCTGCACCCGCGCCGGGTCCGCCGCCTCCCCCCCGGCTTTTTTGCTCTCCATCCTCAGCCGGTTGTTCTCCTCCTCCATGCGCGAGAGGCACTTCTCCAGCTCCAGGTACTCCTTCACCAGCTCCTGCTTGCTCATGTTCTGCAGGCTCTCCACATGGTACCGCTCGTAGGTCTCCGAGAAGTCCCTCTGCAGAAACTCGCTGCCGTCGCCCCCCATCCCGTCGCTGCCCCCGTCCTCGTCCGCCGCGTCGTCCAGGAAATCCTCCTCGCTCGTGTCGTCCGACTTGGCCGCCGCTCGCCGCGGGTACAGCCCGGTTTTCAGGTCGGGCTCCTCCTGGTCATGGTCCTCCATGAGGAACTGCGTGGTGTTGTAGGGAGCCACCGGCTGCCCCTTGGCGAACATCTCCGCCCGCAGCCGGGAGGCGCGGAGGCTCTGCCGCTCGTCGAACTGCTGCTTCTCCTCCCAGCTCAGCTTCGAGTACGGCTTCCAGCGCCGCTTCTTCTTCGACGGCCGCCGACGGTGCTTCTTCTTCACCGGCCACTCCTCGGTGCGTCCCACGGCCCGGTACCGCGGGCCCAGGCCGGGACGCCCCGCTCCACCCGCCGGCGGCCGCCCCTCGGCGCCGCCCGCCGCCGCCGCCTCCGCCCCGGGGGGCGGCAGCCGCCCGGCATCGCCGTCCTCCGCCGGCGCCTCTCCGCGCTCGGGCTGCGGCTCGGGCTCGGACTGCGGCTCCGGCCGCGCCTCGGGCTCGGAGCGAGGCTCCGGTTCGCACTGGGGCTCCGGCCCCGGTTCGGCGGGCGCCGCGTCGGCCATGGCGCTGCGCTCGGCTACGCTCGCTGACGGGCGCTACCGGCGCCGCATGGGGCCGGCCCCGCTCAGGCCGCCCGGGACATGGCCCGGGGGAGGGAGAGGGGGGGGGGGGGGGTTGACGCCGCCGGGCCCGCCTCCCCGCGCGCACTGCACGCGCCGCCGCCGCCGCCGCTCCCGCCGCGCTCCGATCCGATCCCACCCCACGCCCCCAACCCGCGCCCGCCGCCGCCCGCTCCCGACTGCCTCTCCTCGGCCGCCGCTGCCTCCTTTATACCCGCGCGAGCCCCGCCCCGCCCCGCGCAGGCGCCCTGCGCGCCCCGCCCCGCCGCGCGTCGGGACCCGCCCCCGCCGCGCGCCCCGCGCCGCCACCGCGGCCCCGCGCGCGCGGGCGGTGCCGCCTCGCGGCCAATCGGCGGGCGCGGGGGGCGGGCCCGCCCACCGGGACACGCCCCTGGCCGTTGCAGGGAACGGCCGCCATTGGCCGGGACGGGCGTCACTCGTGTCCGGCTCCACTAATCGCGAAGGGGCGGGGGCGGGACCGGGCCGTACCACGCGGCGGGGGGAGTCCCCGTCCGCGGGGCCGCGCGCGCCCCGCGACCTTCAGGCCCGCGCCGAGGGCAGCGCGCGCACCCCCCCCCCCACAGCGGGGCGGTGGCACGGCCCGAAAAGAGTCCCCTCCGCGGCGGAGGCGCCGCCGGCGGTGCTGCGGTCCCGGGAGCCGGGGGGTTGTACCGGGCCCGTCCGGGCCGGGCCGGGCTGTGGGGGGGCCGGGAGGGACTCCGGGGGTGCGCGGGCCCGGGGGGAAGGGGGCCAGCGGAAGGATCCCGGCGCTGGGCGGGTGCGGCGGTGCCGCAGTTGGCGGAGGGAGATGTAAACAAACCGAAGAGGAAAGAAGTTCTTTCTTAAAGGCGCCGCGTCCCTTTTTGCAGGGGCGGTGCGGGGCTGCGCTCCCGAAGCCTTGGGGGGGTGCGGGGGGAGGGGGAAGGGGAAGGAGGGGGATGGGGAGGCCCCGGGCCTTGTGCCGGTCCCAGTACTGGTCCCATTCCCGGTCCCGCCACCCCCACCCACGGTGGCGATGTCCCCCTCGGGCCCCACGTTGGGGGGCGGGGGGGCCCTCGAGGCCTTGGGGGGGCTGCAGGGGCTTGGGGGGGCCCCGCTGAGGGACACACGCCATGGGGGACACACGGCTGGGGGGAGCCACGGACGGGCAGGGGGGCGGCCCCGGGGGGGCTCCGTGTCTGAGGGGGGAACAGGACCGGTCCCTGTGGGACCCACGGCCCGGAGCCTCACGGCCGGGCGGGGCACAGCAGATGCGGGGGGGGGTGTCGGTGTCACCGCCGTGTCGCCAGCGGGGGGAACCTGCCCTGCCCAGCCCCCACACCGGCGGGGGGGGGGGCGCGGCCACCGGGGACCCCGGGATGGCACCGCTGGACCCCGGGCCAGGGAGGTCCCGAGGGGCCCCCAGGCGCTCCCTCCCCCCCGCGAGGTCCCCGTGGACCGGAACGGGGCGGGGGCGGCGCTGGCACGGGCCCGGTGGCACCGGGGGGCACCGCCACCCCCCGGCGTGGGGACACCCTCAGGGTGGCCCTGGGGACCCTGCACGGGGACACGGCCGCCACCGTGCCCCCAGAGAGGAGCGGGTGGCCAGGCCGGAGCCTTTGGCCGCCGTCCCCTCCCCTGGCAGGGCACAGGCAGCGCGGCTGAACCCAAAAGGCGACTTTAATTGAGGCAGGCTCGGTGATGTCCCAGCGCCCCGTGGCCCCGGTGGCCGGGCCCGTGGCCGGTCCTGGTCCGTTCTGTGCGTGGCGGCGGCGGGGCGGCCCCCGGGCTCCGTGCGGGGCGGTGCCGGCCCCGCTCCCGCTCCCGGTGCCGCTCCCGGTGCCGGTGCCGGTGCCGGTGCTGGCCCTGAGTGTCGGTGCCGGTGCCCGGGGCCGGTGCGGCGATTCCCGCGGCGCTTCCCCGGCTCGTGCGAACCGGGTGAGTGGGGAAGGAGCGGTGGCGGCGGCGGTGGGGACGCGGTGGTCACCTCCTCCTGCCCTGCCAGCGGCGCAGCAGCCACTGCGTGACGAAGGGCCAGGTGGCCAGGAAGAGCAGCGTGCGCGGGGACGCGCTCAGGCGCCACGGGGACATCGCCTGGCGTGGGGAAGGGGACAAAGGTGTCGCCGATGTCGCCGAACACCGCCCCACCCCACCCCGGCCCTCTGCTGAAAGGAACCGCTGCCCCTGCTCGGTGGTCCTGGTCCCATCCCTCCTCCCCTGGAGGGGCATCACGCGTGTCCCCACGGATGTCACCTGCTCCCCAGCTGAGGGTCCCTCCCCCAGGTGTGTCCCCAGGCCCCGGGGGGCTCTTGGTGGGCAGGGGGACAGCAGGGCCACCCCGCAGCGCTTCCTGCACCCCCAGCTCACCTGTGCAGCAAGGGCCAGGCCGGGCTCTGCTCCGGCTGTGTCCCCCTGCAAGACAGGAGAGGGTTTGGGGTGCAGGTGGGGCTGGCACCCCCCTTCCAGCCCCTGGGGGAGGGAGGGAGGGAGGGAACGGCCTGGAGAGCCCGTGCGGGGCTCCTGCCAGGGATGGAGATGCCGCAGCCGGGCCAGGACCCCGGCGGGAATGAGGGAGGCGATGGCAGCGAGGGGCAGCACCAGCCCGGCTGTGCCAGGATGTGTCACCAACCACCGTGGGGATCCCCACACCCGGCCCAGCCCCGTCCCGGGGCCCGGAGCGGATCCCTGCTGTCCCGGGGCCCGGAGCTGACCCCTGCTGTCCCGGCCGGGCCGCTGCGGTGTCCCAGCCCTGCCCCCGGCCCCTACCTGGGCAGCGCCGAGCGTCTCCAGCCGGCTCAGCCGCTCCTGCACTCGCCGCAGCTCCTCCTGCAGCGCCCGCACCGTGCCGGCCACCTGCGCCTCCAGCTCCGCCGCCAGCCCCGGCGCCGGCTCGGGGCTGCTCCCGGGGTCCCCCCCGGCCGGCCGGACACCTGCGGGCACAGGGACGGGCACAGGAGCGGCAGCACCGCCCGAGGAGCCCCGGGGATGGCGCTGCCCGCCCGGTGCTGTCACCCCGGGGTGAGCAGCAACTCCCCCAGGGCACCGCCGCTCCCAGCCCAGCCTGGCAGCACCCAGGCTGTCCCCAGGGCCACGCACGGTGTCCCTCCAGTGCCGTGGTGGTGGCAGTGGGTGCCCAGCCCACCAACGGGGTGGGTGCTGTGAGCCACCCTGTGACACCTGGTGAAGGTGCCACCACCGGGCAGGACACCCAGGGGCCAGGTCAGCTCCTCCCTGCCCTCCCCCCGGCGCAGCAAAAACCCCAAACCAGCCCAGCAAACACCTGGGTGGTTCAGGCTGTGAGTGGGACACGGGCAGGGACTCCCTGCCAGCCCCCGGGGACAGCCCAGCCCGGCCTGAGCGGCGCTGGGACAAGTTCAGTGCCAAGGTCAGGCAGCCCGGAAGGGAACAGTACCAGGGAAAGGCTGAGTGAGCCACGTGGGCTGTGCCCAGGTGAGGCAGTGGCAGCAGTCCCACGGGTGAGGGTGGCAATGCCACCCCAGGGCAGCCTGACATGTCTGGGGGCAGCACAGAGGGTGGCAGGAGGCTCCTCTCTGCACTGATGTCTGTCCCCAGACACCAGCAGTGGTGGGTGGCATCAGGTGAGTGGCACTGCTGTCCCCAAGGCCTCCAGGGCACAGGGCCCAGCTGCAGCCTCTGCTCTCCCGGGCAGAGCTCAGCCCTGGCACCACCCACATCCAAAGGCGCCGCTGATGTGGTTGGAGCAGGGGCAGGAGCTGGGCACGGGGAGCCAGGGAGCTGCATGCCCTGCCTGCTGCTGCAGGGCCAGCACAGCATCCTCCAGGCTCAGGCAGATCAGCACCACTGCAAGAAATGGGCAAGGGAAGGGCTGTGTCCTGGAGCACCAAGGCCACTGAGCTGCTTGGGGACCAGAGACAGGGCACTTGGGACTTTCTCCAGCTACTGACGACCCAACTGCAGCTGCTGGAGCCAAACTCGGTCCCCTGGGGGTGGTGGGGGCTGCCCAGCCCCACAGCCCAGGCCAGCCCACGGGAGGTGGGGCAGCAGCAGGGACCAGCTCTGCACCCACCTCTCTCGCAGCCCAGGGCTGGGAGGTCGCTGCTGCTGCTCCCCTCGGCTCTTCTGCCTTCGCCCCGCTGGCCCTGCCCAGCACTGCGGGGCCCCGGGGGCTCAGCCCCAGCCTGGAGCCCCTTTGGGGTCAGCCCCCGCACCTGCCCGGCCTAGGAGACGGGAGAGAAGGGCCCTGAGACCCCCACTCCCCTCCCCAGGGCAGGGAGGGGATATCAGGGCAGCAGTGGGGCCCTTCTCTGCCTTGTGGTGGAATTTTGGGGGTGGAGGGTGCGTGGGACTGAGCGAAGCTGAATCCCAGTGGCGTGGGAGGTGACACCCGAGGGGAGTGAGGTGCCCAGACCTGAGGTGGCCAAAGAGGGGGAGGCTTCCTCCCTCCTGCCACCGGATCCACCAGGGCTCACCACGGCAGCCCAGGTGCCAAACGTGGCCCGTGGCAGCAGGGAGAAGTGGCAGGGGAACAATCCAGGGGGTGGCACCCGCGTGGAGCTGCTGGCCTTGCCCAGCCCCAAGAGCCCCCAGTGCCCCACCAGAGCTGCACCACAGGAACGGGGGGGCTGGGGAGGCTCCTCAGCGTCCCCTCTGTGCCAGGGACCAGGCTGCAGCAGTGACACGAAGCACAGGGAGGTGCAGGAGGGTGTCCCTGTGGGTTTGGTGAGGCTCCCAGGCCGGTGGGGCAGGGATGGCAAAGCCTCCAGTGCTTCCTCCATTACCTTCTCAGGCTCCATCTGCTCCAGGGTGTCACAGAACGTGTCCCCCTCGGAGTCACTCGTCACCTGGCTCCCCTCCAGCGCCTCGGGGGCAGGAGCCAGCCCAGCTGCTGCAAGGGAAGCACAGGGCTGAGCCCCGGGCAGGGCTGGGGGTCCTGGCTGTGCCTGCAGGGCAGCAGCTGGAACAAGGGATGTGCACGCCCAGGGCCAGGCGGGAGAGGGAAACTGAGGCACTGCTGGGGCGGGGGCAGCTCTGTTCACACGGCCCACGAGTCCCAGGACTGAATTCCCCCTTCTGCCACCCACCCAGGCCCCTGGGGCAGCGGTGGCACAGGCAGGGAACCTGCCCAGCCCCCTGGGCACTGCCAGCCCCAGCCCAGAGGCTGGCATGGCCGGGACACCGCCGCTCGCTCCGTGACCATATTTGCTGCTGGGGGGAGGCTGCAGCAGCAGCAGGAGGAGGAGGAACCTCCCTGCAGCACCCTGCCCACCCCAGGGCACAGCCAGGGGCCCCTGGAGGGGGGCACAGGATGGCAGAGGGTGACTGCACCAGGGGCTGTGAGAGAAAAGCCAGGGCTGAGGCGTCACCAGGGAGGGGCAGGGCTCAGTGCTGTGAATCCCAGAGCCAAGGAAGCAGCAAACGTGGCTTGAGCCAAGGGAGAACATCCTCTCATGGATCACAGACCTCCCAGGGTGGTATTCCCCCAGTCCAGGAGGCAGCAGCCTCCCCTTGCCCCCGCAGCTTAGGGGAGTCAGGCCCCTTTGCACAGGCAGGGGCGAGGCAGAGCCACCCCCAGGGTGACCCCAGGGAGAGCTGCACCCACCAGCAGCCCCGTGCCCTGGGCAGGGCTGCAGCAGAGGTGCCTGAAGCCAACAATGCCGGGGGTGGATGGAGCCCCAGCCCCAGTGCCTGCCCCATGGGGTCTCTGCCAGGCGCTGGGACACCAGGGACACCAACCTGGCACGTGCTGCCCGTCCTGCTGCTCCCCAGGCACCGAGTCTCTGGGGCTCTCTGCAGCTGGGCTGCTGCCTGGGGCATCCTGGCTGGGGCCGTCCGGCTGCCCCCGGCGCTCTGCACGGAGGGAAGAGGCAGAGCAGGGTCATTTTGTGGGGTCAGGGGCAGAGCAGGGTCATTTTGTGGGGTCAGGGGCAGAGCAGGGTCATTTTGTGGGGTCAGGGGCTTAGCAGGGTCATTTTATGGGGTCAGAGCAGGGTCATTGTGTGGGGTCAAAGGCAGAGCAGGGTCATTTTGTGGGGTCAGGGGCAGAGCAGGGTCATTTTGTGGGGTCAGGGTCATGCTGTGTCCTTGCAGTGCTGCCCCCCTGCACACGCAGGGGACACGCAGGTGTCAGGGGCCAGCCAGGGAGCAGCAGCCTCTGGAGGTACCAGGGACAGAGAGGAGCCAGCTCTGTTTGCTGACAGCCCAGGAATCCGTGTGGGTTTACCCTGTGCCTGCTCAGCCAGGGGAGCCCCTGTGGCAGCAGGGACCAGCACTGGTGAGTGACAGTGACAGTCCTGTCCCCTGGCAGTGCCCACGGCCCTGGGCACACCCCCACTAACAAAGAGCCCGGTGCAAGAAGCATTGCCTGCAAGAGCCTGGTGTGGGCAGCAGCACCCCAGGAGCCAGGGCAGCAGCACCCTGAGCTGGCCTGAGGGGCCCAGCCCTCCCCAGCACCCCGTGGAGCCCATGGGGTTAATCCCAGCCATATTTCCAGCCCCCAGGACTTTGCTCCCTGCTCCTGGGCAGGCAGCAGTGTGGCAACGCTGCCCTGCTGCTCCTTGCCTGCACCTCTCTGCTGTCCCCAGCCTGTCCCTGGCATCACAGGGGGGCAAGGGCAGCTGCACCCCGCACAGGGTGAGTGCCCCGCTCCGGGACCCTCCCCAAATCCTCCCCAGGGCGTGCTGTGACCCCCAGGGTGGTGGGGGCAGGCAGGCAGGGTCCTGTCAGCTCACACAGCACCAGGACAGGGCCACGCTCACGAGACTCCAGGGAAAGCACCACTGGCTGGAGACCTGCTGGGACCTGGAACCATCCAGGGTTTGGGCTCCAAGTGCCACTTCATAACGTGTTGTCTTTGCAAATCAACAAAAACCAAAGCTGCCCAGGCTGCCAGCTCTGTGCCCAAAGGCCGTGGGAGGCACCTGCCACGCTCCACACTCTGAAATCTCCTTTCTGCTGCGCTCAAGAGCAACCAAAGCTGCGATTGCAGCGTCTGAGGGAGGCTTTGGGAACCTTTAACACAAATGACTCAACACCTTCCACAGCTCAGCGCTCTGCACCTCAGCTCCAGCCTCACGGGCAGCTGGCTGTGGCATCCCTGCCGGGCCAGGGGGTGACAGGCACGGGACAGATGCCTCAGCAGCGACTCTGCTTGCCAGGGCTCTCCCAAACCACTGACAGGTCACACACCCGCAGTGAACAAGCCCTGGGAGCCCCCGTGCTGCTGAGCTGGTGCCTCTCTGACCCCCTGGGTGCCCCGGGGGCTCCTCACCCGGTCGGACACACCCGGGACAGCCCCGCACTGGGGGTGGGACCGGTCCCCAGCCCCCTCCCACCGCGAGGCCACAGCCAGAGGCAGGGAAAGGGCTGGGAAGGATTCTCCTCCAGCACAAACCGGTCCAAATAATCCCATTTCTCAAGCCCTGTTGCTCCACATCCCCTCCACGCGGGAGCTGGCCGGCCTGTCCAGATGTTTACAGCAGCTGGGCCGGCGCCAAGGGGAAGCAGAGCAGATCCCTGCCCTGCTGCACACAGGGAGAGCGGCCAAGGGCTCAAATCCTCCCCTCGGAGCTTTGAGGAGAGAAAGCCCAGAATGCGCCGTGCGAAGGGACACGTGTGTCACACCGGGGGACACCGGGGTGCCCACACCGAGCACACGGCACCGGGTCACACCGGGGGACACCGGGGTGCCCAAAGAGCCCCTCGGCAGCAGCAGGAGGTGCCCTGGGGGCGAAGGGGACCCGGAGGCGGTGCCGGGAGGGCAGCGCCCCGGGCAGGGATGCTCCGGGCGCGGCGGCCCCCACTCACCCCCTCTGCTCTTGAAGAAGGACTCGGGGGGCCGGGGCATGTCGTGGATCACCTCGTAGAGCGGCTCGAAGTAGCGGAACATCTCCTGCGTGCTCTCGTCCATGGGCACGGTGTCGATGACCTGCGGAGGGGCCGCGGCTGGACACGGGCACCGCGCGGCGCCCGCCCCGGCCCCGCCGCCCGCCCCGTTACCTTCTGGGCCACCTTCTTCATCTCCGCCACGTACGCGGCCATCGCCTCCTCCTTGGACATCGTGCCCAGGCTGTGCCAGGCATCCCTGCGGGGCCGGCGGCGTCAGCGGGGCCGGGGGAACCGGACCGGGACACGAACCGCAGCGGAACCGGGACCCCCCCCGCTCTTACCACTTGTACCGGCCGATGGGGTCCCAGAATCCGGGCCGCGGGCCCTGGCAGCACCCCGCCGTCGCCTGCTTGTAGTAGCTGTAGAAGCGCAGCATCTCCTCGTAGGAGGGCCGGTACGCACCTGCGGGACACGGTCAGCGGAGCCGCCGGCGCCGCGGCTGCCCGAGCCCGGTCCCGGCCGCTACTCACCGCTCCGCGGCAGCCCCTGGATCACCTGCACGGCGGCGCGGAACTGCGCCCCGCAGCCCGGCTCCTCCATGGCGGGACCGGCCCCGAACCGGCCCCGAACCGGCCCCGAACCGGGGGAGCGCTCTCCGTGCGGGGACAGCGCGGGGCCAATCAGCGCCCGCCTTCCATCGGCCCCTCCGCGCCGCGCCCAATCAGCGCCCGCCTTCCATCGACCCCCCCCCCTCCTCCCCGCCGCGCCCAATCAGCGCGCGGCTCCCCCCCCCCCCCCCCCGCTCCCGGCGCTGAGCGCGGCGCGCGCGCCCCCTGGCGGCCGGACGGTGCAGCGCGGGGGGGCGGGGCGCCGCCTGGCGGGGACGGGGAGGAACTGCAGCGCTGGGGACAGGGACAGGGACAGGGGGACAGGGACAGGGACAGGGACAGAGGGACAGGGACAGGGACAGGGGGACAGGGGGACAGGGACAGGGACAGGGACAGGGACAGGGACAGGGACAGGGACAGGGACAGGGGCAGGGGGACAGGGACAGGGACAGGGACAGGGACAGGGGCAGGGGGACAGGGACAGGGACAGCGACTGTGGGACAGGGGGACAGTGGAACAGGGACAGGGACAGAGGGACAGGGACAGGGACAGGGACAGCGACTGTGGGACAGGGGGACAGTGGAACAGGGACAGGGACAGGGACAGGGACAGGGGGACAGGGACAGGGACAGAGGGACAGGGACAGGGATAGGGGGACAGGGACAGGGACAGCCCGACAGGGACAGCAGGACAGGGACAGTGGGACAGGGGACAGTGCACAGGGATAGTGAGCCAGGACAGTGAGAGCGCACAGGGCCAGTGGGACAATGTGAGACAGGGCAGGGACAGTGCACAGGACAGTGCTCCAGGATAGTTAAAGAGGGCACCAGGACAGTGGAATGGGACACAGGGACAGCCAGAGACAGGACAGGTGCACCCAGAGAGGGCACGGGGACAGTGAGCCGGTGTCTAAGGACAGTGCCCCAGGTGTGCTCCAGCACCTGGAACAGCCAGGCTGAGCCCCAGGGCAGAGCCCAGGTGTGGGGCACTGGCACAGAGCCCCGGGACTGTGCTGTGGGACACTCTCTGATGCACCAGGGCAGTGCAGTGGCACTGCAGCCACTGCCCAGGACAGGCACCCCGAGCAAGAGGACAGAGCAATGGGGCAGTGGCAGAGCTCTGTGACACTGCAGGCACAGGGACACAGCTGGGCTGTGCAGCAGGACAAGGCAGGGAGGGAGTGCTGGGGCACAGAGACACTGGCACAGGGTGCCCAGAGCAGCTGTGGCTGCCCCTGGATCCCTGGCAGTGTCCAAGGCCAGGCTGGATGGGGCTTGGAGCAGCCTGGGACAGTGGGAGGTGTCCCTGCCATGGCAGGGGTGGCACTGGGTGGGGTTTGAGGTCCCTTCCCACCCAAACCATTCTGGGATTCTGTGATAATCATCCAGGATTCTGGGGCCACACCTGGGGACATTGGGGCCACCACACTGGACAATGCACCAAGCATAGGGAGCATGCAATGGAGCCAGGTACCAAAAACCCCAGGGGAATGGGCCAGGAGACTGGGACCCTGCACTGGGACAGCTGGGCACTGCACTGGGACAGCTGGACCCTGCACTGGGACAGCTGGACCCTGCACTGGGACAGCTGGCACTGGGACACCTGGCACTGGGACAGTGTCACCAGGGCACCAGGCAGGAGCAGGGTCCCTGCATGGGGAGGGGACAGCTGGGTCAGGCAGAGCCACTGTTAATTATTACCCAGCTTTATGCACTGCTCTTTTATTCACTGTGTACTTTTATCCACTGTTACAGAAGGAGGTGCCCTGGGGACGTGGGAGGCTCTGGGTGCCGTGGGGACCACCCGGATCCTGGGGTTGGGATGCAGAGCAGCTTTCAGCACCCCTGTGCTGGCCCCATCCTTGCCTCACGCTCCAGATTTCCAACCTTAACCCCGCCCCCAAATCCCAAATCTCAAATCCCAGCGGGTCAACATCCCCCCCACCCTGCTAAACCTCACCCACATCACCTGGGGAAACACTTCCTTCACTAACAGAAGATAAATAAATAAAATTCAATAAATAACATTTTAAAAAATATATAAAATAAATAAAATAAAAATAAAAATACACAAAATAAAAATAAATAAAATACATTCAATAAAAGCAGCAAAGCCCTTTAAACCTCCGGCCATTTCCAAGCTCTGACTCAGGATTCCTGCTCACAGCAGCCACAGGGCCCGGCTGGCTGCCGCTGCCCGAGCCCCGGGCGCTGATTCACGGGACACGTGCTGCGCTATAAGCGGCCGGGAATGCGAGCTCCGGCTTCCCACGGGATCGCTTCCAACCCGCTGGCGGGCGGCAGAAAACAGCAACGCCGCGGGAGGGGAGGAACCGCTCGGGGATTTTCGCGCTGCGGATTTTGCAGCCGGAGGTGTTGATCCCGGCCGCCCCAGCGGGTCAAGGCGCTCGCTGCCGGATTCCTGGGAATGCAATTTCGGCGGGAGGAAGAGAACTCGGTTGTGTTGGCTGCAAGCGCATTTTTTGGGGGTGACTCTGGTGTCCTCCTGTCCCCAAAGTATTCGGGAAGGGCTTTAACACCCCCAAAAACAGCCCAGGGCTGCAGGGATGTGTCCCCAGCTGTTGCAGGGATTGCCCAGGTCTTGAGCTACAGCACTAAAGTACCGACCCAGGCTGCCCAGATGCCTCCCTGCACGTACAGATGTTGCTCTGGGATAACCAGAGGTTGTCCCAGGAGTGCCCATTGGTTGATCTCTGGGTGCCCGGGTGCTGCTCAGGACACACAAACATCACCCAGGCTGCCCAGATGTTGCCACGGACGCCCCAAAGTTCCCTCAGTACATCCCAATATCCCCCAGGGCGCCCAGATGCTGCCCTAAGCGCCCAGATGTCACCCCAGGATACTCAGGTATCACTCAAGGTGTCCAGATGTTGCCCAGATGTTGCTCCAGCCTGCCCTGCTCTCAGCCCTGGGTGCTGGCCCTGGCACTGGGAAGAGTCACCTTCTCTTCCCTGCCCTGCAGCTCCTGGTCCCCGCAGCCCAGCCAGGCCCGGGATGGCCTCCCCGTTCCCTGGACGCTCCGGATTTTTGGGATCAGCCCGCAGCCACCCATCCCTTCCTGCCCCACCCACCCTCCGCGGAGAGCGGCAGCCGGGGCAGGGCAGGGCAGGAGGAAACGGCCCCAGGCTGAGCCAGGGGAGGCTCAGGTCGGACATCGGGAGGAATTTCTCCCTGGGGAGGGTGGTCGGGTGTTGGAAGCCCCCACCCCTGGAGGTGCCCTGGACGTGGCGCTCGGTGCCCCGGGCTGGGGGCACGGTGGGGCCCGGGCACCCCCCTGGTCCTGGGGGTCTTTCCCACCCTGAACGATTCCGGGCTCGGTGTGTACGGGGCTGCACACACACGGGGGGCTCTGGGACCGGCACCCCCAGCTGTCCCACCGGTGGGGACGGTCACCTGGAGGTGCCACCTGCCCGTGACCCCTCAGCCCGGTGCCACCCGGCCCGTGAGCCGGGGACGGGGCGGGACTGGGTGCCCCAGGTGTGACGGCAAAGGGGGTGCCCTGCGTTCCCCGGGCAGGGTGGCGTTCCCTGCCGGTGACCGCTGTGTCCCCTGGGCCGCCCCCCGGTGCAGGCGGAGCCGGGGGGGGCAGCGGGGACTCCTGGTCTGTCTGTCCCGGTCTGTCTGTCCCGGTCTGTCTGTCCCGGTCTGTCCCAGTCTGTCTGTCCCGGTCTGTCTGTCCCGGGGTGTCCCGGTCTGTCTGTCCCGGTCTGTCTGTCCCGGTCTGTCCCGGTCTGTCTGTCCCGGGGTGTCCCGGTCTGTCTGTCCCGGTCTGTCTGTCCCGGTCTGTCTGTCCCGGTCTGTCCCAGTCTGTCTGTCCCGGTCTGTCTGTCCCGGGGTGTCCCGGTCTGTCTGTCCCGGTCTGTCTGTCCCGGTCTGTCTGTCCCGGTCTGTCTGTCCCGGGGTGTCCCGGTCTGTCTGTCCCGGTCTGTCTGTCCCGGTCTGTCTGTCCCGGTCTGTCCCGGTTTGTCTGTCCCGGTCTGTCCCGGTCTGTCTGTCCCGGTCTGTCTGTCCCAGCCCTTCGGACAGAGCGGGACCCACCGGACAGAACGAGTGCCCGGGTGCACATCGGGACCCCAGAGCCGAAGCAGCCCCGGTGCAGAACGAGCCCCGAGCAGCCCCGGTGAGCAGCGGCAGCCCCGCGGGCCCCGGGCCGGCACAGAGGGTTAACAGCGCCCGGGGCCGCCGTGTGGCTCCTCCCGCTCCCTCCCCGCGGCCGGCCCCGGGCACGGCCCGGCCGCCCAGCCCCGCTCCAGCCCCAGCCCCGACCTCCGCCACCGCCCAGCCCGGTTACACCGGCCGGGGGCACCGGGCGTGCCGGGAGCGGCACAACCACCCGGGGCACCGGGAGCACCGGGAGCAGCGGCGGCACCGGGGGTCCCTCCCGCGTCATGATCTGCGGCAGGAAGGCGCGTCCCGCCGCCGAGCAGCTCCGAGCCCCGTCCGACGGTGCCGGTGGCTCCCGCCGGCCCGGGAGGGCTCTGAAGAAAATGGGTGAGTTCGGGGGGAAGCGGGCAGAAACTCCCTCAGGGCTGTGCCAGAGGGGGCCGGGAGGGATCTCGGCGGCTGGGAGCGTCCCCGAGGTGGGTGGGGACCCTTGGGGCAGGAACAGGTCCCCATGGCAGGGTGGGGGCCCCCATGGCAGAGGCGGTGCCCAGGGACAGAAGGGTTCCCCGGTAGGGAGGGTCCCCCAGGTGGGTCACACAGGGAAAGGTCCCCTGGGATGGGGGGGGTCCCCAGGGTCACCCCAAAACAGCTGTGCATGGCCCCAGCCATTGGGGGACAGCGGGGTCAGGGTCTGGCCACATCACAGGTGGCAGGAGCCCCCTTGCTCAGGGTATTTATTCTCCCCAAGGCTCAGGTTCCACTCCTCGGGACCCTCCCCAACACCCTGCCTCAGTTTCCCCACCCAGGGGTGCTGCCCTGGCAGGTTGGACGCCCTGGGCTCACAGGTCCTGGCAGGGGCAGTGGCTGCCCGGCAAGGTCAGGGCGTGTCCGGCCCTGGGAGCGGCCGGCCCGGAGCAGGGGGAGCAGAGGGAAGGGCCGGGTCTGGCCTTGTGCCCCACGGCTCGGGGCACGGGGCTGTGTGCCTGGAGCTGCTGCAGCTCCGTGTGTCTGTGTGTCTGTGAGTCCCTGTGTGTCTGTGAGTCCCTGTGTCTGTGTGTCCCCGTGTCCGTGTGTCCCTGTACCCCTACATCCATGTGTCCGTCTGTCCCTGTGTCCCAGCACCTGTATGTCCGTGCATCCCTCGGCTGTGTCTCGGAGCACCCAGCCCTGTGTCCGTGCACCAGCAGGTGTCTGACTGTCCGTGCATCCCAGTGCTTGTGCATGCACGTGCCCACACGTCCGTGTGTCCTGGCAGCAGTGCATCCCTGCACCCATGCATCCCTGCACCTGTGTGTGTATCAGTGCATCCCCGTGTCTGTGTTCACCTGTGACTCCACCTGACCCAGCATCTGTGCCCGTGCACCCCCTATGTGCCTGTGCCCCTGCACTGAGCATGCACCTGCCTGCACATCCCTGTGCTCACCTGTCCCTGCATCGGTGGATCCCCCTGCCCATGCATCCCTGCATCTCTGGATCCCTGCATCCACGTGTCCTTGTGCCTGTGCACCCCCCTGCACGATGCACCCGGGTGTCTGTGCACCCACACACCTGTGCCTGTGGATCTGGCACTCCAGGTGTCCATCCCCGTGCCCATGGACCTGTGTCCGTGTGTCCACACATCCCTGCATCCCGTGCAGCCCTGTGTGCATACCTGCCCTGCACCCTGCAGCCCATGCAGGAGGTGCTGGCAGCTGGTGGCTGCATCCCGTGGCCATGGCTGGCTCAGGATGTCCCTGGGAGCCCCAAAATCGCCCTTTCCCAGCCCAGGAGTGGAACCTCCAGAGCAGGATGTGGCCACAGGGGGTGTTAGGAATGGCTGCCAAAGCGAAAAAGGGAGGAGATAACCACTCTGTGAATAGATGGAAAAGTCCTGGCTGAGGCATGGGCCTGTGAGTCCCCTGAGTCCACCCCGTCATTGTTCCCAGCCTGAGCTCCACTGCTGGCACCCGTCTGGCACTCTCCATGCAGGATCTGGGCAGCTTTGCTGGGATTTAGCAGCTGGGCTGTGCCACTGCTGTGTCCTGTCCTGCCCCCCCTGAACAGCCACACTGCTCCAAAGGGGCCCCAGGGCAGGGTCTTGTCCTGTCTGTCCTCTTCTGCCTGTCCTGTCTGTCCTCTTCTGCCTGTCCTGTCCCATTCCAACCCATTCCTGTCCCATCCCATGTCCCATCACATCCCATCCTGCCCTGGCTGCCCTGTCCTGTGGTGTTCTATCCCATCCCATCCCATCCCATCCCATCCTACCCCATCCCATCCTGTTTGCTCCATCTCATCCCATCTGCTCTGTCCCATCCCCTCTGCCCCATCCTGTCCCTGCCTGCCCTGTCCCATCCTGCCCTGTCATGTTTGTCCTGCCCACTCTGCCCCATCCAGCTCAGTCTGCCCCACCCCCTCCTGTGCAATCCTACTTGCCCCATCTTGCCCCATCTTGTCCCATCTGCATTGTCACATTGTGTCATTCACATCCCATCCCATCAGCCTCTCCTGTCCATCTGTCCCTGTCCTGCCCCATCCCTCCATCCTCTCCCACACTGTGCTGTGCTTTTCTGTCCCCTTGTGTCTGTGCCATCCCATCCCATCCCATCCCATCCCATCCCACCCCATCCCACCCCATCCCATCCCATCCCACCCCATCCCATCCCATCCCATCCCATCCCATCCCATCCCTCCCCATCCCATCCCATCCCATCCCATCCCATCCCATCCCATCCCATCCCATCCCATCCCATCCCATCCCATCCCATCCCATGGATCCCATCCCATCCCATCCCATCCCATGGATCCCATCCCATCCCATGGATCCCATCCCATGGATCCCATCCCATCCCATCCCATCCCATCCCATCCCATCCCATCCCATCCCATGGATCCCCACCCCATCCCATGGATCCTATCCCATGGATCCTATCCCATGGATCCCATCCCATGGATCCCATCCTATCCCATGGATCCCATCCCATGGATCCCATCCCATCCCATCCCATCCCATCCCATCCCATCCCATGGATCCCATCCCATCCCATCCCATCCCATCCCATCCCATCCCATCCCATCCCATCCCATCCCATCCCATCCCATCCCATGGATCCCATGGATCCCATCCCATGGATCCCATCCCATCCCATGGATCCCATCCCATCCCATCCCATCCCATCCCATCCCATGGATCCCATCCCATCCCATCCCATCCCATCCCATCCCATCCCATCCCATCCCATCCCATCCCATGGATCCCATCCCATCCCATGGATCCCATCCCATCCCATGGATCCCATCCCATGGATCCCATCCCATCCCATCCCATCCCATCCCATGGATCCCATCCCATCCCATCCCATGGATCCCATCCTATCCCATCCCATGGATCCCACCCCACCCCACAGGACCCAGATGTGCACACAGATGTGCACCGAGCCCCCCCTCCCAGCCCCAACCCCCGGGACCCCCCCAGACCCCCCAGACCCCCCGGAGCCCCCGTTAGCCCAGGGCTGGTCCCGCAGGGCTGACGGAGGACGAGGACGTGCAGCGGATGCTGCGGGGGTCGCTGCTCTGGAAGGTGAAGGCCAAGGGGGGCTCCAGGGAGCGGCTGTTCCGCCTGCAGGAGGACGGGGTCACCGTCTGCTTCGAGGGACGCTTCGGCCGCGCCCGCGCCCCCCAGAGCTGTGAGTGCTGCCACTGCCCCCCGGGGCACGTCCTGCACTGCCATCGGCTGCAGGGAGGGACAGGACCAGGCAGTGCCCCAGTCCCACCCCTAGACCCCCAGCAAGGACCTGGACCCTTACCCAGACCCCCACCTGGGACCTGGATCCCAGTCCAGGACCTAGTCCAACCTTGGACCTGGACTCACACAGAATCCAGACACCTTGTCAGACCCAGACCCCAGTCCAAGAGCCCCACCTGGGACCCAGACCCTACCCCAAGACCTGGACGCTCATCCAGGACCCAGATCCATTCCCAGAACCCCACCTGGATCCCCACCTTGGACCTCAACCCAGTTCCCAGACCCCCACTCAAGACCTGGATCCCCACCCAGAACCCAGACCCCACCTGAGTTCCAGACCCCAACCCAGGACCCAGACCCCACCCCAGGACCCAAATCCCCCAGTGACAACCAGACCCCACTCTGGGACACGGGACTCCACAATCCAGACCCACCCAGACTTCCACCTGTGACCCAGATGCCCCCTGGGACGCAGATCCCTGCCTGGATCCCCACCTGTGACCTGGACCCCAGATCCCCCCCAGCACCCAGACCCCAATCCAGGACCTGCACCCCCAGCCTGGGATCCAGACCCTCACCCGAGATATGAATCCACTCCAGAATATGGACCCCCACCCTGAACCCGAACCCCAAACCACTCCACCCAGCAGCTCCCAGTGCCTCCCAACACCTCCCAGTGCCTCCTAGTACACCCCATGCAGAGCCCCCGCCCTTCCCCAGCCCCCTGGGGTCAGCACAAGGTCCCGTCTCAATCCCGGCCGGACCCTGTCCCCCTCCCCGGCGTCACCCGTCCCTTTCCACCCCCTCACCTGGGATGGGAGCCTGGAGCTGGCCCCGCTGCCAGGCGGCTCCGTCCCCTGCCAGGCGTCCCCGTCCCCATCCCCGCAGGGACAGCGGCCGCGGCTCCTGTCTCGCCGGGGATTAGCGGGCTCAGCCCGGCTGCGGCAGCCGCAGGAGCCGAGCCCCGTGCCCCGGGGGCGCGGCGGGGACGCGCGGGTGTCCATCAGCAGCCGGGGTGTCTTGCAGGATGCTGGCGGGTGGGTGATCCCTCCCCACCCCCGCGCGTGTCCCCGCAGTCTCGGTGACCAACATCGAGCGGGTGCGCCAGGGTCGCCAGTCCGAGGGGCTGCGCAAGCACGGGGCCGCCTTCCCCGAGCGCCACTGCTTCACCCTCGCCTTCAAGGGCCGCCGCAAGAACCTCGACCTGGCCGCCCGCGGCGAGGAGGACGCCCGGCACTGGGTGCAGGGGCTCGCCAAGCTGATGGGGCGGCTGCAGGCCATGAGCCAGATGGAGAAGCTCGACCAGTATCCTTTGAGGGGGCTCTGGGGGCCTGGGGACAGCGAGGGACGCCGGGTGCTTTCCTTATCACACCGCAGTTGGATCCATGGGGTCCTGCAGCGAGCAGACAGGAACAAGGACAACAAGATGTCCTTCCGGGAGGTGAAGAGCATGCTGAGGATGCTCAACATCGACATGGACGATGTCTACGCCTCCAGGCTCTTCAAGGTACCCGTCCTGCGCTGCCCCACCCGCTGTGCCCGCTGCTGTCACCGCCCTCCCCAGCACAGAGAGGTGACAAACTCCTCATGGCAAAGCCACCCACTGCCACCAATGGCTGGGCCCCACCAGGAGCACACGGCGGGGAGGGATGAGGTGGGGTGAGCTGTCCCAGCCACTGTTCCATGTGTCCCCAAGGTGAGGCATCTCTGGGCTTCTCCCAAGGTCCCTTTCCACCTAGGGAAACTGAGGCACAGAGCTCTGCTCTGCTCCATCCCAGAGCAGAGGGTCAGAGTTCTCTGCATGGGGGAGCAGAGGGGACAGGAGCTGAGCCCCCCAAACTCGTCCCACGAGCACTGCCAGCACCAGGGGACAGGCAGAACAGGGCAGGGGGTGGCTGTACCCCGTGCACACGGGGAGGGGGCAGTCCCTGAGCTGGGCTGTGTCCCTCAGGAGTGCGACCGCTCGGGCAACGAGCGGCTGGAGGGCCGGGAGCTGGAGGAGTTCTGCCGGCGCCTGCTGCGGCGGCCGGAGCTGGAGGAGCTCTTCGGGCGCTACTCGGGCGAGGACCGGGTCCTGTCGGCCGAGGAGCTGCAGGATTTCCTGCGGGACCAGGGCGAGGACTGCAGCCTGCGCCAGGCCCGCAGCATCATCCGCACCTACGAGCTCAACGAGCAGGGTAGGGCTGGCAGTGGGGGCAATGGGATGGGCACTGCCAAGGGAGGTGGTGGGTGTAGGGATGGGGCTCTGATTGGTGGCATCACCCCCCCAAAATGGGTTTGGGGGCTTCTCTTACTGTCCTGGTGTCCATTCAGCCATCCAACACATGGCCTGGCTGGTGGATGTGACACTGTGGGGACAGGGGGTGTGAAGGTGGGGATGGGCAGCAGGTGGACTTCCACGTCTCATGGGTGATGTGATGCCAGCTCTGGTATGAATGTGACACTGCTGAGGGACTTCTGTCTTCCTGAGGTGCCACCATGGCAGGTCCAGGGTGAACACAGCACTAGGAGGACAGGGGATGTCATGGTAGGGATGAAGGACCTCTGTGTCACAGTAGCACCCTTAAGGTAGATGTGACACTTAGGAGGAAGGGGGACATCAGAGGGGAGATGGGACACAAAGGGGACCTCCCCTGGGTGCCACAGTGCCAGGTCTGGGGTGACACGGCACTGGGAGGACAGAGGGCATAAGGGTGGGGACAGGAACCTCCACACCTCATGAGTGTCACCGTGCCACATCCAGAGTGAACGTGGCACCAGCAGGATGAGTGACATCAGGACAGAGATGGGACACTTGAGGGAACTTACATGTCCCCTGGGTGCCACAGTGCCAGGTCAGGGGTGAACTGGGACCTCCAAGTGGGCAAAGTCCCCAGGGCGCCACCCTGCCAGCACCATGCCAGCCCCGTGTGACACCTGCCACCGCCGTGTCCCGCAGCCAAGCGGCAGGACCTGATGATGCTGGACGGCTTCACGATGTACCTGCTCTCGGCCGCCGGTGACATCCTCAACCAGGAGCACACCAAGGTGCACCAGGACATGGGCCAGCCCCTGAGCCACTACTTCATCTCCTCCTCCCACAACACCTACCTGACCCGCAACCAGATCGGCGGCAGCAGCAGCACCGAAGCCTACGTCAGGTGGGTGTCCTGGCGCCCCTGGAGCCCCAGAAGGTCCCAGAAGGCTCAAGGGTGACAGGGACTGACCCGGCGTGGTGCGGTGGCCAGGGCGCTGAGGGCAGGGTGCCGCTGCGTGGAGCTGGACTGCTGGGAGGGCTCGGACGGGGAGCCTGTGGTCTACCACGGCCACACCCTCACCTCCAAAATCCTCTTCCGCGACGTCATCGAGAGCATCCGCGACTCCGCCTTCGAGGTGAGGCCGGGGCCGGCGGCCCTGGGGGCGCTGGGGGCCGGGGGGCCGGGTGTGGGGTGCTGGGTGTGGGGTGCCGAGGGCTGCCCACCCAGTGCCCGGTGCCCGGTGCCCGGTGCCGGGTGCTGAGGGCTGCCCACCCCCACGCCCAGAACTCCCCCTACCCCGTCATCCTGTCCCTGGAGAACCACTGCGGGCTGGAGCAGCAGGCCACCATGGCCCGGCACATGAAGGCCATCCTGGGGGACAGGCTGCTGACACAGCCCCTGCAGGGGCAGGACCCCCACGAGCTCCCCTCACCTGAGGTAAGGCCACCTGCACGCCCACCTCGGTGTCCCCGTGTCCCCGCCGAGCCCTGAGCTCGCGCCTGCCTCCTGTAGCAGCTGAAGGAAAAGATCCTGGTGAAGGGCAAAAAGCTGCCAGAGCTGTGGCAGGAGCCCCAGGGTGTCACCCCCCTTCCGGACCCTGAGGAGGAGGAAGAGGAAGAGGAGGAAGAAGAAGAAGAAGAGGAGAAGGTGCAGGAGAGAAGCCCCCGGCGGGTAAGAGACTTCCCCAGGGATGTGGTTCTGGGTGACCACGGCATCCTGGTGGCCCTGATGGATCAGAGCATCCTGGTGGTGCCAGGGGACCATGGCATTGTGGCTCTGCCCAGCTGAGCTCTGCCAGCTCTGCCATCCCCCTCTGCAGCCCTGCTCTCTCCTCTTGCAGTCGCTGCAGTCGCTGCAGGAGATCAAACCTCTGCAGGTGGGTCACGGGATGGAGCTGGGGGGGCTGACGGAGCCTGTGGGGACAGGGAGTGGCTGTCACTGCCTGGAAGAGGGGACCGAGCTTGAGGACCCCTCAGCTGTGCCTCCCTCTCCCTGTTGGGCTGGGTGGCCTGTTTCTGGGGTTTCCAACACTTTGATTTCTCAAGTTCTCCATCATGTTGGGCCTCCACCACATCCAGGGTGACCTGTTGGGGTCTGCATCACTTTGGGGTCTCTGTCACCTCAAGTATTCCATCACCTCTGGGAGCCCATCACCTCAGGTTCTCCAGCACTTTGGGGTCTCCCTCATTTGGGGTCTCTAACCTCTTGGGCTGTCCATCCCCTTGGGTTCTCCATGACTTCAGGTTCTCAGCCTGCTTGGGTTCCCCATCAGCCCGTGGTCCATCTTTCCATCGCCTCAGGTTCTGCACCACCCTGGGGTCTCCACTGCAGCAGGGTCCCCATGGCCATGAGGGTCTCCATGGCCTGGGGGTCTCAGCACCCAGCACCAGCAGGGGAGGGGGTCTGTAGGGGGTCTGGTCAGTGGGTGGCCACTGGGGCCAGGTTGTCCCTGACCCCAGGGTGGCTCCCGCAGGCCAAGGACGCGTCGCAGGTGTCCCCGGAGCTGTCGGCGTTGGTGGTGTACTGCCAGGCTGTCCCCTTCCCCGGGCTGGCCCAGGCCCTGCGCCACCCCCAGCCCTGCCAGGTGTCCTCCTTCAGCGAGAGGAAGGCACGGAAGCTCATCAAGGAGGCAGGTGAGGGCCACCAGATGGGGCCAGGGATGGGGACAGGGTGGGGCCGTACTCCTGAGTCACCGGGATGCAGGATGGGCTGGGAATGATGGGCTCTGTCTCTAGGGTGGCTCCATGGGTGGTGGTCAGGGTCACACTGGGTGGGTGAGACTGAGGTCTGCTGGCAGGGCCTGGGGCCAGAGGCCAGGGCTGGGGTCACACGACCAGGATCAAGGTCTGGGATCGGGGTTTAGGATGTGGCATCTGGGTCCAGGGCCTGGGAATAAGGTCTGGGTCAGAGTCCAGGAACTGAGGTCTGGGGTCAAGGGCTGGGGGTCAGGGTCAGAATGTGAAGTCAGGGCCTGAGATTAAGGTCTGAGTCAGTATTCAGGGTCTGGGGTCCAGAGTCAGAGTCTGGGGCCAGGGTCAGTGTCTGGAGTCAGGGTCAATGTCTGGAGTCAGGGTCAATGTCTGGAGTCAAGGATTAGGATCTGGGTCGGGGCATAGGCTTGGAGCTTTTGGTTTGGAGTCTGAGATCCAGGGACCAGGGTCAAGACCTGGGTTCAGGGTCTGGGTTCCATGGTCAAGGTCCAGGGTCAGGGGTTTAAAGCCAATGTGTGGGCTCAAGATCAGGATCCAGGGTCAGAGGTTTGGGGTCAGGGGTCCAAGTTCAAGGTCCAGGGTTGGGGTCTGAACCCCAGGGTCTGGTTTCAGGGCCTGGGTCACATTCAGGCTCAGGCCCCCCCGAGCTGGGCAGGCTCTGTGCATGTCCCTGGGCCCATCAGCTGCTCTCAGGGCCCCCCAGCAGCCCCCGAGGGCGCCGTGGCCCCGCTGAGCCGTGTCCCCCGCCCAGGCCCGGCGCTGGTCCGGTACAACGCCCGCCAGCTCAGCCGCGTGTACCCGCTGGGGCTCAAGATGAACTCGGCCAACTACAACCCCCAGGAGATGTGGAACGCTGGCTGCCAGCTGGGTGAGACCCCCAGGCCCCCCCTGGAACTGGCACCCGCCCCTGGAGCCCTCACCCGCCCTGACACCTGCTGTCCCCACAGTGGCCCTCAACTTCCAGACGCCGGGGTGGGAGATGGACCTGAACGCCGGGCGCTTCCTGCCCAACGGGCGCTGTGGTTACGTGCTGAAACCCCCCTGCCTGCGCAGCCCCCCCGGGGACGGCTCCCGGCGCCTGGCGCTGCACCTCAGGGTGAGGACACCCCACCAGCCTGGCCCCAGGGCCCTGCTGGGTCACACCCGGGACATTCCCATGCCTGGCCAGGTGCCACCTGCATCTTTTCACCAGTGATGGCAACCCTGCTCCCAGCCAGGTGCCACCCAACGTCTTCTGGGTGACACCAACCAGGTGCCACGCATGTCCCCTCAGGGTTTTGCCAACCCTGGTGCCGCTCACACACCTTCTCCTGGGTGCCACCAACCTCTCTTTTGATGGGGACGCTGACCCTCCCCTCACATCTGTTTGGGTACCACCCATGTCTCTACTCCTGGGTGATGCCAACCCTGTCCCCAAATCCAGCTGGTGTCAGCCATGTCCCTTCTCTGAGATGGCATCAGCCACCTCCCTCCTCCCCACCCCTCCCCAGTCCCAGCCAAGTGCCATCCAAATCTCTTCTCCTGGGGACCCAGCCACACGCCACTCATGTTCCTTCTCCTGGGTGGTGGCCACCTCCCTCCTCTTCACCCCATCCCCACTCCTGGCTGGGTGCCATCTGCTCCCTTCTGGGGACACCAACCCTGTCCCCAGCCATGTGCCACCTATGTCCCTTCTCCTGGATGGCACCAGCCACCTCCCTCCCTCCTCCTCACCCCATCCCCACTCCTGACTGTGCCACCCATGGCACTTCTCCTGGGTGACACCAACCCTGTCCCCAAATCAGCCACTGGGTGGCATCAGCCACCTCCCTCCTTTTCACCGTGTCCCCAAGCCCAGCCAAGTGCCACCCCCGTCCCTTCTCCTGGGGGCACCAGTCGTTTCCCCACCCCCCCGGCCCCCTGCCCCACCCCGTGGTCCCTGTGCCCTGGTCCCCAGCTCCCTGTGCCACAGGTGATCACAGCACAGCAGCTGCCCAAGCTGAACAGGGACAAGGGCAGCTCCATCGTGGATCCCTTCGTGCGCGTGGAGATCCACGGGGTCCCGGCCGACTGCGCCAAGCAGCAAACCCACCACAAGCTCAACAACGGTGAGTGCTGGCACCTGGGCACCCCTGGGGACAGCTGGGCCCATGGGGACACTCCAGGGCACCCCCCAGGGACATCCAATTACTTCTCACAGCCCTGTTACTCCCTGAATCCCAAGGACAACCTGGTCCCTGGGGTCCCTTGGAGCACCCTGATCCCTGCAGACACCCCAGGGAACCTGATCTCCAGGGGTGCTCCAGGGCACCCTGACCCCCAGGGACACCTCAGGGCCCCCCAATGCCCATGAGTGCCCCAGGACACCCTGACCCCAGGGTTCCTGTGGACACCTGACCCAGGGACACCTTGATGCCAGGGGCACCTTGATCCCTGTGAGGGGCAGTGCCTTGGGTACCCACAACTCACAGCCAGTTGAACCAGTGCCCAGGACATCCCAGTCCCCTCCGTGCACCACAATGCCCCCTCCCCAGCACAGCCAGATCCCCACCAGTGGCAGGGTCCTTCATGTCCCAGTTCTTCCCAGTGCTGCTCCCACCCACACCCAGTGTGATGCCCACTCTCCCCAGCATCCACAGCCCCAGTCTGACCCCCATTCCCCCAGTATACCCCACCACAGCCCCGGTGTTACCCCCATTCTCCCAGTATGGTCCAGCCCAGCTCCAACATAACCTCCATTCCTCCAGTCTCTCCCATCAGAGTCCCAGCATGATCCCACCACAGTCACTGTACAACCCCCATTCTCCCAGTATAGCCCAGTATGGCTCCCTTTTCCCCAGTACACCCATCATGGCTCCAGTACCACCCCTCTTCCCCCGGTATGACCCCTGTTCCCCCACTGCAGCCACAGTAGGACCCCTTTTCCCCAGCACACCCCATGGTGGCCCCAGCATGACTCCAAATCCCCTCCTGTGACCTCCATTCCCCCAGGATACCCCACTGTGACCTCCATTCCCCCAAGATACCTCACCACAGCCCCAGCACGGCCCCCTTTCCCCCAGTACACCCCACTGTGGCCCCAGCATCATCCCCACACCCCAGCGCAGGACGGCAGCTCAGCCGGGGCGGGTGCGGGACGGGGCGGGCCCTGCTGGTCCCTGGGTGGCCCCGGTGTCCCCGGTGGCCACACCCACCCCCCGCCGGTGCCGCAGGTTTCAACCCGCGCTGGGAGGAGACGCTGCGGTTCCAGGTGCGGGTGCCCGAGCTGGCCCTGGTGCGCTTCGTGGTGGAGGACTACGACAGCACCTCCTGCAACGACTTCGTGGGGCAGTTCACTCTGCCCCTGCCCAGCATGCGCCAAGGTGGGTGCAGCTGCCACCCCGCTGCCCTCCGGGCACGGGGACAGCCCCGTGCCACCCGCTGAGCCCCGTCTGTCCCCAGGGTACCGCCACATCCACCTGCTCTCCAAGGACGGGGCGTCCCTGTCCCCCGCCACGCTCTTCGTGCACGTTCGATGCAAGAGCCTGTGAGGCGTCCGCAGGAGGGACATCCCGGTGTCCCCGAGGTGCCCGTGGGAGGGACATCGTGTGGGGGACAACAGGCTCCTCCTCCCGGGGTGGGCACCCAGCGTGGGGACAGCCCGAGGACACCGCTCACGCCAGGCTGGGAGCACCCAAAGGGGTGGGGGCTCCCCTCCCTGTTCCCCAGTGCCACCCAAGCTGCTGGGGCCCTGCTCCTCCCCTCCCTGAGGGGACAGAGATGCTGTGACAACCAGGATGGGTTGATGGGGCCAACCACAGCCCCACAGGGGTGGCATGGGTGACAGCAATCACCAAATTTCACCAGTCCTGGCCACGCTTGATCCCAGCCCCTCTCTTGGGGTGCAAGGACGGTGCCATCACCCCTGGAGGCCCTGAGGGGACCCTGCCACCACACACTCCATCCCAACCTCTGCTCTGGCACCAGTGACACTCACAGATGGACACCCTGGGATCAAGCCAGTCAAATAAAAGTTTTATTTTAACAGAGCCTGTCCCAGTGTCCCTGTCACCCCCCAGGGCCCACTGTGGGGGGATCAGGGCTGAGCCCACCCCCAAATCAGCGGTGGGAGCTGCCAAGCACCCATGGATACAGCACCCATGGGAGCTGGGGGGATTCATTGCAGCAGCCCTCAAACCTGCCATGGGGACAGGGGGAGGGTCCCATGGGGTGTCCCCCACCCACAGCCAGCCTCCCCTAGCCCAGGACAGCGGGGACACAGGAGGGGACACAGAGGTACTTGCATAGGTGACACAGGACCCCGAGCAGGGGCGATGTGATGGCACTGCCAGAGGGGATGTGATGGGCTCCTGGTCCCCACCGAGGCCCCACAGGTCCAGGCTGGGGTGGGCACAGGCTCTGCAGGGTCCGTGGTGCCACGGGGTGTGACAGGAACACGCAGGGACAGGGAGGCATGAGAGTGCATAGACGGGGTCTTGGCCTTGGTGTGCAGCTTTGGAAACCTTTGGCTGGGCGGGCAGGAGCATCTCGGAGCTCGGGGTGGACAAGGTCCATGACACGGCAGGAGGCTGTCCGGGCACTCCTCTCCCAAGATGGGATGAAGGTGTTCCATGGAGACATTTCCTTTCTCTCAGAGGATCCCACAGCACCAGGTGAGGCTGGGAGCTGGCGCTGGAGGCACCGGGGGCTGGGCAGGCTGAAGCTCCGGGGCGATGCCGATGGTGCAGATCCACATTTCCACGCTTCCAGAGAAAAGCAGCCGAGCAGAGAGGCCGGAGGTGTGGCAGTGCAGCATCCCCTGGTGCCTGCAGCCCCGTGGGGGAGGCTGAGGGGAAGGAGCCCCAGGAGTCTGAGCAGAGCGGGGTGTGCCGGGCACGCTCCGGAGCCGAATCCCCCCTGGATCTTCAGCCCCTGGGCTCAGCCTGGAGCAGGAAGGGTTGGAGTCTCCGTGGCTGGGCAGGAGATGGGACAAGGCATCGCTTGCACAAATAGCCCTTTGAAAGGAATCTCGACGTGCTCCTGAGCCTGCAGGGTGGGCGGGACCCTGCTTAACGGAGCCAGGAGCAAACGGGAGCAAAGAGCCGAGCAGGGGAGAGCCTGAAGCACCCTCGGGGCAGGCAGGAGGGTTTGGCCAGCAGCCACCACGTCCCAGTACTCCAGCATGCTGGCGCCACAGCATCAACCTCAGCTGTCCCCACGGAGGAAAGTCCCAGTCGAGCAGCCCGGTGGTGACCTTCGGCAGCCGAGTGCGACTCGTGGCAGTTGGGAACAGGACAGATTTAAAATATATATAATATATACTTTTATTATTCACCCGTGAAATCCATCGTATGCCAATCATGATCTAGTTTCAGCAGTTAACATTCCCTTGATCATGTCTTTACCAGGATGCAGTTAAACCAGAACGAGGAGATGGCTGAGGGCAGCGGGGGCGGCGGCTCCGGGTCCCCCTCTCCCGGCGTGGCTCCGGCTTTGGCAGAAAGGATGAGGGCAGCACCTCCGCAGGCCCGGCTCCTCCACGCTCTCCTGGCAAAGGGCTCCCTTACTGCAGCACCAATCCAACCTGGGAGCAATGGGCAGAGGGGTCAGCATGTGCCCTCTGCTCCGTTCCCAGCTGGGAGGGCTCGGTGCTGTCTGGGTGGGGTTTCCCCGCTGGTTTTGGGATATTTGGGAGGAGCAGAGCCCGGGGTCGGTGGCTGAATGGGCACACGGGCCCTGCCCATGTGATCTGGTGATCACATCCCTCTCATCTGGGGAGGTGACCAATGTTTGGGGTGTGAACAAGGCCCGTCAGGTTATGAGACAGCCTTGATTCACGAGCCAAGGGCGCTTCTCAGCTCATGATGAGTAGAGGGATAGAACACCTCTCCTACGAGCTGGGGTTGTTTAGCCTGGAGAAGGCTGCAGGGAGGCCTTAGAGCCCCTTCCAGTGCTGAAAGGGGCTCTGAGAGGGACTTTGGCCAAGGGCCTGGAGTGACAGGACACAGGGAATGGCTTCCCACTGCCAGAGGGCTGGATTAGATGGGATACCGGGAAGAAATTCTTCACTGTGAGGGTGAAGAGGCCCTGCCACAGGGTGCCCAGAGCAGCTGTGTCTGCCCCTGGATCCCTGGAAGTGTCCGAGGCCATGTCAGACAGGGCTTGGAGCAGCCTGGGACAGTGCAAGGTGTCCCTGCCTGTGACAGGGATGGAACAAAGTACTTCTTAAAGGTCCCTTCCAATCTAAACCATTCCCTGGTTCTGTGACTTGGGAGAAGCCACTTACCAAGAGCCTGGTCCCTGGACATGTCCCTCTGCAGGCAGCTGGCACTGCTGGGGACTCTCCAGGACGTGCTGGTGGCTGGCTGTGCTCTCTGACCCCATGGACCCAGAGGCAGCCCCACCACAGGAAACACTCCCAGCATCAGGCTCTCCCACAGCCCAGCTCTCCCAGTGAAAGAAGGGATTGCTGACACCTCCCAGGCCTTCCTAGAGGCTCAGCAGGCAAGTGAGGCTGGTTTGGGGCACAGGGCTTGTGCCCAGAGACAGACCTGGCTTCACACCAGGGAACCAAAACCCTGTGCCTGCCATCAAGGCATTAATTAGCTGTGATGTGGCTGGGCAGGTTCTGGTTCTCAAGCACCATCCTCTGCAAGGTGGCTGTGCACTGGACAGGTGCTGAATCACATCTCTGGCACGGAGGGACAGCAGCAACCAGGTGCTGCCTCACAACAGCCCAGGGCAGGCAGATGGGGCTGCAGCACAGCTCTGGGAGCAGCTCAGTGGGGAACAGGCTGCTGGCCCAGGGGACAAATGACATCCTGGGATGCCATGGCTCAGCTCCCTGAGGTGGCAGAGCTCCTTTTGTCACAGGTCCTGCTCCAGCCTCTGTTCTCTCCAGAGGGTGGCTGCTCCTCCCACTCCACCAGGACACCCTGACACCCAGGACTGTGCAGGGACACCCAGGACTGTGCAGGGACACCTGGGTCCTGTGACTGCCACAACCCCCAGTGTCACTTCTGTCACCCTGCAGCCCTCTGCTGTCTCCTCCGTGCTTGGCCTCAGAGGGAAGAGGTTGGTGTGAGGGGAAGGACTGAAGCTGCACCAGCCCAGGAATAAAACCAGCTTTGGCAGCTGAGTGTGGAGGGATTTTCTGCAGGGACACGCTCTGTGCAGGCACAGGAGATGGCACAGGGCCACCCATCACCGTGTGACACTGCAAGGACACCGGCTGGGCTGGAATGCTGAGCTGTGGGTGACAGCAAACCCACGTCCCCAGGGCTCCTGACAGCACTGACCTTCTCTGGTGCCATGCTGGGACACTTCCAATTGTACAGGTAATACTGCAGGTTCCCATCCCCGATCCCAAACTTCAGCTTCTCCAGGAAGGTTTTGTTTTCCATGAGATCCAGTGCATTGAAGACGTCAAATCCTTTCTGCACAGGGAGACACGAAGCCATCAGTTCCTGCTTTTGTGCTGGGGAGTTCCTCCCACCTGTGAGCAGCCTGGCCCCCTTTCCTGCCAGGCTTTGAATCCCAAAAAAAGGGAGGAGCTCAGCCTTGGTGTCCTCACCCTCAATCCAACTGCTACAGGGCTGTTTGCTGAATGACATCCTGAGCTCTGCTCACCACAAGCTGGAAGGTTCAAGGTACCCCTGCACCCCTCTCCTGGGTGGCAGATCCTTTTGGATTTCTGGGAACAAGCCCTTCCCACAAACCCAAGGGTGCCAGCTTGCAGCGAGCTGCCCAGTGAGCTCTTGTGAGCTGCCCAGAGTCCCACAGTGCCAGCCCATCCCTGCCTCCCTCACCTGTTGGAACCCTGGAAGCTTCAATTTTAGGCTTTCTGTGCTGACAGGTACTGAGCCTGAGAGAGCACAACATCTGACCTGAGGCCGTGGAAGAGGCTTCCAAAACTGACTGATAGCACTGGGATGATGGGTGTGTAGTTTGGATAGAAGTGTGTGATATCACACACAGAAAATTCACAGTTTAAGGTTTTAGACTATAGTAATATATATAAAACAAGATGGAGGTTTTAGGGTGTAGGCTGAGTTCTTCTTTCTCCTTCTTCTTCATGGGTTTGGGTGGTGTATTATAAATGGGTAGAAAAATCTGCATTGCAGGCCACGGGTGGTTGGTTATTGGGTTAAAAGTAAAAATAATCTAGGTCATTTCATAATTGGACAATTTGTGCTCAAAAGACCTCAAAAAGAGCTGAGCCATTTTTCACTTTGTTAGCTACAACTCACAATTTCTGAGACTGCACTATGGATAAGAATTAATAAACAACTGAGTCTCATTTCATAATTGGACAATTTGTGCTTAGAAGACCTCGGAAAGAGTTAGAGACAGAGCCATTTTTCACTTTGTTAGCTACAACTCCACTTGTGAGCCTGCACTATGGATAAGAATCAATAAACATCTGAGTCCGAATGCAAACTGCATCTCCCAAGCATTTCACCCAGCTCTAAGAACAGAAGAAGATAAAAGATAAGATAAAAGATAAAAGATAAAAAGATAGAAGATAAAAACCCCAGACTGACCGACTTGGCGAGGATGAGCGCGTCACTCATGAGGTCGATGAGAGGCGTCTTGGTGTGAACGTTGTAGAAGGAGTAAGCAGCTTTCAGGCTCTTGTGAGTCGGGTGGTTCATGATGGTGGAGGGCAGCGTGTAGAAGCTCAGGAAGTCTGTCACCTCTCCCGAGGCACTCTGCAAGGCAGAAGTGACATCAGGACACGTCAGGCTAAAAGGGATAAAGCCTGGCCAGAGCCTTACAGGGGCTCTCCCAGTTGGGATAAAGGCTGCAGGGAGACTCAGGGCCCAGGATGGAGGCACCATCCTCCAGCAAATTCCCACCCTGATTGCTCCCACAGCTCCAGCAGGGGCAAAAAGCCCAGGGAAACAGCCCCCCCATGCTGCTCCTGCCCCTCACCTCTACCACGAAGGTGTCGATGATGTTCTCCTGAGGTACAAACCAGTGCTCCACCTCCTCTCGGCTCATCACGGGTGTCAGGTGGAACTGCTTCAGGTACTCGGTCAAGAGCTTGTGCACAGCTGAGATGTCCTTGTGCTCCATGGGCCGCAAGCCGGGAGTCTTGGGAGTCTGCAGAAAGTGGGACAAGTTGTTTCCTTGCTTGCACAGTGGTTTTCATCACCCAAGGGCTCTCCAACGAGAGCTTACATCAGCTCTCTCTGCTTACATCAGCCCATTTTCAGCTCCCCAGCCCTGTGGGCCCTGGCAAAGGATGGATGTGATCGGCCGTGACACCGATGGCAAAGATCACAGAGGGCACAGCATGTCCCAAATCCCCAAGTGCCAGGTCAGGTCCCACTGGAAGTGGTCTCCTAGCCTCTAATGACACAAACTCTGCTTCCCTCCAGGTTCCTGTTCCCACTCAGAGCGGGCACAGGCTGGGAGATGTGTCCCAGGCTCCACAAGATGTTATTCCCAGTTGGCCTCAATTACTAATCTAGGGTTGGGATGGCTCAGCAAGCCCAGATCTGCTCTGGGGCTGAGTTTCTGTGCAAAAACCAGTAGCTCCAGCCCAGCAACTGCTGTCTGTGTAGCTGTGGGAGGCAGGAGCTGGGAGCTGCCCAGCATGAAAGCAGCATCTTCCACCCCAAAGGGGCAGCTCTGGCTGACAGAAGGAGCCAACAAGGTCAGGGAGGGTGGTGGCAATTTTAATGCAGTTTGTTTGCTTCTCTTCCATCTCCAGCTGGGGAGCTTCCCCAGCAGGACAACTGCAGTGCCAGAAGTGATCAGTGTGACTGAAGAATGAGGGACTAACCCGATCCAAGGTCACACCGAGGCTGTGTTTGGACAGATGAAGGCTGTCACATCTGCCTGCTCGTTTCACCAGGATGACAGGCTGTGACTCACCAGCAAACAAAAGCTCACAGGGTCCTCTAACTGCAAGAATTTGCCCTTAAAATGCAGGTAACCCAGGCAAAAATACATAAAGATTAAATAAAGCACAACTGCTTGACAGAGTCATTTACTACATGGAACAAACCCTGGGTCTCCTGGCAGAGGACTTGACCTCGACCAGGACTTTGTTTGTGCCTCTCCCCTTGCCCAGAGAGGAGCAGCAACTCCTGAGCTGTGCTCCTGGCTGGCACCCACCTCGGGCAGGCGGTAAAGCTTCGTGGTGCGTTGCATAGTCATGTTCCTGCTCAGGTGGGAAAATTTGACCTCGATGAGTTTCCGAGGGTTCAGGGAGCGGTGCCAGTACCTGCAGAAACACACTGGCCGTGGGAGACTCGTCCTGGGGCAGCTGCAGGGGCACCAGGTTCCCGTGGCTGCCGTGAGGGCAAGTGAGAACATCAGGCCAGCAGCTCCCCACGGAGAGAAACACGGTCTGAAGTGTTTGTGCTGCCAAAGCCTCCTCTCCTGTGCTGCAGGAGCAGCTTTAGCAAAGCCACTGCACTTAATCCTGGAGGAGAAACCTGGGCTGGGATCTCTCCTGCCCCAGGGAATCCCACACACTCTGCTGGCCATAGAGGGGACCAGGGGAAGGGAAGGTCTGCAGACAGAAATCCTGGGAGAGCCACAGACACTCACCTGCAAGTCCCCACAGGCTTGGGCAGCACCACTCCTGCAGTGTAAACAGCCTGGAAGATCCCTTCGAGATGCACCCTCCGTGTGATCTCACGGATCAGCACCGGAGCCACCCGCTTGGAGCGCAGCTTTTTGTGCACACACAGGAAGTTTATCTCCACCATCTTCTTCTCTCTTGGGGAGGAAACAATGCAGAGCATGAGGCTTGACTGTCTGAGCTGGGAGGATCAGACCAACACCCTGGGCAAAGTATCTGCAAGCCCCTTCAAGGGAATGAGGAGTCAACACCTCAGGGAAGGGGCAGGGCTGGGTTTGGAGAACCCTCCCTTAAGCTGGGATCCCTTACCCAGGGATTCCCAGAGTAAAGGGTCTGAATCTGTGCCAGGGGAAGGTCAGGTTGCATATTAGGGAAAGGTTCTTGCCCCAGAGGGTGGCTGGGCACTGCCCAGGGATTGGTCACAGCCCCAAGGCTGCCAGAGATCCAGGAGAGTTTGGACAATGCTCCAAAGGCACAGGGTGGATTGTTGGGCTGCCCTGTGTAGGGCTAGGACCTGGACTGGATGATCCTTGGAGATCCCTTCCAGCTCAGGGCATTCTATGATTCCACATCTCCATCTTGCCCTGGATGATTTCTGTAAGCCAGAGCTCTAAGTTAACCTACCTCACTGAGGAAAAGAGCCTTCACAATGGTTCACTACGAGATGTCCCTGCTCAGAACCTCCCTGCCAACCCTTAAATATCCCCCATCTTCCCCTCCACAGCTGAAGGGTGCAGGTCTGGCTGTGGGCTGGGGAGGACAATGCAGCCAGACCCCCTCAGCACTCCCAGGTGCCAGCAAGGGGCAGGGTGAGAGATGCAGCAGCACTCACGTGTCATAGATGTGGATGGTGGCTGGAATGGCGCTGATAAATCCCACCAGCTTCTTGCTGGAGACCACTCGGACCCCACAGTGCCACTGGGGCAGCCAGCCTGGAGGACGCAGGGCCCTGGGGAGGGGACACAGCTCAGCAGTCACCTCCCACCCTGGTCTGTCCCTGGTGTAGCTGCTCCTGCCTCCCACCCTGCCCTGGGACACCCTGAGTCCTGCTCGCCGGCAAGAGGATGAGAGAGTGACAGGGGTGTGACAAGGACTGCTGGGATCCAGGGCAACTCCTGCACCCCACAGCCAGTCCTCACTAGGGACACAGGAGGAAATCTCTGCTCCTCGATTCAGGAACACCCTGAGGAAACTGCAGCTCTGCTGCAACAGACTCCAAGGGTAATTGCTGGCAGCTGCCTTCATCCCACAGCTCCGGGGCGCTGTGGAACCCCTCAGCTACTGTGATTTTCACAAACACTTAAGGGATCACACCAAAGAAGAAACAAGTCCACATTTAAGCTCCTGTATCTCGAAGGAGCCAGAGGCAGGCAGGGCTCTGACAGCCCCTCTCACCCTCCCTGGGACACCGTACACAGTGACAGATGGGGAAGGGACACTGCAGGAAGAAGGGAGATGGGATAAGCAAAGCAGCTGCTGCCCTGTCACCGGGATCAGGCCTGTCAGCACCCCACAGCCCCTGCCCTGCACTCCTGGTGCCACTCACCACAGCAGGAACTCGGGCGAGTAATCGAAGCGGAACATGTTGTCATCGTCCTCCACGTAGTTCTCGTTGAGCAGCGTGTAGAGCTCCTTCAGCTGCAGCAGCACAGAGCACACGGGTTAAGGAGGAAACTCAGCCATCAGCTGCCCCCAGACAGGACCCTGAACACTTCATGGGTGGCCACAGCACTGGGGCACCATGTGCAGCCATGTCCCTGCTCCGGGGTCCTGGACTAGTGCCACACAGAGCAGGGGGAGCAGCAGGACACAGGGGAGCCCTGTGTCACCTTCCAGGGAGGTGGGTCATACTCTAAAGGGTCCTTCCTACAGGAACTCTGGGCTTCAGGCATCCTTACATCCCCCTGAACAAAGCAGGCCAAGCTGCCCTGTGTGGGATGGGTAAAAGGAACTGCAGTGGGGGGAGTCAGACCCATCCAAACCCAAGGAGATGGTGTCACAGAGCCAGAGCGTCACCTGCTGTGCTGAAGGACACGTTTCCATCCCCAAAACCATCTCCAAGAGCCCAAGCACTGAACTGCCAGCCAAGACACTCCAACACGTGCGTGCTGAGCTGCCTGTACTCACCACACCTCTATCCCCCAGGTCCAGGGCATCCCAGGTGAAGCCCTGGGGCAGGGTGTAGGGCTCCTGGCGGATGTTGTCCTTGTCTGGCTCCACCGGGCCGTGGGTGTTCACCACCTCTCCTGTAAGACAGAGGAGAAGTTCCCTACTGTGTGAGGCCAAGCCCCCACAACACCTCAGTCTGGTGCCCAACGTGCCTCATGCCTCCCACCCCGGCAGTGGCAGACAGGGATTGTCACTTCACCCACCCAGTCTGGGACATGACAATGGGCAGAGAATCAAAACTCCTCCCAGGGCAGCAGTGGAGCCCACTGGGTGACCAAACACAGCCACAGCTGCATCCTCCAGCTCCACACGTGATGCCTGATCCTTCCCCATCCCCACGGTCCCAGCCTGGGCCAGCACGTTCCCGTGAGCCCCTCCATGGGATGGTGATCTCCTGCCAGCTCTGGCCACTGCCACTTGGCAAGTGTCAGGGTTTCCTGTGCCTAAAGAAGAGCTGCAGTGAACAACACAACTTTTGTGGTAAAACCACTGACTCCTAAAGGCCCTGACTCAGCCAGGAGATGTCAGCTCGAGCTCTGGCTGTCTCGGGGATGTCAGTCCAGCAGCATCACTGCAGTGCTGCCAAGAAAAGCAAGTTGTGCTAATTAGGAATTCCCTTAAAAAGGCATTGAAAAGGTTTCCAAGCAATGGGGAGGTGATGAAAGCCTGGAGCAAAAACTTCCCCCTTCACAGCCACGCCAGGCAGTTTCCAGAAACGCTCACCCCTGGCTGCCCTCTCTGTTTTGAGCAGGTGCTGAGCTGTTTTGAGATCTGGCCCCAAAAATCCCACAGCACTTCTGTTGTCCAGCCCTAAACAGCCTCATGTCTGTAATTCCATGTGCCAGAGCACACCAGGACCACGAGGAGCAGTGGGACACAGCCAGGGCACAGCCACCACCGTGGTGCTGGGAGGAACAAGCTGCTTTGTGCCTCCCACTCCCCAGGAGACACCTTCCACCCTTTCCCCAGGGTTTTCCCAAACAGAAATGATGTTTCCCATGTCCAGCACCCTTGGAAAAAAAGCAAATGCAAGACCAGGCTCTGCTGTCTCACATGACCACGTGCCATCTCACTGTGATTTTCCCAACTTAAAGCTGAGATTGTTGCTCCCAGCAAAGTTTTTGAGACCCAAAAAGGCCTCGGAGTGGTGTGGACAACATGGAATGGGATCAAACACTGCACCTGCAGCAAAAGGGACACAAACCCATGAAGGGAAACACTGAAGAGCAGCAAGTTTGAAGCCATGACAAGTTTTGGATAAATCTAGAAACTGTGGGCTTGGACTCACTCTTTAGTTCCCCTGAGCTCTAGGGGATGCAGATGAGGAGAGACCAAAGTAAAGTTATCCCAGGCACCCCAGTCAGCCCAGGAATGAGTGCCTCCCAGCCAGGCAGCTCTCCTGGCACAGCTGCTCTGAGAGCTCCTTCCACGGTGTCAGTGGCAGATCACTGCCACAGGCTGTCAGGAGCAAGGACCTGAGCTGGGAAGCACCACTGGGATGTTCACAGGGGAAAAAGGGGACCAAGAGATGGGGCTCCCCATCCTTAGATGCTCATGGCAGCTTGGGGTGGAGATGCTTTGATGTTTGTGCTTCCCCTCTCCTGGCTCAGCTGCAGCTCCTGCCCGTGCCAGGGAGGGCTGTGAGCACAGCAGAACAAGGATGTGGCAGCTCAGCACTGGATCTGCTTCCCAGAGCTGCTCCCAGCCCCAAGTTACCTTCCTCCAAGGATCCCTGCAAGGCTTCAACCTCCAGGGAGAGCTGGACAGCTCCGAGTTCACAGGATGTGGCAACACCACACACAAAACTCGGGTACAGAGGGCTGGGGAGACCCAGCTCCAGGGCTGAGGACTCAGATTAAGGGATGCACAAATGCAAAGGCATCAGGTCAGATGTCTGAAGTGGTTCCTTGTCCCTCTGTACCCCCTGAAGTGCTTGTACAGCTCCTCAGACCCTTCCCATCACTTAGCCCGTGTTGCTGAATGGTGAAGTGGGTTTGGTGCCTTTGAAGCCCAGGCCAGGCAGGGACTCACTTGGTGGCCACAGATCAGCATCTCCAGGCTTCTCTGAGGGCTTCCTGGAGCAGCCTGGGGACCACAAGGCCTCCCCCAGGGCCCACAGGACATGCAGGGGCTGCACATACCTAGCTTGGGCACTGGCTGTGTGTCCCAGAACTGGTAGCTCCTCTTGCTGGCTTCCTCCATGGTTTTGGCAGGGCCCTGACCCACAGAGAAGAGCTCGATGGCTTTTTGAATCTCCTGGATCCTCTCAGCAGGTAAAGAGTTCACCTGAGGGCAGAAAAGGAGGGTGCAAAGACAAAATGAATAAGCTGAGCCACCAGGTCTGCATGTGGGCTCCTCCAGGGGAACCTGGAGCTGACCTGTGGTGGGGTTCTGCCACGAAGGAAAGGGAGAGCAGGCAGGAGCCTCCCCTCCCATCCTCAATCCTTGACAGGATGGATGAACCCTTCACCAGCCACCTGCCACTCACCTAGATCTGCTTTCTAGGCAGATCTAGGATAGAGGGGATGGAAGAATTTTCTGAAAATGCTTTAAGCTTCAGTTAAGTGGGTGCTGTGCACCCCAGGAGCAAACCTCCTGTGCAGAGACAGATGGATCAACCCCCACCCAGCACTCGGGATTCCTTCAGCAGCTTTTCTCTCTCACTGTTCAGCCTCCTCCCTCTGAGCTGGATCTGTATCCACAAACTGCAGCTTCCAGAGGAGTCCCTGGACACCAGGGACTGGGACAAGGCAGAGAGGTTGAGTCAAGATGAAAGACACTTTCATCCTCCTCTTCCTCAGGGTGGATGGCTCTGCACTGAATTCCCAACCCCAGCTCCTCTCTGATCCCTGAGGAATTTAGTTTGAAAAACACAAAGCCCCAGTTTAAAGCTCTGCACAGTCAGATGGGCAAAACATTCAAAATATTTGGATGGGAACTGGGCATCAGACAGAGAACAGCCTCTGCTGATGTGTGACCTCTGCATCACAGAGGGGACAAGAGGGCCAGGAGGGTCACACCCTGTGTGTCCTAAGGTGCTGGAGAGGATCAGGCAAGACCCAGAGGGATAAGACAGACCCTGCTCTCCCCAGCTGCTGTTCTTGAGATCATCAAGCAAAAGCTCAACACCAGCAGATGTCACCCCCGTGCTGCTGGGCAGGGCTCAGAGCTGTGACAGGCAGCTGGTGTCTGGGAAGAACAACTTGGAGGTGCCAGTCTGACCCTGGAAGTGGCTGGGATATCCAGCCAAGGGCTGCATTATCCCCAGAGTGCTCTGCAAACACTTCCTGCACCAACAGGGATTCCCACACATGGAGCCACGCTGGGAAATGGCTCTGAATCTGAAGTTTTTTGAGCAACCAAGTGCCTAAAACCAGGGCTGGGAACTCTTTCCTTAGCCTAAGTAGCACTGGAGAGGTTTGGGATGGGGCTGGCTGTTGTGGGGGAGCCATGATTGGTCACCTTCACTGGCTGGTCCTGAGCCTGGTCAGACTGGTCTCCTCCTCCTTTCTCTTTCTTCCGTTTGGGTTTCTTTTTCTTCTTTTTGGCTCCGCTGTCATTTGCTGGACTCAGGCCCCTGAGGAACAAAGGAAAGATCATTAGAGCCTCGGGGTTTTCTTTTGGGAGGATATTTGTTTGCTTTCTGAGGCACTCCAAAGAAAATGCAGGCTCCCTGCTGAGTCCAAGTCTCCAGGAAGGGGAATATTCTGTGCACTGAGGGTGCAGCCAAGCACCCACCCCACGGCACAGAACTCCCTGAGAGCTCCCAAAAAGGGACCAGCACCAGCACCTCCCACCCCACAGCTCTGCTGGGCAGTGGGGACTGTGCCCTGTGCTGCAGGTGACCACACCCCCACTGTCACATCACCTGCCCTGCCACCCCAAATCCACCCTGGGGAGTGGTGGGATGCCCAGATTTGGCTTTTTCCTCTTCTCCAAGCCCAAGGACAGATGTGGAAGCAGCAAACACTGCTCCAGCCCCACAGCAGGTTCAGGCAGCACAGAGGTCGCTGGCCAAGGACACTGTGCCAAGTGTCACCTCACCCCCAGAGGTGATGCTCTAGGGACACGAGGCTGTTTATTGGAAAATTATCACATTGTTATGCTGCAGCTGGGAAATTGAGAGTGAGGAGCAAAGCTCTGGGAGTGCAGGGTGGGAAGTGCCTGCACCAGGGCACAGCTCCTCCCTCCACAGATGCAGGGCAGCCCTGGACATCCAGCTCATCACCCACCCTGAACAGCTGCTGGTGTGAAACCCCTCAGTGAGCCTGGCCTTTGCTCCAGCAGCATCCTGGTGCCAAAACCCAGGAGAGGTGCCTGCTCCCAGCATGGCAGATGGGATCCCATGATGAAACCTCGTGATCCTGCGTGGGATGACCTGACACAGGACAGGCAATGTTATGGGGGAGCTGGGAGCTGGCTACAGCCTCCAAAACTGGCAGGGTTCAGGGGAAATTCAATGCTGGAGAGGCTGGAGCAGGTCTGAGCAGAGGGATGAGAGGGGAAGGGCAGGGATACAGGGCCAGGAGAGCTCTGCCAGCTGCCAGCACATGAGGGGTCTCCTGCAAAGCAAGCTGGGCTCAGCAGGTGCCAGCACATGGCTCAGCTCTGTCCTGTCCCTCACTGCTGCCCAGCAGGGTCAGGGCATTTGTACTCCACAACAGAGGTGTCCCCTTCCTTGCACCCCAAAACAACCCCACAGATCTGACCTGCCCAGAGGCAGCAGCCTGCAGTCTCCCCACAAAAGCACTGCTCACTCCTGGAGCACTGTCACCAAACACAAGAGGGTGGAGCAGGAAAAAAAGAAGAAATGTGATGGAAAATATGCTGGAGCAGCATCCAACTATCTCAGCAAGGCCAGAACAAGGAGGAGCTGGGAGGAGAACAGAGCTCGAAGAAGTGGAAGGTGTCTCTGCCCAAATCTTCAAGGTCCCTTCCAACCCAACCACTCTAGGCAACCCCTAGGCTGAGCAGCAAGGTTATGAAACCTGGGAAAAGTGGATGGAGAAATGTTTCTTGAGGGATGGAGCTGGGAGATGCCTGAGGATGCAGCACAGAAAGCCAAGGTGATGGGGAGCAGAGCAGGATGGTCTGCAGGACACAGAGCTGCTGGGCTGGGGAAGCTTTTCCTCTGGATAAAACCTGAGCAGCAGCAGAGACCCTGCAGACAGAAAGGACTCCCATCTGTCAGCAGAGCCTGCGTGGAACACCAGGAGATGGGAAGCATTCCTGGTGTGGGAACAAGCAGGGGTTCAAGGTGAGCTGCTCCACTAAAGGGGGTGAAGAGAAACTCCCCCCTCTTCTCCAGAGCAGGGAGAGGAGCAAAGCCACAGCCCTGAGGACCAGCAGCCCACGGAGCTGCTGAACCATCCCTGGGGGGAATCTCACCTTCCCTCCCACTGCCAGGAAAGGGCTTTGCCTCCACCCAGGAGATGCTTCTTGGACATGACAGCAGCAGCAACCCCAGCACAGCGCTGCTGCCACCACTATTGATCTCAGTGACAAATGTGTGATGGCTTTTTTAACTCTCTGGGGAGGAGCACGGGCACATCCTGGCCACGCTGCAGTCCTGGGATGAGCAAAGCCACCTTGGAGCTGCAATCAACACATCCAAACTGCTTCCTATCAATTTTAACAGCACAAACTGACAGCACCAGAATTCCTGAGCACACCCCAAGGGCTGACGCTGGAAATTGCCCCTTCCAAAGGGGATGGACACGTGTTCCCAGCTCACCTGCACGTTGGGATGCTGCAGGTGTCAGTTGTGACAGACAAAATGCTCCCCTCATACTCTGTTGGCATCGCTTTGCTTCATAAATCAGAGCTGCCAACTCCCAGCTTGGTGCTAATGAGCTCAGCCCAGCCACGCCAGGCTCACAGGTGAAAGCGCTGAGAAAATTCCTCCCTGATTTATGAGCAAAGCTGTCGTGACCTGGAAGAAATCAGGGCAGCAGAAGGTGGGATGAGGTTTTGCATTCCAGGTGGGAAAGGGCCCTGCTCCAGAGAGGAGATGAAAACCTGCCTGGCAGAGGAGTCACCAGCAGGTAGGAAAATGCTGGAAAACCCAAAGGTCCCACTCACTGCACGCAGAGAAACAACAATTACAGGTATTTTCTATTTTAAATCTATTTAGGAAAACAAGTATCTTCTTTCTCCAGGGCAGCTGCACCCCCTAGATACTCCCCAAATTAATGACAATGCCCCACCAGTGTCCTGGACAAGCCAGCACCATCAAAAATCTCAGCTACTGCAGCTGCCTGACCCAGGAAGCTGCGAGGGCTGGAGCAGTTTCACCCCCAGGAAGGGTGAGCTCCCAGCCCAGCTCACACCCAACAGCCCACAGCCTCCCCAGCTGCACTTCAGGCCTTTTCCCTCCCATATCCCTTTGCATCCCCAGGTGCATTGAGAGATGAAGTGGCTGGGCAAAGGCACCTTGGCTGCACTGTGCAAAAAAATCTCCAGTTTCCTGTGGGATCACCGTGGTCTCTTTTCTGGCTAAGGAAAACACCTCTCCTGGGAAAGGCATCCCCACCATCATAGCCATTACTCAGCACTCCAATCCCTCCTTTCCCATTACCAGGTGGCTCTAGGAGTGGAAGGCAAAGGCTCCAGCACCAACCACTGCCCAGAAAACAACCTCTGTAACCTGAGTGAGCTTGAAAATACATCTCTGGAAGCACTAAAGGACAGCAGCAGGGCTTGTTCAGGGTGAGACCTGCTCAGACTGACTGTGCTGCACCAGCTCAGCCCCTCCAGAGGCTGGAAAACACCAGGCTCGCCCAGTAACAAACTGGAGCTCAGCACCCACTTATTTATCCCTGGATCCATGGGTGTTCCCAAACCTGAGGGAGGAAGCACAAGGGCAACAACTCCAGCTGTGGGCAGCTCCCTCTGCCCAGGGAGAGGCTGAAAGTGTCAGATGAGAAGCAGTAGATCCCTGCTCCGTATTTAGGTGCTGGAAAATCCTTCTGCCATCCCAGGGGCTAATCAGGCACGGTGCTTAGGCTGTAATCTCTGTAATCTCGTTAGGGGCTGTGGCAGGGAGGAAGGGAGGATGTGCAGACAGCAGAGCCCAGCGTGCCACCAGCATGCTCCTCACACCTACAACTGAATCCCACGTGCTGGAGCTCAGTGCCTGTCCCAGGAACCCCTTCCTGTGGCTAAGTGCAGGCAGGGATTGCCAAACCCACAGCTGCCCCTGGGGAAAAGCCCCTTCACACCCTATCCAGCAACAATCCAGCTGTGCCTCAGGGCACAATCCAGCTGTGCCCCAGCTCCTCCTGCCTGGAACAGCTTCCCCAGCTGGTTTTGACAACAACAGGGACTGGCACACTCCAATCCTTGCTGTCACCACTGCTCTCACTGCCTGTGAGGTGACAAATCCCACCAGGCTGAGCCCACGCAAAGTTCCTGCCTTCCCAGAACCAGGGAATAAATCCTCCACAGCCACCAGGGACACCGCAGAAGCTCTCTCCACACAAAGGGAACTATGAAAAATAACAAAGTGGGATTATTTTCTTTGGAAAATCAGCTTGGGTAGCCACAGCAGAGAGCAGTGCAGCCACATCCCAACGCTGACACACGACTGAGGCTGAGGAAACTCAATTCCTCTTTCCTGTCCTTAAAAGGAAAGGAAGTATTGCTTTCACTAAGGAACACTTTTATGTTTTAAACCTCAGCGCCAAGATCCAGCAACTCCCAGCACAAACTGGCACGGGCAGGGCTCTACAAACCCTGGCAGCTCAAAGCCCTTCTTCCCCTGCCCTGTTTTTGGGGACAGTGTCACTGGGGTGACAGGAAACACTCCCACACCCTGATTGTAATGGGATGGTATGGAATCAACAGAATGAATGACTGTGCATCCAGTAAGAAAACCATCCTCCTTCCCACTGCTTGGTCTCCCCCTGCTGGGTCCCTGGTGGGTTTTGGGGGTGCACAGGAGATTTGCCAGAGAGCTCCAACCCTGCCTCACACTCCTCATGGCTGTGCCCACCAGCCACGCTTTTGGTGTCATTTCCCAGGCTATCCAAGCTGTTTCCTACTGGATATTCCCCAGCTTGTTTGTGGTTCTCCAGCTCCTGGAGGTGGCCAGGACCCCAGGAGGGCTCCAGAACACACCTTTTCCTGGCAAAGGGCAGGAGGAGCTGCCAGGCTGGGGAGCAGCAGTGATTGAGCACCGCGTCTCCTCTGCTCGGCTCTGGCTTCCACAAACCTAATCATGTCAGAGGGAAAGAAAATAAAAACCTCCCCGAGCACGGCTAAAGCGATTAAACTGAGACACCGTGCCACATCCGGGAGGCAAATGAAATATAAATGGGCAGCTGTGCTGTCATAAAAAAAAAAAAAAAAAAAAAAAAAGCCCCTGTGATATTTCTTGTGTGACCTTTTATTCGCTTTGGTTCCCGGGCAGGCGGGATTGCCCATGGAAAGCTGCTGATGGAGGGAGAAGGTCTCTCCAAGCCCATGGCCTCTGCTGTGCAGGGCTGGGGAAGCAGCACCAGGTGAGCAGGAGGAGCCCAGTGAGGCACAGGTGCAGGAGGAACAAAGTGCAAAACCGCCAGAAGCCTCTGGAAAGCCGCACGTTGATGTTCCCATTCCCAGCAGGAATGAGGACGAAGCCTCTCCCGCAAATCCCCGGCATGGTGAGGCAGCTCTGCACCGTATTAATTAAGGCAGTGAGTAATGAGGGTGCTACGTTAAGCATTCCAGCTCTTCCCTGCTGAGATAAGAACCTGTCTCGCTGCCTGTGCCTGCTCCCTGCCCTGTTGTTGTTATTCCACCATTCCACACCTCTGGAGGCTGCGCCCCTCCAACCACGAGACAACGTAGGCAGAGCTTTGCAAAACCCTGAGCTGTGTTTAGGATAACGACGGCATGAGTGTGCAGAAACCCGGGATTGTTCCAGGGCACAGGGATGCCACATGCTCCGGAAAGCAGGACCACGCATCCAACCGAGCCACCACCCTGGGTGTCACCGCGGGGATGGAGATGCCACGAGTGGGCTGAGGCTTGTGCGGGAGGGTAGAGGGAATGCGGGGAGACACACCCTAACGCAAGGCCAGGAAGAGCCTCTAACTGGGCTTTTTTCTGCCCGAAAAAGGCACCCGCGGCCCCATCCCGGCCGCCCCTCAGCCACCGCAGCCGTCACCCATCCACGCCGCGGCCGCGCCCGACCCTGCTGAGCTTCGGACACGCTCCCGCAGCGGGCGTGAATGGGCGCCAGCGGCACCGCCCCCCCCGCCTGACTGACCGGCGCCTCGACCAATCGCTGCCCGGGATGCTGCCCAGCGACCAATCAGCGCTCCCGAGGGGAGGGGCGCCTCTCACTTCCCGGCCGCTCCTCGCCTCAATGGGCCCGGCAGCCGCCGTGGCACGCGGTCCCGGCCGCCGCTCACCCCCGGTTGGAGCCATGCTCCGCCTCGTTCTCGCAGTCGCTGCAATGCTCGTGGTCGTTCTCCTCCGCCGCCGGCCGTGAAGACCTCGCCGGTGGCCGCCTCACTGCTGTCTCACTGTCGTCCGCCATCTTGAACGGGGCCTCCGCGCGTGCCGCACCCCCGCAACAAAGCGCGCGGCGATTGGGCGGCGAGCCGCGAGGCATGCCGGGAGTGGTAGTCTGCGTGGGCATGCGGGGGCCGGGCTGCGCTAGGTCCAGGACTACAATTCCCGTCAGTCTCTGGGGGTGTCCAGGGGCGGGGCCCCGGTGGCGGGAGGGCTCCCTGACATCGGGCAGCCGCGTGGATGCCCCGCCGGGCGGAGAGCCGCGGCTCGTCCCCGCGCTCGCCCGTTCCCCGCCGAGCCCGCGGTGCTCGCGTCTCCGCCCGCTTCCGGCTTGAGGAGCGGGTCGAGTCTAATGAGGGCGGCGCCGATTGGCTAGGAGAGACGCCCCTTCTCCCCGCCAGCCAATAGGCGCGCGGGACACTGCGGCGCGCGTGAAGCCGGGCAGAGGGTGAGTGGTGAGGGCGGCGGGCGGGGGCCATGGTGGCCCCGCCACCCCGCGGGGTGGGTCGAGGTGGCTGAGGCGGCCGCTCTTTCCCCGCCAATTAACGAGGTATTTGGCCATCCTTCCCTTTAACTGCAGCGTCCTCGAGCCAAACAGCAGCTCTCTCAACCCCAGCCAGAGACGAGGATGGGCTCAAGAGGAGGGTCGGGTGTAGGATGATGCTGGAGGACACGGTCCGGCTTTATCCCCAGTCCCTGTGCTTGCCGGATGGGTGGATTGAGGCTGACAGCTTGTGCTGTGCTCAAAACCCACAGGAGCTGGGACACAGCAATTTTTGGGCACTTAATTCTTTGAAAAATGTTTCCTCAGTGCCCTGGGTGCATCTCCCCGTTCCTCACTGCAGGAGCAGCTCACGGGAGTTTTCCAGCCTGACCAGCCTCTGTGGCTCGTGTTCTGTATTTTCCCCATGTCTGGTTTAGCTGGAACAGGCCAAATAAATCCCCCAAAAATGGCATATTTGGGGGAAATCTGGTCCTGGCTCCTGCCGGTCGCACCTGCAGGAGCGGGCTGGCCTCTCCCCTCGTGTGCAGTTCAAACCCGAGCTTGTTAAATATTGATGCCTGAGCTCTGTGCAGGCCCTTGGACGGCACAAGTGTGCAGATCCCCGGCTGGCCCTGGTTTCTCCAGGATAACCCTTCCAAGGGCTGCCTTCCCCCTGCAGTAATTCCTGTGGTGGAGGGACAGAAATAGCAGGGGTTTGGGAGCAAGTCCCAGCTGAGGCTGGAGGCCAGAACGCCGGGGTTACTGCAGCTGAAGCCCTGTGTTTACAAGGGCAGGAGAGTTTTTAGTGTCGTTCTACAAAGCAGGCACGTGGAGCCGCCACTGCCGTGATCCGGATCCTCCTGGTGCAGGGTTGCCCCTCGCAGGCTGCAGCAGTGGGAGGGTAAAGTCCTGGTGGGAGGGCAGGATTTTAACCTGCTGGGGTAAATGAACAGCCCCTCTGTCACTCCAAGCCCCCCTGTAATGCTGGAGAGGCTTGATGCCTTAGGAGGGCTGACCTGAAACAGAGGCTGGACAGAGCTAGAGAATAAAGCAGAGATTTATTAAAAGGTTTCCAGGACCCACCCTGGGCATCACAGGAGCCTGACCAAGGCTGCACCCAGGGTGGGTTGGGAATGGCCACACAAAATGGCTGCTGATCACGAGATTTTACATTTTTATCAGTTTTGGTCTATTTGCATCTTGGGGTTTAATTATCCAAGTACAGCTTCAGGTTGTGGGGTCCCACCCTTCTTGTTCCTCCCTTCACTCCACCCTTGTTTGTGCTTTTGGGGCTGAAAGTTGTCCCTGGTCCTCAGCAGGAAAAGATTTGTTTTGTCTGTTTGTTCTGTGAAGAGCTCACTAGCACTTAATGTGAGGCTCAGAACTCCATCCTTAGCACAGAATCTGAAACTGTGAAAGCTGAAATCTGAGGCATCAGGCTCCCTGTGGGCTCCAGGTCCTACATCAGCCTCCCCAGTCACTGCTGCTTGTTTGCTGTTATGAGTTTGGCCCTCTCTGATTCCTTTTGGACCCCCCCTTGTTGCTGCTGGAGCCATCCCCATCTGTTGTCCTGGTGTCTGGAAAAGGGAAGGAGCACGTGGTGCTGCTGCAGGCTGGCTTGGAGCTCGGTGGAGCTGCTGCCTGAGCTGCTGGCAGGGGCTGCTGCTGCTGCTGCTCCAGCTCTGCTCCTTCCCTCTGCTGAGCTGCCTCCAGCTGCCACAGGACTCGCCCACCCCCTCCTTCCCCCCCCAACTGTGGGTTTGGGCCCTGTTTGTAGGGCTGAATTATGACTAAAGTGCCTTATTTTGTTGTTTTCTGGCCAGAGGGTTGCAGTGCTGTGTTTTCACCCACCCTCAGCCCTCAGGCAGCTGTGTTCCCACCCACTGTCCTTGGGTGCCACTCACAGGGGGCAGGGTGGGCAGTAGGTACCTGGTTCCTTCATGTGCAGAGTTTTTGGGGGGCTGGTGGTGTCTGGAGGGAGGGGGGAGACCAGAGCCAGGTTAGGCAGAGCGATGGTGACCGAGATTGTTGGGGTTGGGCTGCCAGGAGGGAGCAGGATTTGGGTGAGGGGGAAGCCAAAGGGTGACTGCCAGCAGCTCCTGGCCAAAGGTGATGGAGCCAATTCCTTCTCAGGTGCAGCAGTGTCCCTCCTGGGCTGGGGCTGCAGGAGGGACACTGGAGTCTGTACCCAGCCTGCTGTATTTTTGGGATGCAGATGCTCACAGTAGTCCCCTCAGCTCTCCAGAGCTGCCTCTGTGTGGCTGAACCTTTTGTTTTTGAGAGGATGCAGAGGGCTGCAGGGTCTGGGTTGAGCAGGGAGGTGTCTGTGCAGGAGCTGTGGGAGCAGCATTGCCAACCCCAGTCCGGCCTCGAGGGCAAGGCCAGCACAGACCTGTGCTCAGGGCCGTGTTTGGCAGCTCACAGGCACCAGTTTGCTGCTCAGGGCTGTGGTTTCCCTGTCCTTAGGGCTGCCAGGGGTGTGGGAATGGGGTTCACTGAGTGCCTTGTGGGGGCCCTGGGTGGCAGAGGTGGCTGAGCTGTGATATCTCCCTGCAGGGATTGAGCAGGGCTCTTCCTCTCAGGCCTCGTGTGTCCCAGTCCTGGCTGGGATATTGTCTGGATTCTGCCCTTTTCCACTGCTCCTGCCTCACCCTTGACAAACCTGCCAGAAATTTCCTGATTTCTCTGAGCAGGTCCAGAGGATGCTTCAAGGGCTGGAGCACTCTGCTCTGGATCCAGGATGGGAGACCTGGGGGTGTTCACCTGGAGAAGAGGTGACCAGGGACACCTCAGAGCCTCTTTGAGTGCCTAAAGGGGCTCCAAGAGGGGCTGTGGACGAGGGCCTGGAGTGCCAGGACAAGGGGAAATGGCTTCCCACTGCCAGATGGGATACTGGGAAGGAATTCCTCCCTCTGAGGATGGTGAGGCCCTGGCCCAGGTTGCCCAGAGAAGCTTTGGAAGTGTTCCAGGCCAGGCTGGACAGGGCTTGGAGCACCCTGGGACAGTGGAAGGTGTCCCTGCCCATACCAGGAGGTGGAGTTGGATGGGCTTTAAGATCTCTCCCAATCCAAACAATTCCATGATTCCATGACTCAGGGTGCTGCAGATGGGGCTGTGGCTTGGTGAGGGGAGATGCTAAAGGGGAAGGAGTTGCTGGAGCTGCCGATGAACCAGCTGGAGGAACTTGGGGCTGGCTCAAGTGGCACATCCAGAGCTAGGGGGGGTCCAGAGAAGCCTTGTTTAATCCAACACTGCCCTCACCCTGTGGAACAGGGACACCCAGCCCAGAGGGTGCCAAAATCCTGCCGGTGTCTCAGTGACACCCCGAGAAAGTAGGAAAATGAGCTTGGAATGAAGTTGCCTGTTTGGGCACACTAAATAATTGATGCGCTCAGCATGAACACAACGGCCTTGTCCTGGCACGTTTTCCAGCTCTTCCCCTTCCCTTGCAGAGCACGCGATGTTCCTGGTGGGACTCTCGGGCGGGATCGCGTCGGGGAAGAGCACGGTGGTGGCGGTGCTGCGGGAGCTGGGCTGTGCCGTGATCGATGCCGATGTCATTGCCAGGCAGGGTGAGTTTTCCAGAGCTGCTCTTGCTCCCTTCAGGTTCCCCTGACAACCGGGAGCGCTGCCGGGGAGCGCTGACGGCAGAGGGTGCTCTGGGTACATCGCAGAAGGGTTTTTTTCCCTCCCGCTTCCCAGTCCGCGGGGCTGCGGAGCAGCTGCCCCGGGAGGGGGGATTGGAACTGGGATATGTTTTTAATAAAGAAAAAAAAATAAAAAATAAGATCATGACCTAATAAACACCGTGGGGAGATTGTGCTCTGAGTTTCAATCCCCTGGCGTGTGTTGCTTCCCAGCTGTGAAAGCCAGCTCTGGGCAAAAATAAATATTCCTTGGAAAGTGGGATCCCTTGGCTAGCCCAATACAGCCCCTGAGCCCCAGGACACCCGTCCTGTCACTCAGGTACCTTGGTGGCTGAAAGAAAATGTCCCTCTGTGCTGGGTGTTGTTTTTCTGGTGATACCGAGAGACCAGACCACAAAATGAATGTGCTCAAAAATAATAATAATAATAATAAAAAAGAGGCTCCAGAGATCCCAGGTCAGGCGGGGTTTGGTCTGTGTTCCTGCACTGCACAACTGCCTCTTGCTGCTCTCAAATTGTGCTGCTTGGGCTGGAGAGAAGCCCCAGAATCCCAGAGCTGTTGGCTGAGTAGGACCAGAGCAGACCTTGTTTTCCCTGATTCCCTGTGAGATGTTAATCCCTTCACCCCACCAAGGTATCCAGGAGAGCAGAGGGTGCCCAGAGCAGCTGTGGCTGCCCCTGGATCCCTGGAAGTGTCCAAGGCCAGGCTGGACAGGGCTGGGAGCAGCCTGGGATCGTGGAAGATGTCCCTGCCCAGGGCAGGGGGTGGGACTGGATGAGCTTTCCCCCCAAACCAGTCTGGGATTCTGAGGGCTGTGGGTCCTGCATGCAGCAGGTTTGGGGTCTGCTGCTGAGCCATGGTGCAGTGGTGTCATTTGGAAGTGTCTGAGCTTTTCTGTTTGGTGAAGAACTTACTCTGTAGCCACTCAAAGCTGTGATGCTTTAACATTTTATTGCACTGTAATTCCCCTGGAGGTGCAGGAAATTTGCTGGAGGTGCTAAAAGCCCTCGGAGATGGTAGGAAAACACCACAGATACTCTGTGAAAGTTTTCTGCCAATCACTTTGTTTTGCACCAATTCCTTTTTTATATGTGTTTGTTTACTATATGGATTTCACCCATCCTGAAACTGCCTCCATGTGATATTCCAGGGGAGAAAAAAAAAAATTGGTCTTAAAGACTTTTATGAGGTTGGCCTGAGGTTACAACCTGTGGCAATGTTCCTGGATTTGGGAGGGATGATTATCTGCGGTCTGTCCTTCGCTGTGGTTACCCTCAGCTGGAGCTTAATTATGGTTTTATTGCTTAATCCCTTTTGTTGGTGGTTTTTTTTTTTTTTTTTGGTGGCTTTAAAGTTATACACTCCTGTAACGTCAGAGCTCCTGCAAGGGCTGATTGGGGATTGAGCTTTTAGGAGGTTTTTGTGTTCATTTTCCTGAGGAATTTAGTGACTGATGTGAAAGACAGTAAAAAAAAAAAAAACCAAAAAAACACCTCAGCAGCATCCGGAGCCGAGTTGCAGCAGTGAGTATCCACATAGTGCTGAAGTTTTCAGCTGGTCCTGGTCCCTTTAGGATCTCCCTGCTCAATCCCTGGTGGGAATGGGCTCAGCCCAGCTCCTGCCCCAGCCCTGGGATGTGGCCATCCCCGTGTCCTCCTGCCCGCCCTGCTGACTTGTCACCCCGTGCAGCAGCATGTGCCAGGAGGCTTGTGCTGCTGAATTAATGTCTGCAGGGCTTTGATCTCCCAGGTGCCAGCCCTCAAAGGGACCCTGGGCTGGCAGGGCTGTTCTGGCTGTGCAGATGTGGTGCCAGGACAGATGTGCTGGAGGCAGATGTGCTGCCAGGGGAGCATCAGCTCTGTTAGTTAATGAGCAAACCCCATCTGAGGGTGATTGCTGATGCAAACCCCGACTGTGCTGCAAAGCCAGCTCTCACCCTGGCTGTTTGATGCTCTCAGTGGTGCAGCCCCACTCCAAGGCCCACCAGCAGATCCTGCAGCACTTTGGCACCGAGATCCTCCTGGAGAACGGCGAGATAAACCGTGAGGCTCTCGGGAACATCATCTTCTCCCAGCCGGAGAAACGGCGGCTGCTGAACTCCATCACCCACCCGGAGATCCTCAAGGAGATGCTGAAGCAGATCCTGAAGTACTTTGTACTGGGTAAGAGGCCATGTCCAGCCTGCCAGGACTCCTCCTTGGGCAGGAGCCATCCCTGGTTTGAGTGTGAGGAGAGGGACAGGGCTGACAGAGGAAGGGAAGGGACACTGAGTGACAGCCTTTGTGCTCTGCCTCCGGCGGCCTTTGGTGTCAGCGCTTGGAGGATTCATTCCTGATTCACTCCTGCCTTTCACTGCTGCCCTTCACCGCTTTCCCCTGCGGTTTAAAGTGTATCTGTAGGGCCTGGGAGCAGCTTTGCTGAGATTACCCACCGGATAATGTCACACTCCCAAATATCCCTCCCTGCCCCCCGCCTGCTCCGGCTGCAGTGCAAGCTGTGGAGCCCTTTGAGCGTCGATAAGGTGAGAGGAATGGGCTGACAGCTGTGGCTTCCAAAGTCCCACGTTCCCCCTGATAAATGGAACAAATGCAGCTGTCAGGCTGGGCTGGGGAATCGCCAGATAAGATCACCAGCTGTTCCAGAGGTCTCCGTGTAGACAGACGGATGCTTTAATAGAGTCAGTCTGGATTGGTGGTGCTTATCAGAGCTGAGCCCTGTGAGAGCTGAACAGGCTGGGGCACCACGGGGCCAAGCTCTGCTGCAGGGTGAGCAGGAGGAAGCACAAAGGAAGCAACAGGCAGGAATGCCAGGAGCCAGAGATGGAGTCTTGAACTCGGGGCTGCGGGCTCAGGAGGCGGATGCTGTCCTGGCCCTCGGCGAGAGAGCTGTGTGGCTTCAGCAGGCTGCTTTGTCCTCATTAGTCAGGATTTAATGATTTGGGATAGCTGGATGTTGTCTCTGAGGATCGCTGTGTAAGGAAAGCTCTGATCGATCAAATCAGAGGACAGCGAGAAGCCTCTCAGGGCAGAGATGCTGGTGGAATGGTGGCTCCTTGGATGATGATGTCTTTGTCAAGACTTTACTTGCTGTGGGCAGTTTGGTTTTAGGGGGGTTATAAAGAGGGGACACCAACAAAACCCAAGGTGTCCCCATGATGGGGGAACACACAGGGGAGTGAAGTCCTGACTCAGAGCTTTCCCCTCCCTTCACCCTCTCCCCCATACTCAGCAGGGCATCTCCCACCTCCCCAGACACTGGCCAAGGGCAGAGGCATGGGCAGAACCGGGGGGACAGCGATTGACTGTGACAAGCTCTGCTCCCTGTGGTGACAGAGGTTTTAAACCAAACTCAGCCAGTTTTGGTGAGGGTTCAGCCCTTGGGCTGTGCCTGGAGGCTCCCCCGTGTTTCAGTGCCACAGCTGCAGGAGGTCTGCGGGGATTTCCTTGCTCTCCTTGGAAAAATGGAGCTGTTTAGCCAAAGCTTTTCATAAAGGGAGGAAATCTGGGCTGGGAAATGTTGGCTCAGATGGCTGCAGCCTGGTGAAGTCTTGGACAAGAGAAGGAGTGGAGAGCAGATCCTGCTGTGGGCACTGCTTCCCGGGAGAGGCAGCACAGCGCACGGCTGCTGCTCTTGCCAGCCAAGCACTGCTCCTCTCATTTCAGCTCCTCTCATTTCAGCTCCTCATTATATTTCTGCAGTTTCACCTTTGGTCTGGAGCAACCAGGTTAGGGTTGTGTTTTTTTTTGTCGTTTTTTTTTTCCTCTGGAAACTTGGAATGAAACCATTTCCTCCCTGTGAGAGGGAGGAGGGCCAGCAGGCTCTGCTCTGCTCAGCTGTAACCGTGGAGCTGCAGAGCTCCTGCTTGCTTTGCTTTTCCTGGCCGTGGGGTGTGTGCAGCATGAGGGATTTGGGGCTGGGGGTTAACACTGTTCCCTTTTTTGGGGAATGTTGCCATTTCCACAGGCTACCGCTACGTGATCCTCGACATCCCTCTGCTCTTCGAGACCCGTGGATTGACCAGGTTTATGAAATACACAGTGCTGGTTTATTGGTAAGTGCTCTGGGAGCCGTGAGGACAGGTACAGTGCCACGTCTCTCAGAGGGGACCCTCATCTGCCTCCACTCTGGTGAAGGTTCAGCCTCAGCCCTGGTGCAAAGCCCGTTGAGAGAAGCGACACCTCCATTTGGAGTGCATGAGGGCCTTGCTGAGCTTTCTCTGGAACCTGGGGGGGAATTCACTGCCTTTGGGCCCTCCACACCCCACCCTCTATCAGGGCAGGATTTGGGGCACCATTACAAGCTGTGCCAATGCTGAGAGCGGCCCAGGCAGCGGCGGCTCTGCTGATCCCAGTGCAGGCTGACTGTGTCAGAAACGACAGGGAGCACCTCTCCCATTCCCATTTCACCCCAGTGATCCCCCCCGGTGCCCGAGGAAGGCAGATCCCCCGTCCCGTCCCGTCCCCTCCCACCCCGGCTCAGCCCCGTCCTCCGCCCGGCAGTGACCCCCCGACGCAGCTGGGGCGGCTGATGAAGAGGAGCGGCTTGGGCGTGGCCGAGGCCGAAGCTCGGATCGGCTCCCAGCTGCCCCTGGAGGAGAAGCGCAAATGGGCCACCCACGTCATCGACAACTCCGGGGACCGGGAGAGCACCCGCCGGCAGGTGCTGCGCCTGCACGCCCGCCTCGAGGATTCCCTGGAGTTCCTCTGGGCACGGCTGGCCGTGGGCACGGCCCTCGCCGGCTTCGGGGGGCTGGTGTTCCTCCTCGTCCGGCATTTCATCTCTTAATTCACCTTTTCTCTTAGTCAGGGGAAGGGGCCTGAATTTCCCCACTTGAAAAGGGCAGTGAAAGGCCAGCTCTGTTAATGAGCTTTGCCAGCTGAATGCAGACAGCGGCACCAGGCGTCTCCTTGCACACTTCCCAAGGTGAACACCACCAGAGGGTTTTTCAGGCACGTTCTCCCTGCTCGGGTTCTCACCCACCAGCCGTGCTTGTGGAATGAGACCCTTCTCCCCATGTGGGTCTCTATTGTGGGACTTCAGTGAGCTGAGGCACTTTAATCTGGGACAATCTCACTTTGATCGAGTACAATCTCACTGTGATCGAGTACAATCTCACTAATGTCTTCCAGGACAATCTCCCTAGGGCTGGGTGTCTTCTCAGGCCCTGTTATTGCCTCCAGTGTCCCCTGGGTGATTCCTCAGAGCTCAGCCCTCCTAATCCAAATTTAGATTTGGGATTTCCCCTCTTTCATGTTGATTTAATGGAAGCTTGTTAAATCAGTGAGGGGGAGGACAGCACCTCGTTCACATGGATCGGGTGTTCAGCTGGCTGCTGCTCCCCCCACCCTCTCTTTCTGTGGCCTTCTCTGGTGGGTCACCCTTGGCTTTGGATCCGAGGGTCTGATCCACCCTGGAGCAGGCTGAGACCTGGGCTCTGCCTCCTTCAAACTCATTTCCTGCTGTTTGAGCTTCCTTCGGCAGCAGCTTCCCGGGGGGAGAGCCGAGCCTGGGCGAGGCGGGCGCTGGGTCTTCACTTTCGTTTTAATAAAAGCGAGCAGCAGCTGCTGCTCTGCATCCCGTGGCTGCTCCCAGGTTGTTCCTATGCCGGGGCACGGCTGCGCTCTGTAAAGTTCAGCACACGCAGGGAGAGCTGCCGGCCGCTCCTGCTTCTCCCAGTAAACATCCCCGAGCTGCTCCAGGAGCTGCCTGGAGCATCAGCTCTGCCGTGACCTTCCTTGGGAGGGCCGTGGCTCCCCGTGGGGTGGGTCTGGCTTGCCAGGATGTGATCCCGGACCTGCTGTGGTTCTCCCGTTCCCTCTGGACCGCTGTCCCCACTGCCACTGCTTGTCCCCTCAGCCCTTCCCACCTCCCTGCCCGTGGTGATCCCTGGGATCCTCCGGGGTGCTCCCACCCCCCTGCCTGGCCTTGGTCCTGTGAGGCAGGACACTGCCTGTCCCCTGTTCCATCCTGTAGACACAGGGACCTGCCCAGGGTGTCCCCAGCCAGCAGGTGCCCTTTTTTGGGGCCAGGCACTCCTCCACCCGTGTCCTCCCCTGGTTCCGTGTCTCACCCACCCGGAGAGACCCGGTGGTCCCTGCGCATCCCTCAAGGAGCATCCCTGAGCTGGAGCGCCCACCTGGCTACCCCGACTCTTGCGGCAGTGCTGGGGGAGCCGTACCGGAGCGCTGACCCCTCCGTGCTCTGAGCGCTCCGTAATTGCGCCGTGCCGCTGGAATCCCTCGCAGCCAGCCATAAATCAGGGCCGGAGCGGGATTTCTCTGCCGAGATAAGCGCCAGTCCTGCCTCCCTCCCGCCCGCCTCCGCGATAAATGGGGCCGGGGGTGGAAGGAGGGAGCGAGACGGGGCCGTAATCGCATTTGGCGCTTCGCTGCCGCCCGGCTGACGTTCGCCCGGCGCTAACGAGTTTAGCGGGGCCGGGGGAGCGAGCGGCTCTCGGGGCACGGCGAGCGAGGCGCAGGGCTGCCCGCGGCGCTGGCGTGCCCGGGGGAGCCTGGTGTGGGGGCCCTGGGCTGAGCTGGGGGCCGAGCCCCCTGTGTTGGGCTGCGTTGGCACCCCCAGGGGAAGGGCTCTGGAGCTTGGCTGTGGAGTTGAGGCCATAGGAGCTGTGTGAGAGCCGCCCCAGGACAGGCTAAGCACCACCCGTGCCACTCCTGCCCATCCCACGCCCCAGCCAAACCCCCTCGGGGACAAGCCTGTGGCCACCTGTGGCCGTGTGGCCGAGCCTCAGCCATCCCCTGCCGGTGTCAGATGGCTCCGCTCGCTGGGCTGGCTGCTATCGGCCATCAGTGGCCATGGAGGGGGCCTGGAGGCTGCCCTGGCTGAGCCCCTGCGCTCGTGGCACAGGCGCTGCCCCCTGAGCGGGCTCCACACGGGCTCCCAAGGAGGATCGTGGGTGCTGATGGAGGATCGTGGGTGCTGCACCCCGGCCGCAGCCCCGGCTCCCCGCACGTCCCGCCATCGATCGCGGAGCGGCCGCCACCGTCACCGCGGGCCCGCGCCCGCCGGGGCGGACCGAGCAGAGCCGGCCCCGCGCCGCCAAGCCAAATATTTGACTGTGCAAATTGGCGGCCGGATCGATTCTGCTGCGGCTGGCGGGGGCTCGTGACGGGCGGACGTTCCTCTGCTGCGCCCCCTGCTCCTGCACCCCCTCACGAACCGGAGCAGCCCCACCTGGAGCGGTTCCTTCCACAGTGCAGCCCCTTCCTGGGGCACCCCCTCTCCGCTGCACCCCTTCCCCAGGGCACCCCATTCCTGAAACCTCCCTTTTTTGGGGCTCCATCCCTGGAGCACCCCCTCCGCAGGACCCCCCCTCCCCCGGGGAGCCCCGCCCTCAGAGCACCCCATTCCTGGTGTACCCCGTTCCTGGAGCCCCCTTTCCCTGGTGCACCCACCACGGGACACCCACTGGGGCAGGGGGTGGGGACAGATGTCCCCCCACGAGGCTGCAGGTACAGGGTGATGTCCCCCCAGGGTGCTCAATACCCACAACGGGGAACAGGCCGGGAGACCCCAGTGTGGTGTCACTGCATGGCACTGGTGTCACCAGTGTCACTGCACGGCATCTGTTGTCACAGGTGTCACTGTCACTGCTCGGCCCCCCGGGCTGTGGCACAGTGTCAGTGTCACTGCACACCTCCCTGGGGTGTCACACAGTGTCACCGCGGCTGCACAGCCCCACTCGTGTCACACGGAGCTGCTGCGCAGCCCCGCGGTGTTGCACGGCTCCACTGTTGCTCCCTGGAGTGTCACATGGTGTCACTGTCACCGCGCAGTGCACAGGGTGTCACTGTCACTGTGGGGCCGCCGGGTGCCACGCAGTGTCACTGCAGCTCCCGTGGATTGTCACAGAGAGTCACCGTCAGTGCCTGGTGCTGGGGCTGCCACACGATGCTATGTCACCGCGTGGCCCACGGGGTGTCACCCACTGTCACCGTCACTGCCGGCCCACAGTGCATCCATCGCCCAGTGTCACTGTCACCGCGTGGCCCACGGGGTGTCACCCACTGTCACCGGGGTGCCGCGCACCCGTCACCGCGCAGGGCACTCCCCAGTGCCACCCCCTGCACACCCCACCGCCGGCACCCCCTTGTCACCGCGCACCCCCTCCGTGTCACACCCCGTCCCCCCCGGCCGCGGGGCACCCCCGCCGCAGCACAGCTGCTCCAGCAGCCCAAATCCCGGCTGCCCCCACCCCGTGTCCCCCCGCGGGGACACGTCCCCGAGCCCGTCCCCTCCGCCAGCCGTGCGGCCGTCACCTCCCGGCGCTCACCGCTGGCGCTAATTAACTGCCGGTGTTGGCAGCCCTTAATTGCCGCGCGGTGGGAGGGTGACGGGCCCCGCCGTGTCCGTAATGAGAGGCAGCGTGACGGGGACAGCGGCGGCGGATGTGCCACCCACACCTCGCCCTCCCCCTGCCCGCGGCCGGGCTCCCCCCGCCGGGCCGGGGACGGTGCCGGTGTTGGGCTGGGACACGCCAGGACGTGGCTGGCCCCGGGGCCGGGGCTGACCCGGCCGGCTAGCCAGCCCCTGGGTCAGCTGGCTGACCACCAGCCGACTGCTCAGCCGGCCAGACAAGCAGACAGACAGCTGGACAGGCAACCTGGCTGGTGGTCTGCTGGCCAGGCAGCCAATGACTCAGCCAGGCAATCCACTGGCCAAGTGGCCAGCCAGGCAACCAACCCCCCGGGCAGCCAGCCCACCCCGCAGCTATCCACCCATCCAGCCAACCCCCTGGGTGTCCAGCCAGCCCGCTCACCCAGCCCAGCCACCAGCCATCCAGCTGTCCTTCCAGGCCACCAGACAGCTGGCCCTCCCTGCCCACAGTTGAATGTCCCCCTCCCATGGTCCCGTCTGAGCCCATCCTGAGGACACAGCTGGAATTTGGGGGACAGCATCCAAACTCACGGGGCAGCCTGCAAACGGCCGCTCCCTCCCCAGGCTCCTCATCGTGGGCTGACTTTGGGGCTCCTTGGTTGTGTCCAGCTCTGTCTCAGTTCCAGCTGAGCCACTCCTGGGCTGAGCCACGCCTGCAGGGCCAGGTGGCAGCTGTGGGGGGCACAGTGTCCCTGTCCCCCTGGCCAGGTGTGGTCCTATGGGCAGTGTCCTCCACAATGCCAGGAGGGGAAACTGAGGCACAGCACAGTGCCAGCCCCACGAGCCCCCTGCCCCGGCCACCCCTGCCCTTCCCCAAATCCTACTCCATGAATTCCACAGCGAGCGGGGGGTGGGGGGGCACAGCCACCCCCGGCCGAACCCGCGCCCCTGAGCATTGATTGTCCCCTCCCCGCCGGCGTCCCCAGCACGGCCCACCCGCCCCCGCGCCGCGCTGCCAGAGCAAACAGCCCAGGGCTCGGCGGCATCGATTCTGCGGGAGCCGCTGTTTGCTCAACCTTTGCAGAGGAGCGGCGGGCGGCCAGCGGAGCCGCAGCCGCCGCCACCGCCACCGCCGCAGCCACCGCTGCCACTGCCGTCACCACAGCCACTGCAGCCACCACCGCCACAGCCACCACAGCCACTGCAGCCACCACCGCCACCGCTGCCACTGCCGTCACCACAGCCACTGCAGCCACCACCGCCACTGCTGTCACTGCAGCCACCACCGCCGCAGCCACCGCTGCCACTGCCGTCACCACAACCACTGCAGCCACCACCGCCACTGCTGTCACTGCTGTCACCACAGCCACCGCTGCCACTGCTGCAGCCACCACCGCCACTGCTGTCACTGCCGTCACCACAGCCACTGCAGCCACCACAGCCGCTGCTGTCACTGCTGTCACCACAGCCACTGCAGCCACCGCCACAGCCACTGCCGTCACCACAGCCACTGCTGTCACCACAGCCACTGCTGCCACTGCTGTCACCACCGTCACTGCTGTCACCACAGCCACTGCTGTCACTGCAGCCACCACTGCCACTGCTGCAGCCACCACAGCCACTGCTGCCACTGCTGTCACCACAGCCACTGCTGTCACTGCTGTCACCACAGCCACTGCAGCCACCGCCGCAGCCACTGCAGCCACCACAGCCACTGCTGCCACTGCTGTCACCACCGTCACTGCTGTCACCACAGCCACTGCAGCCACTGCCACACCTGCAGCCGCTGCTGCCACCACAGCCACTGCAACCGCTGCTGCCACCACAGCTGCCACTGCCACCACCATCACTGCAGCCACCACCGCCACCACTGCAGCTGTGGCAGCCACTGTCATCACCACTGCAGCTGTGACAGCCGCTGCCACCACCACGACCATTGGAGCCACTGCTGTCACTGGAATCGCTGCTGCCATCGCTGCCACCACAACCACGGCCAGCCAGCCCACCCCCCAGCCGCTGCTGCTGCCACCTCCCACCTCGGTCCTTTCCCAGCTCCTGCGCTCCCAAACGTGGCCCTTTGGAGCTGTGCTGGTCCATGCCCAGGGGGAGGGAGCTGGTTTGAGGGGCTGCACTGCCCTCCCTCCCATGCAGGGCTTGGGGACAGGGACAGGGAGCACCTCAGGGGCTGCAGCCGGTGTCACCTGGGCTGTTGTACCCACCCACACCCACCCACTGCTGTCCCCCAGCAGTGTTGAGGCTGTCGAGGCTGTCCTGGCTGTCCTGGCTGTAGGGCCACAGCGTGGGGACATGGTGGCCGAGGGTGGTGGCCTTGCCATGGGGACAGGGTGGCCCAGAGTGATGCAGTGGCCTGGTGTGGTGGCAACACACAATGTCACACATTGTCCCGTGGCAACAAGGACATTGGGGCTGTGTCCCTGCCACGAGGATGCGGTGACCAGGACCAGGGATGTCCCCTGACCCTCCAGGTGAGACGAGTGCCCTGATGCCACCAGCGTGGGCCTGTCCTCCCTCTGTGTCCCCGCCATGGCCACCCCGTCCCCACGCAAAGCCCCCTGCCCACCCGGGTCACCCCACCCCTGCTCTGACGGTGACTCACGCAGCCCGTGACCTCGCCAGGCGTATTTTTAGGCACTTGTTAAAACAGAAAGATAACGAGGAGCAGGGGGGTGTGGAGGGGGGGCAGCAAAAATGATGGAGAACAGAAGCGGGGAAACAGCTGGTGACATAATGGTGACAGCTTCGAGGGGGGGAGACGGTGCTGGCAGCACCCCCACCCCAAAATAGCCTCCCCCTCCCCAGCCTTGTAAAGCCCCCAGGAATAATTTTCTCCTTAAAGGCAGCTAATTGATTTCTGCTGGCTGATTAAAGCCTCTGCAGGAGCCGGGGGACATACGGGGGCGATCGATGACTGTCAAACGTCCCCTCGGTCCCCCCTCTTTTGGGGCGGGGGTGGGGCTTGTCCCCCGCGTGTCCCCTGGGGTTCGGGGCCCTTGCACCGGCGTGAAGGGGGTGAGGGGAGGCACCCCCAGGGTCTTTTTCGGGGGGATGATGACCCTACGGACCTCACAGGTGCCACCGAGGTTGATGCCACCTCGGCGTTGTCACCCGGGGCCACCGAGCCGCTGCGGCGGGCGGCGCTGGGAGCGGCCGCGGGCCGCTCTGTGCCCGTGTGTCCGTGTCCCCCTCCCCCGTCCCCGCGTCCTTCGCTCACCCCCGGCGCTGGCGGCGCCTGTCACTTGCCATCGCGTCCCGCTGTCCCCGCCGAGGCTGATGGGGATGGCAGGCGACGGAGCGGGCGCAGCCGCGTGTCCCCGTGTCGTGAGCCCGCCGGTGCTCGGCCCTCGGGCTCGGCTCTTTGGCGTGGCCCGGCCGTGCCCGCGGTGGCACCTGCGGCTGCCCCGTTGTCGCTGTGGCCTTCGCCACCAGCAGGGACATCCCGTCCCACGGCTGACCGCGATGGATGCTCGGCCAGCGGGTGTCACCCGGGCCGTCCCAAAGCGTGGTCACTCCTGGGAGGGGAAACTGAGGCAGGGAGCAGGGGCTGGCCCTGGGGACTATTCCTCGTGCATGTTCTTCTGTGGGGACACAGGTGACGGGTTCCAGCGGTGTCCCCAGCTCCGCGGGGACGCTCGGAGTGCTCGGGGTCTGGCGCGGGGACAGGGCGTGGCTCGGGTGACCGCGCGGGGCCGGAGCCACCGAGGGATCCCACGCACTCGGGGGTCAGTGGGGCGGCCGGGGCCGCTCCCTGCCTCAGTTTCCCTCCTCGGAGAGAGGGGGGGGCTGGCGGGTGGGCGTGGCGGGGGGCGTGGCTAACACCGACGGAGGCGTGTCCGGGGATGGATGGGCGCGCTCGGGGGGCGTGTCCTTCGGCGGGGTGGGCGTGTCCGGCGGCGGGGTGGGCGTGGCCCGGCGGGGTGGGCGTGGCCCGTGCGGCGCGGGGCGCACCGGAGCCAGCGGAGCGCAGCGGAGCCGCCGCCGCCGCCAGCCCGAGCCCCCCCGCCGCCGCCGCCGCCGCCGCCCTGCTCCCCCCCGCCGGCACCATTCCCTCCCCGGGGCGCCAGCGCGCCCCGGCCGGGCGGCGGCTCAGCCTGGGCCGGAAAACTTTGCTGGCGGCCGCGGCGGGGGTGGTGATGGTGCTGGTGCTGGTGGTGCTCATCCCGGTGCTGGTGAGCTCCGCCGGTACCGACGGCCGCTACGAGATGCTGGGCACCTGCCGGATGGTCTGCGAGCCCTACGGCCCCGCCGCCCCCCCGCAGCCGGCCGAACGCGGCCCCCTCCCGCCGCCCTCCACCCTGGTGCAAGGTCCCCAAGGCAAACCGGGGAGACCGGGCAAACCGGGACCGCCGGGACCGCCCGGGGAACCGGGACCGCCGGGGCCGGTGGGGGCGCGGGGCGAAGCGGGAAGACCGGGACCCCCGGGATTACCGGGGCCGGGGGCTACGGGCGCGGTGAGCGCGGCCACCTACAGCACCGTGCCGCGGGTCGCCTTCTACGCCGGCCTCAAGAACCCCCACGAGGGCTACGAGGTCCTCAAGTTCGACGACGTGGTCACCAACCTGGGCAACAGCTACGACGCCGCCTCGGGCAAGTTCACCTGCGCCATCCCCGGCACCTACTTCTTCACCTACCACGTCCTCATGCGCGGCGGCGACGGCACCAGCATGTGGGCCGACCTCTGCAAGAACGGGCAGGTAAGGGCTGCCCATCCCGGCTCCCCGGCTCCGCGGGCACGGGAGCTCCGCTGGCCCCGAGCACGGGAGAAGGGCCGTGGGCGCTTCCTCGGGGTGCCCCGGAGGTTTTCCTGGCCTCGGCGATGGCTGTTCCAGCGGGATGGGCTCGGCGGGATGTGGGAGCGGGGAGGGGGAAGGATGGAGCCACCGTCCTTTCCCTGGCCCCAGGAATGCACCTCCAGCTTGCCGCGTCCTCTTTGTGCTGGTGATGGACTGCGGGTGCTTCCCCAGGGGCCCCGTCCTTCTCCCGGCCCCAGGGATGCACCCCCAGGGTGCCACATCCTTCTCCCAGTGCTGATGACGGGCTCTGGGTGCTTCCCCAGGGGCCCCGTCCTTCTCCCGGCCCCAGAGATGCATCCCCGGGTTGTCACATCCTTCTCCCAGCACCGATGACGGGCTCTGGGTCCATCCCTGGCGTGCCACATCCTTTTCCCAGAGGCTGACGTGCACCCCAGGGGTGCTTTGCCCTTCTCCCAGGGGTGACGATGGGCTCTGTGTGCACCCCCAGAATGCCTTTTCCTGTCCCCAGGGCTGCACCCCCAGGATGCTCTGTCCCTCTTTCCATGACAGTGATGGGATTTGGGTGCGTTTCCAGGGTGCCACATCCTTCTCCTGGGCACGGAAGTGTGAGCCCAGGGGTGCCCAATTCTCCTCGCAGTGACGTGATGGACTCTGAGTGCACCCCCGAGGGGCTCTGTCCTGCCCCCATCTCCGGGGCTGCATGCTCAGCGTGCCCATCCTTCTCTCAGTGCTGGAGATGCTCCCCCAGGATGCTCCATCCTTCTCCCCGTGGCAGTGACGAGCTCTGGACGCGGCCCCGGGGTGCTCCCGTCCTGCTCCCAGGGACAGTGCAGGGCTCCGGGGTGTCCCATCCTCCTCCTCCCCCCATTCCCAGATGCCGCCCTGTCCCTCTCGCAGTGCTGGGGACAGTCACCATCCACCCCCCCGTGCCCCTCAGCTCTTTCCTTGGCCACGGAGATGTTCCTCGGGGTTCCTTGGGGCACCCCCACAGCGTCCCCGTGATGCCCCCCTGGCCATGCCATTGTCCCCGCTGAGGTCCCTGGGGGCAGGGACAGCGTCCGCGGTGGCCTCCAGGGGGGCAGTGCCTGCCCCGCTCCTGGGGGGCTGCACCCCCAGCCCGGAGCTGCTGCTGGCTCAGGAGAGCCGGGCTGCGTGGGGACACCGCGGGGGACACACACACACCCCCCGGGGGTGGCTCCGTCCTTCCCCCTCCCCGCTCCCGCATCCCCCCGACCCCATCCCGCTGGAACCGCCAATGCCAGGACTCAGCCGCGCCATCCACACGATTTCGGGTGCCCCTTTCCCGAGCCGTGTCCCCCTCCGGGCCACCGCTCGAGGGCCAGGATGCGGCTGTGAGCCCCGGGATGTCACCCGGGCTCGGTGGCCCGGGATGTCACCGCAGCCGGCGTTCCCGCGGGATCCCTCCGCTCCGCTCCCGCTTCCCATCCTTTCCTCCGGCGCCACAACCCGCGGTGCATCCCTGTCCTGGGGATGCAGGACCCCGAATTAACCCGAACCGGCGTTATCACCCCCGAAACGGGGTAGGGAGTGGGAGCCTCGCCACGGCCGCCGCGCTCGGCTCCGAGCCCTTCCGAGCGGGAGCGCGGCAGGAGCCGCCCGGCAGCTTTTCTCCACCCAAACAGTTCAAATTTCCTTTTATCGCGATTGTTTTTGTCCTCCCCCGCCCTCCAGCCCCGAATTTTGGGGGGTTCCAGCGCCGCTTGGCGCTTCTGGCTCTTTCTCCCGAGCAGCATCCGTGTAACTCCGGACTGAGCACCCCAAAACTCACCTCAACCCTTTTGCCTCCCCTGAAATATTTTTGGGGACCACCCCAAACCATCCTACGCCCCCCAGCTCTGCGGGGCATCGACATTCCTGGATGAATTTCCAGAAGCTATGGAGCCCCTTGTCAAGAGGAGCCGAGCTCAGGCGGGCGATGCAACTTAATTAACTGCTTGTTAATTACTAACAAGGCATCGCCGCTTCGATATCTGTAAAGAAGATCCCCCCCAATGCCCCAAATCATTTAAAAATGGGGTTATTTAGGAGGTTGCTGCCAAAAATCCCCCGTCCTTGGCATGGTGTGGGGCTCCCAGCAGGTAAAGGTCGATCCTGGCGTCTTCAGAGCGAGTCAGAACTTGGGGGGGCCCCCTCTGACCCCCAAAAATCCCCGGGGTGCTGCCGCTTTGGGGGCCGCCCATCACCGTCGGGTCGGGGCTGGAGTTAATGAGAGCCAGGGGAGCTGCTGCCGGTGGTTAATTAGCATTAATTATTGTTTGTATTAGCCCGTGGCTGAGGCGGGGGCAGCGGGAGGGGGGAGCTGGACGGTCGGACGGATTGATTGATTGATTGATTGATGGATGGATGGATGGATGGATGGATGGATGGATGGATGGATGGATGGATGGACGGACAGGGCTGGTGCCGGGTGGTTTTGGGGTCCCCGTGCTGTGGGAGGGCCATCCGCAGCTCAGCGAGGGTCACAGCCCCAGGGGACTGTTGGGGACAGCCCCCAAGGGTGCACTGGGGGGCCCTGGGGGCACCCACTGCCCTCTCTGGGGGTGGGGGGGGGACATCTGCTGAGGCACCCGAGGGCCCTGGGGGGCACCTGCAGCTGTGCCCGGGGGGGGCTGAGCGGGGGCACCCCGGGCTGCGCTCGGGGGTGCTGGGAGGGCACCCAGAGGCTCCTGAGGGGCACCTGGCCCTGCGTTCGGGGGTCCCGAGTGCAGCTGCTGCCACGCCGCGGGCCGTGGTGGCGCGTGGGGCACGCGGTGTCCCCGAGGCCCCCCCGGGCTGTCACTGCACACGGCAGCCCCGCGCTGGCCCCCTGAGAGCCCTCGGGTGCAGCCACCTCGGGGAGCACTCCAGAGTGTCCCCAGCACCGGGGACACCCCCAGCGTTGTCACCGCCGTCAGGGACAGCGGCCGCAGCAGAGTCCAGGCTGCGGCCGTGCCACCCCCACCTCCCGCCTGTGCCGTGGGGAAACTGAGGCAGAGAACGGGACAAGGGGGTGAGGCCATGGCGGGGGGGCCGTGGTGGCAGCCCCCCGCCCGCCCCCGCTGTGCCTCCGCGGTGCCGGGAGCGGCTCGGGCCGGCCCGGCGCTGCCATTTATCTTCCCTGGTTAGCCAGGGCTGGCGGTGGCGAGGCGGCTCCCTAACGAGGGAAGACGGATGGCACCGGGCGGCTCCAGCTGTGGCGGGGGGGACGATGGTGGGAGCCCGGTGCCAAACGCCTTTTCCTGCTTCTCCTTCCTCACGGCTTCATCCCGCGCTCCTCTTCCTCAGCAAAACCCCAGCAGAGGCAGCGTCCATGCCCTGCAGACCGGGGCGCTGTGAGTGACCGGGATTCAGGGTCGGGGACCCTCGCGGTGGCAGGGCAGGCACGGGGTGGCTTTTGACAGGGTCAGGGTTGCTGGGGCATGAGGCTGCGTGGAGGCGAGCGAGTCCTGTGGGATCACCAGCCGGTCCCGGAGTTAACAGCATCCGACCCCAGCACCGCAGGCTGCCGGGGGGCTCGGGGACGTGCGGCTGGGGAGGAGTTGTCCCCTGAGCCTCCTGTCCTGGGGGCGAAGGACGGGACTGCGCGGGGACAGCCGTCCTTGTCCCACCGCTCCGGGACACCGCAGCCGCTCGCCGGTGCCCGCCCGCCCCGCGCCAGCCAATTAAGAGCCGATTCTGGTCGGTTGTAATTAGCGGCGCCTCTTCCCGGCGCGGCGCTTCTGCATTTCGCTGGGGATTTCAGCAGCCGCCTTGTCACTGTCACCCAGCGCCGCGATCTCCCCGCGAGGCGCCGGCGGAGATTTGATTACCCGAAGAATTCTGCGGCGGCAGCGGCTCCAGCCACGGAGCCGCTTCTCCGGGCGGTGACGGCTCCTCCGGCTCTGCCGGCACCCAGGAAACCTTTGTGGGGGGAGATCCCTCCCCGCAGTGGGTGCGGGTCCGTGTCAGGCACACACTCACCGTCCCTGTGCAGCTCCTGGGATGCGCTGGGTTCACAGGTTTGGTTTGGGGCTGGGCAGGGAGATGGGGTCCTGTGTCCCAGGCGTGCTCCTGTATCCAAACACAGAGACGGGGACCTGTGTGTGAGCTGGGGTCCTGCACCCAAACCCGGATCTGGGGTCCCATAACGGGGCTGGGGTCCCACATCCGAGCTGGGGTCCGGTGTCTGAGCTGGGGTCCTGCACCCAAATCCGGATCTGGGGTCCCATAACGGGGCTGGGGTCCCACATCCGAGCTGGGGTTCTGTGTCTGAGCTGGGGTCCTGCATCCAAACCCGGATCTGGGGTCCCATGACGGGGCTGGGGTCCCACATCCGAGCTGGGGTCCCACATCCGAGCTGGGGTCCCGTGTCTGAGCTGGGGTCCTGCACCCAAACCCGGAGTCAGGGTCCCGTGTGGGAGCCCCGAGTGTGGAGCTGCGGTCCCTTCTTGCAGCCGTGGTCCCGTGTCTGACCCACGGTCCTGTATCCAAACCTGGCTTTGGGGTTCCGTGTCAGAGCTGCGGTCCTGGATCAGCGTGCTCTGGGCTGTGATCCCGCAGCTGAATCCGGGCCCGCAGTCCGTGCCACGGTCCCCCACCCAAACCCGGAGCCGCGGTCCCGTGTCCGTGCCCGCCGGCTCAGGGAGAGGCTCCGGGCGGTGCTCGGAGGAGCCGCCTCCAGCCGGGCCCGGCTCACCCTCGATGGGGGACCCGGGGCACCCCCGCTACCCCGGACGGGTGGATCTGAGGTGCGGGAGCCGGCGTGTCCCGCCCTGAGCCGCTCCCGCCGTGTCCCCTGGGCAGGTCCGGGCCAGCGCCATCGCGCAGGACGCCGACCAGAACTACGACTACGCCAGCAACAGCGTCATCCTGCACCTGGACGCGGGGGACGAGGTCTTCATCAAGCTGGACGGGGGCAAAGCCCACGGCGGCAACAACAACAAGTACAGCACCTTCTCCGGCTTCATCATCTACTCGGACTGAGCCCGGAGCCGCGGCACCGCCCCCGGCACCCCCGCAGTGACCCCCCGGCCCCACGGCATCCCCGCGCCGTGGTTTGGTTCCCTGCTGTCCCCCCCCCCCCAGCTCCCCTCGCTCCTGCCCGGCCCCACGGCATCCCCGCCACGGCCCAGCCCGCGGATCCCGCTCTCCCCCCCGCGCTCCCGCTGCCTTCGGTGCCCAGAACCCCGCTCCTTCTCCCCGTGTGCTCACACCAGGGCTGCCGATGCAGGGTTTGGGGGCCGCAGAGGGTTGGGGGTGGCAAGAGGCTGGGGGTGCCCCCCGCGCTGCCCCACGGCACCCCCACCCCCGGCTGTGCCCCCCTTGTCCCGGCCCCGCTCTCTGCCCGCCCCGGGGCCGTGCCGGGGGGCTCGGGCCGGCTCCGGCTGTACCGACAGACGCGGTGTCCGCACGGCCCCGGGCCGGGGGGCTGTGCCGGGGCGGGGGGAGCCGCCGTCCTGCGCACCCCCCCGCCCTCCGCCGGGGTGACAACATGGTAAAGCAGAGCTGTGATCTCTCCCTGTCTGCTGTGTGTGTCCCCGGTGTCCCCCACCCTGGGGACGGGGTCTTCCTGCCGCCACCACCCCCCCCGCACCCCGAGCCCGCTGGGTTTATCAAAGCAGCCCAGCCACGAGAGGCTCCTTGTCCCCGCACCACCTTCGGGGTGCCACCGTGACCGTGGCCCTGTCCCCAGAGCCCATGAGGGGGTGTCCCGAGTAACACAGCATTGCCGCTGTGAGGGGAGGGGACACACGGAGCCGCTGGGACCCTCGGGCACACGCGCCCGTCACCGCCGCCTCGGCACGGGCAGGACGTGGTTCAATTAGAGGTGACAGCGCCTGCCCGGGGCCAGCGGCCGCCTCCGGAGTGGCTGTGGTGGCATCAGAGGATGGGAGCCCCGGGGACACGGAGTGGCCTTGGGGACGGGACGGGGCTGGGTGTCCTCCTGGCTGTGTGTGTGTGTCCCAGGTGTGTGTGTCCCCTCAAGAACGAGTGTTCGTGTCCACAGGTGTGTGTGTGTGACCCCAGGTATTGTCTGTGTCCCAGGGCTGCGTGTCCCTGAGGTGTATGTGTGTGTGTGTGTGTTCCAGGTGTGTGTTCGTTCCAGGTGTGTGTTCGTTCCAGGTGTGTGTGTGTTCCAGGTGTGTGTGTGTTCATTCCAGGTGTGTGTGTGTTCATTCCAGGTGTGTGTCTGTTCCAGGTGTGTGTTCATTCCAGTTGTGTGTGTGTGTGTTCCAGGTGTGTGTGTGTTCCAGGTGTGTGTGTTCATTCCAGGTGTGTGTCTGTTCCAGGTGTGTGTGTTCATTCCAGGTGTGTGTCTGTTCCAGGTGTGTGTTCATTCCAGCTGTGTGTGTGTTCCAGCTGTGTGTCTGTTCCAGGTGTGTGTGTGTTCCAGATGTGCTCCCTCTCTCAGCTCTGTGTGTGTGTCCCAAGCCTCGGCGGGTCCCGGCGCTCTTCCCCAGCACCGATCCCAGCTGGAGGCGGCGGCGGGGCCGGGCTGGTTCCCAGCCCCAGGCAGAAGGTCCCCACGAACGGTGCGGCCGAAGCCCCGCCCGGGGACCCTCCCGGACCCTCCGGAACCCTCCAGAACCTTCCAAGCCCCTCGGACCCCCCGGGACCCCCCGGGACCCTCCCGGCCCCGCCGCCCGTCGGGGCTCGGAGCCGCTGCTGCTGCCCCGGGAGCCGCCGGCAGGGGGCGCAGGCGGCGGCGAGACTGCAGCTCCCATGGCGCATCGCGCGGGGTTCGGGACTACAACCCCCATGAGGCACCGCGCGGGACGCAGCCAATGGGAGCGGGAAGGCGGCGCGGGGCCAATCAGGAAGCAGGGCGGGGCATGGCGGGCAATCTAAAAGCGGCGCGGCGGCGGGAACCCGCCTGGAGCCGTGAGGGGATCGGGGCCGGGGCCGGGGCCGGGGCCGGGACCGGGACCGGGACCGGGACCGGGACCGGGGCCGTGAGGGCACAAAGTGGGTACAGCGCCCTGTGCGAGGGGTTTTGGGCCCCCAAAGGAGGTGCAGGCACAGTGAGGAGGCGTCAGGTGGTGAGGGGCTGAGCGGGCACAAGGGGACGGTGTTCGCACTACGGCATCCCCATAAATAGTTACCGGAGCGGTTTGGGGCCGAGGCGCCTCTCCCCGCGGGTGGCCCTGGATCCCCTGGCCGAGGAGGCTCCGGGAGCAGCACCAGCGCTGCCGAGGGGTTGGTTGTGCCCCAGCCTGGGGGCCGCACAGGAGATCCTCCCCTGGAAGTGCCTCCAAAAGGAGTCACCATGCATGAACACAGTGCCCAGCACACGCTACAGCCCAGGATTGTAAACAGTTTCCCACTGCATCCTTTAAAACGCTTAAAGGACTCTGGGCTCGCTCTGTCCCTGCCGGGCCCGGCTCAGACCCTGCTCCCCGGGCCCGCAGGAGGTGCAGGCACAGCCCGGCCCCGTCCCTGATCCACTGCAGAAACTGCACAAAATGCTGCACAACGGAGAAACTCAAACCCCCTTTCAGAACTGATGTGGAATTTTAGCACTCAGGAAATTTTAGCACTCTCCCTTTGTTTCCTCCCTGCATCAGCAGTTTGGAGAAGGAGGGTGGGCTGGGGTCCCACAGGGGTCAGGAAATGTTCAGGAAATTTTCTGGCCATCCATCCCAGAGCCCCTCTGACGGTCACATCCCGACCTCTCCAGACTGGCACTGCTGGGGCTGAAGCCCCTTCACAGCAGCAGCTCCAGAGATTCCTCAACAGGAATTTAATGATTTTAATGGGGCATTCCTGCTGATGTACTCAAAGGGAAAAAGTTTCAAGGGATTTAACACTGCTCTGACATGCAGTATTATTGCAGGTACCAAACAGAACAAAATTAAGGTCAACAGAGTTGCCATAGGCCAGAAAGGATTACCAATATAAAATCACAAAAAGGGGTTGATCATTCCCTACCTACTGACATGCTGGGTCAGTCACCTGCTGCTGGCAGGTGGATGTTTGGAGAAGGAAGGTGACCTGAGCTCCCATCTGGCTCAGAAACAGCTCAGGAAACTTCCCTGCCATCCATGCTGGAGCTGCCCTGGCAGCTGCACTCCCACCCCAGACTGGCACAGTGGGGCCGAGGCCACCAGCAGTGCCCCAAGGGTCGTGGTGGCTCCCCCACAGCTGCTCCTGCTTCCTCTGCAGCTCAGCCCCAGGGCTCCCAGAGTGCTGTCCCAGGCTCTGCTTCCTTTAAGGAGTTTTCTCGTGGTGCAGCAGCTCAGTAACACCTTGGGATGGAGCCTTTGGGGAGGTGCCCCACCAAAGGACCTCCCAGGCTCCCATCCCCTCCCAGTCTGTGCACCGGGCACTGGGGTTCTCCTGCTGGGCCATCACCTCCTGCTGTGTCCGAGTGCCCGGTGCTGCAGGCCCCTTTGGGTCAGTGCCAGGTCCTGGCTGCTCGCTGGAGGCTCTGGCCATTTTCCCCACAGAGCTCCCCCTGCAGCTCCCAGGACAGCCCCCCTTGTGCTCCCCAACACCAGGGGACCCTCTTTACACACCCCAGACTGCGACAGAGCAGCGTCCCCAGACACCCTGAGCCACAGCTGCCCCCGCAGGCTGGAGCTCCCCTCATCCCCTTTAAACACCCAGCTCACCCCGCCCTGCCCCACAGGACAGCCCCAGCCCTGGTGAGGGGTGGGGGAAGAAGTGGCTGGCTGGATGCAGCCAGGGGCTTGTGGGCAGTGGCCCCGTGCCCTGGGGTGTCCCTGAGGGCTCTGGGTGGCACCAGGGCTCTGCAGTCCCTCCCTCAGTGACACGGGCAGTGCCTCCAGCCCAGCACCTTCACCAAGGTGACACGAAGGTGCAGGTGACATCCAGGGGGACCTGGACAAGCTCGACAAGGGGGGCCAAGAGGACACGGTGAAGTTCAAAAAGGGCAAGGGGCTGCACTGTGCAGGGACAGTCCCAGGCACCAGCACACGTAGAAGGGCTGAGAGCTGCCCTGCAGAGAAGGACTTGGGGTGGAGGAAAAGCTGCACCCGAGCTAACAGCGAACCCAAACCCATCCTGGGCTGCAGCAAAAGAGGAGTGGCCGGAGGGAGGTGAGAGAGTGGCTGCGGCCCCTCCGCTCTGGGCAGCTGGAACGAGATCACCTTCCAGGGCTCCAACCCAAACCCGTCAGTAGCTCCACGATCATCAATCCCCGGGGGTCCGTTGGTCCCAGCACCGGGCACAATCCTCGGGGGCTCCAGCGGCACGAGCGACAACGCTCCGGTGTTGCCGGGCACCGGCGGATCCCCGAGCGCGGGTGGCAGCGGGCGGCTGTCCCGGCTGTCCCTCTGTCCCGGCTGTCCCGGCTGTCCCGGCTGTCCCGGCTGTCCCGGCTGTCCCTCTGTCCCGGCTGTCCCTCTGTCCCGGCTGTCCCGGTGGGTCCCTGCTGTCCCTCTGTCCCGGTGGGTCCCGGCTGTCCCGGCTGTCCCGCCTGTCCCGGCTGTCCCGGCTGTCCCGGTGGGTCCCGGCTGTCCCTCTGTCCCTCTGTCCCTCTGTCCCGGCTGTCCCGGCTGTCCCGGCTGTCCCGGCCGCGCTCTGGGCGCTGCTCGGCGCGGGTGCGGGGGCGGAGGCGATTGCCGAGCCCATTCTCGGTGCCCCGGGCTGTGCCAGGGGATCTGAGCGGGCCGAAGGAGTGACGGGGTCCCGAGAGGGGCCAAAGGGCGGGGAGGCTGAGTGGGCTCGAGGGGAGACCCTTGGGAGGGGAGGGGGCTGTGTCTCAAAGGGATTCAGGGTCTTTGGGGAGGCTGTGGGGCTCCAGGGGAGCAGTAGGAGCACGAAGGGGTTTGTAGGGCCATTTGGGTCCAAGGAGACCCGAAGGGAGGGCAGGGTTTGGGGAGCCCAGCACCCTGAAGGGGGCTCAGGCTCATGGGGGGCTCCAAAGGGGCACCGGAGGGGATTGGCACGGGGTGGGGGAGGCTCTGAGCCCTCGCCCAGCCTGGGGATCTCTCTCTCCCGTTGCACCCCCAGACGAACCCATTCCAACCCCCAGACCGCATGAGCACCCAGATCACTGGATCGGGAGCTGTGTCCCCCAGCAGCCCCAGCCCCAGGTGCCCTTTGGGGAGCAGAGCCCCCCGCCCCAGGAGGGCCCCATGGCCGTGGTGCTGCACCCCCCGTCCTGCAGGTCCTGAACCTGCACGTGGTGATCTCAGCCCCGAGGAGCCCGGCGGCAGCCGCGGGAGCCTCAAATTCGTGTTCGACCGCGGTTTTGACGCGGGGGCCGGGCAGGAGGAGGTGTCCAGCCCAGCACGCTCCCTCTGCTGGGCACCTCCTCTCGGCTGCAGCTGCTCCGGGAAGGCCTGGCACGCACCTCTGATCATGCAGGGGCTCCTGCCCCATCCCCTCCCCGGCTGGGCGGGCTCAGCAGAGCCCTGGATTTAATTTGGAAGCCCCCACGCATCTTTGGGAATGGGGTGAGACCCCCAAACCGAGCAGCCTGAAGCTGGTTGGTTCCAGCAGGGCTCGGGGCTCTGGGGGATGGGGTGGAGAGGATGGGTGTGGGTGTTGGGGTAGAGGTGAGGCCGGGCAGGAGCTGTCCGGCATTTTGAGGATCAAGGATCACTGGCTCTTCTCTGTCCTGCCTCAGAAGGATGGGAAGGAATGTGGTGGATGCGTGGGGAAGGAGCCCCTTGGCTCTGCTTTCCCTTCCCAGGCTGAACGGCTCTGTAGAGCTCTGGGTCTGACAGGCCCTGGGCAGCTCCCACAGCCCCTCGCTGCTGCTGCTGCAGCCTCGAGCCCTTCCCAGCTGTTCCCAGCTGTTGGATGTCACGGGCACATTCCCAGGAGGAGCCCAGCACTCTCAGGCTCACCCTGCACCAGGTGCTTGGACCAGGGGCTGCTGTTCCAGCTCTCGGTGGCTCCTGAGAGCCACTGAGGGGCTGCCCCTGCCCCCCGGCCCCAGCACTGAGTGCTGCCCTGGGAGGGGGCTGAGGCTCCAGATCAGTGCATCCCACCCCGATGCAGAGGCTTCAAAGGAGGTGATGGAAGAGGTAAAAGAGAAGAAGCAGAAATGCCTCGTGGGCAGAGGGTCAGCGGTGACCTGAGCGTGGGAGCTGTGCTCATCTGGAGACTCATTCTGTCCCTGCTGCATTAGAGAGGCTGGAACCGGGGAGAAAAACTGCCCTGAGGAGCAGTGGGGAAAGTTAGGAGTTTTACCTCTGTGTGGGAAGCTCCTCTCCTCTCCTCTCCTCTCCTCTCCTCTCCTCTCCTCTCCTCTCCTCTCCTCTCCTCGAAATCTCCTCGAAATCTCCTCGAAATCTCCTCGAAATCTCCTCGAAATCTCCTCGAAATCTCCTCGAAATCTCCTCGAAATCTCCTCTCCTCCCTTCTGCTGCACCAGGTGAGTAAGGACAGATCATCTCACCACCCACCCCTTCTCCTTCCCGTGTTTGCCTCTGGTGCTTTGGGGGTCAGTGAAACCCCCACACCGTGCTGGGCTCCAGGGCCAGTCCCAGCGTTGTCCCTGGCCACGGTGGAGCTGTGGCCATGAAGGACAAGAGCTGGGAGGTCCCTGTCTCCTACCAGCAGGTTTGCTGTGGCCCAGCGTGTCTTCTCCTGCCTCAGGATCCCCAGGGAAGAGATGTGGGGCTGATCCAGAGCCTGCAGTGCCACACTCAGGGTGCTGGCAGTGTCCCCTGCCGTGCCTGGGGTTCTCAGGGCAGCCTGGCTGGGAGCAGGATCACACCTGCTGGGGTGAACTGGTGCTGCTGGTTTCCTCTCCCTTGCTGTGCTCCACAGAGCAGTGAGGGCTTCCTGGCTGGAAGGGCTGGAGAGGAGCAGGGTTGGAGGAAGTGCCCAGCAAAGCTCTGGGAGCTGTCCCTGCCTTCTGCGCCCCATCAGCTGCTCCTGGTAGGAGGAGGTTCCAGAAGTGGGGTCAGGGGTTCCCCTGGCTGTGCCAGGTCCTGCAGGGGTACCCAGCTCTTTTCCCAGCTCTCTCCCAGAGAATCAAACCTCAGCCTGACCTCGATTTCCCACTCCAGGAGCACGAAGAGCACATCTACAACCTGCTGGGAGCAGCCTGGGGAAGGAGCTGTGGCACAGGGGCCTCTCCTTCCACCAGGTCTGGACACAAGTAGGGCTGGGAGAGATTCATCTGCACTGGTGCTGAGGGCGGCTGGGGACACGGGGCTCGGGAGGTCCCAGTGCCTCCTGGCTCCTCCTGGCACCAGACGTGGCCTCGAGCTGCCACGGCCCCGCAGAGCCGCCGCTGCCTCGGCCCCACTGCCCGGGGCTGCTCGGCCTCGGGGTGTCCCTGCTGTGTCCAGCCGGGCCCTGCCCCTCCTGTTCCAGCCCACGGCACCACAGCAGCTCCCGAGGGCGAGAGAAACCGGGCCCAGCCTCGCCCCGAGGCCAACGCCGCCTCCTCCCGCTGCCGCGGCACCTCCCGGGTGAGCGCTGCTGCCTCCGGGATCCTTCCCGGTGCTGCTGCAAACGGGGCTGGGGATGAACCTGCAAACCTGGGCCAGCACCGACAGCCCAGCGCTGCTGTCCCCTCAGCGCTGAGCTGGGAATTCTGCTCCCCCCGGGCTGTGCCCATCAGCTCTCTGGTTTCTGGGTGCAAAGCTGCCGGTGGATTTCAGTTCCAGCCCGGCCCTTGCCCGGGTTGGCAGGGCTGTCACGGCTGCCTGGGCAGCCGGAGCCTCTGGCTGTCACTGCAGCCTGAGCCTGGTGCTGAGCCCCGTGCTGCTTGCAGGGAGCAGCCCAGGTGTCTGGATGCTTTTGGAGTCCCCCTGAGGACCTGACCAGCCCCACCCCTCTCCATCATGGAGTGAGAGATGCTGATTGTTCCCACAGCTGTCCCTTCCTGCCAGATCCCTTCCCTGGCTCCGCTCCTGGTGTCATCACCGGGTGTTTGGCTCATCCTCTGGACGTGCCAGGTTCCTCTCCTCCTCCTGCCTCATCTCCCCACGGGGTTCACCGGCTCTTCCCCTGCAGACACAGAGCCCCGTCCCTCCCGTGCGGAGCCGCAGTCTCAGCCCCCTCTGTCCTCGCAGGTGGCACAGTGGCACCCCACTGGTGGCCTCGCCGGGGACCCGGCGGGCTCGGAGCGAGCCTGGGACACCCCGGGCCGGGGACAGGCGCTGCGGGAGGGACCAGCAGCAACCTCTCGCTGCTGGCCCTCGGCAGCATCGTCCGCGCTCTGTCCGGAGCCAAGGGGAGGCGGCTCCCGGCCGGACCCGGCTCTCGGTCCGGGAGGTGTCCCCAGGGCCCGGAGCTGAGCGGAGCCGCCGCGGTGTCTCGGCACAGGGCGGGCAGAGCCCGCGCCGTCCCGGGACAGCAAACTGAGGCTCCTGCTGCAGGACTGGCGGGGCGGCAGCTGCCGCAGCCCCGGGATCGCGGCCGTGAGCCCCGGCACCCGCACCGCGCTCCGGTTCGGCAGCCGGGCCGGGCACAGCCCGTGGGCACCGGGCGGGCCCTGGGGCCTGGAGGAGGCTGCGGAGCTGCCCTGCTCCAGCCCCGGAGATGGGTCCGTGCTGCTCCGTTGTGTTTTAGCCACTGTCTCACCCCAGCCCCTGCAGCCGCAGCGCACCGGGATGTCTCCCTGCATCCCCAGAGCAGCCTCCCTGCTCGACCCGCAGTTCCAGGCCAGGACACCGAGTCCTCTGCTGCAGGACCTGTCTGGGCAGCAGGAACAGGAGTGTCCCCGTGTCCTCCCCACGTCCCGCTGCCTCTTCTCGGCCTGGGCAGGCTGGGTTGTCCATGGTCTGGGTGGATGTGGGACCAGGGCTGTGCTTGGAGGTGCTGGCCTGTCCCTGGTCCCTTGTCACCCACAGGGACACACACACCCGGCAGCTCAGGCTCTCCAGGAAGGGATTTACAGCTTGGGAATGTCTGATCTTCTAAGTCTGACTCTCTTACCCCAAAATTCCACTCCCAGCCCGTTCTTCCTGCAGCTCCATGAGCATCTCCTCCTGCCCCCCTGTGCCCTCCTGTCCCCCTGTGCCCTCCTGCCCCCCTGTGCCCTCCTGTCCCCCTGTGCCCTCCTGCCCCCCTGTGCCCTCCTGCCCCCCTGTGCCCTCCTGTCCCCCAATGCCCTCCTGTCCCCCTGTGCCCTCCTGTCCCCCAATGCCCTCCTGCCCCCCAATGCCCTCCTGCCCCCCTGTGCCCTCCTGGCCATGGTTCCAGCTGCGTGCCTGCATTTCTGCCCCCTCTGGCTCAGTCCTGTTTGTGTGTTTGCAGGTTATGAGTGGGTTTAGGAAACAAGTTATTGTGTTTTTAATAAATTGTTCTGTTCCAAATCCAAAGGCCAACGTGTGGCTGTTCTCTCCTGCCTCCCCCTCATGTGGGGAGCCTGGAAAAGGCTCTTGCTCTGGGGTTGGGCTCCATCTCCCTTCTCCATCATCCAGGGCCTGTGCCTCTGCACCCTTTGCTGTGGGGGGCTGCTGAGTGTCCCAGAGTGCAGGTGAGGGGTGGGGGGACACATGGCCATGACCATCCATGACAACATCCCAGGCAGCTGAGCTGTCCCACTGTGTCTCTGTCACTGCAGTGGGATCAAGGCCCTGCCACTGCACATCCACACCTCCAGCTCTTGTTTGTTCCCCATGCTGTGACTGTTTGTGTCCAGGCACTTCAGTCAGGGGTTCAAGAGACCCTGTGGGGTGTCAGAGGTTTCACCACAGCCCCACAGCACTGATGGGGTTTGCCCTGTGATTCTCATCTTGAGCCAAGGAACATCAGGCTCCACAGGCTGGCCTGGTCTCCTCCCCAGGAGGAAGCAATGGTGTTGTCTGGGTTTTTGCTGTTCTCTATCTCTTTAAGAAATTTTTCTAAAGTTCTATTTCAGCCTTCTGTGTTAGTCTTTTGCAATGGAGTCAGACATGATTTTACATCAACAACTTTCTTGTTATTGTAACTGTCCTTTCATGTTTACATTCTTCTCATAAGGAGGAGACTGTGGATGGGCTGTTGGGTTGCCCAGTGTGGTTGAAGAGGAAGATTTTCTTCCTCCAATCCACAGTCACTGCTGGAATTCTGTAAATGTTGAAGTTTGTAAATAAACTGCCCCTTTTTTGCCTTGGACATCTCATGTGTGGGTGTCATTTCTTTGTGTCGTGTGTGACACAACAGCACAAGCATTGCCACTTTGGAACCCTCCCCCCAGGCCTTTCCCTCTCATCAGACTGGCCAGCCCATGGTCAAAGGTTCTCTCGCCCTCTCTAACAGGCCCCAGTCACTAAAGCACAACCCACTGCCCCAAAAGCCAACAGCTTCTCCATGGCACCAGCCAGGAAGATGCTGATCTGCACTAGAGAGCCTCTCTAAGTTCCCATCCAGCTCCAACCACGAGGAGGTGTTGGGGATTCCACTTGTCCGTTGTTGCCAGGCACGTGGGTGACAACGCTCCAGAGCTGCTGGGGACAGGCGGGTTCCGGAGTGGGTGACAGAGGCTGGGCTGCTCCAGGGCAGGATGCTCCCAGCAGATCCCTGCCTGGGCTGGGTGAGTTCTGCTGGGCCACAGAGCACCTGGAGCCATGGGGACAAGGCTGCTGGGAGCCACCATCCTCCTCTCCCTCGTGGAGGTCCTGCAGGCCTTTGCCATTGAGAAGAAAGGGGACGTGTTCAAGAAGACGGCGTGTCCCGCCTTCCTGGTGTTCGAGAACGTCGCCTACCTGGCGGACATGACCTTCGAGCTGCCCTGCAAGTGCAAGCCCGAGGAGGCCTCCTCTGTCGTCTGGTACTTCCAGAAGAACCTGCACAGCCACGAGACCACGGTGCTGACGGACTTCAACGGCACCGTGGTCGTGGACTCGAGCCACGTCCGCGCGGGCAGCGACCTCCTGAAGCGCTTCAGCATCCGCATGTTCAGCCTGATCGTGTTCCGCGCCCAGGTGAGGGACTCGGGGCACTACCTGTGCGGCACCAGGGAGGGGCTCTTCTTCTACGGCTACGACGTGGACGTGCAGCCCAGCGGGCACATCAGGGTGGCTTTCCTGGACAACGACGAGCACGTCCAGGAGGACTACGCGGGGAAGGAGTTCACCCTCTTCACCACCTTCTGGGACTGGAGCCGCTGCGACCGCTGCGGGGTGCGGGGCGAGCAGCGGCGCATCGGGCTCTGCTACGTGCAGAGCTCCCAGCTGAAGCCCCGGTACCGCACGGCCCTGCCCAACGTCACCTCCTGCGGCTCCAGGGCCGTGCCCGCGCGCTTCCGCCGCCTCCTGCGCCTCCGCAGCCCCGAGGTGGCCGTCCGCAGCTGCCTGGCCCCCTGCCCGCCGAAGGAGGCCCCCGAGGAGGGCGTGCAGGCCATCTCCGACATCGTTTACAAGCTGGGCGAGAAGCCCCACCTGCCCCGCGTGCCCATCCAGTACCACCAGCAGCCGCCCAACACCGACCTGGTCATCAGGTGCCCGGGGGCGCGGCCCGAGCACGCCGTGGCCTGGGACAAGGGCTCCGCCCGCCTCTACCGCTCCCGCTACCTGCTGGGGGTCAGGAAGGACATGAGGCTCTTCATCGACCACGGCAACCACCTGCACCTGCAGCGGGTGCGCAGGACGGACAAAGGCACCTACTTCTGCTGGCGGGAGGGCGAGCTGGTGGCCGGCTTCCAGCTCAGCGTCCCCTTCCAGCCGCGGCGCCGGCGCGGCCCCTCCGACCCCGAGTCCATCTTCGTCATCAGGGCCGTGGGCATCGGCTTCGCCGTCATCACCGTCATCTTCTTCCTCATCCACCTGTCCCACTACCTCTACGGGGCGCTCAGGAAACGGGCCAAGTCCTAGCAGCTTCCCCGAAGGACGCTCGGGCTCCTTGGATCGACCTCACAGAGGGAATTCCCCGTGTGAGGACTGGTTTTGGTTATTTTTTTTCAATGTTTGGTTTCAACTTTTAGAAGGCAAAATATGTTTTTGGTTTTGGTTTTTTTTTTTTTCAAATTAATCTGGCAATTTTCATCAGAATTTCTCTGCTTTTGAGGTGTTTTTAACTCACCCAGCTCAGCACAGAGCTGGGAGTCAGTATTCATGCCTGACAGAATTACCTTACACACTCCCCAAAAGTGTTGACACCTCTGCAGGGTTTCAGCAGGGAGCAGGATGTGCCCTGCAGGCTCATCTCCTTTATTTGAGGATGTGGCTTGAGGATTTCAGCATTCCCAAAAGAAATCCTGCTGTCCAGGAGGGCACTGTGGGTCCCAGCGATGCTCTGGCCCTTGAACCATGATGATGATGGTGAGTCAAACACCCGGTGATGACATGAGAAGCAAAGTCAGGGAGGGAGGCAGGAAGGGACAGAGCTATGGAAAACAATCTGCAGCCCTGCTCTCAGGGGTGGAGCAGGGTACAGCTGGTTGGGTCCTTGAAGGGCAACAAATGCACCCAAAGCCCCAGCACAAGCTGGGATGGGCTCACACACGGAGTCAGCTCCAGGCCTGACTCTCCCTGGGGACTTGGACACCAAACTCAGCCCCAGACAGAGCCTGAGTGTCCCCAGGGAGGCACCAAGCAGGGCTGTGGGTGCCAAGCCCAGGGGAACACGGCCACCAAGGCTCACCTGGCAGCACTGCTCTGTGCCTTCCCCTCTGAATCCCTAAAAATCCCCCAGTAGAACCCAACCTGCTTCCCCCACTGCCCCGTAATCCCCTCACCCACCCAGAGCAACCCCTGCAGGGACAGAGGTGCTGGAAGCTCAGGGCTGCTCCTGCAGCCTCACCAGCCCGAGGTTTGCTTGTAGGGAGGCAGAGCTGGCAGCAGGAAGGGCAGGTTTCCAGCACAGCTCAGGGATTTGTGCGGGCAGGAATCCAGGACCCACCAACCAGCCCAGCTGGGAGCTGGCTGGAAAAGCATCCAGACACCTGGGCTGCTCCCTGCAAGCAGCACGGGGCTCAGCACCAGGCTCAGGCTGCAGTGACAGCCAGAGGCTCCGGCTGCCCAGGCAGCCGTGACAGCCCTGCCAACCCGGGCAAGGGCCGGGCTGGAACTGAAATCCACCGGCAGCTTTGCACCCAGAAACCAGAGAGCTGATGGGCACAGCCCGGGGGGAGCAGAATTCCCAGCTCAGCGCTGAGGGGACAGCAGCGCTGGGCTGTCGGTGCTGGCCCAGGTTTGCAGGTTCATCCCCAGCCCCGTTGGCAGCAGCACCGGGAAGGATCCCGGAGGCAGCAGCGCTCACCCGGGAGGTGCCGCGGCAGCGGGAGGAGGCGGCGTTGGCCTCGGGGCGAGGCTGGGCCCGGGTTCTCTCGCCCTCGGGAGCTGCTCTGGTGCCGTGGGCTGGAACAGGAGGGGCAGGGCCCGGCTGGACACAGCAGGGACACCCCGAGGCCGAGCAGCCCCGGGCAGTGGGGCCGAGGCAGCGGCGGCTCTGCGGGGCCGAGGCAGCTCGAGGCCACGTCTGGTGCCAGGAGGAGCCAGGAGGCACTGGGACCTCCCGAGCCCCGTGTTCCCAGGGCTCCCAGCCGCCCTCAGCACCGGTGCAGGCACAGAACAGGTTCAGGCTGTGTGTTTTGGGGTTGCTGTTGTGTCTCCCCATTCCCCCAGCTGCTTGGGATGGGGTCACGGAGCTGCTGGAGGACACAGCTCCAGTTCCAGTGGTCTCCTTGAGGTGGGGGGTTGGTTCAGCTGGAGGGTGCAGGGAGAGAGATCCCCAGGCTGGGAGAGGCCTCAGAGACTCCCCCTGGGCTCTGCTTCCCACTCCTTCCCCGTGCCAACCCTGGCCAGTGCCCCCTTGGAACCCCCCGTGAGCCTGAACCCCCTTCAGGCTCCCACAGCCTCCCCTACAACGTCTGACACCCCCTAAAACCACAGCTCCCCCAACTATTCTGCAGCCCCTGTGGGCTCCCAAAGCCCCCTCACAGCTCCCCTTTGGGCTCCCACAGCACTCCCCATGGGGGGAGATGGGGTTCAGGAGCAGCTCCCAGCTGAGCTGGCCTGGAAGAGGCTCTGGGGTTGGGCTCCACTGTGGCTCCCCCATCTCCATCATCCCAGGGTCCTGTGGGTGCCTCTGCACCCTCCTCTGGGCCTGGGGATGTCTGGGCAGGCTGCTCAGTGTCCCAGAGTGCAGGTGAGGGGTGGGGGAGCCACCTGCCCTCCTGGCAGTGACGGGGAAAAGGTTTTGTTCTGTGTTTCCCCGCTGCTCCAACCCCATCACTGCCACCCGTGTGAGACCCCCGAGCACCCAACCCAGGGGTCAGAGCTCCCACCACCCCTGGGATCCCCTTTCCTGCCGTGCCGGGGCACATCTGGCACGGAGCCCTCTGGTTCCAGCCCCTCACAGCCGCCCTCGGTGGTGACCGCGTGTGGCAGCAGCGGGGCCGGGATGGGACAGCTCCGGGACCGGGATGGGACAGCTCCGGGGGCTGGGACCGGGACAGCTCCGGGGCCGGGACCGGGACAGCTCCGGGACCGGGACCGGGACCGGGACAGCTCCGGGGGCTGGGACCGGGACAGCTCCGGGGGCTGGGACCGGGACAGCTCCGGGGCCGGGACCGGGACAGCTCCGGGGGCTGGGACCGGGACAGCTCCGGGGCCGGGACCGGGACAGCTCCGGGGGCTGGGACCGGGACAGCTCCGGGGCCGGGACCGGGACAGCTCCGGGGGCTGGGACCGGGACAGCTCCGGGGCCGGGACCGGGACAGCTCCGGGACCGGGACCGGGACCGGGACAGCTCCGGGGGCTGGGACCGGGACAGCTCCGGGGCCGGGACCGGGACAGCTCCGGGGGCTGGGACCGGGACAGCTCCGGGGCCGGGACCGGGACAGCTCCGGGGCCGGGACCGGGACAGCTCCGGGGGCCGGGACCGGGACAGCTCCGGGGCCGGGATGGGACAGCTCCGGGGGCTGGGACCGGGACAGCTCCGGGGGCTGGGACCGGGACAGCTCCGGGGCCGGGACCGGGACAGCTCCGGGGGCTGGGACCGGGACAGCTCCGGGGCCGGGACCGGGACAGCTCCGGGACCGGGACCGGGACCGGGACCGGGACAGCTCCGGGGGCTGGGACCGGGACAGCTCCGGGGCCGGGACCGGGACAGCTCCGGGGGCTGGGACCGGGACAGCTCCGGGGCCGGGACCGGGACAGCTCCGGGGCCGGGACCGGGACAGCTCCGGGGGCCGGGACCGGGACAGCTCCGGGGCCGGGATGGGACAGCTCCGGGGGCTGGGACCGGGACAGCTCCGGGGGCCGGGACCGGGACAGCTCCGGGGCCGGGACCGGGACAGCTCCGGGGCCGGGATGGGACAGCTCCGGGACCGGGACCGGGACCGGGACCGGGACCGGGACCGGGACAGCTCCGGGGCCGGGACCGGGACAGCTCCGGGGCCGGGATGGGACAGCTCCGGGGCCGGGGTCACCGCTCCTCCCGGCTCCTGCCCTGCCCGGCAGCAGCTGAGCTCACCTTTGCCTCTTTTGAGCCTGGAAGCTCCCAATTAAAACTCCCAGCCCGCTCCCAGTTCGTTTGGCTCATTAATGGGGGGCGAGGAAGAGGAGACGGAGAAGGAAGAGAAGGAGAAGGAGAAGGAGAAGGAGAAGGAGAAGGAGAAGGAGAAGGAGAAGGAGAAGGAGAAGGAGAAGGAGAAGGAGAAGGAGAAGGAGAAGGAGAAGGAGAAGGAGAAGGAGAAGGAGAAGAAGGAGAAGGAGAAGGAGAAGGAGAAGGAGGAGTGGGGGAGCCCAGCCCTGCTCCCGCCGCTGCCGGCAGTGGCCGCTTCCCGTGTTTTGATCCCGCTGCGTGGGAGCCGGGAGAGAATCAATCCCCGGGGAGCAGCGGCTGCCCACGCAGGACCCCAAAGCTCCCCAGCCCCCGCTGTGTCCCCACGCCACCCCGCTGCGCACCCCGGGGAGGGAGGTTCCCTGTCACCAGCGCTGTCACACGCGTCTCCAGGGACGCCGCTGTTGTCTGGGGACACGGGAGTCGCTGGGGGCTGTGCAGGCGCCCCAAACCTGGGACTTCTGTGGGCACAACCCTGGGTGACACCAGCACAGGACAGCCGGGGGGACACGGGGCTGGCCGGAGGCAGGGAGCTTCTGGGGATGAGAGAAGGATGTGGGAGCTGCCCCAGTCCCACCAGTCTCCCCAGTACGGTCCCCGGTGCCTCTGGGTCTCCCCAGACTGCACCCACAGGGCCGCAGCCACTGTTGGTGGCCCAGTGCTGGTGGCCGTGGTCCAGCGGGGTGTCCCCGCTCCGCGGCGGGCAAGAGCCTTTCCCGGCCATCGGCTGCCATCTGCTGCCAGCGGCGGGGCCGGTCCCGTCCCTGCTCCGGTCCCCGTCCCTGTCCCTGCTCCGGTCCCTGTCCCTGCTCCGGTCCCTGTCCCTGTCCCTGTCCCTGTCCCTGCTCCGGTCCCTGTCCCGGTCCCTGTCCCTGCAGAGGAGTCCCAGGGCCCCCCACGCCCCCCCAGCTTCACCCCGGCTGCCTTTGGGGGCACCCGCGCTGGTGCCACCACGCCTCGCTCATGTCCCCACGCCCCCAGAACAGCCCCATCCCCTCCAAGACCCAGCCAGGCCCCGGTTTGTGCCCCTTTGGCTGTGGCCGGGAGGGGCTGGCGGTGGCCCCGTGCCCACCCTGGAGCCAGCGCCCCGCGTTTCCCGGCACCGCCGTGCCCGGGCACACCGGCCCCTCCCGGCTGTGCCGCGCTCTGTGCCCGCACAAAGCCCCTTTCAGCCGCTGCGGAAAGCCCCTGGCAGCCGGCCCCGGCCCCCACCGCCCCCTGCCAGAGCCACCAGCGGCAAAAGGCTCCCCAAACTCAGTGCGGGTGTGGGATGAACGCCTGCCCGGGTTTGGGATGGGGGCCGGGGCTCCAGGGCCGCCAGCCGGTGCTTCCACAGACCCCTCGGGATGGGAAGGGCTTCGGGAGGCTCCGGACACCTAATTAGCAGCCGGTCTTCATTAGTAGCACCCCGCAGCGCCCCGTGGCATCGCCCCCACCCCCGGGGTGCCCGCGGTCACCGCTCTGTCCCCACCCGGGCGCGTCCCCCCCGTCCCTGCAGTGCGGGGTGGGCAGGGGCTGTGCCGCGGGGCCCGGGCCCGGTGCCAGGGCACGGCCACCCCGCCGGGCGCCACAGCCTGGCTTCCTGCCGGCCCGCTGGCTCCTGGCAGCCGGCAGGACAGGGACAGGGCAAGGACAGGGGCAGGACAGGGACTCCCGGGCCCCATAAAAACCCCTCGGCCGCGCACATCGCGCCCATCCCTCCGGCATGGAGAGCAGCCGCCCGTTCTCCTCCTCCGGCCGCCGCTTCGGCCCCTCGGCTCCCGTGTACCGGGTGCTCCCCGCCAGCCCCCCGGGCCGGCTCCGGGCTCCCCGCAGCACCCAGCTGAGCCCCCGCCCGGGCTCGGGCAAGGTGGATTTCTCGCTGGCCGCGGCGCTCAACTCGGAGTTCAGGGAGACGCGCACCAACGAGAAGGTGGAGATGATGGAGCTCAACGACCGCTTCGCCAGCTACATCGAGAAGGTGCGGCTGCTGGAGCAGCAGAACAAGGCGCTGGCGGTGGAGCTGAGCCAGGCGCGGGAGCAGGAGCCCCCGCGGGCGGCCGAGCTCTGCCAGGAGGAGCTGCGGGAGCTGCGGCGCCGCCTGGAGCTCCTGGCCGCTGCCAAGGCCCGGCTGGAGATGGAGAGGGACAACCTGGCCGAGGACCTGGGCAGCCTCCAGCAGAAGTAAGGCACTGTCCAGCTTGGGGTGGCCCTGGGGACCAGGGTGGCCCGCTTGGGGTGGGTGTCAGGGTGACTACCAGGGACCAGGGTGGCCACTGGAAGCAAAGTGGCAGCAGGGACCAGGAGGGACAGCAGGACGGTGATCAGGATCTTCCTGGTGGTGGGAACCGTGGTGGTGACAGGGACCAGGGTGACCCTGGGACAAGGATGGAGTCCAGGGTGTACCCAGGGGTCAGAGTGGCCCTGGGGACCAGGGACTGGTGTGCACCAGGACTGTGGTGGGATATGGGTGACCCCTGGGAACAGTGTGGGATGGCGTGGGGGTGTGTGGGGTGGGCACAGGGGCTGACTTGGGTTTGGGAGGTGCTGCTGCTGGGGGGCTGTGTTGGCCCAGGGGTTCTGTCTGGGCTGAGAGTGACCAACCACAGTGCCAGACACGTAACTGTGCCTCTGCCCCGGCACAGGCTGCAGGACGAGGTGACCCTGAGGCTGGAGGCCGAGAGCAACCTGGCTGCCTACAGGCAGGTGAGGGCAGGGGCCAGATCCCAGCTTGGCCTCCCTTGGGAATGGGCTGGGATGGGGTAGGGATGGGCAGGGAGGCAGCAGGGATGGGCAGGAGCAGGAACTGAGGGACTGGTATGTGTTACAATGGGCAGGTAGAGAACAGGAATGGATCAGGGATGAAAGGGAAGGGCAGGGATGGACAGACATGGAGCACAGATGGGCAGGAATGGCAGGAGCAGGCAGTGAGGGACTGGGAAATGCAGAGAGATGCAGGGCTGGGTGAGAGCAGGAGGGAATGGACATGACCAGGCAGCTCAGGGCTGGGTCAGAGGAGACCCAGGGGCCAGCTGGGACAGCCCCTCTGCCCCCCCTTGGTGACAGGACGTGGACAATGCTGCCTTGGCTCGCCTGGACCTGGAGCGGCGCGTGGGGACCCTGCAGGACGAGATCGCCTTCCTCCGCAAGGTCCACGAGGAGGTAACCCCGCCCTGGGGCTGGGGCTGCCGGGCCTCAGGGGGCTGCCCTGACCTTGCTGTCCCCACAGGAGCTGCGGGAGCTGCGGGAGCAGCTGGCCAGGCAGCGGGTGCACGTCCAGGTGGACGCCAGCAAGCCGGACCTGACGGCCGCCCTGCGCGACATCCGCAGCCAGTACGAGGCCGTGGCCGCCAGCAACGCCCAGGAGACCGAGGAGTGGTACAAGTCCAAGGTGCAGTGGTGGAAGCTGCTTGCCCCACAGATGGATGGCCTGGCTGTCCCCTCCTGGGGTGTCACCGTCTCGGGGCTGGGGTTGATCAGCCGGGGTCGGGTTCTTGGTGGTGTGCAGGGTTTGGGATCTCTGCTGTCCCCACTTGTGACAGGGATGTTTGTCCTCACCACGTGTTCCTGGGGCCATGTCCCAGCTGTGGAGCAGAGCAGGGGTGTGTTCCCACACCGTGTGCCACCAGAACACAGCCCTGCCCTGCGGTGCCATCCCGTGCCACGCCTCCCCTGTCCCAGTTTGCAGATCTGACGGACGCGGCCGCCCGGCACGCCGAGGCCCTGAGGGCGGCCAAGCAGGAGGCCAACGAGTACCGGCGCCAGCTGCAGGCCCTCACCTGCGACCTGGAGGCTCTGCGGGGCTCGGTAGGTGACAGCCGTGGGGTGCAAGAGCAGGGACACGGCCTCAGGGGGCTGCCACCATCAGGGGGTTCCCTGGCAGGACCACCACCCAGTGCCAGGGTGACGCTGTTAAAGATCACAACGACACAGATTCCGACTCACAAGGCTGACAATGACTCCGTTTATTTCTGGGAATTTTTTCCCTTTTGACTCCCTTTATTTCCAGGAATTTCTTCCCCTTTTATGCTGTTCTACAGAGAACAACCCAATGGGTGGAAGAAAGACAAACTTCTTCCATCACATTGGTCAAATGAAAGGGACATCAAGAAGTCCCTCCTAGGGAAAGGAATGCAAACAAAGGTCACAGTTAGGAAAACGTGTCTCTTGACAGAAAAGTCTCTGGGAAAAGAGTTTCAGGGAAACCAAAACATCTCAGGCACCAACCAGGGCTACACCAGGCAACGGCTGGGCCCCAAGGGTGGGGGATGGATGGGCACTGGGGAGAGCCCCCAGCTCCCAGGAGAAGGTGCCCATGGAGGTGTCACAGCCCCCCGTGGCCCCCCAGAATGAGTCCCTGGAGCGGCAGCTGCGGGAGCTGGAGGAGCGCTACGCCCTGGAGACGGCCGGCTACCAGGACACGGTGCTGCGGCTGGAGGAGGACACCCACAGCCTCAAGGAGGAGATGGCCCAGCACCTGCAGGACTACCAGGACCTGCTCAATGTCAAGCTGGCCCTCGACATGGAGATCGCCGTGTACCGCAAGCTGCTGGAGGGCGAGGAGAGCAGGTGACAGCTCACCCCAACCATGCCCCTAAACAAACCCAACCCCTCGTGGTCCCCCTGGGGTGTCCAGGTGGGTTGGGGATCATCCTCCAGGATGATCAGGTCCAGCAGGGCCTTGTGCTCTTCCCAATGCTCCCGTTGTCCCTGCAGGATCACCATCCCTGTGCAGAGCTTCTCCAACCTGCAGGCCCGAGGTGAGGCTCTGGGAAGGGGCAGTGGGACGGTGGCACAAGCAGGGGTGGCTTCTGGGGGCTCTGTGGCAGGAGAAGCCACCTTGGCCACCCCTGCCCAGTTCAGAGGGATCAGGAGGTTTTTCTCTGAGTCTCAGGGAACCTGGGTGCTCCCAGGGTGGGGGGAGGAGGGTGCCATGGCCATATCCCCAAAGCTGAACGTGTCCCCAAGGCCAGTGATGTCCCCAACACTGATCACATCACCGTGTCCTCAATGACAGCCACATCCATAAGGCCAACTGTGTTCCTCAGTGACAGCTGTGTCCCCAAGGACAACCCTGTCCCCAAGCTCAGTCACATCCCAAAGCCACCCATGTCCCCATGGTCGACAGCATCTCCAAGGCCAGAAATGTCCCCAGCTGTGTCCCCAGGATGCATCAAACCCCACAGCCTGCCACATCCCCAAGGCCCACCCTGTCCCTGAGGTTGTTGTGTCCCCAGGGCTGTCTCTCAAGGTTCAGGGGTTTCCAGCCCAATCCATTTTCTTTGGGCTTCTCCTCCTGAGTGTGGCTGGAAGGGCCATACCCCGGGCAGGGCAGGGTGTCACTGCCTTGTCCTGCCCCTGTCCCCCAGAGACCAGCCTGGCCACCAAATCTGTGTCAGAAGCCCACGTGAAGAGGAGCATTGTGGTGAAAACTGTGGAGACCCGAGATGGAGAGGTGGGAAATCCTAATTTGTGTCACCTCCTCTGCCATCCCCACCTCCCCACAGGCTGTGTCCCCAAGGGGCTTGCACATGGGGCCACCATCCCTGCACCCCACGTGCAGCCAAGGCAGGGAGCCAGTGAGCCCCGAGAGTGTGGTGTGGTCAGGGTGGAGCTGAGGCTGGCAGCTCGTAGAGAAACTGTCCCTGTCCCTGTCTCTGTCTCTGTCCCTGTCCCTGTCCCTGTCCCTGTCCCTGTCGCTGTCCCTGTCCCTGTCCCTGTCCCTGTCCCTGTCCCTGTCCCTGTCCGTGTCCCTGTCCCTGTCCCTGTCGCTGTCCCTGTCCCTGTCCCTGTCGCTGTCCCTGTCCCTGTCCCTGCCCCTGTCTCTGTCCCTGTCGCTGTCCCTGTCCCTGTCCCTGTCCCTGCCCCTGCCCCTGTCCCTGTCCCTGCCCCTGTCCCTGTCCCTGCCCCTGTCCCTGTCTCTGTCCCTGTCCCTGTCGCTGCCCCTGTCCCTGTCCCTGTCCGTGTCCCTGTCCCTGTCCCTGTCGCTGTCCGTGTCCCTGTCCCTGTCCCTGTCCCTGTCGCTGTCCCTGTCCCTGTCGCTGTCCCTGCCCCTGTCGCTGTCCCTGTCCCCAAGCTCGTTCAGAGCCCAGGCAGGCTCAGCCGGTGGCAGAACCCGCTCCCGGGCTGACGGTCCCTCCGCCTCCAGGTGCTGAAGGAGCCCAAGCAGGAGCACAAGGAGCTGCCCTAGGGCGGGGGAGCCGCAGCAGCCGCAGCCCCGTCGGTCCCGCCCGGTGCCCCGCGGGAGCTCCGGGCCGGGCACGGGCACCGGGAGGGACCGGCGGCGCTTCGGCGGGGGCATCTCCCTCCCGTGCGGCCCTCGCCTCTCCCTCCTGCCCCGTGCCCAGGGCCCGGTGGCACCGGGTTAGGGGCCGGCGGCCAGCAGAGCACCCGTCGGACCGGGCAGCACCCGGGGGAGTCCAGCGGCTCCGAGCGGGCCTGGGCTGGGCTGCCCGCCGGGATGCTGCCACAGTCCCTCAGCACGGGGTGCCGCGGGTTTGGGGACCCTTCCTCCTCATCCTGGATCCCTAGGGAGGGAGTCTGTCCTGTTTCCATCTCCGTGCACCGTCAGACAACACGATGGTGCCCGGAGCATCTCCCTGCATCCACTCTCTGCTCCGGGAGCCCTCCCTGGTTCTCCCCAGGGCATCCCCGGGTGGGGGGGATGCAGGGTGCGAGGTGCCGGCTGGAGAGGGACATTTCCCTGGCACCAGAGCTGGGTGAGGAAGGGGAGGATGGAGAGGCAGGATTGGAGGAAGAGGATGATGGAGAGTCAGGGGTGGAGGAAGGGGAGGGTGGAGAAGCAGGATGCTCTTGGGATGGTGTCAAGGGGTGACAAAAGGGGCATCAGGAGGGGTTCCTGAGGGTGCTGGGGTGTCCAGGGTGGGTTGTGGGGCTACACGGGGCTGTCAGGATTCTCCTGGCACAGAGCCATGGGGCTGTCCTGATCCCACTGGGTGACTGCCACCAAGGTGTCCCCAACACCAGCAGGAAAAAACAGACCTGAGGGGCTCCTGGTGAGGGGTGACCCACAGCCCTAGGGCAGAGGAATCTCATGCAGGTGAAAATGGAGAGGAGAGGGGTGCAGGGGAGGGGGGGGGGGCACCTGTGAGGGTCTCACAGCACAAGGTGCCACCTGCAGCCAAGGAGTGATGGGGGAGTCTCCTCACTTGGGGGTCACACTGGGAGCCAGGGGCTGCCTCAGCCCCACACAGAGCCTGAGCCACCCCCTCCACGGGCATTCAGGATGGGATTGGAAGAAATCCCTTGTCCCTGTCCCCCACCTGTCCCCCCCCAGAGCAGCACACACCCCCAGGGCCGTTGCCCAGCCCGGTGCTCACCCACAGCCCCATCCCCACCTCTGCTGCAGCCACTGACCCCGAGCAGGACCTGCCTGATGCCACCTGGCACAGCCACAGTGACCCAGCAGCACTTCCCGTGCCCTGGCAGCCTCTGGGATGAGCACACAGCTGCCCTGGGGTGCCATCCCCTCGTCCCCTCTGTCCCCTTGGTCAGGCGCTGAGCAGCTTTGCTCTGACTCCAGAAACAACACCCGGGCCCAAAAGTGCCACTGCCAGGGCAGGAGGTGTCATGGGAGAGCCGGGGGTGCCCAGGGAGCAAAAAGGAGGAGCTCCAAAGGAACACTGAAGGGTTTGGGACACAGAGTTCTCAACATGGAAAAACAAGGGTGAGAAAAGCAAGTATTAATTGGATTAAAATAGTTTGATGGGTGTTTTTAGCAGCCTCTCAGAAAAATAGAATGCAGGGGGATGGTGCAGGGCTGGCACACCACGAGCTGCCTCCCTTGAACAGAATTAACGCACTAACCCAGCTTGGGATGAGAATAAAGCTAACAAACAAATATAAAACAAACAAAATAAAGCTGAGCCTCCATGGCTGTGCCTGCATCTGACTCCCTGCAGCCTGTGCTGTGGGATTTGGGGATTATCTGGGGTGGTGGGGACCTCTGGGAGCCCAAACCAACCCCAATGGTGCAGGGGGAAGTGCTCAGGGCTGAGCCCCAGGGCACGGATACGCTCCAGGGGCCAACAGCCAGAAGGGGCAGAGCAGAGGGGAGCGGGGATAACACCCACAGCTGGCTGGGGGGTGGGAGAGATCCCCTTCCCAGGGTGGGAATCAGGGATCTGCTGGGGCTTCTTCACCCTCCAACCCAGCTCCTTCCCCTCACAGCCCCAGGGGCTGAGGGTGGATTGGAGATCCTGCACATCACCCACACGGTTCAGGGGCCAGAGCATCACTGGGGCCCTCAGTGCCCTCCTGCACAGAGGGAATTTTGCTGAAAGCCTCAAGCCACATCCTCAGAGAAAGGAGATGAGCCTGGAGGACACATCCTGCTCCATGCTGAGGAGTAGGTGTCCACCAAAACCCTGCAGAGATGTCTCAGCCTTTGGGGGATGTTTGAGATGCCTTTGTCAGGCACAAACTTTGACCCCCAACTGTGCTGAGCAGGGTGAGTTAAAAACACCCTGAAAGCAGCCATTTCTGAAGAAAATCATCAGATCAGTTTGAAAACTATTTTTTTTTTTCACAAATTAAAAAAGAAAAAACAAAAAAGCCCCAAAATTAAAAGGTATGGGTTTGCTCCAGCTGAGGAGCTCAAAAGGAACACTGGAGGCTTTGGGACACATAGTTCTCAACATGGAAAACAAGGCAAACAAGGGTGAGAAAAGCAAGTATTACTTGGATTAAAATAGTTTGATGGGTGTTTTTAGCAGCCTCTTAGAAAAACAGCTGTAATAAATCACTGGTGCAGATGAAGAACTCTACAGACTTTGGCCAGAACATCTTGCACCAGCTCCAAGTCATCTTTTGAAAAGGACTTCACTGAGCTTTTAACCCTCACTGCCAACGAGTGGCAGAGCCAGGAATGAATCCTGGCAGTGTGAGATCCCTGCTGGAGCAAACCCTGCCACTGTCAAACCCTGCCTGTCCCTGCTGAGCTGTGCCAACAGGGAGTTTCCCACATCCCTGCTTGCTGTCCCACCCCTGCCCCGAGGGGAGGGAGAGCAGGGCCTTGGCAGTGTTTGGCTGTTGATGGCCAGAACGTCGGGGATTTGCAACAGGAGGATGGCCCAGGGTGTCTGAGTGCCCCGTGGGGGTGATGCTCCAGCCTGGATGGGCTCTTGAGTGCCCATGTGGGCAAGGAGGATGATGATGATGATGATGCCCATGTCTGCTTCCTGTGGACCCTGCCTGGATGCCCAGGTGGGTGAGGATGAAGATGATGATGATGAAGTTCATGTTTACTCCCTGTGGACTCTGCCTGGCCCCTCAGCTAAGCTCTTGGCAGCTCAGGACACACCAAGAACTGACCTGGAAAGGGTCCCAGTGGGTCTCACAGCCCCGTTCTCTGTCACCATTCACACAATTTCTGCTCCACTGCGTTTCTCCCGAGTCTCCCCACCAAACCCCAGGGATTTTGCCTTTCCCAAGAGGTGGGGATGCAGCAGGCTGCTCCCAGCCCTGACATCCTCACCCTGAGCCTTGGCACCACTCCAGCAGCGTGCCTGTTCCCACCAGAGCTGTGACTGTTGTGCCAGGGCCGTTCTGGCACCAAAATCCTTCATCCTGATCTTGGGTAGCTCCAGGATCTTTCTTGTTGAAGTCTCCATCCCTCAGCTGTCCTCAGGTGTGCAAAGGCAGGAGGAATGGCACCACAGCAGAGTGCAAGGACACACATGTCCCCTCAAGTGGTGCCCACAAAGCCCAATATCCCCATGCCAGGCCTCAGGGATGGACCTGGACCCTGCCATCAGGTGCCTGGTGATTTCTCCAGGGCAGGTGGGAGTCGGTGGTTCCAGTCTGCCAAGGTGACTCTGCCATTTGCTGCACCGGGTTCGGGAAAAAAAGGACCTGACAGTTGTCATTGTCATTGATTACATCTCCTGAAACCCCTCAGTGACTGTGGACAGAGGGGTTGGAAGAGGAAAAAGACTGTCTGGGTTTGGGTTTCTCCTTCAGAACTGCCACCCAATGTTTTCTTTCTCAGGTTTTCTCCTTACCCAGGAGACTCTCCCGTACCCATCTGTGAGGACACCCTGCTCAGAGATCACAGCACCACAGCTTGGGAGCTAAACTTTATTTGTGCAGACCTGGTGCCCTGGGTGCTGCCAAAGTCAAGCTTTGAGTCTTTTCTGAGCCTCTTTTACCCTGCTTCTGCTCAGTCCTGGTGCTCCTGCTCCCTCAGCTGACCTGGTAACACTTCATCAGCTCCACCACTGCCCTCTCCTCCTCAGTTTCCTTTTCCAAGTGGGTCTCCACGGGATGGGCTTCCCTCCCTGCCTCACAGCTGGCTGGGCTGCCTGGCTGGCCAGCAGCCTGGCAATCCCTGCTCTGCAGCTTCCTGAACAAATCCTGGCTGCTCTCCCTCTCCTCCTGGCTCAGGAGAGCCACGTTCAGCCCGAAGCGCTTGGTGCCCGCCAGGCTCTGCAGGATCTGCAGGACGGCAGCTCTGTCTCTGGGATGGATGTTCTCTGCCAGCACTGTCAGGAACTCCCCCAGGAGGCCAAAGCCCACATCAGCCTGGAAGATCCTGCCCAAGGCCTCCCCTCCCAGCTCCAGCAAAAACTGATATTTCTCTGTCCCACTTCTCAAGCATCTGCGCCAATCCCTGTGAAATTCCGCAGCGGTCCCGGGCAGCTGCTCCAGTTCCTGAAGGAGAAAGGGGACACTCAGTTCCTTTTGGTTTGTTCCCACCTGAAGACTTTGACCCCCTTGCCCCCATCAGCTGAGATGTTTTTACCAGGGCAGCACAGGGAGCTGCTGAGGGGGAAAAGGGGAAGGTGAGGAAACGCCAGGTGCCCTTGGCCCCGAGAAACCAGGGAACTCCAGGGGGAAAAGGGAAGCCTGGATGGGATGTGACACCCAGCGTGAACACAGATGGTTGTGGAGTGACCCCAACCAGAGTCAGACTCTCTGCCCAGCCTGGATCCACTGGGAAGGGACCTCACAGAGATTGGGGCAGGTCAGGGAACACTTTGAGCACTGAGAGGAAAAACCAGGGAGTGGCAGAGAGATGCAAACCCCAGGAAATGTGCAGGTGCCCTGTGTGGTACCACCTGGCAATGGTAGCAGAGCTGAGCTCCAAGTGGCATTCCCAAGTAAAGGAAATCCCATTTTACACCAGCTCTAATTAACTCTAATTAACTGCTGAGCCCATCCCTGCTGGGTCACTGGTGCACAGGCTGAAGGAGGAGGCAGATGTGCAGCTTTTCTACAGCCAGGGAACAAGGGAAGGGACATCAGCTGGGGCTGAGCACAGAGGGAAAAGCTCTGGAGATCTGAGCCTGGTGCTGATGGGACTGGGAGCAGGATTTGTTTGGGGAGATCACTGCTCAGTCCAAGGAAACACTATGCTAGTCAAGAGAGTTGCAGAAGATTAGATAATGAACACAGGTCAATGAAATCCAGCATCATAAACAATCCCTGGGACTGTTTATAAAGCAATCCATGAAACTGCCTTATCCTGGGAAACATCCATGGGAAACACCCAGGGACAAGGACACTGCAGCACGGCCAGAGCCCACGGCAGGGGCAGGGCTGAGGTGACTCCAGTCTCAAATGGCCTGGACAGAAAATGTCCTGTCCCTGTTTCCCACCACTGAGGGACTCAGTGAGCTCGTCAGGATTAACCCAACCCAGCCCTTTTCCACGGTCATTAAACCAGGGGCAAAGCACCAGCTGTGCTCAGGGAATCCTTCCAGCCAGGGGCTGCTCCAGGGAGGATCCTGGTGCACAGCCCTGGCTCTGGGGCCCAGGCTGCAGCTGCTGGGAGCTGCTCAGGGCACTGGGAGCTCTGGGTGCAGCCAGGCCTCCATTCCCACGGGGATGGAGCAGTCACTCCCTGAAGGGGCCCAGCCTGACCCTGTGCTGATCCAACCCTGATATTCCAGGGGCCCAGCAGGGCTGGCTCACACCCAGAGCGAGGCCTGGGTACCTCCTGCATTCCAGTGAACACCCAGATGATTCCTGAGTCACTCCCAGGCCCTGGCAGCCTCTCCCTCACCTGTGGGATCTCCACAGCTCGGGCAGGTGCTGCCGTGGCAGGGGCTGCACAGGGATTCCACAGCACGTTCCTCCTCTGTCCCAGCCTGTCCTTCTTCTCCAGAGGCTTCAGGTGCGAGGCCAGCACAATCTCCCTAAAGGGGACGGGGACACGTGGCAAGAGAAAAACACTTTGAGGCTTCAAGCTGCTTCTTTGAGCCCATTTCTGACTTTGGGCTGGATGGATGACCCAGAGGCTGGAGGAGCAGGCCCTTACCAGGATAAACCAGCCTAAAATCCCCTGGGAATCCCATCAGAGGGGCTGGCAAGATATTTGAGGGAAGAGCCACTTGAAAGTGTTTTCCTGCCTCTCAGGGATCAGGAGGCATGGGGGAATGAGACAGCTATGAATGGAATTTGATCTGGTCCCAGAACTCCCCCCAAGTGTGGTCAGAGCCCTGGATCTGCCTGGATGCCAATGGACAGGGAGCCCCCAGATGGATCCACAGGGGATCCAGGAGTTTGGAGGGCTGGGAGTGCCCAACGCTGCCCCGTGGAGCAGCCCTGCCACCCCAACCTGCTCACAAAACCCCCGGGACAAAGCAGAGACAGACTGGGAGCAAGAACGGGCTGGGACGGGCACAGGGGACACGTCACCCTCTGCCCCTGCCCTCCCAGCACGGCCCGGGGGCGTGGGGAGAGACGGGGCTGGGGTGGGAATGGGAGGAGGGGACAGTGCCCTGGGGAGGGGGACAGTGTCCTGGGGAGGGGACAGTGCCCTGGGGAGGGGACAGTGCCCTGGGGAGGGGACAGTGTCCTGGGGAGGGGACAGTGCCCTGGGGAGGGGACAGTGTCCTGGGGAGAGGACAGTGTCCTGGAAAGGGGACAGTGTCCTGGGGAGGGGACAGTGTCCTGGGGAGGGGGACAGTGTCCTGGCGAGGGGACAGTGCCATTGCACTGCTGGCCACAGCTGAGACCGGCCCCGGAGCAGGGACAGATGTCGCCCCACACGGAGGAGATTTGTCCCAAACTTGAGGAGTTTTGGGACAAATCTCAACCACGGCCGGGTGTCCGCGCCTGCGGGCTCTGCCCTCGGAGCCGGGGCTGTTCCGGGCATCCCGAGGCCGCTGCCCCTCGGGTCCCCCACGAGCAGAGCCCGAGACCCCGAGGGGTCCCGGAGCCCCCAGAGGAGTTCCCGGCTGCTCCCGGTGCCCCGGGGCCGGTCCCCGAGCCCCGGACCTGAACTGGCCGTAGTCGGGGACGCCCTGGCGCAGCGCCCGCAGCTTGGCCTCGCCCTCCCGCTGCCGCCGCTCGTCCTCCGCCAGCGCCGCCCGCAGCTCCCGCTCCAGCGCCGGGAGCGCTCCGGCCGGGTCCATCCCCGGGTCCATCCCCGGATCCAGCCCCGGATCCACTCCCGGTCCTGCCCCGGGGCGGCACCGCCGCCACCCGTGGGACGCGGGGACGGGCCCGGCCCGGGGGCACAGGGAGCCCTCCTGTGGAGACAGCCCTGCCTGCGACGGTTTCGAGGACCTACTGCCAGGACTGGCCCGACAACCCCGATCTTATCGTGACAGTCCTGCCTTGCGGACCCCCGCTGTGACAGCCTAAAGGCCGCGCACGTGGATGGCAGCTGCGAACCTCTCCCCTATCGCGAAGCCCCCAGGCCCTGACACACCGCCGGCCCCGGGGCCCCTTGCTCTGTCGCGACAGCCCCGTCAGGGGATGAACGCCTGGGCCCCAGGGCCGCTCTCTCTATCGCGACAGTGCCGCTCCCGCCGCCGGAGCGCCGGGGCCGCGCAAGGTCCCCGGGGCTGCCCCGGCCGCGCCTGCCCGAACCGGCCCCGCCGCCCCGCGCTGTCCCGCCCGGCCCGCGGCCCCCGGGACGCTCCGGGACCGGCCCCGACCCGGCCCCGGACCCGCCCGGCGCTTCTCCAGCGGGCGCGGCGCTGGCGGGGAGAGCGGCACGCTCTGTCGCGACAGGCGGCGAGGGCAGCCCCGGGGCCTTCGGCAGCGGCGGCGCCGGCGAGAGCAGCGGCGGGAGCGGAGCCGGGGCAGGTGAGGGAGAGCGGGGCCGGGGCCGGGGCCGGGGCCGGGGCTGGGGCTTGGGGCTGGGGCTTGGGACAGGGCTGGGGCTGGGGCAGGGCCGGGCCCTCCGCTGCCACGGGCCCTGAGGGTTCGGGCAGCGGCCCCCGGTCTCCGCGCCCTCACCGACCCTCTCCCCGCCCCCCAGCATGGACACCGACCTGTACGATGAGTTTGGGAACTACATCGGGCCCGAGCTGGACTCGGACGATGACGACGACGAGCTGGGCCGGGAGTCCAAAGACCTGGACGAGGTGAGTGGGGCGGAGGGGAGAAGGGGCAGCGACCCCTGAGCGGGGCCGGGCCCGCGGCTGCTCCTGCCCCGTGCGGGCTCTGAATCCCGAGGGTCGGAGTGCGCCTGGTGTTGAAAGAATTTACAAAATCTGTTCCTGGGCTGAAGAGAAAGAGTCCTTACCGGGATGGCGGTGGGAACCGGGAGCTCCTGCGGCTCGGGCCGGGTTTGGTGTCAGCCCCGTGTCCCTCCGGGAGCCCCTCAGGAGGGAGCTGAGGCCGCCGCAGGGAGCCGGATCCTCTCGGGGGGGGAGGCAGAGCAAAACCCCACGGACACGGGGGGAGCAGGGGGGCTGGAGCCCCTTCCCATCCCCTGCTGGTGCGTGTGGGGTGGGGGTTGGTTACCCGGGTGTGGTTCTGGTGTGGGGTTGGAGTGTCCCTGCACGTCCGGGGGCTGTTCCTGCCCCAGGCGCGGTGGGAAGAGCCGCACGGCTCCTCCAGGAGCTGCTCCCAGGGCGCCTCTGTGGCTGCTGGGGCTGCCCTGGGGGTCCCTGGCTGGGGGGAACCCCAGGCCTGTCCCCTCGGGGGGCTCCTCAGCAGCTGAGGGTGAGCCTTGGTTGCAGCTGGAGGACGACGACGACGACGATGAGATGGGGGAGCACGACGAGGAGCACCCCGGCATGGAGGTGGTGCTGCACGAGGACAAGAAGTACTACCCCACAGCAGAGGAGGTCTACGGGCCCGAGGTGGAGACCATCGTGCAGGAGGAGGACACACAGCCCCTCACTGGTGAGTGGGGAGGGGGTGCAGGGAGGAGAAGGCTCTCAATGGATGCTGGGGAAGGGGGAATAATGTTCCCTTCTGCCCTGCCCCTTTGCAACTCTGCCTGGTGTGTGCAGATTTGGGCACTTGTGATTTTTGCAAGTCCAAGCAAACGTGTCATTTGGAAGGACAGGAGTCAGCAGAGACAGGAAAACTATTTAAGGGAAAAGTGAGTGCATTTAAGGGATCTCCTTTGATCCCTAAGTACTGGAGTGGTTTGGCTGGGGGGCCCTGCAGTGACCATCTCCTGCAGCTTGGACAAACAGCTGAGAGAATCTGTCAGCTGGAAAATTGAGGGGTTGTTGGCAAAACTCCCCATTCCTGGGGGCTGTTCCTGACCCTGCTGGATCAGGGGCCCTGGGGACAGTTTGTTGTTCTTTCTCTTGTTTCAGAGCCCATTATTAAACCTGTGAAAACCAAGAAGTTCTCCCTGATGGAGCAGACGCTGCCAGTCACTGTCTACGAGATGGAGTGAGTGTGGGGCTGGGGGAGGCAGCTCTGGGGGCTCTGGTTTGGTGTCTCACTGACCCCAGAGCAGCCAAGGCCCAGGTTCTGAGCCCAAAACAAGAGGAAGTGCAGGACAAGCCATTTCACAGGCATTTTCCCTCCCCACCAGCAGCACAGGGTGGGCTTGGACACAAAAGGGGAATCTCACCTCAGGGGCTGAGATCAAACTCCATTACAACAGCCTGTGGCTCAGGAAATGTTCTTGGAATGGTTTGGGTTGGAAGGGACCTTAAAACCCATCCAGTCCCACCCCTGCCACGGGCAGGGACACCTCCCACTGTCCCAGGTTGCTCCAAGCCCCAATGTCCAACCTTGGACACTGCCAGGGATGGAGCAGCCACAGCTTCTCTGGCCAGCCTGTTAAACATCCACGTGGTCAGTGTGTAGCACACATCATGTTGGGACATTTTGGGTTGATCCCAGTTTCAGATTAGGTCTCATCCATTCCAGTTCCCACTGGGAATTTTTGTGCTGCTGGGTGGGTGCCCAGTGCTGTGCAGGACACTGCAGCTGTGCTGGGTGGGTCTGCTGGCGGTGTCCCAAAGCAGCTTCTTGGGCACCAGGGCTGAGAGAAAACCTCCTGGAAAAAAAAAAAAAAATCCAAATGCATTTAAAATTGGAGATGTAATATCTCAAATTTCTGTGGAGTAAAAACCATCCTCTGGTTTTTTTTCTGGTAAAACTCTGATGTTGGAGCAGCGTCTGTGCATTGTGGTGGGCGGAGGGTCCGTGTCCCTGAGTGTGCAGTGTGTGTGTGTGTTGTCTCTCTTTGGGAGGAGCAGATGGAGCTGTGGGAGTCTCCTTGGGCTCATCTCTCCACTCGTGGCCTGTCAGGGCTTTTCCCAGCTGTCAGTGTTCCTCTCCAGGTGTAGGTCAGGTGTGGCTGAGCAGCAGTTCCCTGGTGCTGAGCGGTGCCCCTGCCTGGCCCCCAGCAGCCCGGTGTTTTCCAGAAGGGACAGGATGTTCCTGGAGCTGCTGTTCACTCAGGGCTCCCTCAGCTGCCCGGGGCTGTGCTCAGTGCTTGGGGGGTTCAGCAGAGCTGGAGCAGAGCAGCTGGGGCTGGTTTTTCTCAGCCCTTTCTTTGGTCAGTCCCTGACCTGGGCTCTGCATTACCCACCACTTCCCTGATCCTGTATATGCTCTGCTCATTCCATTTGTAATTAATTCATTTCCCTCCTGTTCCTTGATATAAATGCTTAGGATGGGCAAAGAGAAATTCCTTCTGGGATGTAGCCAGCAACCTGCAAGCTTGGTATTGATTTCCCATTTAGCCTTATTTTCAGACCAATTAAGGAAGGTTTTAATTTGGGTTAGTATTGATTGCTGTATTTTTTAGCTCTTAATCAAAACGTTTTACATTAAGAAGTCTATTGCATCAGTGAAAATTTAATTGTTTAAAAAGGAAATTATTTGACAGCACTTATTCTCTGCAGGCCTCTGGCAGTGGCTGCATGTTTTATAGCCTCCCATTATTTTTTAGGGTGGTAATTTAGGATCTCAATTATCTTTTGGCCAGCATCCATCCAGAAGTGACCGGCTCATCATTACCCAGCTCAGCTGCTGGTTTGAAAAAGACTTAATTCCTTGAGTCCCTGGAATGTCACTGTTTTAAGACTTGAAAATCAGAATTAATGGTCTGTGGAGCCCCTGGCTGCTTTCAAAGCTCCGTGGGGTGCTTGTTATCCAGCACCTGATAACTTACCTGACTGCCTGCCACGGTTTGAGTGGAAGTGCTTCATCATCTGAGTATATGGATGTGATTTTTTTTGCTCCAGTACTGACTGGAGAAGAGAGGAAAAATATTCAATAATATTCCATTGCTGGCAGCTTTGCCAGCTCCGTATCCTCCCACCCACTGCCATCTGTCTGGGACTCCAACTCTCTTGTCCTCCCCATCTGGAAAGTGGGATTCTTCCTCCGCAGGGCATTGGCAGAATAAAAGTTTGGCAAGGGTTCAGGGGGCACCTTGGATAGAAAGTGGAGCTGAAAAGCAGCACCTGCTTTTCTTAGCCACAGCAGAAGCCTCCCAACAGCCTTTTGTGTTTTGTTGCTGCAGTTTCCTGGCAGATCTGATGGACAACTCGGAGCTGATCCGGAACGTGACTCTGTGTGGGCACCTGCACCACGGCAAGGTACTGTCAGTGTCCAGAGCACAGGAGTGCTGCTGGTGACCTGTCTGCTGCCTTTGCCAGCCCTCCTGGCCCCTGGCTCTCTGCAGCAGCACCTTCTGCAGTTATTTATAGAATTCAGGGGTGGATTGGGTTGGAAGGGACCTTAGAGCCAATGCAGTCCCACTCCCTGCCATGGGCAGGGACACCTCCCACTGTCCCAGGCTGCTCCAACTCCTGTCCAACCTGGCCTTGGGCACTGCCAGGGATCCAGGGGCACCCACAGCTGCTCTGGGCAACTTCCCCCATCTTCTCCCCAATATCCCATCTGACCCTGGCCCTCCTCCAGCTTGAGGCCATTCCCCCTTGTCCTGGCACTATGTTTCCCTGCGAAAATTTGTAGATTTTTTTGTAGGTTGAATTTGTAGGTTTTACACTAACCTGCTCAGCGTGCTCTGTGCTGCCACTGGAGGGATGGGGTTGTGTTTGTGCCTGTCTGAAGAGAGGCAGCTCCTTTCCCTGCTCTTTTCCAGACGTGCTTTGTTGACTGCCTGATAGAGCAGACGCACCCCGAAATCCGGAAGCGCTACGATCAGGATGTGAGTCAGTGAGCTGCTGGGGAGTTCCTGCCCTGGGGAGCACGGGCTGGCTTGGACATCCTGAGGGGAGGGTGACTCTGCATGGGGACAAGGTGGTTCAGTGACTGGAATGTAGGATGGGGGGAGCCAGAGCTCAGTCCTAGTTCTGCTTCTGTCCCTTATTTGTCACCTTAGTGATGTGTCAGAGTTATTGTGTCCTGCTTCAAACTGAGGATCTGGTACCAAAGTGTGAGACTGATTTTTGTTTTGCCTTTGCAGCTCTGCTACACTGATATATTGTTCACAGAGCAGGAGGTGAGTGGTCTTGTAGTGATTTTATCCAGTTGTCTCGTGCTTTACTCACAGTTGTTGTAGGCACTTTCCTTGTCCATTTTAACACCTTTCTGTGCCTTCCACATTTTGGTTATTTTCTTTATCAATAAAACAACCTGCTCCTCTTGTTTGCCTCAGGAGGATTCCTGATCCAGCTTCCTTCCCTCAGCTCCATGTATGATTTTATATCCTGTGTAATGTTAAATCTACAGCAGAGTCACCCCAGTCTGGGGGTAGCTCTTACTTTCTTTGAGAGAAAAAGGAGGAAGAGGTTTGCAGCAGTGGTAGATGAGGAAAAAAGTATTTCAAAATAAATGCATTTCTCCTTGTTTTCCTTAGCTCTGACTCCATGTGTCTGGGCATGAGTAGGAATGTTATTTTGTGTCATGACCAGAACAATCCTTAAAAGCTTTTTTTTTCTCTTCTCAATGTTCTATTCATACTCTGTGTGATCAAATCTTGTGCTTTGAGGTGTAACTTGGTGGCAGCAGAGGGTGAAAGCACAAACAAACACCCACATTGTGTCTCAGGTGTTGCCTGTAGTACCTCCTCAGCTGAAATCAGGTGTGGAGGGTGCAGTGCTGGCCTCACCAGTCTGACCAGCACAGATGGGAGAGCTGGGCTGGGTACTTTGGTGATCTGAGGCTATTGCTCTCTTCCAGGATGAATGTTTATTTCTTTCTATCTTTCTGATTTTTCCTTGATCATCTTCTCCATCTGTACGTGGTGATCCTTTTGTTTGTTTTTTATCTGCCTGTAATCCTGGTTTCCTGTGTTTCAGAGGGGAGTGGGGATCAAGAGCACCCCAGTGACAATTGTTCTGCCAGACACCAAAGGAAAGTCTTTCCTCTTCAACATCATTGACACTCCAGGTGATTGTGCAGTCCTGAAAATCCTGCTGTGGGAAGCACTTAGCTTTGTTTTGTACCTTTTATAGCTGATTCCAGCCTAGTCCTGAGCCTTCAGCTGAGCTCTTTCCTGTGAAGTCACTTCCAGCAGTCCTGACCCATAATCACCCAGGATGGTTTGGGGTGAAGGGACCTTACAGCCCATCTAATTCCAACCCCCTGCCATGGGCAGGGACAAGTCAGGCTCATGTTTGTGATTAGCTGGCCTAATGGAGGGCTGGTGGGGCTGAAGAGGTGTTTCACTCAAGCAGCACAGGTAGAATTTCCTGTCCCAGGTATTGCTGTGTGCAGGGGGACCCTGCTTTGCTCAAATGCTGCTGTCCCACAGTGAGACTCAGCAAGTTCCTCAGGCCTCTGGCAGGCTCCTGTGGAGGGAACATAATCACAGATCAACTTGTAAGAAATTTTAGGGAAGAGGGTCTTGGGACACATCTGCTGAGCTACAGCTCAGGATGAGGGAGGTTAGAGCACAGGAGGAGGCTGGGGGGAGAGGCATCTGTTGTCTTTGAGAAGAAAGCTTCCTCCTTTTCCCCGAGTACTTGCACAGAGCTGTGAGAAAAACAGTCACAAATGTGAGGAAAAGTGCCTGTTAAGCAAGTTGTTGTGTGCAATCTCAAAAAATAGCATTAGAGCTGAGGCTGCATCCCCATGGGGAGCTCTGGCAGCCGCTCCCAGGTCCCCGTCTGAGGAGGAACCATCTCTGGGTAGCAGCAACCAGAGGAATCTGCAGAGCCCCATGGCTTCCCACCCTGTGTGCTGCTGCAGCAGGGCTCACTGCTCCTCACTGCCCACCTTTGTGTGGTTTTGAAGGTCACGTGAATTTTTCTGACGAGGTGACGGCCGGCCTTCGCATCTCGGACGGCGTCGTGCTCTTCATCGACGCGGCCGAGGGGGTGAGTGCCACCTTCTCCTGGGGCTTCCTTCCATCCCTTCTCCTGGGGCTTCCATCCCTCCCTCTGGACTCTCTGCTCCTGCCTTAGCATGAAGGCCTGGGGTGGGTTCAGCTCTCTGGGGTGAAGGGCTTTTGGAGGACGTGTTTTCCATCTGAACAGGCAGCCAAGCCTCTGGCTGCTGAGTCCAGGCTGATGCGATGCTGTGGCCCCGTAGGCTGATGATCTGACTTGTGTGCATCTCCATCCCCATGATACCTCAAACTGAGCAGGTTATTTATAGCAGAGATGTCCACAGGGTTTGGATTCAAGGAATTTGGTTGGGTTAGCACCTATTTCTGAATTTCAGGAGGGTGAGCTGATTGCTGGTTGCTGAGCTGGGGCTTTTCTGCAGCCTGGCAGCAGAGCAAGGGTCACTGGTTGCCTCTCACGCCCCAGATAGCATTTTGTGGAGGCTTTCCTGGGGCTCTGAGCTGGCTGCTCCCTGCAGGTGATGCTGAACACGGAGAGGCTGATCAAGCACGCGGTGCAGGAGAGGCTGGCAGTGACTGTGTGCATCAACAAGATCGACAGGCTCATCCTGGAGCTGAAACTGCCCCCCACGGACGCTTATTACAAACTCAGGCACATCGTGGATGAAGTTAATGGTCTGATCAGGTGAGGGTGCTTGGGGTGATGCATTGTTGGTGCCTGCTGTCCCTGTCCCACGGCTCTCTGTGAGCCCTGCGTGTGCCTGAGAGCTCATCAGTTTGTCTCTTGATGTGTTGAGTCACAGAAAATGAGGGAGAATCACTGGGAGTTCATCTCAGCTAATATGTTGAATTAAGCAGGATTGGCTCTTGCTGGCAAAGTCCAGGGGATTTCATTTCCCCCACCCCATTTCATTTTTCCTTCATTCAAAAGTAGAGGAAGTGGACATAGGACCAGAGCAGGGAATTTGTGTCCCCAAATGTCTCAAATACACTGAAATGATCCAGGTTGTATCCTAAATTGGAGGCTGAGATGTCTCAAAGCTCCTAAATACTTGCAACAAAACTGGAAGAGGATTTGCTGCCTCCACTCCTGAACAAGGATTCTGGTACTGACACAATCCAATCTCCTTGCCAGCCCTGCTCAGGAAGGGGAGGGACATCTTAGTAGCCATGCATCGTTTCTGTGGGTTCTTCTGCATCCAGAATTTTTTTAGCAACATTCTGCCCTTCAAGTGTGTGTGGATTTACACACAAGCTCCCTGGCTTGTCTCTGTTCAGCGTGTGCTGGCATCAGGCAGCTGGGAGCAGGGTAATTCACCCTTCCTAGCACGGCTGTGAGCTCATTAAACCTGTTTGGATTAAATTATATCCCTGTATTATCTTTTCCCTTACTTGGTTGACCAACTTGGCTGCTTTTATAGGGGAAGAAAAATTATCCCAGATAAAAAATCTGAGGCATTTATGCTGGTAACTTTTTAGGATCTTTAAATCTTTGCACATTAATGCTTTGAAGTTTATAGGCAGAAAATGTTCCTGACCCTGAGATTCTGATGGCAAGCAAGCTGCAGCCTGTTTAAAGATGCTTTTTGGCAATGCAGGCTCCTTGCCTGTCACTGCTGTAGGGTGTGGGAAGTGGGTTGAAGTGTCTTCTTTGGTTCATAACATTGATTTGGTTTTATTTTTCTCCTCTCAGCATGTATTCCACCGACGAGAACCTCGTGCTGTCTCCCCTTCTGGGGAACGTGTGCTTCTCCAGCTCTCAGTACAGCATCTGCTTCACACTGGGGTCTTTTGCAAAGATTTATGCAGACACATATGGTAAGGATTAGCCAGAAACCTGGTGCACTTCAGCATCTCATTTCCCAACCTTTCTTGTGGAGGTTTTCTAAGCCATTCAGCTTCCCCTGCACGTGGCCAGTGTTTGTGTTCTGGAATTGCTGAGACTCGAGAGTGCTGCAGAGCTGAGCCTCGGGTGTTAAAAAGCAGAAACACAGTTTTAGCAAGATATTTTCTCTTGATAAATGTTTCTTGAGTCAGAAGCCAAGATTTTTTTTTTCATTCCCTAAGCAGAAATAAGTGTTTGAAGGCAGGTGTGTGTGTGTGTGTTGTGCTTTGCCTCCTTGTCAGCAGCTCAGGAGCGAAGCAGTTAAGCTCTTCCTGCCTTTTCCCAAAAGTCCAAGACTCAGCTGCAGCTGGGCACAAGCTTTGCCCACAAGGTTTTGCCCTCTTGCCCTCTTTCTTTTTTAAGAAACTGTCTTTTTCTGGCTTGGATTTAATTTTTTGCTCCCCAGGTGCCCACTCAAGGCAATCTGCTGCGTGTAGCAGCGGGCTCCGTGCTGGCATTAGCAGCTGCACAGCCCAGGTTTTTGAAGTCCCCCACTGGGGAATTTGGGGATCTGTAGGAGCCCAGAGCAGGGGAAGAAGGAGGTTGTAAAGCAGCTGGGCCAGCTCTTGCAGAGAACTTGGCCTGAGGGAGGATGAAGTTGTAGAGGTCAGGGACTGATGGTGTCAGGGCTGTCACGTGTCCTGAGAGTTTGGAGCAATGAATGAGCTCCCTGAGTGTCACAGCATTAACTCAGAGCCCCCAGAGGAGGGGTGAGACCCCTCCTTGGGGGGCTGAGGACAGCACAGTTGGCAGGAGATGCCAACCAGGTGGGGAAGGCAGGAGCTGAATGGGTGCCTGGAGCTGGGAATAGTGGATTCTGGTCACCAAGGAATTGTATGTGCAGCCACCACATGTCAGCTAACAGGAGTTAGAGCAGCATCAGTGTCCAGACTGCAGCCACCAGGAAATTCCTTGTGCTCTCACATCTGCCCACAGCAAAGGCTTGTTTGGAACCTGCTGTAGGTTCTCATCCTGTCCTGGCATTTGTAAATTCACCATGACAGCCAGCACTGCACAGGACCTTCAGCACTGGGTGTTTGGCTGTGTGCTGCCTGAGAAAGAGAAGGGAACCTGGAGATGTTCAGCAGGGCAGAAAATGCTGGTGCTGAGCCTGCAGGACCGAGGGGTGGAGGCCATTCCAGCACCTTGGCACTGCAGCAGCAGTCACAGCGTTCCCGTTTGGAAGTGCAGCAGATGTGGTTGGGCTCCTGCAGCACTCCCCAGCTCTGACCCCGTGGGTAGAGAGCTGGAGTGTTCCTGGGAAGTCAGTCTGTGAACTGCAGTGTCCCTGGGCTGCTGGGGACATCCCCAGTGGCCTCTTTGTGCTCATCTCTGCCTGGTCTCCCCAGGACAGCACTTAATCTTTCACTCAGAATTGGGACGAGGCATTCGCTCATCAGCATCAGTTCATTAAATTGAATCCTCAGGCTTGTTTTAAAAGGCAAAAAATAAAGATTTCTAAGCTAAGAGAAAAGCAGTGACATCTGAGAGACTTTTTCATTTGCCTTTTCCTTTAGGAGACATCAATTACCAGGAGTTTGCGAAGCGGCTTTGGGGCGACATCTACTTCAATCCCAAAACGTAAGAACCCTGTTTAAATGTTTTAATGTTGCTTTATTCCTGGGTTTTCCCTCCATTCCCTGTAAAATGTGGACTAGATGACCACCCAAGGCCACTCCTGATCCTGTGATCCTGTGGTGGAGCAGTATCTGGGAAGGGTTGAGTCAGACCTCCTGCCTAATGTGAATCCACGTGGTCCTGAGTCCCACAAGCAGGAGCAGAGAGGCTCCTCTGGCCTTCATTTGGAGTGAGCCTGGCCCGTGTGTCCCTGACAGCTTCCCAGGGGACTGGGAGGGAGAAGAGGAGAAGCTGGGAGGAGCAGAGGCTGTGTGGGGGTGCTGGCAGGCTGCAGTTCCTGCTCCTCAGCTCTCTGCTCTCCAACAGCCGCAAGTTCACCAAAAAGGCCCCGACCAGCAGCTCCCAGCGCAGCTTCGTGGAGTTCATTCTGGAGCCCCTGTACAAGATCTTGGCTCAGGTCTGTGATGGGTCATTCTCCCTCCCACAGCTCCAGGCAGGAGCAGCTGGGGCTGGGCACTGGGTTGGTGGGTCTGGTCCTGTCCCATTCTGCAGTGGGATCTGCACAGGATGGACTTGGAGGTGCAGGGTGATCATTATTTCTTGCAAATGCAGCGTCGTGTTTGCAGTGAATAGAACAGTGCTTGCTCTTCCTTGTGTGCTCTGATAGCAGCCAAGTGACAGTGCTTGGACTTGGAGCAAAGACTTGGAGCACAGGTTGGATGAGGAGGAGTTGGGAGTCTCAGCCTGGAGAAGAGGAGGCTCGAGGGTTCCTTCTTTCTTTCTACAGCTCCCTGATGGGAGGGGGCAGCTGGGGGGCTTGGACTGTGCTCCCAAGGAACAGGGACAGGACAAGGGAAAAGGCCTCAGGTTGTGCAGGGGGAGGTTTAGATTGGAGATTAGGGAAAATTTCTTCCCCCAGAGGGTTGTCCAGTCCTGGCACAGCTGCCCAGGGCAGTGGTGGAGTCACCATGCCTGGATGAATTTAAAAGCCAGGTAAGGTAAATGTGGCACTAGGAGACTAACATGATTTAGTGGTGGGCTTGGCAGTGCTGGGGGAATGGTTTTACTCAATGATCTTAGAGAGCTTTTCCAGCCTTAATGATTCCACAATTCTATGATCTGGCTCTCGTGAGAGCTCTAAACCAGTGCGGGTCCAGAGCCCTGCGGGTGGTGGCTGGTGTGTGATGCTGCACTGAGGAGTTACTGACTGGGACCCCCACAGTGAACCTGAGAGTGGGACTTGCTGTCTTGCAGGTGGTGGGGGATGTGGACACGACCCTGCCCAGGACTCTGGATGAACTTGGCATCCACCTGACCAAAGAGGAATTGAAGCTGAACATCCGGCCCCTGCTGCGGCTCGTCTGCAAGAAGTTCTTTGGGGAGTTCACAGGTACAAACTGTTTGTCTTCCCCTCCACAATCCTCCTTATATCCCCAGTACTGCACACCAAGAGCTGAGGGTTATATTTTGGCCAAGGAGTGCTAACTTGCACAGATCCTGCTCAATTTCCCAAATCTAAACTGTGACCCCACCTGCCCACAGGACAGCCTGTGGCACTGCTCACCTCTCCCCTGCTGCTGTGGGTGCTGCAGTCACCGTGGCTGTGCCTTGTGTGCATGGAGTCCATTTCTTTCCTCTGCACTGGTTAACCCTGTCCTCACCAAGTGTTTTCCTGTTCCAGGCTTTGTGGACATGTGTGTGCAACACATCCCCTCCCCAAAAGTGGGGGCCAAGACAAAAATTGAGCACACCTACACCGGCGGCGTCGACTCCGACCTGGGGGAGGCCATGAGCGAGTGCGACCCTGACGTAAGGAAACTCCTCTCTCTGCTCTGAGCCTGCAAAACCAAGGCCAGCAGGCTCTGCTCCCCCTGCCCTGCCAGGGCTGCTGCCTCCCAGCCAGCTCTCTGCACAGATTTGACTTGCAGCACTCTGAAACCTCTCATCCGACACTGGAACAAATCTCTTCACTCCAAGGAGCTTCAGCTGCCTGCCAGGGCAGCCCTGGAGAGAGGGGATTGTTTCACAGTGTTCAGAGTAGAGCAGGACTAGGTCAGGACTCCAGAGCACGTGGGAGCTGCAGGGTGGTTTTGTGTCCTTTTGCAGTCTTTTTGTCCCTTTTCCTTGAAGTTTGATTCTCTCTCCAAACTCTAAAAAACTGCTTGGTGCTGATAAAAATAACCCTGTGTTAGTTAGTCAGCACCTTTCCTCTCCCAGCCCTGCAAACCCTTCCTCCTCCAACAGCTTGCACTGAGCTGTCATGTGGAGTTGTCTGGAGCCACCAACGCCGGCAGCTGAGTGAGAAATTTGCCTGTGACTTTTGCTTTGATGTCTGCAGAGAAAATGAATCTCTTTTTTTAATGAGTTGTGATTATCCACATAAAACCCCACAGTGGTGGCTGTCACCACATCACCAGTGTGGAGTGACCTTGTGGCACTGGAAGCTGTGATCTTGGGGAGCTCAGGTGCTCTGCCCTGAGCAGGTTTGCAGGCCAGCAGGTGACATTTTCCCTCATGGCTTTGTCCCAGCCACCATTTGCTGCTCTGCAAGAGTAAGGACAGGAGCTCCAGAGCAGTCCACCACGGTCATTCCAGGGCTTTCCATGCAGGGCAAGGAGATGCAGGGCTTCCAGTGGCAGGAACTGAAGGACTTGGCAAATCCAAACAATTATTTCTAAATTCCAGCCCATTAATCCCTTCTATCCACAAATCGTAGAATATTCTGAGCTGGAAGAGATCCACAAGGATCATCAGAGTCCAATCCTGCCAGGTCTGCGTGTGTTTCTTGACTGTGTTTTGAAAGAAGCTCATTTCTGTCTCTCTGTGTCACGGGAAGGGTCCCTTGATGTGTCACACAACCAAGATGTACAGCACTGATGATGGTGTCCAGTTCCACGCCTTTGGCAGGGTGCTCAGTGGCACCATCCACGCTGGGCAGCCTGTGAAGGTCCTTGGGGAGAACTACACCCTGGAGGATGAGGAGGATTCCCAGATCTGCACTGTCGGGCGCCTCTGGATCTCAGTTGCAAGGTAGGGAAAGCTCTGGCAATGTGCTCCTTGGGAGAGGAGGCAGGTGAGGGGCTGGGAGGGAGGGGGAGCTGCCAGAGACAGGAAGGAGGAAGGTGCTGGAAATTCTGAGGCTGCAGTGGTGCTGTCCTGCCTTTCAGGTATCACATTGAGGTGAACAGGGTTCCTGCTGGCAACTGGGTGCTGATCGAGGGCGTGGACCAGCCCATAGTGAAGACGGCAACTGTGACGGAGCCTCGGGGCAATGAGGAGGTACCAGGCCTGGCTGGCATTGCTCAGCCTTCCAGGGAGCCAAGGGGATGGGGTACAGCCCAAAAGCTCCCCTGGTGGGGTTAAAAAATCCCTGTCTGCTCCTGTGGTGAGGCTAAAGAATCCCTGTCTGACATGGTGCCACTGAGGGAAAGGGCAGAGTTTCACATGCTGTGTCTTGCCCTGAGGACATGGAGGGATGGAGTTTCAGCTCTTTGTTCTCTCTGGTTCCAGGCTCAGATCTTCCGTCCCTTGAAGTTCAACACCACATCTGTTATCAAAATAGCTGTGGAGCCAGTCAACCCCTCAGAGCTCCCCAAAATGTTGGACGGTCTCCGCAAAGTCAACAAGAGCTACCCCTCACTTACAACCAAGGTACTGCTGGGGGCACTTGGATTAGGTGATTTCCAGAGGTCCCTTCCAGCCTTAACTGTTCTGTGATTCTGTGTGTGTGGCTGTTTCCAGCCAGTGCTGGGGGCAGCCTCTGGGCTGATCTTCAAAATAATCAGGTTTTTTTACCATAGGTTGTTGTTTGTTGTGGGTTTTTTCATGCTGTTTCAGTTGATCTCATAAATTATGTAGAAATAGCAGAAAAGTGTAAATCCAGCAGAAAAAACACACACCCTGCTGTGCCAGGGAAGCAGCTTTCTGCAGAGCCCAGCAGCACTTCCTCCTGGAAAGGGCTCTGGGAGCTTTCCTTGGGGTGCTCTGACTCTAACAAGTGTATTTAAGGCTGATCCTTCCTCAGGTTTGAGTGGGAGCCTGGAAGGCAGGAGCTATGAGCAGGGGGCTGCCAGCTGAATGCCTCTCTTCTCTTTCTCTCTTTCTTTCTTTCTCTCTTTCTTTCTTTCTCTCTTTCTCTCTTTCTCTCTTTCTCTCTTTCTCTCTTTCTCTCTTTCTCTCTTTCTCTCTTTCTCTCTTTCTCTCTTTCTCTCTTTCTCTCTTTCTCTCTTTCTCTCTTACTCTCTTTCTCTCTTTCTCTCTTTCTCCTCTTTCTCTCTTCTCTCTTACTCTCTTACTCTCTTACTCTCTTTCTCTCTTTCTCTCTTTCTCTCTTTCTCTCTTTTCTTCCAGGTGGAGGAGTCTGGGGAGCATGTGATCCTGGGAACAGGAGAGCTGTACCTGGACTGTGTGATGCACGATCTGAGGAAGATGTATTCTGAGATTGACATCAAGGTGAGGGAATGAGGGAGGGATTTTCCCCACTGGAAACCCTGGACAGGGTTTTGGTCCCCCTCTCTCAGAAGGATAAGAAAAAGAACTTATCTGAACATACAGCATGGATTTTGTCACGTTCCTGTAAAAGTGAAAAACCCCAAAGTGTTAGGGTGTAAAAGGGCCTCTCACAGCCTGACTGTCACACCAGTGGCACTGAGAGACTGCACATGGGCTTGGAGAGGAGTTTTCCATATTTCAGCCTTCTCCTGTGCTCCAGCCATTGCCTGGCTAGCATCAAATCAATAAATTGAGGAGAATATTTCATACCTGGAATTGGATTTAAGTTTTCCTGTCTCATTTGAAAGCCTCAGTGCTTCATACTTGACCCTGATTAAAACACTGCCAGCTGAACTGGTTTTTCCTTGCAGGTGTTCAGGGGTTTCAAACAGTCTTTTTACAAACAAAAAAAGTGCTGGAAACCTTACAAACCTTTTGTTCCTTCAGGTGGCTGATCCAGTGGTGACATTCTGTGAGACAGTGGTGGAAACATCCTCCCTGAAGTGCTTTGCTGAGACACCCAACAAGAAGTAAGGGCCCTGGGCAAGCTGGGCATGGGAGGGGGCAGAGGGAAGGCCCATCCCCTCCAAGGGGGCTGTTGCCTCTGGCTGCTGTCCACCCAGTGGCACATGCCTGAGTGAGCAATATCCCATTGATCTGAACTCCTCAGGAGCACACCAGAGTCCCAGGGATGTTCCTGGGAGCTCTGAGGAGGGAGGGAATAAAGACAGATCCACATCCTTCTTTTTTCCCTGAGTGTCACACCTTCTCAGCAGTTCTGAGAGGTGTTCTAGGATCCTGGAGCAGGTGCCAAGGAGCCCAGTGCTGCCTTCAGTAACTCCCCCAATGATTCCATGAGCAAGAGTCTTCTCTTATCCATGTGTAGTCTTGGATTTGTTCTTCCTGGTGATGCCCTGGAGCCTTGCAGCTGCTCTCAGTGCCTGTGATTGGAAGAGGGAGGCCTGGGAGGGAACATGGGGGAGATGTGTGTGCACAGGATGCTCCCATACCTGGATTTTCAGAGAAATCATCATCTGCTGAAGTTGGCTCTCCTGTTTCTGGCTCTTGCCTTCCTTTATTCTGACACAATCTGGCCATGTTTGGCAGCCTTATTTCTGGGAACAGAGAGGTTCCAGTCTTCACAGAATCATAGGATGATTTGGATTGGAAGCAACCTGAAAGACCATCCAGTTCCAAGCCCTCCTGTGGGCAGGGGCAGCTTCCAGCAGACCAGGTTGTTCCCAGTCTTAGGTCAGGCTTTGACCTTCTGGGCACATGGAATGACCTGTGCTGGGGGTGGGTTTCAGGCATTGGGGGGTTCTCTGAGGCAGCATCTGGTGTGTCAGACACAGCTCCCAGAGGCACTTTGCCTGGCCCATGGGCTCCCTCCTGCAGCCTTGGACAGGAGCTGGGTGTGAAACAACAGGGCTGGAGCCACGCTGTCCCTCAGCTGTCTCCCCCTGGGGCTGAACAGGCTCCAGGGAGCGCTTGGGCTGTGTTCACAAGGGCACAGGAACAGCAGTGGGTGCAGGTGGCTTCATCAACCCAACTGCATCCACGCTGGGTGCAGTCAGAGGATCACAGAACTGTGGAGGTATTGAGGTTGGAAAAGACCCTAAATGAAGTCTGTCTGTCAACCCAGCAGCACTGACATCTTCACCACTATACCATGTCTACAAGTGCCACATCCACATGCTTTTTGAACAGTTCCAGGGATGATGACTCCACCACAGCCCTGGGCAGCTGTGCCAGGCCTTTACAACCTTTTCTGTGTAGAATTTTTCCCTAATATCTCACCTACACCTGCTCTGGCTCAACTTGAGGCTGCTTCCTCTCATCCTGTCCTTTGTGGGGGCAGAGTCTGACCACCACCCCTGGTTGTCCCCTCCTGGCAGGGAGCCCCTAAGCCTCCTTTTCCCCAGGCTGAGCCCTCCCAGTTCCCTCAGCTGCTCCTGGTGCTCCTTTCCCTTCCCTGGACACATCCCAGCCCCTCCAGGCCTTACTGGCCTTCCCAGTTACCCCCATGTCCATCCCTGTGGCTGATGGTGGCTGTCTCTCCTCAGGAACAAGATCACGATGATTGCTGAGCCCCTGGAGAAGGGGCTGGCTGAGGACATTGAGAACGAAGTGGTGCAGATAACGTGGAACAGGTATGAGCAATCTGGGAGAGCAGGAACCCAGCTGCAGTGAATAACTGGGGAAAAGGGAATGCTGGATCTGCAGGGTGCACAGCAGCCTCTAGGCAGGGATCCTGGTTTGGTTTTCCTGCCAGCCAGTCTGGGAGCATCTCTGGCTGAGACTTCTGTGCCTGAAGGGAACAGGGTTGTAAAAACATCATGAGTGCAGGTCAGACTCTTGTTTCCTAAAGTTTCTTCCCTTCCTCTCTATCAGAAAGAAGCTGGGTGAATTCTTCCAGACCAAATACGACTGGGATTTGCTGGCTGCCCGTTCCATCTGGGCCTTTGGGCCAGATGCCACTGGCCCAAACATCCTGGTAGATGACACACTGCCCTCAGAGGTGAGGAGTGGGGGCCACTCTTCAGTGAGACCTTTGTCCCGTGGTGCCAGGAGGTGCCTGCTCTTCCCAGAACCTTCAGCAAGGCCCTGGTCTTTGGGGTGCTCATTGTTTGCCACAGCTCAGACCTGCTGCACTTACCCCACAATGATCCTACACCGGGTACCAGCTCACCTGGTATTTTTCAGGTGTTGCTGTTTGGGCCAATATCCTCAACTTGCCAAAATTCTCAGCTAATTCTCAGCTGATTCTCAGCCTTGCCTTTCAGGATCACCAGAACATGGACTCTTAATTTATAATGCTCTAGAAATGATATAGTGCTGGTGCTCTTGAGCTGTGAGAGGGAGGGCACAGGGGGACACTGCTGCTTTTTTGGAAACTGGCTTTTAAACACTGGGTGTTACTGGCTGTGATGAGGTGTGGTCTCTGAAGCTGTCTGTCTGTCTGTCTGTCTGTCTGTCTGTAGGTGGACAAGTCTCTGCTGGGCTCGGTGAAGGACAGCATCGTGCAGGGCTTCCAGTGGGGGACCAGGGAAGGGCCCCTCTGTGATGAATGTAAGTGGGACCTGCAGGGAAATTGAGATACTCGGATGGGTGAAATCCTTCCATCTCTGAGCATTCAGGTGTTGCAGGCTGGGCAGGGCTTGGAGCAGCCTGGTCTGGTGCAAGGTGTCCCTGCCCATGGCAAGGAGCTGGAGCAGATCAGCTTTAGGGCTCCTTCCAACCCGAATTATTCCATGTTTCTGTGATATGCAGGGTTATGACGTGGTCATGCGTTCCCTGCTGGAATTAAATTTAGGAGAAGTGCTGGTGGCTCTGGGCGTTTGGGCATCTGGGGATGTGTTTGGTGCTGGCAGGGAGCGTCCCCCGGGGTCACTGGCTGTCGTTTCTCCCTCGGCAGTGATCCGCAACGTGAAGTTCAAGATCCTGGACGCGGTGATTGCTCAGGAGCCCTTGCACCGGGGTGGAGGGCAGATCATCCCCACGGCCCGCAGGGTGGTGTACTCTGCCTTCCTCATGGTGAGCCTGTGATCCCCGGGGAGCTGCCCGGGGACGTGGGTGCACACTGACTCATTCAGGGTCTGCAGCGCCCTTGTGGGCTGGCACACCAGTCCTGCAGCGTTCCAGCCTGGATGCAAACTGCTCTGCATCTGCTCCCTCTCCCCTTCTTGCTCTTTTGCTGGGAGGGGTGGGCATGGGGGAGAGGGGTGTGTGACTCCTGCCCAGAGGGAGGAAAGGTCCTTTCGGTGTTGGTGATGTTGGTTTGGGCAGCCATGGGGCAGCAGGAACCCCGTGATCTTGTCAGGCGCTGGGTTTGACCAGAGAACTCGAGCTGTGCTGGTGCTGCAGGAGGCTCAGTGGCTGTCCCCTGTCCCCTCACAGGCCACCCCTCGCCTGATGGAGCCCTACTACTTCGTGGAGGTTCAGGCTCCTGCCGACTGCGTGTCCGCCGTGTACACGGTGCTGGCCCGGCGCAGGTGAGCTGCTCCCGAGCAGTGAACAGTGAGGCTTTGCCAAGCAGCAGCGTTGGGGTCTGAGTTCCTGGAGAATTCCACAGTCCTGGCACTGGTGCAGAGGGTGAAGTCTGCATGAAGTGACAGTCGGAAGCTTCCTGACTGATCGTGGCCCTGAGCGGTGCGGGGAGGGATGTTCGGGATCACACGCAGCCTTTGGGTTGTGCCTGGTTCTTCCCGAGTGTCAGAGAGGAGAATGTACAAAGCACTGTGCTCAGCCCTGGGGCCCCAGCACAGGAAGGGCTTGGACCTCCTCCACTGGCTCCAGATGAGGCCGGGAGGATGCTCAGGGGGCTGGAGCGACTTCCCTGTAAAAACGGGTTGGGAGATCTGGGGTGGTTCAATCTAGAGAAGAGAAGGTTCCAGGGAAACCTTAGAGCCCCTTCTAATGCCTAAAGGGGCTCCAGGAGAGCTGAACGGGGGCCTGGAGTGCCAGGACAAGGAGGAATAGCTTCCCACTGCCAAAGAACAGGGTTAGATGGGATATTGGGAAGAACTTCGGGGCTGTAAGGGTGGGGAGTCCCTGGCACAGGGTGCCCAGAGCAGCTGTGGCTGCCCCTGGATCCCTGGAGGTGTCCAAGGCCAGGCTGGACAGGGCTTGGAGCAGCCTGGACAGTTGAAGGTGTCTCTGCCTGTGGTAGAGGGGATGGAACTGTGTGGGGTTCGAGGTCCTTTCCCACCCAGACCAGTCCATGATTCTGTGGCACAATAGGAATGCTGATCCTTTGCCACCTTTGCAGAGGCCACGTGACCCAGGATGCTCCGATCCCAGGCTCTCCCCTCTACACCATCAAAGCCTTCATCCCAGCCATTGATTCCTTTGGGTTTGAGACAGACTTGAGGACCCACACGCAGGGACAAGCCTTCTCTCTCTCTGTCTTCCACCACTGGCAGGTGAGTCCATGCCCTGGGGAGGTGGGGAGGAGGGACAGGCAGGATCAGGCACCAGGTAGGTGCTCTCAGTGCCACAGCTCCAACAGAGCAGGAAAGCTCTGGAGAACATCCTCGGAGGATCTGGGGGGAGGCTTTGTGCACCAGCTGTTCCATGTCTGCCAGGGCTTTTTTCCAAGTCCCATCACTCCCAGTCCTGGTGAGGGAGCCCTGAAAGCTGGTGCTGGCTGAGTGTCAGGGTCCTGCAGTGCCTGGGGAGAGGACATCCCCCTTGGGAGGAGGGAACCTGTTTGGGTCCACTTTGTGCTCTGCAGCCTGGGCAGCAGAAGTCTTGGAGTGGGGCTCAGACTCACTGATCTGCCACAGGAAGTTTGACCTGTGCCACACTTCAGCTTTGCCTCTCAGAGGTGGTGTTTTACACCTGTAGGAAACAAAGTCTGGGACAAAATACTGTTCTCTGGCCACTTCTGTGTCTGGGGCAGATCAGGTCCTGTGGGAGCCACAGCTGTGTGGTGCACTGTGGTTTGGGGTACAGCTCCATGAGAGCAGCAGCTGCAGTCTGGCCTAAAGGTTGATGTTTCAAAGCCCAAGGCTCAGCTCTGAAACAATAGGCATGCCTGGTTTGTGGAGGGGGTTGTGCTGACCAGGACTTGCATGGGTTGTTCTGTTAGGAGGTGTCCTTGGGACATGTCCTTGCCTTGAGTTTTCAGCACTGCATTATTGACTTCTCACAGGCATGATCAGTGAGATGTTTGTGTGCCAGCAGAGCAGACAGGGTGTTGGCGTGCCTGTGGGACCCAGGGATGGTTCCTGTTGCAGCTGGGGCCTCCAGGAGGTTGAACCAGCCCCAACATCCTGCTCACATCCTGGCCCTGTGTTTCAGATTGTGCCTGGTGACCCCTTGGACAAGAGCATCGTCATCCGGCCGCTGGAGCCGCAGCCAGCCCCACACCTGGCCAGGGAGTTCATGATCAAGACCAGGCGTAGGAAGGTATGTCTGGGGCAAATCCCTGAGTGTCCCTGTGTCCCAGCAGCTGAGCTGTTGCAGTGTTGTCCCTTGGGTGTGCCACAGCCCCTCTGTGTTCCCAGAGGGGTCTGATGTCCTTTGTGCCCCAGACTGTGCTGCCTGTCAGAGCCTGTCGGTCCCATCAGTGACTCCAGCCCAGAACAGGATCCTGTGGCCTCTGCTGAGCCCCTGCTCCCTCCCCAGCCCCTCTGACCCCTCAGTGGCCTGGTGTAGCCCCCTTGTCCAGCAGGAACAGCAGGGACTGGTTTCTGTGCTGGTTTAGTGAGCTGGACTGTGGGGCTGGAGGGGCTGCAGGGGGAGCAGAGGGAATCAAGCTCCCCTGTGGGGTGCAGTGAGCTGGTAGATGTGCCCAGCAGCAGAAACCACATGTTTGCAGGTTCCTGAGGGGTGTTAGATGCCTTCAAGCTGCAGAGAAGCTGAAGCTTTTCATGCCTTTTTTGGAGCCTGAAAATTTATCTGTGTGTGGGACACAAAGTCTCTCCCGTGGGCTCTCTGGGCAGTGGCTGTGTGGGGAGTCACCCTGGCTTTGTGCTCCCCTGCAGGGCCTGAGTGAGGACGTGAGCATCAGCAAGTTCTTCGACGACCCCATGTTGCTGGAACTGGCCAAGCAGGACGTCGTTCTCAACTACCCCATGTGAACCCTCTGCCCTGGCACGGGGGCTGACCCGAGCCCTGGCTGGCACCTGCCGCTCCTTCCCCATCCCTGCTTGCCCAGCCCTGGCTCCTGGAGGCTCAGGGCAGGCAGGGAGCTGCTCCTCAGGTCACTCCCATGGCTGTAGGAGTCTCCATGGACCAATTGTGGGCGTTCTCCATCCGGGGAGCAGCCCAGACCCAGAGCCCTGATCCGTGTTGTGTTTGTCTCCAGTTGCTGTTGCCTCCAGAGAGGTTTTCCCTTGGGGTGGGCTCCTCCAGCACACAGAGCTGAGCAGTCAGGATGGATTCCTGAGGACTGGGCCTCAACTGTGTCAAGCATTTCAGGCAGCTGAAGGGGAGTTTGGTGGGGGCAGTGCTTCACCAGCCTCCCCAGAAGGAGAGATGAGTGCGGCTTTGACTTTTTTGTACCCCTTTTTTGAACCCTGGTAAATGTTTAGTACAAACTTCCAGGCTGGGCTTAGTCTGATTGTGCCTAGACATGGCAGTGCTGGGGGAGGCTCTGCTTTCCCAGTGCTTCCAGTACACACTGTCAGGATTTCTGCCACCCTCAGCCCTGGTTCCCCCTGGCCTCAGCACTGTACCACTCCCCAGGACTCCCTGTCTCCCAGTTATCCATCTCCTGCCTCTGGTAGTGAATGGACCAGTCAGCCTAGGCTTAGTTTTTTTCCTTTCTTGCTCAATCTTGCCAAGTTTTCAGGGATTTCATCAGCTGCTCATCCTCTGAGAGGTTTTTAGTGCTCCCTCTCCACTCCCCTGCTCTGTCTCTCGCTCTGAACTCTGCCCCAGTTCTGTCCCGAGTATGTGCTGTGGAACCAGGGCTGATTTACATCTCCTGGGGAGATTCCTGCCCTCCCTGTCCCCTGGCTGTCCCCAACCTGAGCTGATGCTGCCCTGGCAGCCTCATTCACCCCAATAACACCCCTGGGAACCTGTCCCAGAGCATCCCTGTGCTCGGGGGGCTTGAGATGGCCCTGGGGCACCAGCACAGGGGGAGCAGAGGGTCAAGCCGAGGACAACCTCCTCTGCTCCCAAAACCTGCCAGCTGCTGCTGGAAGCTGGGAGGCACCGGGCTGACACAAGCACGGGATAGGAAGCATCCATGGGAAAGCACGTCCTGCCATCCCAGTGCTGGGTCTCTGCGGAAACTGCATGTTGTGGGGGATAATTCAGGCCCGTGGAACATCAAAAGGAGGGAGGGGAAGGATTTCCTGTCAGCCGACATCGGCATCACCCCCCGGGCTGTGCTGCTGCCCCACCCCATAGCTTAGCGGGAAGCCGGGCCGTGCCCCATCAGCAGGCTCAGTTTTTTCCAGGGATGGGGTCCTGGGGCTCCAGCCCTATCAGCAGGCTCAGCCTTTCCTGCCGGGCAGTGCCAGGAGGGTCCCCATCACCTCCCCTATCTGCCCTGGCACCGCGGCCTCACCAGTGGTGAGTTCCCCCTCTGTCGTGGGGGAAAGTGGGGCTCAATCCTGGCTTGATGCAAGCAGAATACAACCCTGGTCATCCCCATGGCCACGCTGGGGGTGCTTGTCACTGAACTGGGCCCCCAGGGAGCAGGCCAGGCGTCTCCTGGGACAAAGGCCGGGATGCTCCTGCCAGGGCTGCAGCGGGGTCAGTGTCCGGGGCTCGGCGGCGCTCGGTGCTGTGCTGCACGTCCCAGGGCTCGGGGATGGCCCCGAGTGCTCGGCTGCTCTGGGCGGGCTTCTCGTAGGAAGAGGACATCGATCATCCCAGCCTCGGGCTCTCCAGGGCTGGATAACGGGGCCGAAGGGGCCCTGGGGACACCCATGGGTGGGCACCGGTGCCGGTCGCACCTTCCTTCGGAGAGCAGAACCGCGAGGCTGCAGCGCCCGGCCGGTCCCTGCGGGTGCGGGCATCGCCCCGGCCGTCACCCCGGGAGAGGGCGGCGGGACGCGGCCGGGCAGGCGTGGGAAGGAGCCGGTTTCTCACGCAGGCTCTTCCCAGCAGCTGGAAAACGCTGACCCGCGGCGGGGCCGGCAGCCGCCAACCTGGCCCTGCGCACGTGGGCCGGGGATTTTCCGCGGAAACTGCTCTGCCCTGGGAGTGGGGGCTTTGCGGCTGGAGCCTGTCCCCAGCCCTGGCTGGAATTTCCCCACGCAAAGGATCTGTGCGGGTGCGGGACGCCCCAAGGGATGTGCCTGCCCGGGGCACGGGTAAACCGAGGCACGTGGAGTCACGCACTGGGGCTCCATCCGTGACACGAGTGGGTCAGGGCTCAGCTCTGGGACGCACCCCGGGGAATGTGCCCCCACCCTCAGCAGGGCCATCAGCAATGAGTGATCCTGTGTTGACCCTCCCAGCTGTTCCCATTTGTCCCCATCCCCAGGGACTTGGGAGGCCCCCACAAGACACGGCACCTTGAGCAGCCATCTCCTCGTGGGATGAGCCCCCACCCTGTGCTGTGTCCCTGTCCCCATCCTGCTCCCGGGGACCCTGACTGCAGTCCTGCTTCTACTGTCCTCATGCCTGTCTTGCTCCCAGTGTCCCCGTCCTACTCCGCTCCTGTCCCTATTCTGCTTCCAGTGTCCCTGTCCACAGCCCTGCTCCAGTATTCCTCCCTATTCTTGTCCTGCTCCCCATGTTCTGTCCTGCTCTGTGTCATTGTCCCTGTCCCCCTGCTGTGTCCCTATCCTGACCCCACTCCTTGTCCCTGTCCCTATTCCCCCACCCTGACCCTGCTCCATGTCGTTGTCCCTATCCCCGTACCCTGACCCCAGTCCACTATCGTTGTCCCTGTCCCCTGCTGTCCCCCCACCCTGACCTCAGTCTCGTGTCCTTGTCCCTATCCTCTGCTGTGTCCCCAGCCTGACCCCGATCTCGTGTCCCTGTCCCTGACCCCGCTCCGTGTCCCTATCCCCGCTCCGTGTCCCTGTCCCTGTCCCTATCCCTGTCCTCGCTCCGTGTCCCTGTCCCTGACCCCGCTCCGTGTCCCTATCCCCGCTCCGTGTCCCGGTCCCTGTCCCCGCTCCGTGTCCCGCTCCGTGTCCCTGTCCCGGTCCCGGTCCCGCTCCGGACGCTCCCGCCCGCCCCGCTCCCTCCGTCCCCGCCCGCCCCGGCCCGCGCGCGCTGAGGGGGCTCCGCGCATGCGCCTCGCGCCCCCCGCCCGGGCTCGGCGGCCGAGGGGCCCCGGCGCCGCCACGGGCCGGACCCGGTGAGTGCGGGCTGAGGGCGCGGCGGGACCGGGCCGGGCCGGGCGGGGGCCTCAGGCCACCGAGCGGCGCCACTCGAGGGGGCCGGAGCCACGGGGGGCGGCGGGAGCCTGAGGGGACCGAGCGGCCGTTCCGGGGGGCACCGGGAGGCGGGAGCCCGAGCGCAGCCGCGGGCCCCGAGGGCACGGAGCCGCGGCGGACTGAGGGAGGCGAGAGCCCGGAGGGACCGAGCCGGGCGCTCCGGGGGGATCCGGGGGCGCCGGGATGAGCCGGGCGCGCTCCGCCGCCGGTGCCGCCGCGAGGAGCCGGTTTCAACCGCCGGCTCCCCAATTCCTTCCCGGCTGCCGGAGGCTCCGGGACGGGCCTCTGCGAGGTGTTTATCCCGAGGGAAGCGATGCCTGAAGGGCTTTCCCGGGCGGAGCGCCGGGTGCCGGCCCGCGGCTGCACGTGTCGAGCCCCTCGGCGATGAACGGAGCGCTCCCCGCGCTGCCGAGCGCGGGAACGGAGCGATCGCACCGGGAGACGCCACCTGTGTCACCCCCGTGCCCGCCGCTCCTCCGGTGTCATCCCCGTGCCCGCCGCTCCTCCCGTGTCACCTCCGTGCCCACCTCCCCCTCCGGTGTCACCCCCGTGCCCGCCGCTCCTCCCATGTCACCCCCGTGCCCACCTCCCCCTCCGGTGTCACCCCCGTGCCCCTCCCGGCTCCGGCCAGGACGGGGCTCACGGATCCCCAGTGTCGCCGCTGCAGCCCCAGCACAGTCCCCGGGAGCAGCAGCTCCTGCTCACAAGTCCTTGCCCGGATCAGCCTTTATCCCGCTGCTGGCAGCCGGAGCCAGCCCTGCCTCCAGCTGACGGGCCGCTGCCATGCGGTTTGGCGTTGCTGGAGGAAATACTTCTCCCGCTGCAGGAGTGTTTGGACAAAGCTCTCGGGCACACGGTGGGATTGTTGGGGTGTCCTGTGTAGGGCCATCAGTTGGGCTTGATGACCTTGTGTGTCCCTTCTCACTGAGGACATTCCGTGATTCTCTGTGCCTGATCCAAAGGCGGAGCATGAGAAGAATCCTGCTCTTGTATCAGAGGAGAGTTTTGGCCTCCGTTGGGCCTAACTTTCACCCAGCGTCATAAAATTTCACAAGAATGACATTTATGCAGCTATTTTTACTGGCCTTTTAAAGCCAATTCTCATTTCTGTTGGTAGGAATTAGTCCTGACACTTTCTGGTCAGTGTGACCTTGCTTCCCAGTGAAGTGCTGATTTTGTTCCACCGTCAAATTAATTACAAATAGGAGATAGTTCATAGGGATTAATTAGGGCATGGATGTACCATATGGATTCTGGAGCAACAGTTGGTACCACCGGGTTCTGATTTTTCATGGGGTGTTTAGTTGGTATTTGGAAATGAGGGGGAGAACAAAACCCTTCTATCTGACAGACCGTTGATTGTTGTTATTATTTCCATGTCTCCTGCCTGCTCTAAGTCAAGGATAATTGGTTAAGAAAAACCCCAAACTGTCCCTTCCTGTTAGAAATCTGTGTCCTGGGGATGCTCAATGAACCAGCTGTCAGTGCAGTTACCAAACCCTCCATTCTTCGGGTCATTTAAGGGAGAAAGTTCTTGTTTTCTGTCAGGACTCGTGTTTAGGAAAAAGCAAGGTCTCCTTCTCGGTATTTTTGGTACTTTCCAAGTCTGTCCCAAAGTTGTGCTTTCCTGAGGGAACAGGTCAGCTCGGCGCTGGGAAGCGGGATAGGTAAGGAGTTTCAAAAGGGAATCTGAGCCTTGCTGTGCCGTTTGACTCCGAGGGAAAGTCCTGGATTTCCAGCAGTATTTGCATTAACCCCGGTGCTCCCGCAGCTCTGGGCAGCGGCAGGGATGGAGCTCTGTGGTCACTGGTGGCTCGGCGGGGGTGGGCCGGGCTGTCACACGTTTTGGTGTCTGGCGAATGCGCCGAGAGCTGCAGCGAGGGGCTGGTCCTCGGTGCCACCGAGGTGCAGCACTTGGAGTGCTGGGCTGTCCCCGCGGCAGCCGGCGCTGGCCGGGGCTCTGACCATGTCTGCGGGCACGGAGGCGGCCAGGTAAGAGCTGAGGGGCTGGGGCTGGGCTGAGCCTGGGGTCTGCCCTGTGAGCTCCTTCCACGAGAAGACAGAGCCCTTTGCAGGGTATTTCTCCAGGAGCAGGAACTTGTCTGACATTTCCAAACTGAAATGCCAGCGCGTGGGGCGAAGCGGGAGCACGGTGACACGTCCCTTTGGAGGTTTCACATCACATCAAACTGGCTTTACAAGTGTCTCTTGTTTTTGGAACTGTGCTGGAAACGCGACCAGCTGCTCCTTGGGTTTGTCACCCAGCACCTCTTGTCCCTTCGAAATGGGTTTAGCAAGGTTTAGATCAGTTTGAGTGATGAAAAGTTCTTAGAAACATTTTACTGGCAGGCTGTTCCCTTACCAGAGGCTCTGACTGCCTTCAGTGCTTTTAGACTAGAGTCTGTAAGTTTGTCCTACCGTTGATGGAGAGGACTATTGACTTACTGCTAATAAAAACATTTCCATTTACAAATGTGTTTTCTTAATTTATACAACAATATCACAGTTTTTGGGGTTTTTTTAAAGCAACTCACAGGTCAGAATGCAGGATTCTAGACAAGGAATTGTCATGAAATACCTCTTTTAGCCCTTCATTAGGAACTATTTTTGCCCTTCACTTCAAAGCAAACACCCAACTCATCACAGATAACGTGCAAGTGATGCAAATACTGGTAAATAACTGGAAAATTTGGGTCAAGGACTGAGAGCACAGCGCTTGCTTTGAACGAGGCAGAGAGGAGCCCCAAGAGGGTTGGGAATGTGCGGGAGGTGAGGAATTCCAGGGGTCCCAGCCCGTGGTAGGGAGAAAGTTAAACCCCAGATGCTGGGCAAATTGGGACCAATTTTAAGAATTTAGCAAGGATTTTGGTACACTCTGGAGAGTTTTAATTATAGGCACAGTTTTTCTAAAGAATTCTGTGGTTCTAAAGGTAATTGGTGTGAAAATTGTTTTGCTTAGGTGAAACTTTATCTTAAAAAAAAAGATAAACTTTATCTTTTCTGAGTTTGGATAGTTCTAGAGTTTACAAGAAGAAATTTCTTACAAGCTGTGAAATCTAATCACTGATGGAGAGTTGGTGATGAATTTTAACACCTAAATTTGTTGATTTAGTAATTTGCTGACTGCCAGCAACCTCTGTTAGTCAAAACAACCCCCAAACTTTCCTCATCCACCACTTTTGCCAAGGAAAGGATGAGATCCAGTGCCTGAGGTAGTACCTAGGTGTGATCCAGCCACTTAGAACCAACAGAGCAGCCTAGGAACACCCAGTTAGGAGCTGGATAATCCAGAAGGTGCCTTCCTTGGGTGTGTTATGGACTGGGGCACTGAAAATCCAGTGCCTTGGTGCTTCTCTGGGGAGCTGGAGCTGGGGAATCCGGAGCCACAAGGGCTCGGTGGTGCTGCTGTCGCCTCGGTCCTGACCCAGCTGTGATGCCAGAGAGCCAGCAGTCCTTAGGGAATGGTGAGCATTCCATGGAGAGCTTTCCATGGAGAGCTTTCCATGGAACACCCCGGAGTGAGTGAGCCCAGGCAGACCCTGCTGGCTGGGGTGGATTTTGGTGATTTGTGGTCATTGGCACCTCTGCAAGGGGCCGCTGGCTGAGGAAAAGAAGTGAGGGAATCAGGAGATGGACTTGGATGATCCTTGTGGGTCTTTTCCAGCTCAGGAAATATGATTTCTGTGATTCTCAGAAATCAGGCTGCACATCTGTCCTGAGGGGGAAGTGGGGCTCAATCCTGGCTTGATGCAAGCAGAATACAACCCTGGCACCCCCATGGCCACGCTGGGGGTGCTTGTAACTCCCAGTACAGCCCAGCACCAAGCAGCATGGAGCTGGGGAGAGGGGGCTGTTCTTGTGGCATTTTCCTTAACACCACTTCAGATTTTCAGCACTTGTTTAAAATGTGGAAATCACAAGGAGCATTGCCTTGTACAAGGTACCTCTTTCGTGCCTCACCCTTCCTGCTCGGACAGGATTCCCTGGGCTCCAGCAGGAACTCGGACAAGGGTAGCAATTAAACACTCGGAGTGAAACCCTGGTGGATAATGGACCCTTTTGTTGTCGGTTCCGGGGGATGGGCGCTGCTGCCTCATTAGGGGGAAGGTGATCCTTTGCTCCCACCCTGCTTCCAGCCTTTGTGTTCTGCGCTGCCACTCCGCAGAGTTGACTTGTGCTCGGGATTTATGTTTTTTAAATCTGCTTAATAGGAAGCAAATTACTGCCGTTAAAAAAGTTCCAGTGCTATCATTCCCTGATTTTTGTGGTGGCTCTGCTTTGTGCGTGCTGACCTGCGCAGGGAAGCACATTCCTGCCCAGCAGGTAGGGAGACTCCCTGAGTTCCAGATGGTCCCTGGCCCCCGCTGCCAGCCCCGCACGGGTGGCTGCACGGCCACCTCTGTGCGCCCTGCTTTGGGAGGCAGTGAAGGTTTTATTGCAGAAGCCCCTGGCATTTATCAGCGTTTCCAGCTGGTCTCGGCACTTCCCGCCAGCAGCAGGGGTGCAATTCCACTGTCCCGTGCTTGTGCCATGGAATAACAGGCTGTGCTTTTTATTGACTCAAGTTGTAGCTAAGAATGGTCAAATTGTATTAAATCACATTTCGCTTGCTGTGTTCGGAATTGCTCAACATGTAAATTCTGCTCTTGAAAAAACACGTTTTTAAAATGGCAAAATCACCAAATTTCCCATTCGCTGCCCATTCTTGGTCCTGGTTTCGGGAGGCTCGTTTATTTCCACTAAAAAAGCTACAAAAAGTAATTTATCTGCAAAATGCTCCTTGGAGGGGAAAGGGCAGTGTTAACATTTCCTTTTCTGACCTCCTCATACCATAAATATGAATTGTTATTGCTGCTCGGGTAGTGACGCACAGCTCTCCCCAGATTCAGGACTGTCCGGAAGATCTGGTTGAGATATTTAAAAACTTGACTTTGTTTTGGTGTAAAACGAAGATTTAAGGTGAAAGTTCCTGGATGTGGTGTGGGATAATTGACATACACGATGTGTGCCTGGGCAGTTGGGATCTTACCGGTGATTCCTGGTGAAGGAAATACTGAGAATGGCAAATATTGGAGCAAAAAGAAATCCCTTTTCCTTCTGCAAACACAGAGAGCTTAGTTTCATACCTCAGTACTGGCCAGTAATTCCTCAGTGATTCTGTTTCAAGGAAGAACGTGATTCCATTTCAAAGCAGAACCCAGGGCTTTAAGCAATAACACAAGTTACAAGGTTTTCTGGCTATAAATAAAAATCTATATTTGGAAGAAACAAATAGTGTATTTATGGACAAAACTGTATTAAAGGAAATGTGATGGAAAAATTGAGTCAGATGAGCTGATGTATGAGGCATTTCCCTCTGGAGTCATTGGGCTGAAAAATGTTTTATATGCCTAAACTTGAACAGATGCTTCAGCACACACACACACACAGTCCTTCCCCGGTTCATATTAGCAGTTCTGCTCATACCACTGTGATTAATTCCCAGACCAGCCTGGTTTAGGCTCTTTTCTGGGGGCTCGGGGGTATTTCCAGATCATCCAGGTACTTAAGCCATGCCTAGCTGTAAATAAGCAAGCAGCCCGGATTATTAGCGGGATTTGTTTCAAGCTTTGCATTAGGCATGTGCTTAAATGACTCACTGAGCTGGGATTTACATTTTTACACAGGAGTGAAGGATTTCTCCCTGTTACCTTGCCTAGATGGAAATTGGTGGAGTCAGCCAGCTTTTTTGCCTAAACAAGTCCATGAAACCAGCTTTGGGCTCTTGCAGTTATTAGTTCCAGCTTTTTAGTTACAAATTTGTCAGAAAACGAGTCTGAGTGTGCGTGCCTGACCTCGATTGAGATCCTGAGGAGGACTGAAGGAGGGAGGGAGGGAGGCATCCATATGGATGACCAGCAGATTGTGCCTCGCGTCCTTTCCAGTCCGAATGTCGCGGTCGGTGGCGCTGGAGGAGGCTGACAACTGCATTTGATTATTTCCCATCGAGTCCCCTGCTCTGGTGTCCCGCTCAGCCGTTAATCTGCTGTCCTGGGGTGCAGCGTTTGCCTCGCAGGGGGCTGTGCACAGCGTTCCCCCTCCTCTGAACAGCCCCAAAGTCTTCCAGAAAAGTGCCACCGCGTCTTAGGGATGCTTCTGTCCACTTCGCTTTTCTGATGAAGGAATGTAGGAAAATGACTTCTGGGTCTAAACATGGGTCTGGCTGTGGTGTGCCTGGGGAATGCAGCTCCTACAGGATGAGGGATGATGCTGGTGGCAGCAGGGGATGGAACTCCTGCCCGCGGTGACATCCCGGCATGAGTGGTGCAGCCCTGCCAGACTGGGAACGAGCCATCGCCTGTGAAGTTCTGTATCTCTCTCATGCTTAAAATAGTCAAGAGCCTGGAAGGGTGATTGTATGTCTTGTGTGTGCCCATGTTCCCTTGAGGGGGAGTTTTGACTCCTTGTTAACTCCTGGAAGCCTGGCTCTGCTGTGGATTCAGGGACAGAGATCACACCCAAGGCTGCACAGCCCTGAGGTTGGAGATGTGCCCGTAGGGAGGCAAGGGGGTGGGTGTAGGTTGTGCACATGGGGCTAGCCTTGGTGTCAGTACATTTTTTAAAGGCATAAAATTAAAAGAGTTAAAGTTCCTAATGTGTCTTGCATGTGTGCTGCCCTGCATGCAGCATGTCCTCCTAAAAATGTAAAAATCTCCTGATTCTTATGGTAAACATTGAAGTAGTTGAGAAATGACTGAATTTCACTTGCAGCAGATTCATTCACAGGAGTTACTCAGCTGGGGCTCAGATACGGAGTTAAGCTATTTTGAAAGGAGAGGAATTTTCATGGTGGAAGCTGTGATTCCTGAGATATTATAAAGCAAAATAAAATGGAAGTGTTTGGGAGGAAGCACACGACGATCTTCCACAGAGCCATATGGAAATTATCTTTATTCCTTGCTTCGTCTGAAGTCTTTGCTCCTTCTGGAGCTGACTTGGAGCCTCCTCCTCAGCTTGGTTTGTATTCCTCGCCTGCTCTTGCTCTCTTTGCAATCTGTGACCAAACCGTATCGATCCGGGCGGCTGCGGAACCCGATTCCCTGGAGGGCTGTGCTGGAGAGCCGTGGACAGAAATAAATCATCTCTGCCCTTCAGGTGTTCCCATTGCCCGGGATCGTCTGGCACACACAGACTTGCAGGGGGCTGGAACTGAGCAGTGATTAACAGCCCCATGTACCAGTTCTGTTCCCTTTGGTGTCTGCTGGTGCCTCTCTTTCAGCTGCTTCATGGAGGGGCTTTTCCCCCAACACCTCGGAGCCACTCGCTCCTGGCTCCTTTGGAACAGCCACATGGGTCAGATGGAATCTTGCCCGCTCCAGAGTCCTGTTTCTGACCTGTCCCATGTGGGGGCTGCAGCAGAGCATGGGAGAAGCTCTGAACTCTCAAAATGCAACTGCTTTGTGCCTACAGACTTATCCTTGCCTGAGGCACTGCTCTGGCTTTCAGTTTTTGAGGGGTTTCCCTTCTCCAGGCTACCTCAGGTGTCACAGCTCCCTGCCTGTTCCCCCCCTCAGCCTTCGTGGTTTTTTTCACTGTCCTTCCTCCACCAGCTACTCCATACCTCTTCTCCAAGCTCCTTCTGTTCTCCTCTGTCCCCATGATAGGAGCTGGCCAGAGTGACCAGAGCCACACACCGTGGGTGAGCCGTGGGCACTCAGGGGGACGTGGCAGAGTGACCAGAGCCACACACCGTGGGTGAGCTGTGGGCACTCAGGGGGACATGGCAGAGTGACCAGAGCCACACACCGTGGGTGAGCCGTGGGCACTCAGGGCGACATGGCAGAGTGACCAGAGCCACACACCGTGGGTGAGCCGTGGGCACTCAGGGGGACATGGCAGAGTGACCAGAGCCACACACCGTGGGTGAGCCGTGGGCACTCAGGGGGACATGGCAGAGTGACCAGAGCCACACACCGTGGGTGAGCCATGGGCACTCAGGGGGATGTGGCAGAGTGACCAGAGCCACACACCATGGGTGAGCCGTGGGCACTCAGGGGGATGTGGCAGAGTGACCAGAGCCACACACCATGAGTGAGCCATGGGCACTCAGGGGGACATGGCACAGTGACCAGAGCCACACACCGTGGGTGAGCTGTGGGCACTCAGGGGGACATGGCAGAGTGACCAGAGCCACACACCGTGGGTGAGCCGTGGGCACTCAGGGGGATGTGGCAGAGTGACCAGAGCCACACACCGTGGGTGAGCCGTGGGCACTCAGGGGGACATGGCAGAGTGACCAGAGCCACACACCGTGGGTGAGCCATGGGCACTCAGGGGACATGGCACAGTGACCAGAGCCACACACCGTGGGTGAGCCGTGGGCACTCAGGGGACATGGCAGAGTGACCAGAGCCACACACCGTGGGTGAGCCGTGGGCACTCAGGGGGACATGGCACAGTGACCAGAGCCACACACCGTGGGTGAGCCGTGGGCACTCAGGGGACATGGCAGAGTGACCAGAGCCACGTGCCATGGATGTGTGCCACAGGCACATGGTGGCACAGCAGCGTGTGCTGGGTGTGCTTGTCCTCTGACACTGGTGAAATGCTGTTTTGGGGCTGTGCTGAGCAGTGCCAGAGTGTTCACAGAGCAGCCTGACAGCCCCAAGACCTCCTGCTTGCTGAGGCCATCTCAGGGCATGTCTATTTTTAGGTGAAATCGAGATTTATTTTTTGTATTCAATGTATGCATCACTTTACCCATGTGGAATTCCATCTGCCATTTTATTTCCAGGTTGCATAGACTCATACAGTCTCTGTGCTGCTCTTCATGGTTGCTTATCCACCTCCCCTTGAATATTTCCATCAGGATCCTGGGTCACATCCAGTGTCCTAGTCTGGCACAGGTCCCAGCCTCTCCCTGTGACCCCTGCTCTGACTTCCTTGCAGGAAATGACTTTTTACTCCCACTCCCTTGTCTCCCACCCAGTAGTCTCTCCATACAGGGACAGTCCCTTTTCCAGTGGCCTTTTGGGGTCCCTACAGGAAGCCTCAGATGAGAGAGACTCGCAGAGGTTAATCCCCAGAACATCTGGGAGCCTCTGTGGGGCTGCAAGTGCCTTGCCAGAAGCCACGCTGACTTTTCCCCTGGTTTATTGTATTTATACAGATAATCGATGCCCACTAATTCTGCTCTGTGTCATTAATCTTGTGTGAATGTTGGCTTTGCAGAACTACACTTGGCCAGGATTTTCTTCACAACCCCTGTCTTGCAGAGCTGACATGGCAGTTGCTGCCCTGTCCCAAGACAATTTTAGGAATGGCTGTACCCAGGCCATCTCCACGCTCCGTTAACCCCTCGGTGAATCCATCCAGCCCTCTCTGCTGTGACTCCTCACTTTGGTCCTTTGCTCTGTAACCTCCCCACCAGTCCCTGCAGTGGGAACCAGTTTCCCAGTGAGTCCCAGGGGAAAGGGGCTGGAGAAGAGCCTGGAGCTGTTCCTGGTGCTGTGACTTGTGTATAAAGGAGTCACGTCATTTTCCCTGGATGGGTTTGTCATCTCTTTTAGTGACATTAAAGCTGAGCCTGTTCCTGATGGTGGCTTTCTGCAGGGAGACTCTGTCAAGGTGCAGGTGGGAATCTGAAGTGGGAATGAGAGCTGGAACAGCTCTGCTCTGAAAGTTGGGGGTGTTGAGCTGGAGAAGAGAAGGCTCTGAGGAGACTTTACTGTGGCCTTTCACCTTACAAAGCGGCTTAGAATTAAAATGGGGGCTTTTTACCAGGGCCTGTAGTGACAGGACAAGGGACAACCTTTTAAACTGGGAGAAGGCAGGGTTAGATGGGACATTAAAATGAAATATTTTACCATGAGAGTGGTAAGGCCCTGGCACAGGGTGCCCAGAGCAGCTGTGGCTGCCCCTGGATCCCTGGCAGTGTCCAGGGCCCGGTTGGATGGGGCTTGGAGCACCCTGGGATAGTGGAAGGTGTCCCTGCCCATGGCAGGGGGAGGAACAAGATGAGCTTTAAAGTCCCTTCCAGTCTGTGACTGTTTGGCAGAGTGGGTGCAATTGCCTTAATGAGGCAATCCACCAAACAGCCAGCGGTTCCTTATCAGGAGTGATCTTATCTGCAGCTAATTCCCCTTTGTGAGAGTGAACGAGCTGTGACACAGCGCATTTACCCTTGGCTCAATTACCCTTTGTATTAAGAATGTTTTTTGCGAGCAGACCTGCTGGGCTCCGTGTTAGGAAGTGGCCCAGCCCTTGGGCATGCCCGGGTCATGCCAGATAGGGGTGATCTGCTGGCTCCTGGTTGGAGTTGAAGAGAACAATACAGAACGAGCATGAAGTTCCCTCAGTGACTAACAAGATGTCACCGGCTTCCTAAATCCTTGGAAGCTTGGAAATAGGAAGATGGGGGAGGCTTGGCACCGTCGCCCTGACTGTAGCTGTGGCTGCAGTGCCTCAGTGGGTTTTTCCTACCTCCAGCAGCCCCACAACACAGCACACACCATCCCCTGGTCCCCTTGGTGCTCCCCTGTCAAGTCTCATGCCTGATTTTAGCGCTGGGGAGGCTGATCTGCCTTCAGTTCGCTCCTAGTTGTCCCAATCTGTGTCGATAATAAGTCAGATAAAGTCCTTGGCCAGGGAAAGCAGTCAGGTGGAAAAACTGACCCGTCTGCCACTGTGTGCTTGGTGCAGCATGACTGTCACTGGGAAAGAAAAGGGCTTCTGGCCTCCTTTCATAAAAATAGGAGTTATTTCCAGCTGTTCTCAGGGGGAAAAGCCCCAGTTGGTGTGTGTGTTTCCCAGCTGGAGTGATGGAGCATAGGAAGTTAATCAGTGCTTCAGGTCTCTTCCCAAGGGGGTCTCAAAGTATTCAAGTCCTTCAGAAAAGGACAGTTTTATGTTTCTTATTACATTACAGGAATTTTTTTTTTCAACAAATAAGTCACTTAGTGAATCTATGTGCATATTTATATTCTAAATTTTATCTTTGGCAAAATAAAGCTGTTAAGACTCCTGTTGAACTCAAGCTGGAGTAACATTTTAATGCCAGTATGGCAATCTGCTGCCTTACTCCGCTCCTTGTCTCAGAATAAACTGTGTGTAAAACCAACTTTATGGAAACAAAACTCTTCAGCTCTTTCTGTGGTTCAGTAGCACTTGGGAGAAGTTGAAGCATCAGTAGAGGGATTGAGGAGCTGGCTTGTGGTGGACCTGTTCTCTGGCAAGGTGCTGTCCTTGGCTGTCCATCCCAACACCAACGTCAGGGATTGTTGTGCTGTGTGGCAGAGCTGGCCACTGTCCTGCTCAGCCTGGTGCTCTCCACCTGGGGAGATGCAGGGCTGGCTGAAGTCACAGGGGGCTGCAGGGCTCTCTGCTCCTCTGTGTCCCAGCACAGGAGCAATCCAGTCAACAGAGCTGTTCCAAGTGCTGGGTGGCCTGAAAGCACCAGCACGCCAGCGAGGGTTTGCAGTGGTGAGGCTTTGGTTTGAGTGTCCTCTTCTGCCTCTGAACATCCTTCCCTCTCTGCAGAGCTGCTGTTGTAGAAAACGTGATGTAGATTTGGTGGAGTTGTAGGCTGAGGCGGTGGCTCCCACTAGACCAAGCAGAGCTGGGGAATAAAAACTCTTTTTTTTTTGAATGTGGGTCACAGAGAAGCAGCTGCCATGTTGCAGGATTGGTGACTGGGGACGTTGTGGCAGACTGTGTCGGGGTGTGTGGTGTCTGTTTCATTTACAAGCTGTTCATGGGAGCTTTTGAGGCTTATCTAGGCAGCAAACACTGGCGTAGTTTCTCTTGACTGTCGTAAGATGGTGGTGGGAGCATTAGGTGTTCATCCCCATCCGATTGCCTCCCGCTCAGCCAAGTGAGAGCCTTTGGTTTTGATGTACAGGAGCCGACAGAATTGCTCTCTTTGGGCTTCTCTCTCCTTTCCCGAAATGGCCGTGAGAGTGATATTTGGGTCAGCTGCCTCCAGTGTGTCATTTTCTTTTGACACTCATCCCTCTGAGCGCAGAGGAGGAGCCCGGTGGGGAAAGGCTGTGGAGCTGTTGGCTGCAGTGGAATCGGGTGTAGTTAAAGGGGTGTTGTGGTTATCTGAATCACTAATCACATCAAGGCAGGGAAATCTCTCTGATGCCTGACTGGAACGGTATGGGAGTGAGGATGGCCTTCCCCAGACCTCGCTGCCACAGAGCTGGAGGGATCCAGGTAAGCACATGGATGCTGCAGCCTGTCCAAAGGCTCCTGCTACCAACAGTGCCTGTCCCTCGGTGCTTCCTGGGGATGCAACACCCAGAGGTTCTGTGTGTTGTGTGTGTTCTTCCCTTTGCACCCTTGTGGGTCTGTCCAGGGAAACAGGATTGTTCCTTCCTGCCTCGCTGCAGGGCTTGGGGTCATGGTCTGGAGTCTCAGGTGGGCTCAGGTGCTGCTGTTCCCTGGGTGTCACAGGTGGGTTTGCATTGTCTGAGATTGTCTGAGCTCTGCTCACCCCTGCGTGTCCCCGGGTGCAGCCCTGAGTGGCGGTGCTGGGGCTGGGGCTGCCCACACAGGCAGTTTGCAACAGGACACTCTCCTGCCCTTCCTTTCTTTCTCTCCCTTTGCTGTTCCCAGGCAGAGTTTGCAGCAGGACACTCTCCTGCCCCTTTTTTCTTTCCCTCTGCTGTTCCCAGACTGGCGAGTGTGTCCTGAAAGGGGCTGAATCTCTGGGATTCGTTGGCAGGTGTGTGCAGGAACCCCAGCCCCAATCCATCATCCTCTTGCTTGAATTGCTGTTGACCACTCAGGACCTGCCTTTTATCATTACCCCCACTGCAATTTTTCCATCTTTACCCTTCCATTTGCCATATTTGTTAAAATAACTGCTGGCAACACAGTTCCCAATAGGCAGAAGTACTTTATTAAATATTTTTAATATTTTAATAATGTATTGTGTTATATCATGCCAGTACGAGTAGCACTGTGTGGAAGTTGCCCCACACTGGCAGGGAGAAGGATCTCAGGTCACAGTTTCACTTGCTTGTGTGGCTCAAGTCCTTGCAACTTGTCCCCTCTCTATTATGTTCATTCTTACAGGAAAAATTGCTAAATTGCTTTGCTATTGTTGCTGTTTCCCAGACTGTTCTCCATGGTACCCAGGGAATGGTGACGTAAAATTGATACACAGAAAATTCCACTTAAACATAAGAAAAGCTTTTTTTACTGTGAGCGTGATCAGATGTAGGATCAGACTGCCCAGTCTGACTTTTCAGTGCTTGTGGGGTCTCTGTCTCTGGAGGTGTTTAATAGGATCAGGCTGCCCAAGAGAGCTTGTGGTGTCTCCAGCCTTGGAGGTGTTTAAAACCTGGCTGGACATGGGCCTTCCAACCTGCTCTGGTTGACCTTGCTTTGGGATGTAAGATATGATGGGTTAAACTACCAGTTATGAGAACATTGCACATTGCTGAAAGTGATGCATGTGGTACAAGGGAACTTAGGGGTTAAGAACCTTCAGAAGTGACTGAAGTAAAGCTCTGTCACCTACAAAGGGGCTGTCACAGCCTCAGACCAGTCAGTGTTGGGGTGTTTGGTCTCATGTTTTGCAAGAGGTAGCACATTCTATGTCTGAGCCAGGGTTTAGCAGCCCTGAGCTGAGGAGGATGTGGTGCCTGATCAGATGGGTGCCTGGCCCAGGAGCTGCTCCTAGGAAGGAGAACTCTGGTGTTTGGGAGATGAGTGCTGACTGTGTGTGATCACCTCCTGGAAAAGCCTGCAGGATCCCCGTGGTGTGGGAAATGGGAATTGACAGCTCACACTCAGGAGTGTTCTGTGCACCTGAGGCCACTGAGGCCACGCTCACCCAGTCTGATGTCATTTCAGCTGGTAGGAACAGTCTTTCTCAAGGATGCCCTCGGGATCTTTGGATTTTAAGGGTATCAGTCCCCAGCCCTCTTGTCTGCAGACAGCCTGGGCTGGCTATCCAAGAGCTCAGGATTTGGTTAAACACTTAGTCTTGATTTCAGAACAGCAGTGTTGGGTGTTCTCTCTAGTATGGCTCAAACTACAGATTCAAATTCTTTAAAAATATATATATATTTGTCTTTTACTTACCCTGTAATTCCTTGTTTTCAACATCCAACTGAATTACACAGGGAAAGCTTCCCTGTGCTTTCCTGGCTCCTCTGCACAGAGGAACAAGCACAGCAGCACCAGGACCAAGAGCAGGCAGGGCCTGGTGGGTCTTGCTGGAGCTGCAGTGCTGCAGGAGCCCAGATCCTACAGGAGCTGCTCAAACCATCCAGGCTCAGTGGGGTTAAACTGTGGTGGGGAAGAGCTGTGAGATGTGTGAGGCTGGAGGAGAGGGGGAGCGCTAGGTTGGTTCTGAGCTCCAGTAGCTGTTCCTTGCTGGATTATTCCTCACCTGCCAGCAGGTTGTGAAGGAGGGGGTTTGTTCCTGCTGCAGGCTCCAGTCCCAGCACTGTGCTGGTTCCCCAGGGCTGGGTGTTGGTGTGGCTGAGGCTGCCCGGGGAGGCTGAAGCAGCACAAAAGTCTCTGACCACTTTGTTTCCTCCTTGATCACATTTCACATCACCACAGCCCTGGCATCACCTGGGGCTCCTTCTGCCTCCTGATCCCGGGCATCTGCAGGGTGGGTGTGAGGAGCAGCCTCAGGCTGGCTTTAGGCTACAAGAAGTGCCAAGCTGGGAGCTCATTGGGAGCTGAAACACCTCATTCATGTCCTTTGGAAGGGCTGCTGACTGCTGGGCCTGTGTGAAGGGATTCAGGCTGACACAGACCCCACAACGGGCCTCCAAAAACCTCATGAGGTGACAGGGACTGTTCAGCCCAGCCTCCATTTTCCGTGGAGCTGTTGTCACTGCAGGCTCCTGCTCTGAGATGAACTCGAGTCGGGCTCAGCTGGTCCTGTCCTCGTGCTGCTCGGGCAGAGCCTGCTCTTCCTCACCAGGATCTGTGTTACAGGGTGCCTGCCCTGGACACGCTGCTCCCCACAGCCAGCACGCCTGCTGTAGGTGCAGGAAAAGCTGGTTTGGGCCAGCACAAAACACGTCGTGATTGCATTTGAATTTTGTCACTGCGGGGGAGTGTTGCTAAAATTGTCACTTGGCTTCCCATGTTAGCAGTACCTAGAGGGCACGCCGAGGCGACCGGAGGTTCATGTCTTAGCTGCAAATTCCAGTTTATCTGTAAACTGAATGCTCGGGTGGGTATATGTTGATTTTCAAAAAGATTCCTACTTGACATCTTGATTTTTTTGACAGCGCAAGAATCTTATTATATCCCTACCTCTTCCCCGTATTTTCCTGGTCTATTTATAGCCCACACAGGATCTGTGGTCTCATAATTCAGTGTGGGGATTTTAGACTCGGGGGATTGGTCTGGGAATCAGCAGAGCCTTGTTAGCATGCCTGGGATTGGAAGGCACCATTCAGAAATGGTTTCCAAATTGACATTGACATTGTGGCTTTTTCCAAACCGTTCTCTGCTGTTGCCACGTGAGCCCTGCCAGATGACAGAGGATTTATTTGAAAGAGCACTGTGTGCTCTCCAAAAAGTCCCAGCCTTTTCCTTCCCAAGTATTCTGTAAGATTAAAAATAAAATTCAGCGCACTTTTCTCATTCCTTTTCATCTTTATTGCTGAAAATAGGAGTGAAATTGGTGGTGATTGAGCCCACTTCCTTCACAGAGGATAGAAGGGTGAGTTGTCTCATCCCAGGGATATCCTCATATCCTTGCCCTTGTGTCACTTTGGAGAATGGACACTGGAATTGCTGCTCAGGGAATGCAGGTGGCATCAGCACAAGGCTCACCAGGATTCAGGATGTGCTGGCACCATTCCACTGCTGGGTCTGGCCATGGCTCTCTCCTTTCCTGAGCAGTAAAGTCTTACTCTTTTACCAGGTTAAAAAAAAAAAAAAAAAAAAAAAAAGGAGCCCCTCTGCTTCTTCCAAACTACTTGTAAATCATGTAATTTCTTACTTTTCAATGTAAATGAGATCTGAATGAATAATGGTAATTATTCATTCATCCTAATTCAAATACTATTTTAATTAGCCTGTAGGCCCAATTTCACTTTCATGCAGCATGAAACCTCTTTTGATTAACAACAGAATTGCCATGCACTTCTTCTTTTTTTTTTCCTGCTCAGCATGTCTTTTTAAACTGCTTAAAACCAAAACTAAACAAAACAAATAAATCATTAATAAATTAATCAAATTTCATTAGCATGACCTGGGAAGGCATAATTTAGGGAGGAAAAAAAGTGTTCTGTAGATATATTCATTCTCCTTAACAACTGCCTTGAGGCTACGAAGCCTGCAGAGAAGCCTTGTCTGAGGAGGTGCTGGTGAAATATGGAAATTTAGGGACCCTCCACCACTCCCTGCCATCAAAGGGCAGGGGCACCTTCCACTGCACCAAGCTCCATCCAGCCTGGCCTTGGACACTGCCAGGGGTCCAGGGGCAGCCACAGCTGCTCTGGGCACCCTGTGCCAGGTAAAATATCTCTAATGTCCCATCTGACCCTGCCTGCTCATAGTTTAAAAGCTTTGTCCCTTGTGCTGTCACTACAGGCCTTGATAAAATGTCCCCATTTTTCTTACAAGCTCCATTTATACTGAGAGGTCACAAGGGCCTTTCCTCCTCCCTGCTGAACAACCCCTGTTGTCCCAGCCTGTCTCCATAGCAGGGGTGCTCCAGCCCTTGGAGCATCTCTGTGGACTCCCTCCAACAGGTCCATGTCTGTCCATGTCTGTCCCAGAGAACTCCCCCCTTGCCTGCTGCCCACGCTGCTTTGGATGCAGCCTAGGGCACAGTTGGATTTCTGTCCTGTTCTTCATCCTCCAGTATCCCCAAGTCCTTCCCTGCAGGGTTGCTCTCCATCCAGCCACCCCCAGTCTGTGTTGCTGTTGGGGATTGCTCCAGCCCAGATCCAGGACCCTCCAGTTGGCCTTGTTGAAGTTCAGGAGGTTCCCATGGGCTCGCTCCTCTGGTGGCAATGGCATCCCTTCCCTGCAGGGTATCAGCTGTGCCCCTCAGCTTGGTGCCACCCTTGGACATGCTGAGGCTGTGCCCAGCCCCACTTCTGTCATTGCTGGAACGACATGAAATGAGTCCTGGTACCAGAGAAACATCACAGAAGAGCTTGGATTGCATGGGATCCACATGGGCCATCCAGTCCAGCTCTGTGATCCTCACAGGCTGCCTGGTGCTGAACCAAACCAGCACTCCCTGCCCCCCGTGCTTTGGGCTGGAGCTGCCAGTTTGTACTGGGCTGGAGCCAAGGGGCTCCACTTTGTGCTGGACAAGGGCAGGAGATGGTTCTGAAGGTGTTTGGGATTCCACAGCCTGGGATGAGGCTGCCTTGACACCCCCTGGTGCTGCCTGTCCTGCCCTCCAGGTGCCCTCATCTCGGGGCAATGGTGACACTGCTGGAGTGTTCCTCCTGCCCCGCTGCTGTCCCTGCCACAGCTCAGCTGTCTCATCCAAGGGCAGGATTTTGAGCATTTTACACTGACTGCTGCTCCACGGGGCAGTTCTTCCCACCCTGGGTGGTGGGAGGTCATGGCTGTTTGAGGAGAAAAGAGGTGAAATTTTAAACATTAAAACCTTTAAATTCATAGCCAACCCCCCATGGGCTGGGTAGAGGAGGGGGCACGCCTGAGGGGCCATTCCCTGGCTGGATGTGAACAACAGCCGTGTTAACTCCAGAAATTCTCCACCTGAAGCTGATTTCTTTTTTCCTGTGTACCTGCTCCAAATTTTTCTTCATTCTCTCTGGGTGTCAGCGCCTGCAAAGCTTTAATTCAGGAGCCAGCCCGCTGTCAGACATGAGCCTCCTGATATTTCATCAGGGATCCTGCCCGCTCCAAGGAGCCTCCTCCGCTGGAAGTGCTGAAATGAACTTATGACAAATACAAGGAATGAAAGTCTCTCTCAAATGCACTTTCTGGCATGACTTAAATTAGCTGAAATTGCTGACATTCTGCCTTTCTCAGATGCGTGTCAGTGTCCATAGACTTTTCTTTCAAACCTTGGAAAATTATCGAGTTAAATGTTGCCAGAAAAAACAGATGCAGGAGCGCAGGGTGTATGTTGGGTGAAGGTTACTGTGATGTGTCTGGGTGCTGCAGCACGTGGTGGAGAGAGGCAGAACGTGCCCCTCTGACCTTGGCTGATCCCCCAGAACAGAAGGGCACCACCGGAATTCCGCTTGGAAGTCCTTGGGTTTGTACTGCCCTTAATTTGGATGGGCTGGACCTTTCCAAGATTTAATGACTGGTCATTTTGCTTGAAGCAAAACATTTCCTTAAAGAGCAGGAAGTTCTTTGCCTGCTCATGGGTCCTCCTGTGTTTGTCCCAGCAGCTCTGCTCAGGACTGGGACTAAATGGAGAAAGTGACACTTTCTTGGCGAGGAGAATCAGCTCTTGGGCAGCCTCAGAGCTCCACAGCCAGGACTCATTAATTGGCAGGTCCTGGTTGTTAACCATGGGTTGGGTAAATCCTCCTGCATCCCAGGGCTGTGGGAACCCCAGCACACGTCTGTACGTAGGTCTGGCACTCTGTGCATTGATACAGCTGGTGGAATTCGGGTTGGGAATCACAGGAATGTTCCCTGTGTTGTTGTTGCTACCTGTCTGCAGGTAGAAAATGCACTGTGAAAAGCTGGCATGTACCTTGAAGAAATTTCTTCGATGGGAGGTAGCAGCTTGTCCAAAAGTAAAGATTCTCTTACTGAAATCTGCACTCGTTTCAAACTTCCCTGTCCTTAACTGCTGAGGAATGTGACAGTACATGAAAATTTAAAGGCTGGTTCCTGCTGTTACTCCAAATTTACATTGGCAACAGTGTTTAATTAATTTCAGATTTACTTAGTAGTTTACTTTCAGTGAAAAGTGTGGCCCTGACATTTTCAGGGAATAAGAATTAACCTCTTCAACTCCGTTGGGTTTTGTCTCTTTTTTAGTTGATGGATCACGAGGTGTCAGTGCCTGTCCTGCTGGTGCCCAGGGTTCTGAGGGTGGGGTGTCTGAAGCTCCTTCTCATCCCCCTGACACAGAACTCGGGTGGCAGAGCTGGACTTGGGTGCCTTTCTGAAAAGGGGGTGCTGAGCCCCTGCTGCAGGAAGGGGCTGCACTGGGGCTGGAACCTCAGGTCTCTTTGCCTGTTACAAATGTGTTATTTCAGCCAGTGCTCTGTGGAATGATGGCAGCAGGGTTGTGTTGAAGGGGAGCTTGGATGGAAGCCTTGGGAGGATTGCATGCACATCTAATAGCTGTTATCTGTGGAGCACATCTGATTTAAACATGTCCTTCTTCAGGGATGAGTGCAGGTGGCCTGTCCACCTGAGTGGGGCCTGGGGATTTTTGTCCTAATTGGTAATTTTGATGACACACCATGATCCTGACTCGTTGCTATTGGCATTCACTTTCATTTTCCTCCTGTGTTTCCTAACGAAGCAAATTGATCTCTCTAAATCACTCACTTTTAGGCATCTTCCCTGTCCCTCAGCTGGTTTTGAGCCTCCTGTATCCACTCTCTGATGCTGGAGCAACTGCTGAAGGATGCAGCCGCAGGCGCCCAGGGCTGTCTCTCTAACAAGGAGGTAAGATCACCCCCCTGGCTCCTGATTGCAGTGACACAGCCAGGGGTCACGTCCATCACCTGCACCATTCCAGCAGCTCTCCTTGAGACCCTGATCCTTCAGGGGCCTCATTCCCTTCCCTTTAACTGACACCCACAGCAACCTCTCCCCCTGTTACAAAACCCTGCTCTGCTGGTCCTGAGCTGTGGCAGTGGGGCTGTTCCAGGAGCCTCAGCCTCCCCTGCAATCTGTGTTTTCCTGTACCACTGGGTAGTGGTTCCACGTTCATCTGTGTCTGTTTAGACAAATTTAGTGTAGTGGTTTAAATATCTTTCTGCTGTGAGATAGGATTAGTAGAAAAAGGCAAAACAGGCCCAAACTTAAAGTAAACAGATAGATTTTATTGACACACACTAAAAGGAGAAAAAGAAAAAGAAAATCAAAATGAAACCCCCAAAACACTCCTCCCCTCACCACAAAGTGCTCACTTTCCCCCAAACAACATAAAGAGACAAAAACTGTGATTTTCAGTCAGCTTCACCATTTTAAAATAGTCTTTCATCAATTCTTTAGGAGGGGAGTCTCTCTTAGAGTCATGGATCCCACTGACAACCTAGAACAGTTCTCTTGTGGGTTTTAACTGTCACAAAAACAGCCACCCAGGGAAACCTGCTTCTGTGACCCCCTGAGCTGCTCATGACACACTGGGGTGTCACCTTTTAAAGATTATCAACTCCAAAAGCAAAGGATTCTTCATCTCAGGGAACAGAGATGTCTTCTCACTCCTTCACTGGCACAGAGGGCTTCTCATCTCTCTGTCTGTTCAAGCATCTCCTGGGAGCAATGTCACTCAGTCCATCACAAACACCTTTGCTCAGACCCACACACAAATTTGAACATCTCCCCAAATGCATATCCTTCCCATGATTTGAAGGGATAATCTACATACAGAGTTCATTTCCATGGCTCAGTAAGAAGTCCAGACTAAAATGGAATGGCAAACTCCTCAATGCCTTCCCCCAGTCAGTCCTTTCACTCTTGCTCCACTGAATTCATGCTGTGTCTGTTCTACATTCACTCTCAGGGAAGGGTTAAGCTTTGGAAGCCTCATGTTGCCAGGAAAGGGTTAAATCTGCCCAGGCCTGAGGTGGCCATGGGGTCTCTGCTTTAACTAACTTTAACTAAAAAGCAAACTGTGTCAACCCATAACACACACTGGTAACTCTCACCTCCAGTTCTCAGCCTGCCAGCTCGTGTCCCATGGGCCCATTTTGTCAGCAGCCACTCCCCAGTTGAGCTTGGGAAGATCCAGCCTGGCTGCCAGAGATTTTCAGAACTGCTGTAATTATGGAACTGGTCTTTGACCTAATGTGGGAATCATTTGTCAAGACTTTTGTTACTTCTGATCACTTAATATGGCCTTTTTTAATACTTTCCTGTGCTATTTTTTTCTCCCACTGTCATAAAGTGATAAATCAAATGTCCTGCACAGCCCATCCACATCCTGCTCTTGGCTTTTCAGTGAAACACTGAATTCCACCAGAGGGAGATTCTGTATTGCTTGCTCTCCTCACATTTCATTATTTTGCCTATAAACAACTCTGCAGTTACGTGGAAGAAGTTGAATAGTTCCAAGTAGTAGTTTTCTTCCACTCTCCTGGAATTTCTTCAGGTTAAGAATAAATCCCTTTTAAGATCAGAGTGCTGGAGATTTGTCCAGTTCTGGGTTCAGGATCTGTCACCAAATATTGCTCTGATGTAATAATTTATTTTAATAACCTTTAACAAACCGATATTTGACATCATCAAAGATCTGCAAAGATGCCTCATCCCCTGTTGCTCTAACAGTGTCCAGCAGGTCCCTGTGCTTTGCCAGTTTCACTCCTTGGAGCTCCAGGAGGTCCTGCAGTGTTGCTGGGTTTGTTCAGAGTGCTGCCAGACGGGAGTTTCCAAGGATGGGCTTTTTACCCTTAGGATTGCAAATTTATCCTGGAGTCATGGAATGGTTTGGCTTGGAAGAGACCTCACAGCCCATCCAGTGCCACTCCTGCCATGGGCAGGGACACCTCCCACTGTCCCAGGCTGCTCCAAGCCCCATCCAACCTTGAACACTTGAACACTTGCAGGGATCCAGGGGCAGCCACTGCTTCTCTGGGCAACCTGGAATGGGCAGCCATTGGAATTTGGCAGAGCTGCCCCTGGCAGGCTGTGCCAGGCCCGGCAGTTCCGGCCTCGCTCGGCTCCTGCCAGCGCTGTCCCTTCTCCCCTCACCCACCCACCACTCACTTCTGTGGAGTAGCTCTTTTAAAAGTTTTGACAGGTAACTCTTCCTAACCAGGGTTTCACTACAGAATCCACACTGAAATCTTTCTTTTGATTTTGAGCCTCTCAGAGGGGCTGGACCCAAATCCAGGATGGTTTGAGCATGGTTAGAAGTTCCTTTGCCCAGCCCTGTCCATAGGCTGGCCCTGCAGGGTGACACTGCTCAGGCCACCAGATTGTCCTGCCTTTGCATCACAGGTGGGCTGGGCCATCCCTTCTTGAATTTGGACAGCTGGTATTGTCCTTGGACACAACAGTGTCTCCTGTGGATTGTGGCTGAGACCATGATCACCAGCCCAAGGCTTTAACAAATTAAAATAAATCCCTTTGCCAGTGGTGGAATGTGGCCAACAGCACCCAGAAATCTCATGGGCACTTGTGTTCCCATCCACTGTGTTTTGGAGTCTTCAGCTTCCACTCTAAATGTTTTTAGCAACCTGTGACATACAGAGCAGCTGTGTCTCTCTCTTGGGCTGGGGAGTAGCTTTGGGAGCACGTTTTTTTTAAATGAAATGATACTGAACTGCTGCTTTTTCTTACAGCAGATTCCTCAAAAGCCTGCGGAGGAGACGTAGGATCTTCAAGCAAATTCTGGCAGCTGGATCCCGATAGCAGGTAATGGTGACAAACAAGGATGGGTGTTGGGTGTAAAAGTCTGGACTCAGACTTTTATAAACTCAAACTCAACTTGAGTTGAGTTTAAACCATTTAGGCTCGAGCAGATAAACTCATAAAGATTTGGGGGTTCTGTTTTTGTTTTTTTTTAGATAAACTCATTTGACCACCATGAGTTGGAGTTTTCTGACCCGCCTGTTAGACGAGATCCAGAACCACTCCACCTTTGTTGGCAAGATCTGGCTGACAGTGTTGGTGGTGTTTCGGATCGTCCTGATCGCCGTGGGAGGAGAATCCATTTATTACGACGAGCAGAGCAAGTTTGTGTGCAACACGGAGCAGCCTGGCTGCGAGAACGTCTGCTACGACTCCTTCGCCCCCCTCTCGCACGTCAGGTTCTGGGTGTTCCAGATCATTCTCGTGGCCACTCCCTCGGTGCTGTACTTAGGCTATGCCATCCATAAAATCGCCTGGATGGTGGAGCACAGCGAAGCCAGCAGGAGAGCCAGGAGGAGGATCTTGCCCATCCGCTGGAAACAGCACCGGGGCTTGGAGGAGGCTGAGGGTGACCACGAGGAAGACCCGATGATGTACCCGGAGATCGAGGTGGAGAGCGTCCGGGAGGGCAAGGAGAAGCAGAGCCCGGCCAAAGCCAAGCACGACGGCCGGCGGCAGATCCGCGAGGACGGGCTCATGAGGATTTACGTCCTGCAGCTCCTGGCCAGGGCCCTGTTTGAGGTTGGCTTCCTGGTGGGGCAGTATTTCCTCTACGGCTTCCAGGTGAGCCCCGTGTTCGTGTGCAGCAGGAAGCCCTGCCCGCACAACGTCGATTGCTTCATCTCCAGGCCGACCGAGAAGACCATTTTCCTGCTGATAATGTACGGGGTGAGCTGCTTGTGTCTGCTCCTGAACGTCTGGGAGATGCTGCACCTGGGCTTTGGCACCATCCGGGACACCTTGAACGCCAAGAAGAAGGCGCTGGTTGAGTCTGGGACCTTTAACTACCCCTTCACCTGGAACACGCCGTCGGCCCCGCCGGGCTACAACATCGCGCTGAAGCCGGAGCAGATGCCGTGCACGGAGCTGTCCAACGCCAAGATGGCCTACAAGCAGAACAAAGCCAACATAGCTCAGGAGCAGCAGTACGGCAGCAGCGAAGGGAACATCCCCTCTGACCTGGAGATCCTGCAGAGGGAAATCAAAAGAGCTCAGGACCGCCTGGACCTCGCCATCCAGGCTTACAACAACCAAAACAACCCCAGCGGTTCCAGAGAGAAGAAATCCAAAGCGGGCTCCAACAAAAGCAGTGCCAGCAGCAAGTCGGGAGATGGGAAGAACTCGGTCTGGATTTAACGTTGGCTCAGTTGATATGTTGTGGTTTTTTTCTCCTAGTTTATCATAACCAGCAATCCCGTTAATAAATGGCTTCCATTGAGGGAATATTTGACTCTGATTTTCTATCTGATTTTCAGGGATACCGTTGGCTCGTGATTCAGCCCCTGGAAAGGGTTTCTACACTGACTCTAGGACTTTAGAACTTTATTCTTTTGTCTTCCAAGTCAGGAGACAAATAGGTATATTTAATTCATTCTCATTGAACGGTTTATGCTGTATGTACAGTATTATAGTACATTTATTATGCACAATTTTTTTTGTATTTGTACACTGGATCTGATGTTACACTTTTTATATCAACAAGGACAAAGCAATGGATAGTCATTAGCATTTTGTTAATTTTATTATTGTTGTCTGCAGTTATGTCATTGTTCTTCCCTGTTTTCCAAGTAAAACTTTTTATAAAACTTTTCTATGCTGCGTTTCCAAAGTGCCTTGAACATGCAGAAGTGGGAGTCTCCGGGCAGCTCATGGGTGCAAATCATGAGCAGGGAAAGATTTGGGAAAATGGTGCTCCTGACTCTGTCCTTTACTAAATTAATGTGCTGCTTGCAACCTGGAGGTGTCATTCCATAAGCTCCTGTGTCCTACAGGCTCTTTCCTCTATGGAAAATGACTTACAGGAAAATGTGTGTGTGTGTGTTGGGAGCAGGAGTGCCAGTTGTGGGGCAGAGAGGGTTCCCCACACACCTTGTGCAGCAGGAGGGAGGAGACAACTTCAAACTCCTGCAAAACATCCAGAAAAAACAGAATATAAATGTCTGGAATCAGTAACTCCGCATGTTCCTGTGCCAGTGATGGGAAGAGAAGTTTGTGAGGCCTCCTGTTGTGTAACACCCTGCGCCCCAGGGCAGGCAGTGGTACCTTCTGGGGAGGATTCCTGTGCTTTCCAAAGGAATCAGGTCAGATGGAGCCATGGTAACTCTGTCTGGCTGTGGAATCCCCTTCCTCTCCTGCAGCCAGCACACACGAGTGTCTGCGGGAGGCTCGGAGCCCTCCCGAATACCAATGCTGCTGCTGCCTTATTCCAGAGCCCTCTTCCTTCCCTTCTGTCCCAGGGATTTCCTTCAGACACAGCAATATGTACAATTTAGCTTTCTGCTCGAGAGACCAGGCCGGTCTGGCATTCTGTGGCTTTGGCATTAAACTCGAATTTACAATTAGCAGGAGGGGAGTGAGGGACTGATGCCTTTGGCTCTGTCTTTCTGGCAAGGAGCCGGCTGGGCTTGGAGAGACGCTGATAAATGTCTCTGCTTTCTGCTGCTATTTATAAAGGATTCGGGACCTTGCTCTGCTCCCTTTCTTTTTTCAGGTTTCCATGCATTTTAATATCTTTTGGGGGCCTGTTTCCAGCAGGACTGTTCTTTTTCAAGGCTACCTCAGTCCCTTGTCAGGGCTGGATCAGGAGCAGGATTCACGGAATCATCAAACCCCAGAATGATTTGGGTGGGGAGGGACCTTAAAGAGCATCTCATTCCATGTCCTGCCACGTACAGAGACACCTTCCACCAGACCAGGCTGCTCCAAGCCCTGTCCAGCCTGGCCTTGGACACTTCCAGGGATCCAGGGGCAGCCACAGCTGCTCTGGGCACCCTGGGAGGAGTGAGGGATGAGGAGTGAGGCTCCGTGGAGGACACAGATAAATCCCTGCCCTATTCCTGCCCCTCAGAACATCCAGGTGCAGTCTCCACATTAAATTCTCTCCGAGGGGCCATGAGCCTGTCCTTGCTGTCCCCCTCTGCCCGAGCACTTCCTGTAAATGGCTGTTGTGCTGAGCTGTTTTGATCTGTTTTCCCTCGGGGACACCAGGCAGGCCAGGCACGGGTCCAGACTGTCCCCGAGCAACCTGGAGAGCCCCTGCTGTGCCCAGAGCCAGCAGAGCCCCCGTGTGAGCCCCTCTGGAGCTGTGGGGACTCTGGGAAGGGAATTGCCTCCCTGGCCTTTGGCACTGACCCCTGGCTGCTCCGGGGAGCAGGTGGAGGAGTGCCAGGGTGGTCTCCAAGGAAGTGTGAGTGACCCGGGACGTGTGTGGCAAGTGGATGTGGGCAGGGAGGGCCCGCTGAGCTGGGGCTGGCTGTGTGGTCCAGGGGCAGTTCAGCAGCAGCACTCCCATAATTGAACAGTGGCCTGGAGAGAGTCACAGTGATGGGCACAGGCTCTGCCCCAGCCAGCTGAGTGTGGTTGGGAAGCTGGGTGGAAAACATGACTGAAAGTATGAGGGAGAGACATTTGGAGGCTGGAGATAAACAGGGCTGCTGGCCACAGTCCGCTCAGCACCCCCAGCACTCTGTTGCTCTGCTCAGTGTCCCAAGTGGGTGACATTTAACCCCCTGTGGTGCTTTGGGAGCAGCCTTTCCCCAGTGAAAGCAGGGAAAATCCTTCTCCTCACTGCTCTCTTCCCAAAATACAGCAAATTCCTACTAAGGACTTAAAGCAGGCTCCCACCTGCTCCTCCCTGGTTTTGTGTTCTTTCCCAGTCACTGACCTGTGTCAGTCCTGTGGGCTTCTGCCCACCCAGTAAACCCCTGTTAATGAGCAGAGTGTCCACAACATTCCAGTCCCAGTGCTGGATTCATTCTGAAAATCCCAAGCAAAGGAGCTGTTTCTGTCGCTGCTTTTTATTTTCACTTTCATTGTGCACAAAGTGCAGATTTGGGTTGAAGCTGAGCGTGTGTTGCTGGTCGTGGGGTCTGTCCCAACTCTGCCCTGGCTGTGGCTGTGGCTGTGGCTGCTTTTGGAATATCAGACTTTGTTTTTCCTTTTGAAGAAACAATACCTGCGTTGCTTTAAAATGCTCTTGCTTTGGCTTAATGTGGACCATTTTGAAATAAACGTCCAGGAGAGACTTTGGGACAAAAAAATGCTGGATGGAATTTGGATTTGTGGTGACGTTCTCTGGGTTTGGAAACAAAAATAACATATTAAATCCAGTGGATTGCTCCAGTCTGAGTGAGATGGCTTCTTTTTTTCCAGCAATAGAATATGAGAGGGAGGGATATTTAATGATTTGTCTTAGAGCCACGAGTTGGAATGTTTATACATGTTGCCCTTGTTTAGGTCAATAAGGAGTGGGCTCGGAATTACCTGTGCCTTTGTGCGGGAATCGCTCCGCAGGGAGCAGAACAATCGCGTTCGAAAAGGGAAAACCCAGCAAGCCGGGAAGTCCGACCTTGGGAAGGGTGGAAAAGAGGGAAATCTGCATTTCTGCATATGGATGAGCGGGCGGGCAGTGCCCGGTGAACCGTGCGGGATTTGCTGCCCCAGTTGAGCCGCGGCTCGGGCGCTGCCGCCCGGCTCCTGTCCCTGGGCACGGCCGGGTGGCCCCGCTGAGTGTCCCCGCTGTCCCCTCGCTGCCAGCCTGACCTCGGGCTGCGGAAGGAGGGCAGGGAGTGTTTGTCCTGCGTGCAGCTGGCAGGGAGCTGCGAGGGAGCTGGGTTCTGTTCCGGGGGCTTGGAACAAGGGCTGTTTGTCCGGAGCGCTGCCCCGCTCCCGGGCCGCCGGGGCAGGAGGGGTGGCGGCCACCCGGGCCAGCTCCAGCGCTAACAACTTCTCCTTTCTCCACTGCCAGGGGCACCTGGGCAGCCCAGAGACTCCACAGCCCGGGAGAAGAGCAAGGGACAGGGAATCCCCACAGCCTGGGAGGGGCAACACCGATCTGAGCCACGCCACAGCTTCCAGTCCAGGGAGAACTGGGGCCAGGGCTGCTGCTGTACCCAGATCCACCAGGACCTGGGCTCCTGCTGCTCCCAGATCCACCAGGACCTGGGCTCCTGCTGCTCCCAGATCCACCAGGGCCTGGGCTCCTGCTGCTCCCAGATCCACCAGGACCTGGGCTCCTGCTGCTCCCAGATCCACCAGGACCTGGGCTCCTGCTGCTCCCAGATCCACCAGGGCCTGGGCTCCTGCTGCTCCCAGATCCACCAGGGCCTGGGCTCCTGCTGCTCCCAGCCCCTTCACCCCCTGCAATCCTTACACACTTGGTTATCCCCGTGTGAGCCCCTGCACACAGCCACAGGCCCTCAGCTCAGCCCTGGTGCTTTTAGGTGCAGAAGCCTCTGTTGGACAGAATTCACAGTGAGAAGGTCTGAAATTATTTCAACCTTAGCTGAAAACGTGGATCCAGCCCCAGCACTCTGCCCTGGTGACAGATTTGTGGGGCAGTGGTCTGGTAGAAGCCCATGCTGTGCTCAGGAGAAGAACCAGAGGTCAGAGCTGGGGTCACACACCGCCGGCTCAGCCGCCCCGGGCAGATGTGCAGAGCTGCTGGAGGTGCCCCTGGGTGTTTGTGTGGCCTCCAGCTGCCACTCCAGGAGGGAGCAGAGCAGCTCCCAGGGGTCCCTGTCACATCTGCCAGCCCTGGGCAGATGCCTGGGGTGCCTGAGGAGCTCTCCCAGCACCACACACGTCTAGACCTGATCCCAGAGGATCCCGCTGGCAGCTCCACCTCCTGCTCCTCTGCTCTGAGTGAGGGTAAGAGCATTGCCAGTGTGAGATCCTCTCTGCAGAGTGATTTTCCCTTTGGAAGCATAGGTTGGGTGTTAAGTATTGTTAACGTTAAGTGTCCCTGCCTGTAGCTCAGCTCTGCTTTTGTAGCAGCCTTGTAGGGAAGTGTGTTACATTCCTGTAGCTTGGCTTGTTAATAATTCAAGGATTCCTGGTCCCAGGCACACAGTTTGCTGCTGGGGGGTTCCATCAGAGGAGCTGCTCATTGAGATGTGCTCAGTGCCTGATCCTGTCAATGGGACGTGCCCAGCCCAGGGTGGGACAGTTCCTGAAGGACAGACCCCTTTGCAGATCCCTTTAAATGAGGTTCTGCTCATCCAGAACTCGGGATCCACCCTCCAAAGCAGCAGGGGAAGGAGCTCGGGGGCTCCTGCTCCCGGGGAAATTGTCATTCGTTTTCTCTGTATCAGAGGAGGCTCCAAATACCAGCTCATCACTGCTCGGGAATTGACATTTTGTTTTCTGCAGCGTGACATTATCGCTGTTGTGTAAATTCCATGTTGATGGCTGGGGAAAATGCCTTGGAAGGAGCATTTAAAGCCATCTGATCTGTGCTTTCTGGGACTTGGGAGCCATTTCTGTGCAGGCCAGCTTTTGCTGTCCTGCTCCCTTTCATTTTTATTGACCAGGAGGTGACTCTTTGGCAGATGTATCATGATTGAAGGGAGTCACTTCTTTTTTTTTTTTTCCCCTAAGTGTTTTTTAGCTCTAGAAAATTGATATTTCCATTTATGAAATGTTTGCCAGGCTTTTCATACCTTTTTCAATAAAATTGAAATCACCTGAAAAACTGTGATCAACAAACTCTTTAAAAAGCCTGTTCTGTACTGAAAAGAGCTTTGGTAACACACCAGGGCCCTGGTGAGAAGGGCCTGGCAGGGAAGGGACAATGTGTTCCCAGTGCCCAGGGCAGGGTTAGGTGGGGAATTGGGCAGGAATTGTTCCCTGGCAGGGTGGGGAGGCCCTGGAATGGATTCCCAGAGCAGCTGTGGCTGCCCCTGGATCCCTGGCAGTGCCCAAGGCCAGGCTGGACAGGGCTTGGAGCAGCCTGGGACAGTGGGAGGTGTCCCTGCCCAGGGCAGAGGGTGGCACTGGATGTTCTTTAAAAAGATCTTTTCAACCCAAACCAGTCTGATTTTCATGGTCTTATACATCTGATAACTATATAACACGCATAATATAAAATTCTCCAGCTCTCCTGCAGGTGCTGCTGCCTTCAAGAGAGTTCATGGGAAGTTTGGGACCAGGAAAAGGTGGTGACCAGGAATGCTGCTGCTGCAGACAGGTGAGAACAGGTGTGAGTGAGGAATTGGGGAGCGGGGCTGGGCAGGTGCCAGGGGACACACGGGGGACAGGAGCCTGGCAGTGGTGAGAACCTTCAGATGTGAGTGCATCCCAGAGATTTCACTGAGTGAGATGCAGGGACAGCAGAGGAGAGCCCAGCACGGTGATGCTGGGCAGTGTCCCCCTGCCTGATGCTGCCAGGAGCAGGTGGGTGCTGCTCTGCAGGGATAAAATCACCACCTCACCCTGGAGGGTGGAAGTTTGTGGTGAGAGGGAGCAAGGGGGAGAGTCTTGTCCCTTAGCACCCAGAATTTGGGATTCCCAAGGTGCCCCCAGTGTGTCCAAGAGGTCACAGTGCCCCTGGGGACTTGTCCCTGGTGCACAGGGGAGGGGACAGGCCAGGCTGGGAAGGGATGAGCTCAGCAGGGTGTGATTCAGTGACTGGATGTGGCACTCAGAGCTCAGGGTGACAAGGGGGTGATGGGTCCGAGGTTGGACTCCATGGTCTCAGAGGCCTTTTCCAACCTCAATGATTCTGTGATTCTGTGAAATGAAATCCTGGTTTAATTGTTGGCTCTGAAATCTGGTTTCTTTTCCCCTCTTGCCTTCCCTTGCTGACCAGCTGCACAGGAGCAGCAGAAGGAGCCTGCTGGATCTTTAAAAAGCAATATATTAGGATGCTCTGCAGTGCTCAAATTCAGTAAATTTGACTATTTTGCTATCCAGTGAGGGAAGGGGAGGATCCTTGTGAAGAAAGGAGATGGCAGAGGAAGTGTGATGGCCAGAGCAGGGTGAGGAGGGAGTTACATAAACTTCTGTGCCCCGGAGGCTGCGGCACCGCCGATAGCCCAGAGAGGAGAGCCAGGACCTTGAGGGACCTCAAACCTGACCGAACAAACTGCTCATTCGAGCCGCCAATTTAAATTCTCCAGGACTGGGAAGAGAAAAAAAAAATAAAAAACAACTCAGGAAACGGGCAAACAACCCTTCCCCTTGTCAGCTGCCGGTTTAACTCGGCAGCCTCTGCTCGCCGGGGCACGGGCGGGGACAGCGCCGGGCGCTGCGCGGGTTCCATGCCCCGGTGGGAGCCGGAGCTCGGCTGATTTGCTCTGCCGGGGTGAGCCCGGGGTCCCCGGAGCCCCCTGGGAGCGCAGGGAGCTGCGGTGACCGGGATTTGAATCGCGCCGGGCTCCCGTGTGAGCGATCGGCCCCGGGACGCGGCCACGCGGGGGTTAAAGCCGAGCTCGGCCCACGCCTGGAATGACACGGGCTGTGAGCTGGAAAAGACCTACGAGGGATGCAGCAGCAGGAGGTCGCTCCTTAAAGGGCATCGGGAGATGTTGCTGCTCGGTCTGGCCGTGGCAGGCTCGGGAATTGGGTTTCCCCCGTTTCCCCCGGGATATTTGCGCCCTCCCTCCGGAGCTGTGGCTGCGCAGCCGAAGTTAAAGGACACCAAAGCCTTCAGTCCTGTTTCCGGGCCATTGGCTGGTGAAAATCCTCCCCTTCCCCTGCCCGGCCGGGCTCTGCTGTGACTGCGCTGTGACCCCGGAGCTCCCCTTTGTCCCCCTGCAGGCGGCTCCATCGCGTTCCCGGTGCGGTTCGGGCCGTGTCCCCGGGGCCGTGGGGCGGCTCCTGCCCGCTCCTCACTCGCTGGGCTCACCTCGGGCCTCAGCCCCTCCTCGCTGATCTGAGTGCTCGGTGCTCCCGGGGCGGGGACGCTCCATCCCCGCTGCTCCCGCGCTGGGCCCGGGCTGCTGCCCCTGGCAGGGCCCTCCCCTGAGCTCCTAAAGCCTCTAAGAATCCTTAAAAGTGATTTGGGGGTTGACCTGAGCCTGTTTTGTGGGCAGCCTTGAGCAGCCCGAGTTTCTGCTCGTGTCCTGGAAAATCGGGTCAGGATCACTCGGACTGAGCAGCCACAGCTGCTCTGGGCAGCCTGTGCTGAGCCTTACCACCCCAATAATAAAACTCTTTTTCTTAAACTTAATCTAAATCGCTCCTCCTTCAATATGAAACCATCACCCCTCGTCCTGACACAGCAGCACCACTGAAGAGTTTGTCCCCGTGCTCTTTTAGGTAACAATGCCTGAGCTTTTTTTTTAAGCTGAACAATCCCAGCTCTCCCCTGCAAATTCCTCGAACACCGGGTAACTCTGAGTGTGTTATCACAGGACTTTCAGCACTGAAGGGGACAAGAGCACGGGGGCAAACTCTTCAGTGGTGCTGCTGTGTCAGGCGAGGGGTGATGGTTTCATATTGAAGGAGGAGCGATTTAGATTAAGAAAAAGAGTTTTATTATTGGGGTGGTAAGGCTCAGCACAGGGTGCCCAGAGCAGCTGTGGCTGCCCCTGGATCCCTGGAAGTGTCCCAGGCCAGGCTGGATGATCTCTGGGCAGCCCGGGGCAGTGGGAGGTGTCCCTGCCCCTGGCAGGGGGCTGCAGTGAGCTGGGCTTTCAGATGATCTCAATCTTCTGTGATTCTCTGATCAGCCCGGATCGCTCAGCAGCACAAGCAGCAGGGAGCAGCCTGGGAGGTCACTGCAGTCACCACCACCTGTTGGCTCTGCCAGGCTGCCACAAGCTCTCCTTGCTAAAGATCCTCTGACCCTTCTTCCCAATCCAACCCGTTCCTGGCTCCTCCCGGTCCGGCCAGGGGTGGAGTCACTCGGCTGTGGATGTGCTGTCCTTGGCAGAGCCTCGGCAGCTGGGTGCTGCCTCTCTGCTTCCCCCGTGCCTGCTTTCTGGAATGCCCCGCGGAGTGTCAGCTCCACGCGTGGAGCCAAGAGCCTCTTTCCCCAAATGGCCTCTCCCGTGCACGGGTTTGTTCTTGTTTCCATCTGGAGCCCAAAGAGCAAAATTCCCATCGTGGGCGAGACGGAGCCGGGATCTGCTTCCACCTGAGGTGTGCGTGCTCCTCCTGCTGAGCTTCTCCATGGTGACAAACCCGCCAGTTTCCCTGGATTTTCCATGCATCGAATAACGGCCTCGACTTGGAGAGGCACAGCAAAGGTGCTCCATCACAGGGCACAGTGTGCTGGGACTCCGGCAGAGAGCCACAATGACCTCTCCTCTCCTCTCCTCTCCTCTCCTCTCCTCTCCTCTCCTCTCCTCTCCTCTCCTCTCCTCTCCTCTCCTCTCCTCTCCTCTCCTCTCCTCTCCTCTCCTCTCCTCTCCTCTCCTCTCCTCTCCTCTCCTCTCCTCTCCTCTCCTCTCCTCTCCTCTCCTCTCCTCTCCTCTCCTCTCCTCTCCTCTCCTCTCCTCTCCCTGTTTTGCACCCCAGCTGATGAAGTCCCCCTGTGTTCCAGCATCGTTCCTGGAGCAGGGACACCCATCCCTCCAGGTGTGGGTGCTGTGACCTGGCAGCTTCTGCACCAGGCAGGTGCCATCCTTGGAGGGTTTCCCAGCTGGAATCCCCTGGTCCTGCTCTGTGCTCAGAGTTCAGGTTCTTTCATTTGCACAGCAAATCAGGACCTGGCTGTGAAACTGCTTTTTGGGGCGTTCTTTCCCTCACCTGGGAGATAACCCCACGGATCCATGGGTGTCCCCCCGTTCCAGACACATTTCCCCCTCACTCCCCACTGCAGGGCTGCTGTGTTCCTCTGGGGAATGGGTTTTCCCCCAGAACCCCCTGAAGCCTGTGACCATGGAGTCTGACCCTCCCTTCCTATCTTGACCCTGTTGGCTCAGGTCCAGCTCTCTCTCCTGAGCAGAGACCAGATAAAGTCCTGTTCTTCCTTGTTCTCTCTCTCTGCCCTGGAACCCTTGGAGAATAAAGCCTTGGACTGATCCCAGGGGGTGAGAGCCTCTTTTGGAATCTTTTACCCTGTCCCCTGAGATATTCCTCCAAAGCCCCTCAAGGAACTGAGCAGCCACAGGAGCCTGGGGAGCAGAGGGGACAATCTCACAGAGCTGCTTCCCGACCCTCTGCTGTGTCCTCTGCTCCCAGGGTGCCCCAAACATCCCAGCTCCATGATGAGGGAGCAGCCTGAGCCTCCCTCTGCTCTCCCAGCTCACCTGGGGCCCCCTCAGCACCCCCAGCCTGGGCCACGACACCTTCCTGGGGACTCCTCCGGGGCTCCGTCCTTGTGCTCACCCCTAGAGCGGCGCCTGCCTGGTTGGATTAGAGCTGGGAAATCGTGGCCAGATGGTCTCTGATCAGCTTCACCAACCAGAGGAGCGGGGATATTTTGGGTTCGAGGGTTTCCCATTATGCAATGGCACAGACACAGCGCGGGGGAGGCGTCGGCTTCTTCTTTCTTTGGGTTTACTAATAATTTGTTTGGATTTATTTTTGTCTCTTGAGTTCAGGGTCTTGAGCAGGAATCTGATGAGGAGAGGCTGAGGGAGCTGGGGGGGCTCAGCCTGGAGAAAAGGAGGCTCAGGGGTGCCCTTGTGGCTCTGCACAACTCCCTGGCAGGAGGGACAGCCAGGTGAGGGTTGGGCTCTGCTCCCAGGGCACAGGGACAGGACAGGGGAAACAATCTCAAGTTGTGCCAGGGGAGGTTTGGGTTGGATATTGGGAAAATTGCATCTTGGAAAGGTGGTCAGGCATTCCACAGGCTGCCCAGGGCAGTGACAGTGGAGTCACTGTCCCTGGGGGTGATGAAAACTCTGTGGATGTGGCACTTGGGGACAGGGGTCAGTGGTGGCCTCGGCAGTGCTGGGGTGATGGTTGACTCAATGATCTTGGAGGGCTTTTCCAGCTACACAATTCCCTGGCTCTCTGATCTCAGCATGGAAACTGGAGGCTGTGGCTTCTCCCACGGGTTGCTGTGGTTGGCCTGTGGCAGGTGCAGTCGAAGCAGTGGGTGAGGCCTGGAGATCAGAGCTGAGCACGGGGCCTGTCCCTGACAGAGCCAGGGCATCAGGAGAAAGAAGGAGCTTGAGGACAGGGATGCTCTGTGCCTGGGCCAGCCATGGGAAGGAAGTTTGTGTTGGGGGGAAAGGACAGCCTGGGGTGTTGGGTGTCTCTGGGCACCAGACCTCTGCAGCTTTTGTGGTCCTGGGCAGTTGGCCAAGGACCAGCTCCCCTCTGCCAGGCACATCCAACGCTGTGGTGTCCTTGTGCCCCAGCCCCTGGCAGAGGAGCCCTGAGCAAGAGCTGTGGGTGTTGTGTGACCCTGCAGGGCAGCAGGCTCAGCTGGGCCCACTTGAATTCCTGTTTTTTGCCCTCCTGACCCTGAAGATTTTGAATAACCCAAGGCTCAGGAGCAGCCGGTGCATCTGGAACGTTTCTGACTCACTCATCGCGCCGGTATCTCGACACCAGCCCGAAATAACTCGGTGCTGTGGATGGAGCAAAACTGCACCAAACCCCTCAGGGGGTGCAGAGATGCCCCAGCAGGGACATCAGGGGGGGAACAGCCCCGTCTGCTGCCAGCCCTGCCCCGGGCAGGAGGGCACAGAGGGCGCGGGGGGGGTCCTGGAGCAGAGCCCCGGTCACTGAGGCACCTCCAGCCTCTCCCTCAGCCCCGGCCCCGTCCTGCCGCGGGGGGCAGAGCAAGAGGCCGCTGGTGATGCTTTAGTGAGGTGGGCTGGAGCCAGAGAGAGGCCCCTGCCCGGGGCTGGGTGTCCTCCCGAGGGAGCAGCACCCCGAGGTGCCCAGGCACCCCCAGCACCCCCGGCTGGAGCTCAGCACGGGGAGCTGGAGCTGGTGTGTCCTCCTGTCACACATCGGGGACACCAGAGCGAGTCCCCCCGGGGCTCCGCAGGGCCAGGGGCACCTCCAGCCCCACCCTGGGGGCTCTGGGGGAGGAGATCTCAGCAGGAATTGTCCCGAATCCCGCCCCTTGTCCCCGGCGGGCAGGGAAGGCTCCCCCCAGGGAGCGACGCTCCTGTGGTGACCCCCGGCCAGCACAGGACCCCGAACGGGCTGTGCCGGGACCGCGGGGGCACGCGTGGCCCTGGAGCGCCCCGGGGCCGCGGCAGGCGCTGCTGGGCTGTGCTGGGAGAGCCCTCTCCTGGTCGGTGTGCGGGAGGGAGAGAGGAGCGGCGGTGCCGGCTCAGCCCGGCCGAGCCCGTCCCTGTCCCGGCGCTGAGCCCTGAGCGGCTCCCGGGCGGGCTCCGTGGGGAGATTCTCCATCCTAGCGGGTCCCTCAGGGAGTTGGCGACCTGTCCCCCCGTGCCCTTCTGCCGGGGGTTGCTGCCCGGAGCCTGCAGGGTGCTCGCTCAGCGGAGGCTGTCCCTGGGGTGGGGCGGTGTCCCTGGGATGGGACAGGGATGGAGCAGTGTCCCTGGGATGGGACAGGGATGGGGCAGTGTCCCTGGGATGGGACAGGGATGGAGCGGTGTCCCTGCACAGGGGCTGAGCGTCGCTGTGATGGGGCGAGGAGCAGCCACGTGTCCCCAGAGTGCGACAGGGTACCCACGGCGCGACAGGGTCCCCATAACGCGACAGGGTCCCCAGGCAGGCAACGGCTGAGAGGGAGGTGACACTCCCCGGGTGCCATCCTCTCCGTCCTGGGAGCCACGCCGGGTGGCTCTCCTGGCTCAGACACGGAAATCGCGAGGGACAGCCCAGGGTGGGACGTGGGGAAGACATCGGTGGGACGAGCTGGAGGCGCCCAAGGACCGGAGCGTCCCCACGGATGAAACCCGGGGAGCCTCCCCTCCCCGCCCCGTCCCCTCCCCTCCCTCCCCGGCGGGGTGAGAAGCGGAGCCCCGCGTGGTTTTCCAAATCTTTATTGTAAATAAATTCTGCGACATTGCAGGAGGCGGCCGAGGCCGGAGCCAGGGCCGGGCCCGGAGCGGCGGCTCCGGGGCGGCTCCGGGGCGTGCAAAGCGGGGCTCGGGCCCGGGGGGCGCGGGGGGCGCGGGGGGCGCGGGGGGCCCGCCCGGCCCGGCGGCAGCGGAGCAGGCGGTGCGGGGTGGCGGCGGTGCGGCGAGGGGGGCACGGGGACCCCGCCCCGCTGTGCTCGTCCCCGGGACGGGACGGGGCCCGCGGGAGCAGCGGGGGCTGGGGGGGCTTCGCTCTCTTGGCTCTGGAAGCACCGGGTGCCCCCCACCCCCGCCCTCCCCGGCCGCGGGCCCTCCCGCCCTGACAGCGTTAAAATCATTAAGAAAAATCCCGGTATTTATATATATATATATATATATATTAATGTCCCCAAACCCAGTGACAACGGTGGCTTCTTGCTCTGAGCCGGGGGTGTCCCCTGGCCGCGGGGAGCCCCCGTCACTCCGGCTGTGGCAGCTGTGGGGACACCGTGGTGACAGTGACAGAGGTGGGGGTGGGTGCCGGGTGCCCACGGTGGCCCCAGGTGCCCCCGTGTCCCAGCCCGGTGCTGGTGTCACACAAGAAGCCACCACGGAAGCCCAGCCAGGGGATGTTCAGCCACCCCCGCCCGCTGTCACCTCCCACCCTGAACCCTGGGGTGCCACCACAGCCACGGCACCCAGAGGGGCTGTCACACCAGGCCACCACACACTGTGGCCATGGCCGGGCCTGGGGACACCCTCGGTCACTCTCTGTCCCCATGCTGGGCAGGGAGGGGACACAGAGGGGACACCCCCACCCTGCCATGGACAGCGGGTACCATCCCCCACTGTCCCCATGCTGAGTGTCCCCAGGAGTGTCCCCACACCGGGTTGTGTCACCAGGTGTCACTGGGGGTGTCCCCCCTCCATGCTGAGTGTCCCCAGTGCTTGAAGGGACCCGTGTGGCCCCCGGTGGTCCGTGCTGCTGTGGTTCCATGCAGGGTGACAGGTGCCACGTGCCACAGGGACAGGGTGACGCCTCAGTCTGGGGGGAGCGGGTGCCACAGGCCTGCCCTGGGCTGGGGTGACAAGTGCCACCCAGCCAGCAGCCCTGTGTGTCCCCAGCCCAGGGCTCACCCTGTGCCCTGCTCCCCCGGGGGGGCCCTTCTGTCCCCCCCAGCCCCGGTGTCACCAGTTTGGGGCTCACCTGCCTGAGCTGGGGAAGTCTTGAGGGAGAGCTGTCACCCGTGGGTGCCTGTCCCACCCCTGGGGGCTTCGGGGTGCGATGGCTTGGGGGTGCAGCCACGGCATGGGGGATCGGGGGAGAATTTGGGGGGACAGACCCCACACGGGGACTGCTGGGGGGATTTGGGGGGCGGGGAGGCACATCTGGGGGTGCAGGACCTGGCCCCAGGCACCGGGGCTGGGGGGGACACGGCTCCAGGCCCTGAACTGGGAAAGGGCACTGGCCCCGTACTGGGATTACTGGCCCGGTACTGGGATTACTGGCCCGGTACTGGGATTACTGGCCCGGTACTGGGGGATGCTGGCCCGGTCCTGGGGGATGCTGGCCTCGCCCCGGGGACAGCGGCCTTGTCCTGGGGTCCTGGCGGGCAGGGGGGCCGTGGGGCCCCGCGGGTACATTCATTCATTCATTCATTCATTCATTCATTCATTCATTCATTCATTCATCCAGTGCCGAGCGCCGCCAGCCCGGGGGGGCCCGGGGGTCCCCGTACATTCCTGGCGGTGCGGGGGGGGCCGGGGGGCGGTCCCGGGTGCCCCCACCCCCCCCCATCCCCGCTCTCCTCCTCGGCCGGAGCCTCGGCAGCGCCGCCCCATTTAATTGCTGTTAATGAGGCGCTGGGGGGCTGGGGCGGAGCGGCCCCGCTCAGGCCCCCCCGGACCTGCAACACAGAAGTGGGGGTGCGTTTAGTGGGGGGCTGTGACAGCGGGGGGGACACACGGGGGGACACTGAGCTGAAATGAGCCAGCACCGGGGGGGGGGGGCTGCTGCCAGGCCCCCCTCCCCAGCCGCCGCTCCCCTTCAGCCGTGGGGGCACAGAGATGGAGACAGCACGGCCGGACACACAGCACACGGACAGACGGGCCCGGGGGCTCCCACGCCGTCAGGCTGCCGGACGGTGACGGTGACGGTGACGGTGACAGGGACGGTGACGGGACGAGGGGGGAGACACGGTTACACTCCCTGCTGCGCCGGGTCGTACCTTCCTCGGCGGATGTTCCTTGGGGGGGTGGCGGGGGGAGAGGAGAGGAGCGTTAGTGCCACCCCCGCGGCCCCGCTGTGCCCCCACCCCGGCGTCCCTGGTCCCACAGGCAGCAGCGGTGTCCCAGGGCCAGGCAGGAGCGGGCACGGGGAGGGGCACAGCCCCGGCCCCAGCACCCCATGCTCGGGGACAGACACGGCCACGGGGGCCGGGTGACAGCCACACCCCGATGGCACATGCAGGCAGGGCAGGCAGGGCCGGGGGGACAGGCAGGGGCTGGGACAAGGGGCCAGGCAGGGTCAGGGGGCCAGGCAGGGCCAAGGGGACCAGAGGCCACGCGTCAGGGGGGGCCCGGCTGGGGGGGCTGGCGCTGCCCCGGCACGGCACGGCCCGGCCCTGGCGCGGTGACGGTGACGCAGAGGGGACGTGGCCGGTGACAGCAGCAGAGGGGACGAGCCATGCGGTGGCTGCTTACTTAAATCCCCAGCCTGTCCCCCCTAGGACGATGGCAGCCACCAGCACGGCCCCCGCGATGGAGCCGATAATGATATTGGTGCCACTGGGACCTGTGACAGACGGGACAGGGAGGAGGGGACAGGGTCACACGTCAGTGGGAAGGGGACGTGGGGACAGAGCCCCGGGGATGCCCCGGTACCGTGGGGACTCGGGAAAGGGACAAACCCAGCCACAGGGAACATGTCAGTGGGGAGGGGACAGGGGGACACCAGGACACAGCCCCGGGGCAGCCCCAGTGCTGTGGGGAGCTGGGAGGGAGCAAACCCAGCCACAGGGACACACCTCAGTGGGGACGGGATGCGGGGACACGGGGACACAGCCCCAGGGATGACCCAGAGCTGTGGGGACCTGGGAGGGGGGGTGGGGCAAACCCAGCCATGCCCAGCGGAGCTGCGGCACCAGGGTGGGGGGGACACTCCGGAGCCCCGGTGGGGCTGGGGACAAAGCGGGACAGCCCAGCCTGTGTGGCCCGGGGACAGCAGGGAGCCCGTGTCCCCCGCGGGCGCACGGACCCTTGTATCGCTCCGTCTCCCCCGTCGGCTTCGGCTCGGGGATGGGGTCGTAGACGCTGCAGTCCTTCCCCGTCCACTCCGCCCGGCAGATGCACTTCCCCTCGTTGCTGCAAACCTGTGCGGGGACACGGCGTCACCCCCCCCGCCGCCACCGCGACACTCCCCGGCTGTCCCCGCGTCCCCGCCGCGCCCCTCACCCCGTGGTCGAAGCAGATCTTCCCGTCCCAGCTGCCGGGGCAGGAGCTGAAGTTAAAGGCGCTGGCTGGAAGGCATTTGCGGTCGAGACAGAGCATCCCGGGCCCGCAGGGCGTCCCGTCCTCCACGTAGCTCAGGTCCGAGCCGTCCACCAGCTGCACGTGGCCGCCCCTGTGCCAGCACAGCCCCCGCGGGTGACACGCGGACCCCCGGCACCCGGAGCCGCCCCCGGAGCTGCCCACGGCGGCCCCGGTACCTGCAGTCCACGTAGCGGTTCTGGTGGTAGAAGGTGGTGGTGGCGATCTCCCCGCTGAGCTCCCCCAGGCGCGGCGAGCCCGAGATGTTGGCGCAGAGGAGGAAGCCGCACAGGACGTCCCTGCAAGGCAGCGCCGGTGTCACCAGGGCGGCAGGTGGCACCGGGAGGGGCCGCGGGGACGGGGGTCGGTCACTCACTGCTTGTTGCACTGCAGCCAGCCCAGGCCCTCCCGCCCGCAGTTCCCCCGCTCCGTCCCCTCCACGTTCAGCTTCTCGTAGCAGAAGCGCTCGGCCGAGCCTGGCAGAGAGAGAGGAGAGGAGAGATTGGGAATGTCACCTGCCCGTCACCCCCCGCGTCCCCCCAGCCCAGGACAGCACTCACTGCGGCCCCACAGCGCGTTGCACTGACGGTCCCGAGTTTTGCAGCGCCCGCCGTAGCATCGTCCCTGCGGGGAGGGGAGAGGGGTCAGGGATGCAGAGGGGTCAGGGGTACAAGAGAGGGGTCAGGGGAGAGAAGAGGGGTCAGGGCTGCAGAGGGGTCAGGGGGTGCAGAGGGGTCAGGGGGTGGAGAGGGGTCAGGGGGTGGAGAGGGGTCAGGGGGTGGAGAGGGGTCAGGGGTCCTGGAGGGGGGTCAGGGGCTGCAGAGGGGTCAGGGAACTGGGGAGGGGTGATGCAGAGGGGCTGGCACACACGTGCTGCAGGAGGGGCTGCAGGGACAACGAGCCCCCCACACATCCCCCCACGGCTGGCCCAGGGCTGCCCCAGCTCGTGAGGTGCAGGGATCAGAAGGCACACGTGTGTGCACGGGCACGGGCAGCAGTGGGGGCTCGGGGCCCCCTGCTCACCCAAACCCAACCCCACACCCACGCGTGTGTGCGTGGCTCAGCTGTGGCTGCCATCCCTGACAAAGTCACAAGCTGGCTCGGGCTGGGAGGGACCCCAAAGCCCACCCAGTTCCATCCCCTGCCACGGGCAGGGACACCTCCCACCAGGCCAGGCTGCTCCCAGCCCTGCCCAGCCCTTGCACAGCCCCAAATGCGCTTCCAACACTCCCAAGCCCCGACGCTGGAGCCTGCGGGGATCTGCCCGGCCCCGGGGCCGTGTCCCACCAGGCTGGGCTGAACTCACCTGCTCATTCTCACAGAAATACCCATCCAGCTTGTGGAGGTTGGGGGGACACTGTGGGGACACGGAGAAGAGGTCGGGTGATGCCACAAGGCTCCACAGCGTCTCCCACCGCGCCCCCCGGGCCCCTCACCTGGCTGGAGTCCCCGGTGCAGGTCTCGGGGATGTCGCACTCGTTCACCGCCTCCCGGCAGGACACGCCACGCGGCTCGTACTGCCCGGGGCACAAACCCAAACGTCAGGAATGGGACAGGACCCCGCTGGATCCACATCTGGGCCCTGCCCCGCCCCGCCCCCGAGCCCCCCCGATGCTCGCAGCCCCGCACCTTGCAGCCCTTGCAGCAGAGCCCATCGCTGCACATGGCGTCGTGGGTCAGGGTGCACTTCTTGCAGCAGTTTCCCCCGCTCCTCGCACACTCCTGCCAGCACAGCAGCCGGGTCACGGCCGGCAGCCCCCTGGCAGCCCCCCAGAGCGGGGGGAGCAGCCCCCCGGCCCCGCTCACCGCCAGCGAGCCGCAGTCGCACTCCTCGCCCGCCTCCACGAAGCCGTTCCCACACTCCGGAGGGTCCAGGAGCTGCCGGGAGCCAGGGGGGACATCACGAGAGCTTCTGGGGACCCCCGAGCCAGCTGCTGCCATCAGCCCCCCCGAAAAGGGCATCGCATCCCCGGGGAATGGCAGCAGCCCCAAAACGCTGCTGGGCACGGGGCTCCTCCCGCTCCGGGGGTTCAGCGCCGGCTCCTCGGCCGCGGGAGGGGCTGCGGGCACCGCGAGTGCCCAGGGACCCCGGGAGCCACCCCCAGAGCATCGCTGCCCACCGTGACCCCCAGAGGGGCCGGGGGGGCCGCTACCTTCAGGGGTTTGTTGAAGAGGCAGCTGCCGCCGCCGTCCTGCAGGAACTGGTTGTACTCATCGATGCTGCAGCGGGAGAACTTCCGCGGGAGGTAATACCTGTGGGGTGGGGGGCATGGCCGCTCTGTCACAGCTCACAGCCTGCCCGTGCCGGGGGCACCGCCGGGCACCCCAACCCGGGCAGGAGCTCGGCACCGCCGGGCACCCCAACCCGGGCAGGAGCTCGGCACCGCCGGGCACCCCAGCCCGGGCAGGAGCTCGGCGATGCCGGGCACCGCAACCCGGGCAGGAGCTCGGCACCGCCGGGCACCCCAACCCGGGCAGGAGCTCGGCGATGCCGGGCACCCCAACCCGGGCAGGAGCTCGGCACCGCCGGGCACCCCAACCCGGGCAGGACCCTCGGCACCGCCGGGCACCCCAACCCGGGCAGGAGCTCGGCGATGCCGCCGGCGGCAGCGGTGACCCCAGGTGTGGCAGGGGATGTGGCAGTGCCACCCCGAGCGGGCACCCACCCTGTGTCCTCCATGATACAGCCCAGCCACGAGTCCGGACAGCGGCAGTCCCCTGCCAGGAGAGCAGAGGAGAGCAGAGGAGAGCGCTGGCGGTGCTGCCTGTCCCTGGTGGCACCGCGGCGTGTCCCCACCGTCCCCAGGGCCCCGCGGCGGGTGGGTGGGTACCTGCGGCCGTGCGGTGCTTGTTCCACATCATGCCCACGTTCTGCCCCAGCGTCTGTGCCAGTGTCACCGCCATCGCCGCCACGTTGCCGTACTGCGCGGGAGGCCGCGGTGTCACCGCAGGGACCCCCGGGCCTGTCCCCGGCCCTGTCCCCGGCCCTGTCCCCGGCCCTGTCCCCAGCCCGCCCGCGGGGGTCTCGCCGCACCCACCTCGTTGACGCCGCCGGCGCGGGCAGGGGAGCAGATGCCCCCGACGAAGGCGGTGCCGCTGCGGCTGCTCTGGAACGTCCGACCCCTGCGAGGAAGAGGATGGTGGGGGCGGGGGAGGTGGCCCCCGGCCCCGGGGGGGGACGCGTGGCCGCAGCGCTCACGAGAAGAGGTGCACGGTGTCGCTGTGCTCCGCCAGCCCCTCGCGCCGGTACTTCACAAACTCGTTCAGGGTCTCCAGGGAGTCTTGCCCCATTCGGATCCGGTCCTCGGCCGCCCAGGTCTCCATGGCCACCAGCACGATGCGGGTGTTGAGCTGCTCCTTGTAGATCTGCGGGGACAAAGGGACGGTGCTGCGGACGCGACCCCTCCCGGGGACAAACGCAGCGGCTACCGGGGGTGAACCCCTGTGGACAAATTCAGGAGCTGGGCACACACATCCTGGACAATTCCCCAGGGACAAAGCTCCGGTGGGACAAACCCACCAGGTGCCAAAGGAAAAAAAACCAACAAAACCATGAGTGGGACAAACTCCCTGGGGCCAAACACTCAAGGGACCAACCCAGCAGGTGCTGAGGACCAACCCCCAGGGATAAACCACCAGGAACGAGGGACAAACTCCCTGGGTACAGATCCAGCAGCTGCTGGGGACAGTCCCCTCGAGGATAACCCCCCCAGGGACAGACCCACCCGCGTGGGGGATAACCCTCTCCCCAGGGATAAGCCCACTGGGGATAATCCCCTTGGGAATGAAGGGGAATGAAGCCCCTAAGGGACAAACCCATCAGATGCTGGGGATTAACCTCCCAGGGACAACCCCTCCCCTCCAGGGACAGATTCCTTCCAGGGACCCCCCTCACCATGTCAGCCAGGTTGACCACGGACTTGGCGAAGTTGCTGGTGAGAACTACGGACTTGCGAAGCTGCAGGAACTGAGGGCACACGGGGGGCCAGGTGGGATTGGGGAGGGGGCCAGCCCGACCCCTCACCGCCCCCGCCAGCCCCGGGAACCCCCCGGCTCACCAGCTGGTGGTCGTTCACCACGGCCAGCTCGATGTACTTGGTCTCGCTGTGCACCGTGTGCTGGGCGCGGCGGACCTGCAGGGGGAACCCGGCGGCTGAGGCGGCACCGGGAGCCGCCTGGGGCTCCTGACCCCTCCGGGGATCTTTGGGACACAGGGAGCGGGGAGAGCCGCTGGGTGGTCTCGGGATGCAGCCCCCATATTCCAGCGGGACCCCCGGACAGCAGGGCAGGAGCAGCACTCTGCAAACACGGCCCTGCACCCACGGAGGGGCCTGGCACAAATCAAACAGGGTCAAGCACACTTGTCCCCCACCCGTGTCCTCCGCGTGCTGCCCTGTGTGCCCGCTGTCCCACTGACCTGCCGCCGCCGCCGCAGCTTTGGTATCCCAGCCGGGCCACGCTGGCTCAGCGCAGGGAAGAGGCAGCCTGGAGGGGAGGGACAGAGGTGCTGGGACACCGGGACACCGGGACACCGGGACACCGCCACAAAGCCCCAGCTCCGTGAGAAGGCTCACCCAGTCGGGGGCAGCTGGGGACGCGCTGGACGATGTGCGGTCGAAGGCCCTGCCGCGGGGAGAGGTGTGTCACGGCCACGCGTGCGAGGGGAGGACTGCCACGTCCCCGTGGCTGTCCCCGAGCCACAGGCAGACCCGCAAAGCCGCCCTGGGGGACTCAGGCAGGCACACGGCAGTGCCACCGCTCACCCGCCCGTGCTCGGCGCCCGCCTGGGGCTCGATCAGGTACGTGGCTCGGCCGTCCGAGAAGACTCCGCTGCAAACAGAGGCGATCGTGTCGGGGTGCAGAGGGGTGCAGCCCCGCCCCGGCCCCCCAGTCGGCAGCGCGGGTACTCACCGCAGGCCCTGGCAGCTGGAGAGAGCGGCGAAGGAGCGGGGCTGCCCCCGGATCCGGCCCTGGTAGTAGCAGTGCTCCCCCGCGCCCTGCGGAGCGGGGACGGGCGCTGAGCCCCGGGTCCCGCCCTGCCCCGCACCCCCGGGGGCCGCACCCGGGCTGGGGGCTCTGGGGGTCACTGCCGGGCACCCTCAGGGTGTGCCTGGTGCCCGCAGCACCCAGGGATCCCCCGCTCGAGGAGCATCCCCCGGCACCACGGCAGCACCTGCCAGGCAGGGGCTGGGCACCCACGGGCACCCAGGGGCACCCAGGGGCACGCGGGTGGGGGATCCTGAGCTGCTGGGGACCATTCCTGGGCTTCTGTGGGATTTATGAACCGGCCACCACAATCTCTGCAGTGGCCCCGCACGGCACGGCACGGTTTGGCACAGCACGGTGCAGTTTGGCACGGCACGGCACAGCGCGGTTTGGCACAGCGTGGCACACATCTTACCGTGCTGTGGCTGCCGTTGCTGCCCGCGCCGACGTGCCGCTCCACGTAGTGGGAGGCGAGGAGGTGGCTGCCGGGAGCAGGTGGGGGGTGAGAGGCCGTGGGGTGGGGAGGAAGAGGAGGAAGAGGAGGAAGAAGAAGACGACAGCAGCCATCCATGTGCAGGGCGTCCCCCCGGCGCTGGGCCCTCCCCGGTGTGGGAGACCACCCCCCATCCGTGTACAAGGAACCACCCCAGCATGGGACCCCCCCCGCCCAGTTTGGGAGGGCGCTGGCATCCCATGGGTCCCTCTCCCCCCTGCTCCACCCCCCGGCTCAGCCCCCGCTCTGCACAACCCCCCCATGGCCGAGCACCCCCAGCTCCTCCCCTCCTCCAGGGGGCAGCAGCAGCAGCCAGGAGCCCCGGGTCACTCACTGGTTCAGCCGGAGGTCGAGGGTGAAGGCTGAGCCGAAGGCACGCACCATGAAGCTCACCTGGGCCAGGTGCAGCCCCTGCAGGACAGCCAGAGCCGTCAGCCCCCCAAATAATTCATAACTAAAATAATAATTAAAGCCCCAACCCAAATACACAGCTTGGGAAGATACAATTTTTTTTTTTTACAGAAAAATTCAGCATAAAGGAAAACGGAGGGGTTTTTTGTTGGTTTTTTTTTTCCCTCAAACCCATCACCCCTGGAGCACTGGGGTGGCACCTGCGCCCCATCGGCCCCTCCGCGGGTGCGGTGCTGGGGTGGGGCTGCCGGAGGGTCCCCCCGGCGCTGGGCCCAGCCCGAGCCGCCGCTTCCCCCGCCCTGCGGCGCCGCCGCTCCTGACCTAATTCCTGCCGCCGGCAGCGGCAGCGGAGCCCAGCGCTGCGGCGCGGCCTCGCACCCCGCAAACTCAGCGCACGGGTGCGAGCCTGCGGGTCCCTCCGGTGCTCCACACCGGGAAACGGCGGCAAAGCCAAACCCACCCTGGCGCGCCCTGTCCCCTTGCTGGGTGCGCGGTGCAGCTCGGGGTGAGGACACAGGGATGAGGAGCGGGCTGTCACCGCAGGGAGGGATGTCCCGAGCCCCGACCGCATCCCTGGGCTCCGGCAGCACTGCCCGGGAGGGCTCTGCCGCCGGGACCCAGCCCCGAATTCCCCAGCATCTCCGCCGCTCCCTCCCGCCGCGACACCCCGGCTTAACACCTCCCTGGCCCCCCGCCAGCGCGGCGCTTCCCGGCCTCCGGCGGTTCCGCTCGACGCCGGGTGTAAATCACCCCTGCGGCGAGAGCAGCTCCTCATCTCGCCTTTATCCGGCGCGGACGGGGATCGATGGGCGCCGGCCCCGGCGGCTGCCAACACCGCAACTCCCCCGGGCCGGCTGGGGCGAGTGTGCCGCTCCCCGGGACAGCCAGCGAGGGGGGAAAGTCACTGCCCGGGCCCGGGGTGCGCTGGGGTGGGACATGGGGGCCAATCCGCCCTTGCCGGCTCGCGAGTCTGTTCCTGTGGGAGCCCTGCTCGCCACCTGCCCGCTCCCGTCTCATCTCTCCCAACACCCGCGCTCCGCCGGTTCCCAGATTTAATGGGATTTTGCGGCACGAGTCAGTGTCCCCCCGGGGAGGATGGCAGCGGGATGGTCCCTGAGGGCTCCAGCTCGGGGTGCCGGCCCCCACGCACACGCCGGGGTGTGGCTGGGCCAGCGGCGGCGGCTGCCTGGGGACCCGGACCTGGCAGGGACCGCGGAAAGGGAGCGGGTTGGGGGCTGTCGTGCACTTACGGGTCCTCCGCCTCCTCCTCCTCCTCCTCCTCCGGGCTCATGCCTGACCCTGGTGTCCAACTGATGCTTTGGGACTTCTCCGCCCGAGCTCTGCCCCACCAGCCTGCTGGGGTGGGTGATCTGGGACACCACCCGCCCTTCCTGCCATGCGGCCCGCGGGAGCCTCCGCGGCAGCGCCCCGGCCTGCGCGGCAGCACCTGCGGGACAGCGACGGGGTCGCGGCCACCCTGGGAGGGCCGGGGGGACAGGAGCCTGGGGAGGAGGAGGGATGGAGACACAGGGGCCTGGGGACAAGGGGACACGTGGAGGGCTGGGGACGGGGCCAGGGAGATGGGAACACGCAGGGGTGGGAACACGGGGGGACAGAGTTGGTGAACGTGCTCAAGGGGGTGGCCCAAGCGTGGCACCGCATCCAGAAGGGGACACTCCTGTCCTGGATGGGATGCCCAGGGGTCACGGAGGGTGGGATTGTGCCAGGGAACATCCAGGCACGCTGCTGTGCCCAGGAGGGGACACCCAGCAAGCAGGGGCTGGGAGGGGTGCCCAGAGCAGGGGAATACATCCGGGTGGGGAAGCTCGGGAGGTGTCAGATACAGTGGCACGTCCTGCAGGGGACACACAGGGGACAGGGGGGGCTGATGCATCCCAGAGCGGGGCATGCAGGGGACAGGGGCTCAGAAATGCCATCACACCTGAAGGAAAGGCTGGGGGGGGGTCAGCACATCCTGGAGGGGGCATGCAGGGAAAAGGGGGGGGGGGGGCTGGAATGGGGACACATCTCAGAGGGGACACCCAGGGGACAGAGAGGGCCGGGATGGGGACACCACCGAACGGGAGATGGAAGACCAGTATGGGGACACCCCCCTAGAGGGGACAAGGAGGGGACAGCAGGACTGCTGCAGGGACACCTTTGGAGGTGACAGCCAGGGGACACGGGGGGGTGGCCGCTATGGGGACACATCCCAAAGGGGACGTGGAGGGCTGCTATGAGGACATCGATGGGGCATGCAGGGAAAGGGGGAGCCGAGATGGGGACACGTCCTGAAGGGGACATGGGGGGCTGCTATGCGGCCACCTCCGGAGAGGGAACGCGGCGGGGGCCGCTGCGGGGACAGCGCGGTGGAGGGCGCGGGGCCGGAGCAGGTGCGGGGCCGGGGGGGACGCGGGGCTGAGGGGCCGCTGCGGGGCCGGGGCAGGTGCGGAGCCGGGGCTGCGGGGCCGGGGCCGGGCAGGTGCGGGGGGATCGCGGGCCCGGCCCCTCCCGGGGCTCTGCGGGGCGGCGCTGCGGAAAAATGTGTCGATGCAGCGAAAAAGCCGCAGCGGCGGCGGCGGGGCCGGGAGCGGAGCGGGGCGATGCGGGGCCGGGAGCGGGGCCGGGAGCGCGGCGGGCGCGATGCGGAGCCGGTACCGGGGCCGGTACCGGGGCGATGCCGGAGCGGGAGCGGGTCCGGACCTACCTGCCCGCGGGGCGAGCGAGAGCAGCGCGGCCAGCAGCCACCCCCGCAGCGGGCTCATGGCTCCCTCATGCTCCGCCAGCGGCCGCGCCGGGCCCGCCGCGCCGGGGACCGTCACCGTCCCGTCCGGCCCCCCCGCCCCGGGCCGGGCCGGCAGCGCCGCCCCCGCCCCGCCCGCACGCGGCCCCGGGCCCGCCGGACCGGACCGGCACCGGCACCGGCAGCGCCGGCAGCGGCACCGGCAGCGCCGCCCCGGGCCCGCCCCGCCCCGCCCGGCCCCGCCGCCCCCGGTACCTGCCCCTTCCACCCTCCCCGCCCCGGCTGCCGCAGCGCCGCTGGCACCCGCGGCACTGCAGCACCGGAGCCCCGCTGGCATCACCCCCCGGCCGGCAGCACCCCCCGGCCGGTACCGGAGCTCCCGCTGGCATCACCCCCCGGAACGGTACCGGGGCCCGGGCCCGTGCTGGGCACCCGGCACCGGCAGGGACTGGACTGGAGCAGCCAGCGCCAGACCCCCCCCAGCCGGGATCAGACTGTGCCCCCCACACCCACCCGGCACAGGAGCACCCCACGAGAACCCCCCAGGCAATAGGGGACCTCCCGAGGTCTGGAACCTCGAGACAGAATCAACCGCCCCTCAGCCAGTGCAGGACCCCCAGACCAGTCCCAGCCCCTCCAGCCGCTCCCAAACCCTCCCCACACCAGTCCCAGGCTCCCCAGCCAGCACAGGGCCTCCAGCTGGGATGGGAGGCCCCCAGCCTGTACCGTGCTCCCCTCAGCTGGCACCGAGTCCCTGACCAGCCCCCAGTCCCAGAGCCCCCCCAGATTGTCCTGGTGCTTCCAACCAGGACCCACACCCTTATCAGAGCCCCCAGCTGGGACTGAAGCCCCCAACCAGCACCACCCTCCTGGCTGGAGCTGCACCCCTGACTGGTGCCAGGGCTGGTGTTGGCTGTGGATGGAGCTGGGGGTTCCACAGGGATGGTGCTGGAACCAGGGAGTGCTGGTGCCCGCAGCACTGGGGACGTGGGGCGATTCTGGACTGTCCCCAGTGGGTGGGTGATGTCACCCAAGGGTTCTGTGGGGTCCCCCAGGAAGCACCAGAACCTGGAGTCCCTCTGGGCTCTGATTCTGGAGGATGCTGCAAGGCTGTGTTCTCTCCTGGTGGTAATGGAACAATTTTAGGGAGATAAACCCCAGGAAATTCCTGTTTGTTGCAGTGGGAGTGGGGGAGAGCAGCTCATGGGGGGAGGCAGCTCAGCCACAGGCAGCCCCAGGAGGGGCCCCAGCCTCAGGTGATGGATGCACCCACCACCACAGGGGGAGACTGTCCCTCAGGACTGAGGGTGGGACACAGACCTGGAGACCACCAGCCCCAGCTCTTCCTGCTGGGAGTGCCCAGGGCTGTCCTTGGGCTCCCCGTGGATGGGCAACCTCTGCTTGTGTCTGACAGAGGGACACAGAGGGCTCAGCTGAGTCACCACGTGCTCCACAGACAGGAACTGGGATGAACTGGCCCCAGCTCATCCCAGAGGGCAGCTGCCCTGGGAAGGCCCTGGAGCTCCTCCAAAAGAGTGAGCTGGGGCCCTGAACTCCCAGTTCACATCCCTCACCTCCTCCAGGACAAACTTTTTGGCCCATTTTGTGTTACCACTCCAACAGGTCCCTCTACAGCTCTGCCTGTTACCCCCAGCACTGGCAGAGCTGAGGGGCAGCTGCATCTCAGCCTGGTTTGAGCAGAGGAAGAAGCCACAGGCTGCTTTGAGACACTCCAGAACATCCTCTTAGCCAGCCCAGGCTGTCCCTCACCTCCATCCCTTGGGCCCATGCCCAGGAGAGGTCAACAGGCTCCTAGCAGCTGCTCTCCAGTTTCTGCACACCCCTCCTTGCTGGGCATCACCCCTGCACTGGGTACAGCAGCTTCCCAGCACCTGCCACACTCCTCTGGCAAGCCCAGCTGGGGCAATGCCCTGGGGCTGGACAAACTGCTGTGCCCCCTTCATCGTGGTGCCCAATGCCCACAGAGCCCCTCCAGCACAGCTTCCTCCACCCAGGCCCTACTGCTCTGCCCCTGCCCCCAGACACATTCCACCCACGAGGCAGAGCAGGATCTCATCCCTCCATTTTATTTCAAAGATTGAAAGTTTGGAAAAAAAAACCAACAAAACAAAAACCCAAACAAGTTAAAACCACCTGACAAATACTCAAGGACAACCCCCAGACCACATGAGGAGAACAAATCTCATCCCCATCATCCCCCTCCCCTAAGTCTTTGCAGCTCTGGGGACCATGTGAGAGGAGGAACAGGCTCTGCTCTCCCTCTGGAAGGGCAAAGAGCACACGGCCATTGAGGAGAGACTTCCAGAGGCACCTCTGTGTCACTGGCCTGTGAGGACTCAGAGGAAGCTGCTGGCTCCAAACGTGGCCAGCAGAGAGAGGGAAGATCACAGCCAAGGACAGCAAAGCCACTGCATCCCCATCAATTCCCAGCGGGAGAGCTGCCCAGGCTGCCGGCGCTGTCCTCACCCTTGGATGTAAACTCCTTCCCAGCCCCTCCTCAGCTCCCACCGAGGGTCCAGAGAGCAGCCTGGAGGTGGTTTTAGCTGCCAAACAAAGTCCCAAATACGGGGAAAGAGGCTCCTCTGCTCTCTGTGCAGCAGTTCCTGCAGCTCTTGTCCTCCTGGGCTGCCCAGGCTGGCTCTGACTCCTTCAGCACCGAGCAGAGCTGCGACTCGTACCCGCTGTCCCTCACCCTGACACGTGTCTGCTGCAGCAAGTCCCTGTCCACAGCAGCAACCCCGGGGCCCTGGACACCCCTGGGCCTGGGGAGCAGCTGCACATCCCACTCTGACTCCGAGGAGCTCCTGCTGAAGCCGTGGGCAGCCCCTGGGCTCTGGGGAGCGGGCGGGAGGAGGCCGGGGCGCTCTGTGCCCTGCCCGGGGACGCGGGGAGCTCCAGGGGATGTTTCTTCTGCTGCCCTGACACGGGGTGAGCAGCAACATCTGGCTCCAGCCACGGGCAGTGTGGGAGAGGGCAGGCAGCCAGCAGGGCAGCTGGTCCTGCTGGCTGTGCTCTCCAGGCCAGGCCTGCTCCCATTCCTGGGTGCGTTGTCACCGTCCCCTCCACGCTGCTTCCCTTGGGATGTCTCCTTGCTCCAGCCATGCTCGCTGACAGTGCTGGCTGCAGCTGCCTCCCCAGGATCCAAACCTGCAGCCACAGCTCCCAGGGATCCTGGCTGGGATCTCACAGGGTCCCCAGGGCTCTCACACAGGCACAGATCCAAAGCAAGGGAGCTGTGAGGTCTGTTGGAGAGCTCTGTGCCCAGGGGCAGGCTGCCAGCCCCCAGCACAGCAGGCAGGCCTGGCTCAGACACCTGCCCTGCCCCCTGTGCCCCCAGCCCTCCACCCACCAGCTCCGTCTGCTCACCCAGAGGGGAGAGGCCAAAACCCAGCTCCAGCCTGGGCCTCTTTCCCACCTGGGAGCTCTGTCTGGAGCACAGCTGGCGCTTCCTGGAGCCAGGCTGTGCTTGGGGAGGGTGGCTGGCGAACCCAGGCTGTGTGTGAGCTTCAGATGAAGGCAGCATTGCCTCTCTGACAGCAGCAGGTGCTGCACGAGGCCCCCAGCCCAGCTCAGGAGCCAAGCCTAAACCTGAAGCCCCTGGCCCAGCCTTCCCCACAGTGCCAGGGGCAGCACAGACCCCTCTGCTGAGCCCTGCTCCCCTGGGCAGCTGCAGGGAGCCTGTGCTTGGACAAGCCCCCTCCTTCTCTGGGATCTCTGCCCCTGTCCCTGGGCAGGCAGGGGGAATGTCCCTTGGTCTTCAGGCCACGATCCAGCTCTGCATCCACTACCAGTTCCACAGCACCCTGCTCAGGCTGCTCCCCTTCCTTTCCCAGCTTGGTTCCTCCAGTGCCTGTGTGCTTGAGGCACCACACCTTCACCTGCCAGGCAGGCCCAGGGCACCCTGAGAGGAACCATCAGTTAATGCTCACCCAGCCCCAGCAACACCCCCTCCCCCAGGGAGACAAGGCCTCCCCTGCAGTGCAGGGTATTTGCAGCCCTTGCTCAGGAGCAGGGAAGCAGTTTTAGCCTGGTGAGGCTCAGAATGACTCTGCTGCTGGCAGAGATGGGCAGCACAAGGGATCTCAGCCTCCTCAGCCCAGGCACAGGGGGGCTACAGAGCAGCAGGGTTTGAGCCAGACACAGGGACACTAGAGGTGGGCTCAGCTGCCCTTTCTAGTTTAGGAGGCACTAGGAGTCCATGGGAAGTTCCCTGAAGGAGAAAACCCATGGAAATGCAGGAACAGCTCCCAGGGTCTGTCTAAGCCTTGCCTGGCAGGTACCAGGCTGGTCCTGCTTCAGCCCCTGATTCCCAGGCACAGGGCCCCCATTCCATGAATGTGCCATGCAGCACTCTGCTGCTTTTGGGCTCCAGCAGTTCCCAGATTCCCACACTTACTCAGCTGGGCACTCCACAAAGCTGTTGGTGAGCTGGGAGATGACACGATCCACAGGGAGGTACTGGGAGCTGTCCTGGGCAAACCGCTGGTGCTGGGGGCTCTGGAGGTGCTGGAAGGTGGCAGAGGCCCTTTAACAACACTAAAGCTTGGCCAGGAGGGGAATTTGCAACAACAGGCACTTCCCACAGCCTAAGAGACCAGAGGGCAAAGGGAGCAGAGCCAATGTCTGGCAGGTTTGGGGTCACACAGTGTCCTGTTCCCCACTCTGCTGGTGAGGAGGCTGTGTCTGGAGCCAAGAGCAGCCCACAGCCTCCCCAGCAGCAGGAAATAGACTCCACCACCACTGTCTGGCACTAACAGCTGGGCTCTGACAGCCCCCTTGCTTGGCACCTTCCAGGAGATAAAAAACCTCCTCCCACCTTTTCAATCTGCCCGTGCCCCATGGCACCTTATGGATCATGTAACAGGATGATCCTTGAGGCTTCTTGCACCCCAAGAGAGGAGCATGTTGTGCTCCAACCCTCAAACCCACTGTGCTCTGACCTGCTGCTCTGGGCACACAGACACACCATGTTCCCATCTCAGAGGCAGATCCTGCTGGATACAGCAATCCCTCCCAAAGGAGCTCACAGTGCCACCAGGCATGACACCATTAACAAAGCCTCTGAGTGCCCCCCACGACTCTCACAAGGAACCAGGTCCCAGGGGAACCTTTTACCTTCTGCAGCTCTTCAAAGGTCTCCTGGCAGCACTCACAGAACCCCCTCCTTCTCCTGGGCACGGTGGGGTGGGGGCTCCTCCCCCCGGCGCTGTGCAGGGCACAGCCCTCAGCCCCCCTGCAAGGGACAGCACGGGGGTCACCCTGCCTGGCAGCACCAGCAGGGACCCAGCACAGGGCTCCCTGTGCCCACAGCCAACCTGGAACCACCAGTCTGGTGGTTCCCAGATCCCAGGAACCAGCAGTGAGCTCCTTGTGCCCACAGCCAACCTGGAACCACCAGTCTGGTGATTCCCAGATCCCAGGAACCAGCAGTGAGCTCCCTGTGCCCACAGCCAACCTGGAACCACCAATCTGGTGATTCCCAGATCCCAGGAACCAGCAGTGAGCTCCTTGTGCCCACAGCCACACTGGAACCACCAATCTGGTGATTCCCAGATCCCAGGAACCAGCAGTGAGCTCCCTGTGCCCACAGCCAAACTGGAACCACCAACCTGGTGATTCCCAGGCCCCAGGAACCACAGCAGTGAGCAGGAGCGGGGTTAAACTCTTGCACAGAAGGAGCTGCAGCCTACCTGGCTTGGCAGGAATTGGAGAGGCTTTTCAGAGGCTCAAACGGGCTGGAGCTTTTGGGTGCCAGGAAGTTGAGGTCAGGAAAGCTTTGGAACTGGTGGTGGAAGGGCCGAAATTGCCTGAAAGCAGCAGATCAGGACATCAGACCCATGGCAGTGCTGGCAAGGCTTCAGAGCTGTCCCTGCTGTAGCCTGGAGGGGCTCAAGGTGCCACCTCATTTATGGTGAGATGCTGCCTGGAGCTCTCCTGTGGCTGTGCCAGAGCTCCCACTTCTCACTGAAAGTGTTAAACCCAGCTCCCAATGGGGCATGCCTTGGACAGAAGGCAAGTTTGCCTGCTCAGCCCAAATTCCCCCTTTTGCCCCAGGGCAGAGCTGTGCAGTATTCCCAGGTACCCCACAGCACAGAAGGATTTTCATTCCCAGGCCACACCTCTCCCCTCACACTTCATTGCAGGTAAACCCCCGTATTTGACTCTTAATTGAGATGCCTTAAATGCTGCCTTTGGAATAATTAATTGGCCCTGTGGATGCTGGTAGAGTTACAGGCTCCTCAGAAACACCACAGGGATCAGGCCCCCTGTGTCCAAGGCTGTCATCAAGTTACAGGCCCTGACCTCCTGTGCTTCAATCTCACTCCTCTCTGCTGAGGGCCTGGGTGGATTAAGTGACCTGCTGAGGATCACACACGGAACCCGAGCAAGGAAGGAAACTGCTGTCAAGTTTCATTTAACACCTTTTTTCTCCCTGACACACAAGACACCTGGATTGTTTCTCTAAACACCATCTGCCTCCCTCTAGGACAGAGTCAACTTCCCAGTGTGGAGCAGGGTCTGCACAGAAGCCAGGCTCTGCCTCATGGCCAGAAGAGTCCCTGGGAATGAAACCAGTGAAGGAGAGACCCCGAGGTTTTAGGGTAGGATATTTAGAAAGGTCTCATTTACCTGCTCTGGTCTTCAACTTTCAGAAAAGGGGGCTTCAATTTTCCTGCCAGAGAGAAACCTGGTTAGTTTTCCTGGCCAAATTCCCTACTTAGTCACTCATTCCCCAACAGAACTGGGCTCCAGAGCTGAGTGCATCAGAATTTCTGGCACTGGTGAGTGCCAAGTGGTGTCCAAGCACAGCCAAAACAGCTCTTTAGGTGATCCTCAACAGCCCTGGCCCCAAGTGTGCAGTGGGGTAACCAAACCCCAGGCAGCCCAACCACGGGACAATTCCACTTTGGCAGAGTATTCAGCCATCCCCTCACATCTTCAGTGCCTCCTCAGCCTTACAGCCACTGGTCTAACCCTGAACCTTCTGACTCCAACCCCAAGAACTGTCACACAAACCCCCCACAATGTGTCACTGAGAAGGGAACTCAGGAACTGCAGTGGCTGCTGCACTGGCTCAGAGCTCTGCAACAACCTCCAGCACCTTTTCCTCCATTCACCCTGCCTCAAGTGCAGAACCTGGCTCATCACCCTGGCTCAGGCCAGGATGGTGATGTCAAAGCAGCAAGAGATGCTGGAGACAAACCAATGTCCTGCCCAGCCAAGCCTGGCACCAGGACACTACTCGAGAGCAGTATCTGGCCTCTGCTCAGCTCCTGAGGAGGGCAAACAGCAGCTCTGCTTCCTATGGGGGCATAAAACAGATGAAGAGAGCAAAAGAGTCTCAGCAGGGCATTGAGGGAAGAGGATTTCAGAGCCAGGCTGGGAGGGGAGGTTCCAAGGTCCCTCCTGTCCTGCAGGTACGTTCCACTCACATTACGCTCACCTTGGAAACCTGAGTCCTGATCTGGCTAAGAAACAAATAAACACCAAGGTGTTCCCACAGGGCATCTGCCTGACCCTGAAACCAAGCCTCTCCTGCCTCCCTCATGGCCTCTGAAGGGCGAGGAGTTTTGTTTTCTTGTGATCCTGGCACTCAATGCTATTTTTTCCAAAGATATTTCACCCTCCTTCCCCAGAAAGGCTGAGCCCACCTGTCCTCACCAGCCTCACCCTCTGCTTGCCTCAAATGTGCTGCTACGTCACTGAGGCAGCTATTTCAGTCCAGGATCAAGTTTTTTCCATGCAAACACTGCCAAATGCTCAGCACTTCTGAGAGAGAGGCCATGTGCAGGCCCCAGATCCAGCTCAGATGGGTGCAGGGGTCCTGAGTGATCCCAGCAGTGACAAACACCTCTGAGACCCCAGGCAGGCTCTGAGCGTTCTCAGCACAGATCTCAGAGCCTGCAGGCACAATCTGCCACACCCAACAGCTTCTCCAGCCTTTCTTCAGCACCTTCCCCCCACCCCAAACTGGGAAGCAACTCCCCAGTGTCTCACACACGATCCAGGCTGGAATCTGCTCCAGACCATCCCCCAGCCCCAGAGCAGCTGAGGTCACCAGTGCCAGTGCCAGCACCACAAGTGGCTCTTGTCTAATTGCAGATGAGGACCTGGCTGCTCCCCCTCCCTCCTCCCTGGATCTGTGTCTCAGCAGCAGCCTCAGGAGTGAGTGGGCTGGGAGGAACACGCTCTCCTCTGCAGGATGCATTATTCCTCAGAACCTCCTTGAAGCTGCTGGATTCAATGTGCAGCAGCGCTGTTCTCAGGTGCCTTGGGATGCTGGGAGCTGGCAGCAAAGGGTTTTTAGGATTTTTGAACACAGTGGGAAATCAAAGGTCCTCAGCTGTCCTGGGAGGCTGCAGCCAGACTCCAACAAGGAGTAACAGAAACCCATTCAAGGGGAGCTGCCTAAAGAGTTGGCATATTTGGGGATTGCCAAAGGTTTTGATGTATTTCAAATTCTAAATGAGGCTTCTCCAAGCAGCTCGACATCTGAGCACAAACAGCAGCACAACTTCCAGGCCTACCTTTGTGAATTTTGGATCTGGATGCAGGGCATTTCACCTGGAGAAAAAAAGGGACATATTCAGCATGGGAGCAGCACAAGCAGAGCTGCAGTTACCCATCCCAGAGCAGCAGCAGCCTCAGCCACCATCTCAGCCACCTAGAGCACCTCCCCTCATTTTGTCTCCCAAGCTACCCAGGGTTAGCTGAAACACAACAAAAAGGCTGCCCCACCCTGCCCTTACATCCCACCTTCCCCCTGACCTCTCCAAGGCATTAAGCAACCTTTTGGTGAGCCAGTGTACCAGCCACATCGTCATCATCATCACACTTGGCTTTGCTTTCCCTCCTAAATCATCTTTTTCTCAATTCATGAGCTTTCTCACTTTTTCTCTCTCATTCTCCCCCCACCCTGGGTGATCAGAGGGTGGCTGTGTGGGGCTGAGTTGCCATCTGGGGTTAAACCATGACCCTCAGTCCCTTAGGGTCAAACTCAGTATTAGCTGTGCTATGGATGCTGATACTTATCAACAGCTGCCTCACTCTCATCTGGATTGACCCCCAGCTTTGTAAAAGGAAAAATTCTTTGACTTTTTTCATCTCCATCACTAACACAAGCACCAGATTGGATCCAGTACCCCCCTGACAGGCACCAAAGTTGCTACAAGAACTGTTCAAAGCTGCCCAGGGCCCCTGAACTGAAACTGGCTGCAGTCAAGTTGTTACCTCTGTCTTCTGGCACTGCTTCCTTGCTCCTGAGATGGCTCGCAGCAGCTGCTGGGCATAGGACAACATTTCTGTGCAGGTGGGATGTCAAAGAGCCAAAGCTCAGGCAGGGAAGGGAGCTGTTCCCCTCAGACTGCTGCACCAGGAAAAGCCTGGAACCCCTGGCAGAGCATCTCCCCCAGGGAAGGGTCCAAGATGAAACCAAGAGAACATTTTGAGGGCCAGCCCCTGCTGTTTGCTCTCCAGCAGAGCTGGAGGCTGCTGGGGCTCTGCAGGAAGGAGACACTGGCAGCAGCTCTGCAGCACACAGAGCACAGCCCGAGGTCTGGCAGCCCCAGAGGCCGAGCAGAGCCCAGGGACAGGATCCAGACAGGCTCAGCCACAGCTGTATGTCACTGTCATCAGACACTCAGGAACCTTTTACTCCAGGCCTATTATTAGCAGCAGAGTTCCACCATCTGTCTTTCCCATCACCCCTTCCCCATCCATCATGGGGACAGGAGGTGCCTTCCAGAACAGGTCCTCAAACACCAGCACTTCCTAATTAAACCCAACCAAATCCTGCCCTTATTGTGGGTACTTCCAGGTTAATTAGCAAAAATGGGGTTTTTTTGGAACAAATTGATGTACTGACCAAGATATTGACATTTCCTCATGCCCCACCTTCAGTACATTACCAGGCACCCTGTGTTTGCTGTGGCAAATGTGACAGTGGCACGTTCTGTACACACAAAGCTGGTGTCTGAGGGCAGAGCCAGCCTCGGCCAGGATGGCATCACTCCAGGAGATTTGCTTGCAATTTCTCCCTTCTGTTCTGCTCTCCTTACATCACTTCTGCTCCACCTGTCTCCAAAACCCCTCACTCCCAGCAGCCTCCCTGCACCCCACAGAGAAGGATACCATCCACATGCAGGATCTGGACTCCCCACAGGCGAGCGTTGGCGAGGATGCTGCTGCCACTGCAGGTGTCCTGTACAGAGAGGGTTGGCAAAGCACAGCTCAAAGCACAGCCACGTGCAGCTCTGAACCCAGCTCGGGGCCCTTCCTGCTGCCCAACTGACAGAGCTCTGCCTGGCTCTTAAAGAAAATCAGGGCACAGCAGTAAAGGATGGAACTCATGCTTCATCCACCCCAAATTAACAGCAGCATCTCGGGCAAATGTTTAATCCCTGCTACAGCATCAGCTTTAAGTGGGCACTGAGATTTATCTGGCCACTTGTGACCTCAGGGAAAGGACTGCAGGGGAGCTTTTTGCCCCAGCTACATTGCTTTAGTTCCTCTTGGGATAAAAATTCATCTAACAACAGGCCTTGTGTTAATAATTCTCTTGTGTTGAGCACCCAGGTGGCTGGGACAGGCCTCAGAGGTACAACACTGGATGACATGGCTCCATAAATAGCAGTGACCAGGAGCACTACACAATATTCTGCCACAAGCAACTGCTTTGTGCCTTTCCCAGCCCCAGGATCTGCTCTGTCAGCAGGGCAGGGGCTCTGCAGGAAGGCTGGCACTGGTCCTGCTCTGCTCAGCAGAACTGTGAGCACACCCAGCCCCAGCAGGGCCCATCCAAGGTTGCTCACCTGGTTCTTCATGGCCTTGTGCAGCAGCTCCTTCCCCCGGCTGAGCAGTGCCTGTGGAGAGAGGAGACATGGGCAGGTGATGGCAACGAGCTGCAGATCCCTGGGGATCCCCACACTCTGCTGGGCTCCTCCCTGCCAGTGGGGAGAGCCTTTCCAGGGAATGCAAACCACAGAGAGGACACTCAGCTGCACCACCAGCACCAGCCAAGGCTTGGAATTATTGACCAGCAGTGAAATGAAGCTCCAGAGGGTGCCAAGGGGAAGGAGCAATTTAGCTGGGAAACTGCCTGCTGCATCATGGAATTGTTCAGGCTGGAAAAACCCTGGAAGGTCATCAAGTCCAACCCTTCCCCAGGACAGTCAAGGTCACCACTCACCCCTGTCCCCCAAGTGCCACATCCACAGTTTTTAAATCCCTCCAGGGATAGAGACTCCAACACTGCCCTGGGCAGCTATGCCAGGGCTGGTCAAGCCTTTCCATGAAGGAATTTTCCTTAACATCCAATCTAAACCTGCCCAGCACAACTTGAGGCTGTTTCCTCTTGTCTCTCACTTGTTATCTGGGAGAAGTGACCAAGCCCCATCTGGCTACAGCCTCCTGCCAGGGAGTGTCCCCCTGTTCTCCAGGCATCCCAACATGCTGGCCAGGGTCAGGAACATCCTGGGAACTGAGCCTTATTTTTCAAGCCAGCAGTCTCAGCAGATTGGTTCAGCTCTTTGTAAGACAAGGGACAGTGCTGGGAGCCAGGAGAGGGGACAGAAAGAGTGAGAAACCTCTGCAGCTCAGGTTTCCCACTGCAGTGGTTCAGCTCCAGCTGGCAGAGATTCCCCAAGCCTGGACTGGGGCAGCTGCCTTTCCCCAGTCACAGCTTCCAGCAGACACCACGCTCAAGGTGGGATGTTGGAGTCTGGCCACAAGCATTTGTGAGCAGAACACCCAGCTCCAACAGGCAAATGGGAGCAGGAGAAGCCCCTGCCTGCAGGAGGCCCTCATGGATCTCCTCCCAGGGTACAGGGGCCTTGCCCTGTGTCTCTGAGTACCCAGAGACTGCAATGGTTTTCTCTGGTCTACACTTCTCTGGCTTTTCTCACCACACCTCTGCCTGTTCCCTCAGGAAGCCAGCCAAGGCCTCAGCCATTCCAGCAGATTGCCTTGATTACAGCCCAAAGCTGTGACATGCACATTTGAGCAGACAATGGTGGCAGACACAAGGAACAAAGAGTACGAATAGGAACAGCCAGGGAGAAAAAAACCCCACACAGAAGATTTGCTCAGAGCAGGAACAACTCCACCTTCCCAAACTGGCCCCCTACAGACCCCCTGGGCCAAAACCTTTGCAGCTCTTACAGTGTATGGTGGCTTCTGGCGAGGTCTGCTTGGGTTCCCTCTGGGGGCAGCAGGCACAGAGCTCGTGGATTTTGTGCCCTTTTGCAGTTGGGCTGCTCTGCTCCTCCTCCCGAGGCCTGGCCTGGCCCCTCCTGGCCTCCCTGTTGCTGGACACCACGCAGGTGACTTCTTTGCTGAGGAAGCTTTCGGTCACCTGCAGCGAGACAGAAGAGAGCAGCTCTGCAAGTGTCTGACCCTGGGCTGACAGAGCCCTGCTGAGCAAAGCTGCTGCCCCTGCCTCAGCCCCCACACAGCGAGGGGCTGCTGGCAGCAATCACATCCCCTCTTTCATTCCACACTGCTCTCTGCAAAAGGAGGAGATCCTGTGATGCCCTAGAGATGCACTGCAAACAGTCACCAGAACTTCAGATCCACCACTCTGTCACCACCACCTACTCCTCACACAGTGCTTTCAAAAAAAACCCAACATCTGAGGAAAAAGCCCTGGACATCATGGACCAGCCTGGAGGGGCTGTGTCCTCAGGAGAACAGAACAGGTTTTAGAAAAATAAAGGAGAGAGCAAACAAGTGGGCAAGCAGCTCCACAGAGAACAGGGCAGGAGGGAACCAGGGAGCTGAAACACACACACACTTTTGCACAGGAGATACTGGGCTAAGAAAGGGGTGGAAACCCAAAAGTTGGGACAGCAGTGGTATTGTAAGCCAATAGTGACTTGGCCTCTCAGAACGTGTGCAGGAGGCAGAGTGTCATGTGGCTCAGGTGTGAAGCCCTCAGGAAGATAAAGATCTGGGCAGCTGCTGAACAGGCTGGTTCTGCTCCACTGCAGAATCCCTGTGGGTGGAGACTCCCAAACCATGAAGTGGCTGTGAAGTGCTGCAGGGATCACTGTGCTGCAAGCACAGAAGGGATGAAATCACAACCTCCCCATCCAAATAACACTCCAGAGGCTCACCAGCCCCATGCCAAGTTCAAGGTGCCACACGCAGCCCAAGGATGTCCTTGCCTGTGTCCTGAACTACAGATGCAAGAGGAATGACAGCTCCACTGCCAAAGGAGTTCAGAGAGGGAGGGCCAGGATGGTGTTTGAACCAAAAGGATGGTCAAAGTCTAAAATTATTTCCAAGTAACACAGCAGGTGCATAGAGGAGTAGCTGTCTGCTGTGAGCACGGGGTTCTCAGACTTGAGGATGCCCAGCCAGGAAAGAGATGTCCCAAGGGTGGGTGGCTCATCCAGGGGAGGGCAGAGAGAAGCCAGCAAGTTCAGGATGAAGGTGCAATATGTGAAAGGGAAAACAGTGCAAGCCACCTTCCCCACGTGTCTGTGCAGCCAGCACCTGATCAGGGCTGAAGGGACACAGCACCAGCAAGAATGAAAACATTTTACACCAGTGTGTGTATTGTAGGATTTAAGTTTTGAGGTTACATGAGAGGATCACCTCAGAGATATTAAAGAGCTTGAAAACAAATAGCAACAACTGTTAGAACTAAACTGTGCACAAGAGTCATAAGGAGACTGAAAGGTGAACAACAGGTACAACCCCACGCTCAGCTCCAGCTTGAGGGACTGAGGTGATGCTACTTTTTGAAGGGTTTTGGGACAGGATCAAAGGAATTAATGAGGAATATCAGCAGCAAGGAAGCCTGGAGGCCATGAAGGATGCCACTGGGATCCACCCAAATAACAACCTCCCAGGGAAACGGGTCGAGACGGTTTTTCTGGGAAAACCATGAGAAAAACACACATCTCTGTGATGAGAAGCTCAGTTGGCATTTCCCTGCTTTACCCTACGTTGAAATCCATTAGGAAGTCCCACAACTTCCCTAAAAAAATTAAACTGCCACAGGCTGTTGTCAGCGATGAGGGGGAGCTACATGCATCAGTTACAACCCCCTGGAAAACGTGTCCCTGGCCAGGCAAGCATTTCTCACTGGGTGATGGGTGTCCCATCCCAGTTGTCACCTCCGGGAGGTGTCCCTGTGAGTGGCACTCGGTTCTCAGCCGCTGGGAAGCGCTCCCAGCAGGATGTGACCCTCACCCCTGGCTGGAAGCACCTCCATGCCCAGGGAGCTGGAACCAGCCGGAATGTTGGGAGGGAAAGGTTTGGTCCCGAGCGGACGGGACTGCCCGGGACCCCCGAGGGGCCGGAGCGCGGGGATGGGGGCGACATCCACCAGCCCCTCGGGGAACCGCCTCACCGGAAAAACAAGACAATCAGGAATCATTAAAAAATGAGCAGAGACAGAAAAGAGGCGAGGCCCCCCCTAGACCCCCCACCCCAGTGCCAGGGACCCCGCAGTCCCGGGGCCTCCGCCCGCCCGGGCCCCTCCCGGCCCTCAGGGCCCCGCTCACCCCACCGAGCCGCCCGATGGCCTCCGCCAGGTCGCGGGCGCTGCGGCCGCTCGGCAGGTCCAGGTAGAAGGACTGTCCGCGGAGGGGCCGAGGGGAGGCCGTGCCGGCCATGGCCCTGCCCGGGGCTCGGAGCCGGGAGCCCGCCGCTTGGCCTCGTTTAAATTCCGCCGCCCGCCCCGCCCCTCACGGCGGCCGCGCAGGGACGCGCCGCTCGCCGCGAAACGGCTCTCCGGGGGAGGGAGAAGCTGTGCCAAGGGAGCCGGGGCACACCGGGGCACGCCGAGCACAGCGGGCCGCCCGCCCGGTCCCGCCGCTCCCGTCCGGGCACGGCCGCACCGACCCTGACCCCGCTCCCGCCGGCGCCAGAATTTGTCCCGCCGCGGCCGCCGTCCTCGCCCTCTGAAGGCCCAAGATGGCGGCGCCCGGCGGGGCAGGCGCGGCCCCGATGCCGATCCCGATGCTGATCCCGGCCCCCATCCTGGTCCCGGAGCCGCCGCCCTTCCCGGCCTGGCTCGCAGCGCGGCTGGACGCGCTGGGGCTGGACCGCGCCGTCTACGGCGCCTACATCGAAGGGCTGCTGCGGGAGGAGGAGAGCGATGAGGAGCGGCTGGAGGCGCTGCGGGCCGTGCTGGCCGCCTGCCTGGTGAGGGTCCCCCCGGGGCCAGCGGGGTCTCGCCGTCCGCCCCGCGCCGGTGAGCGCGCCGTGCTCCCGCCGGGGCTCCCCTGCGGCATCACGGAGCCGTGGGGCTGCGGCCTCCGTGGGTCGGGCGGGCAGGGCAGGCGGGGCGGCTCCGCGGAGCCCGGGGGTGCATCAGCCCCTTCCCGGCGCGGGTTACCCCCTTCCCGGGAGGACATCCACATCCAGGGGCTTGGTTTTTTTGCCCCCACCCGCGACCCTCGGGGGCTTTTCGGTGCCTGTTTTGGGGGTGTTGTTGGCTGGGGAGGGGTTTTGTGCCAGGCGCGGGGCTGAAGGGGCTGTCGGTGGGGAACACACGGGGATCGATCGCCTCTGTTTGTGTGCAGCGCTCGGGCGGCCTGGCAGCGCCAGCCGGGCTTCCAGGGGTGACTTTTAATGGTAAATCCTCTGGCAGGAGCGTGCTGGGCGGGGTCTGGTGCCTCGCACACGCGGTGTCTGTCAGGAATCGGATCCGGCTGGGGCTGGGACGGACGGGAAGAGCCGTGGGTGAGCTTGGGGGGCAGGCAGGGCTCGCCTCTGCCCTGCCACGTTCCTGGGAGCCAGGAGAGTGCAGGGAGGGATTTCTCCTCGATAATCCTCGTATGATTTTTACAGTGCCTGTGTCTCGGGAATTTTTAATAGTGTAAAATGCTAAATCACGACTGGTTGTTAGGAACTGTCTGCTCAGTGGCTGTCGCTGATTCCCTCCCAAAATATCAGTGTGGGAGCACAAAACCCAGAGGCGCTGGGTGGGTTCAATCAGCGTTTTCTCATCACGGCTGTGACGCAATTCCTTTTATACACTAACTCTGCCGTTCCAGATGGGCTTCCTGAAAGTCAGAGCGCCCTCCCCCGCCGCCCCTGTCCTCTCCCCACCCTGGGGCACAGCAGGGAACTCATTCAGCCGCTTTTGAGTCTAAAAGAGCTGGAGAAGCAAACGGTGCATGCTGAGGGATGGAAGCAGACTTTGCAAAGTGCTGCTCTGCAGCAGCTGAGGTTAATTAACCTCCCTGTAATTGCCAGACTTCGTTCCATGCCCATCACTGTGCCTGGGAAGTGTGTCCTGTCTGGGCAGGGCTGGCTGGCCTTGCCCTGATATTCCCCTGTGCTGATATTCCCGTTTTCAGCTGTTTCCCCTTTCCTGCTCAGGGCTGAGTTCCCTTCTGTGGTGCAGCTCTGGGATTCCCAAGTCTCTTGAGTCCAGGGCTGCCCCAGTCACATCACAGCCTTCTCCTCCTCTGCCACAGCTGAGTTGAGCCTCATTTGCAGTTTCTAGCTCAGTTCAATTTTTCTGCCATTCCTGTAAAACATTTTTGTCTCTTGAACCCTCAGACTTTATAATTACTCTTTGTACTCTGTTCTTTTTTAAATTTCTTTTTTGTTTCTTTATTTTTAGACCCTGTGCTTATTTCTGCATTGACTTTTGAAGCAGTGTTTTATTTGGTGAATTTGGGGGTTTTCTTGCCAAGTCTCTTCTTCCAGGTCCATACACTAATTACAGGGGATTTTTTTTTGTTCACTTGTATTTCATAAACCTTATTAAAATGAGGTGACATCTCAGGTGATATCTGCTCTTGTGTCCATGGTTCCTCAGTCCTGATCATGTCTTGCACTAGTGAGTTTATTCAGATGCCACCATTTCTAATCAAGGAACTTAAAATCGAGTTCTGTTTCTGTCCAGTTCTCTTTAAACCAGACAGAGTGTACCTCACTTGTGTTTTCCATGATTGATTTTTCTCTGTATTTACTGAACTCCAAACCAACATCATTTCTTGTTTGTTTGGAAATACTTGGTGGTGGCCCTGAGCTCTGTGACCCCCCCATCAGTAGGGTTTGGCTCTCCCACGTTCCATGGATTCCAAATCCCATTCCAAATCCACGTTCCAAATGCCAACCAGCTCCAAGACATTCACCACCTTTAAGTAACAAATTTAAGCCTGGAAAAAAACCACCTGCAGAGGCACAGCTGGAGAGAGGAGTGAGAGCCTGTGAGAGGAGCAGCTCTGTGAGGTCAGAGAAGGAGGGGCAGGAGCTGCTCTTGGCACCGTGGCTGAGATTCCCCTGGGAATTTGTGGGGATTACCCTGGAGAGGCAGCAGTGCCCCTGGAGATCCAGGCTGGAGCAGAGATTCACCTGCAGCCCCTGGAGGAGCCCCTGCTGGAGCAGGGGGATGTGTCCCTCTGCCACTTCTCAGTTGTGTTTAATGGTCAGGGGGGAGCAGAATGTCCCTGCTGGTGGGAGGTGATGTCTGCCAGCACCACCACCGTGCTTCCAGCTCTGTGCTGGCCCTGACCTAGGGTTTATCCCATGTAATTTGTGCCCTTCAGTGAGCTTGGCAGGGAGGTGGCACCGAGTCACCTCCCTGTGGCCTTGCTCAGGAAGAGAGAGGATGCTGGGCAGGAGGCTTTGGGAGCAGAGATCCCTGATGGGCTCCTGGGTGTGGGCAGGGCCGTGGCAGCTGCACAGGCACCGCTGTGAAACCCTCGTGTGTCAGAGCTGTTCTTGTGCACAGTGACCAGACACGGTGTGATTGTGTCACCCCAGGGAAAGCAGAGTCCTGTGTGTGCCTAACAGGCAGATTTGGGGTGAAAAGCTCTGTTTCCAGTTCCTTTGCAGCTGCTGCTTTTCCTGTCTGACTGGTGCTGGTGTGAAGCAGCCAACTCTGTTCCAAGTCTGAGGAGTCTCTTCTCCCTTCCTAGGAAGAAGATCTCTTGAACGATGTGTGCAGGGAGGTTGTGGAGAGGTGGTCTGACTCCCAGGTCGTTGATGCCAAAGAGGAGAGAGAAGGTAGAGTGCTGTGCCCTGGGGTGCTGTGTCCTGGGGTGCTGTGCCCTGGGGTGCTGTGCCCTGGTGCTGGGTGTGGGGTGACCTGCAGGGTCTCACCTCAGTGGGAACTTTGTGTTTGTCCTGGTAGGATTTAAACCAACGCTGCCCCGTGGCTGCAGGTCTGACCTGCCTCTCACTCCATTGCTGCTCAGTCACTCTTTCACCTGGCATGGGGATGAGCAGCTTCACTCTGGGCTGCCCCAGCATTTGCTGCTCTTTGGGTTCATCATCCTGCAGGGGAAAAGCGTTTGTTTGTTTGTTTGTTTTCTTGTTTATGGATTTTTTGGCCTTCTGTTGTTTTTTGGTTGGCATTGGGTTTTTGTTGGTTTTTGTTTTGGTTGGGTTTCTTTTTTTTTTTTGTGGTTTTGGGGTTTTTTGTGGTTTTTTTTCTGTAGGATTTTTTTCTGATGAGATGATCATTAAGGTCCAACCCAAACCATTCTGTGGTTTTGTCAGAAACCTTCTTTCCCAACACATCCAGAGCTGTCTCTGTTCAGTGCTGGCACTGGGTATAGAAACCTGTGCTGCTTCTGTCTGTGCCAGTGTGGAAAGCAGCTGGTTTGTACAACTGCAGCTGCCCCTGTGGAGAACTGGCTGCTGCTGTCCCTGCTGCTGCTGCTCACCCCACTCATGCCTCTGTATTTTCTCTTCCAACATTTTCCCTTTTTAAGTCTCCTTTTTTTCCCATAAAAGCTTGTTGGAGGAAGTTCTGTGAGGCTGCTGATAAACTGTCACTGCTCCTTCCCCAGCCCCACACAGCCCCACAGTCCCTGTGTCCCCTCCCTGCATCCACCCCTTGCTCTCAGCTGGGAGCCAAGACCTCTCCTTTTCCCTGTTCCCTGGAGAGGTTTGTCCTGGTCCCTGTGCAGGGCTCTGGGTGCAGTGGAGCCGTGTGCTGGGGGGATTTGTGCATCAGTGACATTGCAGTGGCACAGAGCTGACAGGAGACTGTGACAATGGGATGGCCCTTTTGGCTAAACCCTGCTTTTTGTTTGCTTTGCATTTTCCTGGTGCCTCTGGTTGCAGACAGCACATTGTCAGTGCCCAGTGTCACCCAGGAGTGGCTCTGGCAGCAAATCCTGTCACTGCATCAGCCCCAGCATCCCCCTCACCCCCTGCAGGGACACAGTGGCTCCACCACGCAGCAGCTCAGTGGCTTTCCCCAAAAATCTGGAAGTCTGTCCTTGGCCTGACCTTGCTTTTGGCTGGGGACAGGGAGAAGTTAATGCTGTTCCATGCATTGAATAAAATAAATTTCTTTGGGGACAAGTGACTGGGATTGCTGGAGCTGCTGCTGGGCTCCTCCTGCTCTTGCCTGTGCTCACCCACAGGGATTTTTCTTGTTATAGAAAGGCAGCACAGTGTGTCTGGGCTCATGGAATCCCAGGGTGAAATTATTTCACTGGGGTTCCATAAAAGGATAAATTCCCCTCTGAAGTGTGTATCCACTCAGAATAAGAAAGTCCTGAGGGTAAGTGATTAACAGGCTAAAAAAAATTGGCATCAAAACCCAGATGTCATTTTAGGAAACGGGCAGTGGAATTTCAGTGTTAAAAGGTAAATCAGCTGTTGGTTTCTCTTGGCTGGAAAGAAAAGGAGAGCATGGAACTGATCCCTCACGTCAGGTTTGCAGAATTTCTCTTTGATGGGGGTTAAGTACATACTTAAATAAACTTATTAAGCTGCTTTGAAGTGGAAGAGAATGTGATTTGGAGTCAAATGGATTTTCATTAGCCAGAGCCTGACTGATTCCAGTTTCAGAAACTTCCCTTACTCCAGGAAAAACAGTGTCTGCTCCAGGAATACCAGTGTCTGGTGCAGCCCAGGGAATTCCCCCTCGAAGGGAGAAGCTAGTGTCACCTCAGGGTGTCAGCCCCATGCTGGCCCTAGCCAGCCCCATGCTGGCTCCTCAGCAGCTCCATCTCTCCCAGATCCCAGCTGGAATTCCCCAAAGCAGCTGGCTTTGACAGCACCACCAGTGCCCTTGGGAAAAGCTTGGGGGGTGTTTTTGGGTGAGACATCTCCCTTTGGGTGGGTGCCTTTCCCCCAGGACTGTGTCCCTGCAGGACACGGGGTGGGAGGAGGCAGTGAGTGACACCAGGGGCCATGCCTGTGGCCTGGGCTGACACTGTCACTCCTCTCCTGCCAGATGAGGTCCAGGCCATCGCCAGCATGATGGAGAAGCAGGCCAGGATCGTGGTGAAGCCCAAGGAGGTGTCCCAGGAGGAGAAGCAGAGGAAGGCTGCACTCCTGGCCCAGTATGCCAACGTGACTGACGAGGAGGAATATCCTTTTCCTGCACTGTGTGGGACAACAGCTGCTCTAAACCTCCTCAAAACAGCTCTGCAGGGTCCAGTGGGGAGAGCTGGGGAAGCTCTGCAGTCTTCCTTCACAATGAAATAGCTGCCATGGATAAAGCATGGCAGCTCCTCCTTTGTGGAGTGCTGTGAGCAGATGCTCCTGGGAGGGTGTTTGTCCCCAGCAGCACGTGGCTGTGATGCTTTGCCCAGCCCAGGTGTGTGACAGGAGAGCAGTGAATGCCCTCATCGCTCAGCAGCTGGTGCTGAGTTTCTCTCTTGCTTTCCCAGGAGAAATATGCTGAAATAATCCTTTACAGAGTGTGTGGAGTGGGAGGGTTAGAAGTTAACTCTTTGTGGTGCTGAAGAATGAGCTCTTCCCTGCCCAGCGGAGTGAATCATAAGCAACTGCATCTGGCCCCAGAGCAGCAGGAGCTGAGGGTGGGAGCTGTGCATACCTGGTCTGTGAGAGTCCAGCTGCTTCCTCCTGGCTTTATAGGGCTGTTATTTGAGTGAGGTGTGGCTGTAGAGAGGCACAAGTTCATTACTGATGTCTGTGTTTCCTTAATTCTCTCACTGGTGGGGATGAACAGGATGGATCCACGACAGCAGTAAACATTGGATCAGAAAAATGTATCCTTTGAATTCTTGGTGACTCAGGCTGTTTGTGGGGCAGGCAGCCTCCACGGTGAGTTTCTCATCCTTCTCTCCCTGTGCTGCTCTCCCTGTTCTCTCACCTTTTAAGCTTGGGGGTTGATTTTGTTCTCTGTGTATCCTGGCCTTGCTCACAGTGACAGTGACAGGTCCGTGTGCTCTGTGCAGTGCTCACACCAACCCTGCCATTCATTTTCTTCTCCTCCCTTCTTTCCCTCTTCCACCTTCCTGCAGCTTCATAGAACATGCTTCTTGATGAGGACAGTGCTCCCAGAACATCAGGTTAATGTTAACTGGTGTCCAGAGAGGGAAATCATGTCAGGAGTGAAGCTTGGCAGGCCGTGGTGCAGCTGAACACTCAGGATGGGCAGGCCCAAGGGGCCCGTGTCTGTCTCAGAATTAGGATCATCCTTGAGCTCCCAGCTGGCAAATTTCAGATGGAAGCAGGTTTTATCACATAATTAAATATGAATCATAAATTATTCTTGTCCCTACATTAGGGACATGTATGTAGCTGTCTGCACACACACACACAGAGGTATGTACAGGTAAGTGTGTGTTCAGACATGTCACACACACCTGCAGTGAACCCACTTGAGGCTGAACCCTGTGTTTGCTTCTTTCAGGTTTGATATGCATTTCTACACATCACTCTTAAGAACCAGTAAGCAACCTCATTTTTCTAGGAAAAAACATAGAATCACTAAGGTTGGAAAAGCCCTCTGAGATTGAGTCCAGCCATTCCCCCAGCACTGCCAAGGCCACCACTGACCCCTGTCCCCAAGTGCCACATCTGCACGGCTTTTAAACCCCTTAGGGATGGGACTCCCCCACTGCCCTGGGTAGCCTGTGCCAATGCCTGACCACCCTTTCCAGGAAAGTTTTTCCAATATCCAACCTGAACCTCTCCTGGCATAACCTGAGGCTGTCTCCTCTTGTCCTGTCCCTGTTCCCTGGGAGCAGAGCCCAACCCTCACCTGGCTGCACCCTCCTGCCAGGGAGTTGTGCAGAGTGAGTAGGTCCCCCCTGAGCCTCCTTTTCTCCAGGCTGAGCCCCCCCAGCTCCCTCTGCCACTCCTCATCAAACCTGTGCTCCAGAGCCTTCCAGCTCTAGCAGTGGGTGTTTTTCAACCTGACTTTTCTTTTTGGAAAAGCAATCAGAGATTCCTTCTCCTTTCTGCATTCCTCATTCCCCAACTCCTTACCTGCCTTGTGAGTTAGCAGGGAGTCAGAAGGGGAAGGGGGGAGGTAGAACAAACTTCCCATGTGCCACAGGCACTGTCTCACAGCACCTCAGCCAGGCTGTTGCTGGCCCTTAGCCCAGCCCAGCGCTGTTCCGAAACACCAACGTGGAGGATGTCCTGAATGCCAGGAAGCTGGAGCGGGAGCTGCTGCGGGATGAGTTCCAGAAGAAGAAGGAGCAGGATAAACTGCAGAGGGAGAAGGACAAGCTGGCCAAGCAGGAGCGGAAGGAGAAGGAGAAGAAACGAACACAGAAGGGCGAGCGGAAGCGGTAGCTGGTGATTTCCAGTTGGACTCTCAAAGGATAAAATCCATCCTGAATACCGTGTGTGTTTAAAAAGCAGCAAGAATTCCAGGCACGTGGCCGGGAGCAGTTCTTGGGAAGTGTTGCCTTTCTTTTTGTTTTTTTTTTTGTTTTGTTTGGTTACATAGCAGAACAGAATCTCTGAGCAGCTCCTGGACTTGGTGTGCCCTGTGCTTGTGGTGTCAGTGTCCCAGTCGGTGCTCGTGGCCAGTGTCTGTACCAAAGAAGGGTGAAGTGATTATGTCCATGTTGTTAAATTGATCCATTTTTTACTTCTGACCACCTGGGAGCAGAGCATGGTGTAGGAGCAGCCCCTGCACTGGCTGTGGTTTGAGCTGAGCCCTTCCTGCCACGAGCCAGGACACGCTGCCCTGGGGCACACATGGATTCATTTACACAAGCCTTGAAAAGTCTCTGCAAATCCCCGTGTTTGCACTGCTGTGGCCAACGCTCCAGCCCTGCTTGGGCTGGGCTGGGGGAGCAGGATTGGAGCTGAGCTCAGCACGGGGCAGTGCTGGGCTGCAGCAGAAGAGTGAGATGTGTGAAATACAGAGGAGCTGCAGTGACTGCATCACCTGCAGACTGTGAGTGAGGGAAACACTGCCTGGGCAGGAGCGTTGGCCTCAGCAGCAGCAAACCACACTCCTAATGCAGTTTTAAGACTCCAGATAGGTGGAAAATTGTGCTCCCCAATGTTCTGTGGGGTGAACATGGACTGTTTCTTCCACAGCTGTTGCCAGGGTGAAGCTCTGAAGCTGGTTTGGCACAAGCAGGGTGAGCCAGGCATGTGCTGGGGTCACTGCCCGTTGGGCACAGCTGCATCAGGAACTGCAGTGAATGCTCCTCCTGAATGCTCCTCCTCCCCCCAAGGAGCTCGTCCCTGCTGCTCCAGCCTTTCTTGTAGTGGTGTTGCCCACTGGGGAAGGAGAACACTAATCCTGTGAACTGAGAGGGAAGGAGGGGCTGTGAGAGGAAGGGCTGTGCCTGGGCTCTGCTGCAGCATGCTCTGGGTGCCTGTGTGCTGTGAGGTGACCTGTGCTGAGCTCCTGCACTCCCAGGGTGATCCAGCGCCGCTTTCAGCACCACTCTGACTCCAGGGCCAGGCCTCCCCCTCAGGCCGCTGCTGTGCTGTGTGAGTCTCCAGCTGCTTTGTCTTTGGACTTGAATAATAAATCTTGATTGGCCAAGAAGTGGGTTCCTCTGAGTGATGTTGCCATTCATGATGGCAGTGCTAATGGTGTGTGCTTGCTGCCCCAGCAGCAGCATTTCTGAAGGCTCACCTGTTGCTGCCTTGGTGCAGATTCAGCTTAACTCATGCCTTGTTTCTCAAGGCTGTGGTGCCCTCTTTCCTGGGAGCTGACCCAGCTCTGTTGCTCCCCCCCAAAGCTCTCTTCCCAGCCTGGCCTGGTGCACTGTGGCAGTTCCTGGTTGGAGCATCGTATTTCAGGTGGCTCAGGCAGCAGCCAGGGTGTGGGACTGCAGTGGAACAGGGCAGGGGGCAGCTGTTGAGGGACGGGGGTGTCAGCCCCAGCTCTCACTTCCTCTAGTGCCCTGGAGCCCTGTGCACCAGCCCTGGGCTGAGGCTGGGCAGGGCACTGGCCCTGGGCACCCACAGGGCTCAGCAGGCTGGCAGCACTGGAGATCTCACCTCCCTCTGGCACCCACTTGCTCTGGCAGCAGCTGCTGCCCATCCTTGTCAGCCAGAGTGGCTTTACCCGGAGCTCTGTGACCTGGCACTGAAGTGCTCAGCCCTTGGCTTCCAAGGAAAATGCAAGTTGAGGGCTGGAGCTGCCCAGCAGCAGAGGCACGGCCCACCTGAGCCTGCCACGGCCTCCTGAGACCTCTGGTTGCCCCAGGGAAGGGCAGCGTTCACTTCCTCGGGAGAGGAGGCCCTGAGCCCCCCTGCCCACTGCTGCCCTCCAGAGCCTGTCCAGGAAGAGGCTACACCGTGTGCACACCCCCAGGAGCCTGCATGGATGCAGGAAGGGCACAGTCACACACACACGGTGGGAACTGGCTCCCACAGCCCTGCAGGTGCCACTGTCCCCTGCACTCCCAGCCAGGCACAGGGCTGGGCTGGGCTGTTGTGTCAGTCTGGCCAAACCTCGTTCTGCCGTTGGGAAAAGCCTTGTCAGGGCCAGGGATCAGGAGCAAGGGCAAGTCCAGCCCTTTGGCTTCCAGCAGCTGTCCTGGGGCAGAGTGGAAGAGTGGCCAGGAGCAGCACCATAGCAGCAGCCAGTGGTGTTGGAAACTTAAAGGGAGCTGATACTTCCCAGCTAATGAGGCTGCAGGGCTGCCCCTTCTGCCCACCCTGGGCTGCCCCTGCCCCCCACAGGGTCCTGTGGGCCCACCCCTTCCCATGCCAGCAGTTTGTGCCATGGATCAGGTGCCCAGGCTGGCAGCAACTTGGCTTCTGGAGCTCCAACCACTGCTGCTCCATTCAGGACAGTCAGCAGTGCACAGCTGGCACTGAGAGCAGAGAATTATTTATACAGCAGGAATCCTCTGGATTCACCCCTAAGATTCCCAGTGCAAATGACAGAATTGCTGCATCAGCCTTCCCTGGAAATGCAGAGCTTGGAGCAGAGACATTTGCAGGGAAGAAACATTCCCTACTCTGGCTCCCTTGGCATGTCCAATGTTATGGTCATGGCTCTCTCCAGAGAGGGATTTCAGCATCCCCTTTGCTTTATCCTGAACACAATTCCATAACAGACTGAATGCTCCCCCCAGTAATAGTTAAGACTCGAGGAGCCCAGCCTGGAAACACACGTGCAGAACAAAAGCTCTTCAACAAAAATGAATTTATTTCTTATAGACAACTCCAGTCAGCACAGTCAGTTTTGCTTTAACATCAACACAGCCTGGGTCAAACTGAACAACCCCCAGTGCAGTGACTGTTAGGAAGCTGTGCTTGTTCTGCCCCACTCACCCGGCAGCACTTCTGTCATTGCCGTGATCACACCCCACCTTCTGCTGAGCCTTTCTCAGGCATTTCTGCACATCATCTCATGACAATTCATCTGATGCCATCACCCCTTCTGCACATCAGCATTCCCAGCAGCAGGAAGAGCAGAGCCCTGTCAGTACCAGGGTGTGCAGGCATGGTCAGCTCAGTAACTCTAACCCACTGCTTTGTGGGTTTCCCAGGGTCACTCCGTCCCCAGCACCACTGTTGGGTGCTGGTGAATCCATCACTTCTGCTCCTAGAGACTGAGAGCTGCAAGCAAACACCAGTGCTGGGAGCTGCCCAAATGCAGAAGGGAACTAAGAAGTCTAGAAGTTGACAATCAAATTTCAAACCAAACTAGTAACTTTAAGAAAATCCAAATTTCAGAACTTGGCGCGACCTTTTCTGAAGTTAAATTAAAAACAACGCTCATTATTGAAGCTCCTTCACAGCTCTGCAGGACAATCCTGTCTGCCTGTCGTAGTTTGATTCTGCTTAAATACTTTACAACAGTAGTTCCTCTGTTCACAAGACCATTCCAAATATCTGAACACATTCACTAAATTCATGGTTTCACACAGCAATTCTCCTCTACTGGTAATTTAGTGGAACCTGGTGCATATTGCCTTTCCCAAATGTAGACTTTAAAATCTCAAAATCATAAATATTTGTATTTTAAATATCTAGTTTTACATGAATATTGGGTATTCCTAGCCTTTTTTCTTCCTGTTTCCAGGCTTTAGTTCAATAAGGAAACCATTTTACATCACAATCTGATCTGACACCAACCTCACACCCCGTCACACCACAGTCTTTAAGAATCATTATTTAAAAACCTATTTCCTAAAGCAAAACTAAAAGGAGTTATGGGGAGAGTTGGACACCAGGCTTCACCCACAGGAGTTAAATAATATCTTGGCTGTTAATGAATTAGTCTGATTATTTTTTTTAAGTTAACATTCACCAGTTTGGCTTTACAACATTCTGACCCTGCCCCGTCACGTTAACAGCTTAACCTGAGAGCCCTTAAGGCAAATCCCACTTCTCATCAAGATATAGCTTTAAATATGAACTTTAGCAGTTGAAACTTCGAAGTAACTAAAAAGAACCAAAAATTACGAGGAATTCACGTCTCCTCTCTCATACACACTGCGGAGCAGGTCCGTGCACGGCCCCGGGGCTCCCTCTGCACTCCCTTCCCTGGGCCCTCGCGGGGCCGCAGCCGCAGCCGGGGGCGTCTCCGCTCGTTTCTCTTCGGGCGCTGCCCCCTCCTGAGGAAGTCTCTCCCGAGCCCGTTTGCCAGCGGAGGGTTTGGGCAGGGTCATCTGGAAGGCGCACCAGAGCACGGTGCGGACCTTGCGCGTGGCCAGGCACAGGGCCCGCAGCGCCGCGGCCAGAGCCAGCACCACTGCACGGGGAGGAAACGGCGCTTTAGTCCGGGAGCACTGCCGGGGCTGCCCCACACCTTCCTTCCCTTTCGTGTCTGACTTTGTCTGTCCCTTCACAGGTTTATAAAAGCTGCATCTGAATTTTTCTGCCCTCACAGTGAGGCAGGTGTGCTTTTAGGTTCTGAGTTTGTTACAGCAACTTCCTGCTGCACCTGCACCCCGGGGTGCTCCATGTACACACACACACTAATGGCACCTGGGCCCTCCCCTTCTGGGTCTCAGGGGGCTCCTTCACCTGTCCTGCCAAGAAATCCTTACAGCTCCTTTGGGGCATTGGATTGAAGCACACAGGTCATGCTCTGTGAATGGCTGTTGAGCCACAGAGCTGTAAAGGGTCACCTGGGCTGTGATCCCATTATTCTGGCACAGGCTGCCCAGAGAAGCTGTGGATCTATCCCTGGAACTGTCCAAGGCCAGGTTGGACAGGGCTTGGAGCCACCTGGGACAGTGGAAGGTGTCCCTGCCATGGCAGAAGTGGCACTGGATGGGCTTTAAGGACCCTTCCCACCCAAACCATCCTGTGGTTCTGTAATAGATGCTTAATATTTGATCAGATGGAATAGAAAGGTGCTATGGACACAGGGCTGGGCAAGACATCCCAAACAAACCACAACAGCTTCAGGCCTTTCCCTCAAGGTTTTGCCTGACAGAGCAAGTACAGGTACTGCATCCAGTAATTTACTGTTAAAAAAATCTTCCCCAACTGCTGCTCCAGGCTCAATACCTCAAGACAGCAATGGGAAGCAGAGGATTAAGCAACACCCCTCCAGCTAAGTAATCCTCTCCTGTCCTCTCCTCTGACAACTCCTTCCCAGACTACTCTGTTCTGAAGAGCTCACAGATGTGGTAGTGCCAGGTAAAGCAAATTATTTTCATGGGCTTCAACACCCAAAAACTGCCCTTCACCTTAACAAGTCCTATAATCTTCAGCCAAGGTAAAGAGAAACAAGAATGATGGGGAACAGGTGACAATAAAGAATGCTGCAGTGATCCTCTGAGGCAAACTTGAGAATTACAGAACTGCAGGATGGGACACCCCAAAGAAGTAAAACAATTCCTGTAATTCTGATGTAGAAAGAACAGCAGAAGAGATCAGAAGATTTAGAAATATAAGATAGCTTCTGACACAAGGTAGGAGGTCAGAGTGTTGCAGGGGGCAGGAATTTACCCTGACTCCCATCTCAGAGACAAGGAAACCTGCCACTCTGCCTGTGCACTGGTGAAAGATTAAACTGAATATTTGGCTTATTTGGGACACCATTAAGAATGACAACATTCTGCCCATTGTATTTTTGTGCATCCATCCAAAATATGATTTGTAATTATGCCAGTCTATGACTATGACAGAAGATGCTTGAAGAGGAAATCCATTTGTAACCCAAGGCCATCTTGGTCACTTTGGGCAGAATCAGCATGGAAAGACCAAGCAAGTTCTAGACAAAGACAGAACTGGAGGGTTCATAGGAACAGGAATACGAGGGACAGGGAGAAGCAAGAGGCAATAGCTTAGTAACATCTCCAATCCCTGAATGTGTTGTCAAAAAAACCCACTAATTTTTATTCCTTGCTAGTTTATTAATTGAATAACCACCTCCAAATTGATTTAACCTAATTATCTCAAACCCCCAGTTTGTGTCTCCTCAAACCCTCATCCAAACCCCACCCAATCTCCCTTTGACAAAGCTCTAACATTGAGAAGTAACTTAAAACTTGAATCACAACCCCCCTCGCTTCTTTTTGCCACATGTGTTCAACTTCTGTACCTCTCTCATCCTGGCACCTGGGAGGGCCGTGCCGCTGCCGACTGGAAGCACTGACAATTTCCTCCTTCCTCCGAGCCTGCACCACGTGGATCGACTCCAGGTGCTTATCCAGAGCAGTGGAGATGTTGGCGTGGAGCGGGGAGCTGCGCAGGCGCTCCATCTTCCCCAGTAAAGTCACAACCTAAGGAACGAGTCACACCTTACAGGGGTTCACACTGTACTCACAAGAAAATTAACTAGGGAGAACAGATTAATGAGAGTCATTACTTTCTTTTGAGAACAGTTCATGAAGTTACAGCTGAAGGGGTTTAAAGTTCTTACCAGGGATTTGTTGATCTTTGAACCCAAAGCTGTGGTACAGCTGAGTGTGCAAAGCACAACAGCAAAACTACAACACCCCAGTAAGGACCCCCAGCTTACTGGTTAACACCAGATTGTTACAGCTTTGAGAGAAAAGGACCCCCAGCTTACTGGTTAACACCAGATTGTTACAGCTTTGAGAGAAAAGGACCCCCAGCTTACTGGTTAACACCAGATTGTTACAGCTTTGAGAGAAAAGGACCCCCATCTTACTGGTTAATACCAGATTGTTACAGCTTTGAGAGAAAAGGACCCCCATCTTACTGGTTAATACCAGATTGTTACAGCTTTGAGAGAAAAGGACCCCCATCTTACTGGTTAATACCAGATTGTTACAGCTTTGAGAGAAAAGGACCCCCATCTTACTGGTTAATACCAGATTGTTACAGCTTTGAGAGAAAAGGACCCCCATCTTACTGGTTAATACCAGATTGTTACAGCTTTGAGGCAAGAGGACCCCCAGCTTACTGGTTAATACCAGATTGTTACAGCTCTGAGACAAAAGGTGGTTTCTGAACAACGTGCATCTCCCTGAATTCAGAGCACTGAGATCCTCCCTTCTCACAGCACTGCTGCAATTTCTGGGTGAAAACCCAGATGGGCCCCTTGAGCTGTGCAGGGCAGCAGCAGTCACAGCTGCACTGGGAAAGGGAAACTTTCCCCTTGCTGTGGAACCACGTGTGGGCCGACTTTGGGATGAACACTCAACACTAAGGGAGCTGAGAACAAACACTCAGAAATAATTCAGGTTTGTTTAGCCCACTGAAAATGGGCATCTTTGTTGTCTTATCTTACAGCAGTCACATCACTTGTGGGTTTCCCTGTGGTGAGTGACTCCTCAGCCACAGTCACATAATGCTGAGAACTTGGTTACTGGTCTGCAGAAAAACAGAAACTAAAAATCCCCAAATTGGGATGTTCCTTGGGCCATGGCTACACTTAATGGCTTAAAGGAACTCAACTGTCAAGGAGATTTAACTGGATGCTCCAACTATGAAGAATTAATCCCAGATTCAGCCTTCCTGAACTCAGCTTCCACTCAAACCTTTGTACCAGGGCTCCTCTCTGGCCATTACCAAGCTTTCTGATGTTAGAATCCAAGTTTAACAGCCTCAACTGCTGTTGAGCCTCCTTGAAACAACCCAACAAGGTACCTCACAGGGACTGTACCCTGAAGTTTGGTTCCTCAAATGGCTAGAGAGGCTCAAGCCCTGTTTTGGAGGCAGTTTTAATGTACCAGGATAAGGGCAGGCAAGCCTTCTAAACACAGGAACTAAGGCTGTTCTGGGATTCAGAGCAGGAGTTTAAAAAGAGTACACTAAGCCCATCCATGTCTTTCTCTCCACCCCTCAGCTGGATGAGCAGCACCAGGCAGGTCCTGCAGGCAGTGAGCAGACACAGCTCCAGGGATTATTTCTCCTGTGGGAGGCAGGTAGGACAGGCTGCTGCTCCCCCCTGCTGCCCAGTGGCTGGCCCAGCACTGCTGCTGCCTCCAAACATCTCCCAGAACCCTTTCACCTCACAGCTCCTGGCAGAGGGGCACAGGTTGGTTTCTGCTTCTCCTTGCCTGCAGCACCAGCACCGTGGCTCTGGTCTCTGGGCCTCAGGAGGGCCACAGCAGCCCCTCACCATTCTGATGGCACAGTTTGTGCTCCCTCCTCCCACAGCTGTCACCTCCCCAGGGACCCTGGGGCTGCCACCAGCAGCTGTTTGCTCACAGAGCTCAGCAGACACCAATCTCCCTTGTCCTGCTGGTTATGGCTCTCTGGGTGAAACAGCAAACTGGAAACAGAAACTCTGGCTGAAGGTGCATCAGATAATCATTCTGCATTCAAATATACCAGACTCTCAAGCAAATACATATGGCAACATCTTCCAAACATTAACTAAACCTGGTTTTTCCCACAGATACCTCCTCCATCAGCGTCTCCAAATCCACAGTGAACATTTCCCTGCCAAGCTGCTCTGAATGCAGCACCCCTGAGAGCTGTGCACAGGCTCCAGGACTGGATGCTGCACCACGTGCACACTCCTGCACCAGGAACCACATCTTGCTGGCACATGGGGATGTCACTGTGAGCCTCAGCCCCTCTGTGGTTCCCTGGAAACAGCACCCTGGAGCTGTAGAAGCTCTAACAGGGACTGCTGAAATGTTATTCCCTGCACAGCACTGAAGAACAAAGCTATTTTGGGAACAGCTGCTCTGATCATCTCACCTATCTCACACTGTACTCTAAGTTCTGTGGGATAATAGATTTTTTTAGTTCTACAACTCACTCTGGCTTGTTCCCGTAGCTGATCCACAATTAAGCGATCAACCCTTGATGGATTTGATGTCAGCCTTGGAATTGGAATGTTGTTAGTACTGGAAACCTTCTTCCCTTGGAAATTCTTAGCAAGAGCTGATTCAGTCTGCAGGAAAACAAAAGAACAACTCCCTCAGAATGTACATGCAGATTGTGCTTCATTACAGAAACAAGAAAAAACATCAGATTCAAATTCTTCCCATCAGGGTTTTGGAGTTTTTTTAAAGGAGACAATGAGGATTCAGGCATTTGGGATTTAACCCTCTGGTGAGACAATCACCTGCTTTAAGTGAACAACTGCTTTACTCAAAGCAGTTCAACTAAAACAATCGTGCCAACACACCGTGTTCCAGCAGTGCTATGTCTGCTCACTCTGACTACAGCCTGTACTGGTTTTGCCTGGAAATAAAATGGAGGTAAATCAGAATTACAGGGAAAAAAAATGACCAAACAGATGTGGATCTCACACATAATACTAAAATAAAACTGTTTCAGTCAGTAATTAACCTAATTTTTTACAGATTAAACTACAGAAAGATTTTTTCCTAAGCACCCTGGTCTAGTGGAAGGTGTTCCTGCCTAGGGCAGGTGGGTGGAGCTGGATTGGTCTTTAAGGTCCCTTCCAAACCAAACCATTCCAGGATTCTGTATTTTATTTAGCCATCAGAAAACTATTTTGAAAACTGTTTGCAAGATTCCAAGTTTCCATCTTTCTCATCCCCTTGTTATGTCACTCTGAAATACCCATTACAACACAGAGTTAGCTGAATCTGATTTAAAATTGCAATTCTTGGATGGTTTTGTAGGGGTCCACTATTAACAAGAGCATGGTGTGCCAAGACAAGGGGGAATGGTTTCACACAGAAAGAACAGGTTTAGACTAGATATCAGAAATAAATTGAGGATGGTGACACCCTGGCACAGGGTGCCCAGAGCAGCTGTGGCTGCCCCTGGATCCCTGGCAGTGTCCAAGGCCAGGCTGGACAGGGCTTGGAGCAGCCTGGGACAGTGGGAGGTGTCCCTGCCCATGGCAGGGGTGGGACTGAGGGAACTTTAAGGTCCCTTCCAACCCAAACCATTCTGGGATTCTGTGATAAAGCTGAATTTCTCCCCCATGGCCCCTGGCCATGCACAGGCCAGCTTTTTCTCTCTTGCACTTCCCATGCAACCCAGACACCACCTCCCCTCCTTAAGCTGGGCTCACTCTTCTTCAGCTCCTGTATTCAAAACAACCACTGGCTTTTGTCAGGAAACATCATCAAAAAACCCCCCACGTTACATCTTCTTGGAATTGGTTTCTTTGTGGGGGCTGGCACAGGAGAACTCCCAAAGGCCTCACTACTGCCAGGTGACATTTGGCCCAGCTTTCCCCACAGACAATCCCAGGTATTGAAATTCAAACCCCATCTCAGCTGGTGAAATGAAGACAGGTTTTCCTACAGAACAAAAAAGGGAACTGCTTTTAGCAAGGCTTCACACAGCCCTACCTGAGCCTTTTACTGCAAGGGTTTTAATTAAATGACCCTTCCCTCAGCCTCTTTCTGGGGAAAAAAAGAAGAACCCCTTCAAATACACCTTAAGTTTAAACCTTCAGGGAAACAGGAGGTAGGAATTCAGTGCAGCTCCTAAAAAAATTGGATTGAAAAAATTAAAGTTTAGTTTCAATTCAAAACATATTTACTGGATTTGCTTTCAAAGTTCCAGAGGCACTGTATTTATTGCATTAATAAAAAAGGTATAGCACATCTTTGTTCCTCATGAACACATCTTCCCCAGCCCTGGGAGTGGAAAAACCCCTGAATTCCTGCTTTTAGTGCAACCTTCCATACAAAATTAGCTATGCTTCCAGCCAGGCTACACATCTCCACACCTTTCACTTCCTGTCCCAAAACACAGAGAAACAAACTTGTAACTTTGAAGTCCCATCAAGCATTTAAACTCCTAACAGCAGAACTACCCATGACCTGGGAGTGCACTGAGCAGGCTGAGATCTACATCAAATCTCTGATATTATTCTAGTTTGGTTTTCTTACCTTCTTTCTTTCTTTCTCCAAAGCTCTCCACTGCTCATAACACTCTTCCAGTCTCACATGCAGCTCGCTGGCCGGCCCGCTGCGGTTTTTAACTTGCTTTTGAAATCCAAACGCTGACACGAAACCAGAAAGGGCACTGTCACCATACATCTTCTCTGCAAAGCAGGGGTACAGGCGTTTGAGATCCTCCTGGGAGAACAGGGTGTGGGGCTCCATCAGAGGCACCACAGACCGGCCCAGGAGGTGAGCAGATCTCATGGGGAAGGTGCTGGGGCCCAGCTGCCGGTTGCGCCTGAAGTCACCCACCATGCAGTTGGGAATGCCTGGAGCCTGCAGGCAGCTCCCAGCACCGATGGCACTGGTGTCCCCATTCCCTGCCCCGAGATGCAGCTGCCCCTGAGACTCCAGTAACTCCTGGTACATGTCCTGGAACACCCCATCCGCCTGGTTCTGCCCCTCCAGATCACAGTGCTCGCTCTGCGGCTTCAGCGGGAAACGCTGTTTGTTCAGATTGTCAATGATCCCCAACTGCTGAGCCAAGTAACTGTCACAGAATCCATTTGGCTGCTTCAACTTCTTCTCATTGAGGTACTCGATGAGGTTCTCTTCCCCACCCCTAACCAGGGCTTCCATGCACGCAGCTGCCCGAGCTCGTTCTGCGGTGCTGTAGCCAAAGTCAAGGTTGGAGAGGAATGGGTTGTCTTGACAGTACTTGTGAAGTAAATTACTATTTAAAGGCAAATTTGAAGATGGCAACTGAAAAACATCATTAGAATGACGAGAGCTTTTTGGAAATGCAGGTGACTGATTATTCAGTTTCAACAAAGGACTCGGATTCTGGAAAGGGCCAGAAGCCGTGGGTTTGGTTTGGATGTTCATCCACCCTGGCCTGGCACTAGAGCCTGCTGGGGGGACTGCTGCATTGGGCAACACTGGGAGTGATTTATAGAATTCAGGATTCTGAAGATCGGCCTTGGAAAACTGCTGCTTTTCCACACCATTATTTCCTGGACAAGCTGCAAAAGATTTTAGTCCATATTCAAATTTTTGCCCAAAATCAGTGCTGAAGGAAGATTCGCTTGCAAATTGTTTTTCTGGTACAAGTCCTACAGACTTGGGGAATGTAAAGTCGTGCTGATCTGAAATGCTATCTTCAATTTTTTTCTGAGTTCCTGATTTAACTTGAAATAATTTAGCATAGGGCTCTGCATCCAAAGATGGTGCCTCAGGGGTTCCATTTACCAGCTTTCTATTTTCCTGGAGGTTACAACTGGTGCCCTTGTTGGGCTTTGCTTTACCAGCATGAGAATATTCAGTGTACCTGCTATAATCTGTGTTCTCATTGTATCTGTGACACTGTGGAAGGAACGTTTCTGCCCGCTTTGGGTGCACCTGTGCATCTGCTCCTTTGGGACACACCTTCTCCCTTCCGTAAGAATAAGCATCGGCTCCTGAGTCTTTGATTGCTTCTGAGTACCCAGCCTGGGCTGCAAAGGTGTTTTTCAGGTAGGGGTAGTTCTGATACACAGGTGTTGCCTTCATACTCTCGTTAGGCTGCAAGTTGCAGCCGTTGGCACGATCGCTCCTGGCAGAGTACAAGCTCTGCTCCTCCAGGTCCACGCCGGCAAAGCCGCGGTAACAATCGTCTGCTTTCTGCTGGGCCACCAGAGTGGGACTCTGCAGGAACTGCTTGTCAGCAGCAGGGATGGACTCACTGCCATAGAAACCCTGCTGGGCCACTGTTCCAACAACTGCCCTCCTGGCTTCTGGCAACAGCTCATGGTGCTCCATTCTGGTTGTGTTCACCGGCCACACGGACTTCAGGGTAGGAGGGCAACTTCTTGAAAAACAAGAAACACGTGGTTAGACCCTGATCCCTGCTGCTGCTCTTCATTCCCAAACATGAAACAAGGTTTAAGAAACTAATTATTCCCGAATCATTTCTCTCAAATGATTCCAAGATGTCTGACTTCAACTTCTGCCCACTCCTGTCATCTTCAGTTTCCCAAAACTAGCTGAGAAAACTGATCCTGCCTTGTCTCAACACACCACCACAGCTCAGGAGCTAGGGACAGGCTTCAAGCTGCAAGGGATGTGTACACATCAAATCCTGGTACGTCAGTCCTGTCCAGTATCACCAAAATACTCCTGGTTCAGCACCAAGTTCAGGCACCCACACTGCCCTCAGTCTTTCAAATCCATGTCCCAGCACTCCAGAGAAAATGCTTCTCTCTCACCTCACTTGTGCCTTACACTGGCCTGCACTGCTTCCTGCAGGTAAAGCCAGAGGCAGCATCCCAGCACACCTCATTTCTTTCCATTAACCAGCATCAATTAACACCATCAATCCCTGACTGCCAAGGAGAACTGTAAACAGACTAAGTAAAGGAGAAATTGTGCCTGGAAGCCATCGCAGGCCAGTTCTGGGAATACTGAACCAGCCCTGCCTGTCCACAGCAAAGGAATTACTGAGCTGTCTCGTGGTATCAAGACTGACTCTGTTTTCCCTCATTTCAGACACATAACTCAGCACACATAGAGAAATCACTGGAATTGTTTGGGAAGACAGAAAGGAAAAGCAGTGCCTGGCTTGGGAACCTGGGAGCTGGGCTCCCTGTCTTGTCTCCTAGACATGGAAAAGGAAAAGACAGAGAGCTCTGTAAGTATCCTGGGGATGCTGGACCTGCACCCTTCTGTGTCATGTTGTTATGACTATGGAATTGTCTCTTCTGGTGCAGGAGGCAAAATAAACCTGACATTTAGATACACAAATACTGCTTAGGTAGCACTAACAGCAAGAAACATTAATTTTGCATGGAATTTTCTCCTGCCAGTTCAGGCAAATGTGAAGAAGTCTGTGCTTTGTGTATTTTTTCTGTGAATCGACATTTATTAAGAAAGAAGCCTAAAGTCTGAATTCAGTCTTGATTAAAATAAAAAACAAACAGACCAAGGCATACATCTAGGGGATTTATCTGAATACAGCATGTCCACAAGACTTGTTAAGATCTTATTTAAAAAATGCCAATTAACAAGCTCTGTAAATATCAGAGAGCCAGAAGCTGCCATGCAATCTAAGTGCCATGAGGAAAGCTTCCAAGTATCCCAAGCAAAACGTTGGAAGATGAGGGGAAGGGAGGGCAAGCTCAGAGCATGAGGCCTGGCCAGCAGCAGATGGAGCTGACTCAGGAACACAGAGAGATCAGAGAGGGGAGTTCCTGTCACCTGCACCTCACTCACCCCTCAGCAAAGCACGGCTGTGGTTTGTCCTGCTCTTCCAAGATGTTTGACACCAGTCCATATAAATCAGTTTCACTGCCATAATCATTCCTTTCGGGCTGAATCCTGAAAAACAACTGTGTATTAACAAAAAACAATTCCTACATTCAGTGTACTTCCTATGTTAAATTAAACAACAAAAATATAATCCATCTACTCCAACACACACACCCTCCCTGTCAAGGATGACTACCTGGACTTCAGGTTAATCTGAGGAGCAGCAGGCTGCTTGGTGTCATCTGTACACGTAGACCAAGCGGGGTACAAAAGGGAAGGGTCCATGGGTGCAGAGTACTCTAATGTTGAAAGGGAAGAACTGTAGGCCTGAGGTAACTCCACATTTTCTTCATTCTGCATTTAATGTACAATAAAAGCATTTATTTAATATGAAACACATCAAGCTGACATTTTGTCATTGCACATAGCTGTAACTGAGTTCACTCTTGGAGGAACCAGCACATGAGAAGTAAGCAAGCCACACACTTGGAATATAACAATTTCAGGTCATGTTAATGTCTTGAAGCAGAATTCTCAAAATTCTTAAGCAGAATTCTCTGTGCCTTTCCCTGCTCCCTATTGCAGATGGAAGCTGATGGTATCATTCTCACCTTTCAACCCCTCTTTATGAACACAAAATGTGACATGCTAAACAAGTGTTGCTTAAGGCTTATGGAAAGCTTTGTGCACTACATCCTGCCTGGCAATTGTTTAAGAAGAAGGTGCTGGAGCTGCTCATCACAACTTCTTTGTCACTCAGCCTTGTGTTCTGTGTCCTGAGCTGACCTTTGCTGGAAACTGAGCAGGGGGCACCTCCCCAGCCACCCAGTGATCACCAGAGAGCCCCCAGAAGGCCCAGGCAGACATAGTAACAAGTATTGGAGTTGGACTTGTAAGATGCTTTCTTTTGTATCCCACAGGACACCAAAGTCAGCAGCTGTTTGTATTAGAATGGGAGAATCCACAAACGGGGCCAAAGACTCAATTATGCTGGACTGTTTTACCACAGGGATTTGAGAACAGATTGATGGTTTTTGGAAAACAATCTAAAACTGTACCCTTGGGGCTAGAATGGAAGGCATCACAAAAAGTATAGTGAAGAAATGTGAAGCACAGTGTGCACCCACAGATCCAGCCTCAGCCTCCCTCAGGACAAGCCAAAAAAGGAACACACCAGGAAATTATTGGCAAACAGATTTCTCTCATTGCCACGGCAGAATGGGCATCAATACCTATTGGTAACAGTTGATACATTTCCTGGGGGCCTGAAACTTTTCCCTGCCAAACCAACCAGGCTGAAGAGGTAGCTGAGGTACAACTGAAAGAGATCATTCCTAGGCACAGGATACCTATAGGTGTGTTAACAAACTGTCCTGGTTCTGGTCAGGACCCAGAAGTTATTCTGTAGCCCCCAACCTCATTGCCTGGGGTGGAGAAAAGGGGCTCTTTTCCAGGGAGAAGGGGATTCTCCCAGTCCAGAAAATGTGCTGTGCTGGAGGGAGCCATCCAGTATTACTGGGAAAATTTCCCATGTGGATCCTTTCTTGCACCCTCATTAGTGCTGTTACTATTCCTATTCCTAATCCTTTTCCTCTCTCATTGCTGCCCCCAGTAAATTGTTCTTACCTCAACCCCTGATCTTTGCCTTTTGTGCCCCCAGTTCTCCTCTCCACAGCCACGGCAGGGAGGGGAAGGGGAGAGCAGGGGAGTGAGAGATCAGTGGGAGAGTCTCTGAACTGGGAAGTGCCATTCCCAAACCACGACAGCCTGAACTGGCACCCAACAAACGTGAGGCACAAAGGGTTAACAACAGATCTGCTCAGAGTAGGCTGGAAACAAACCTGACCTAAGCATTTGCTGTACAGGGTGTGGAGCACCAGGCTCTGGGGAAGCTGCACAGTACACTGGACTGTTAAACACCACACTGAAAGCACTGGGTGGTGGGACCTTCAAACAGTGGGATCTACATTTAGTGAAGGTCACCTGGTCAGGGAACACCTGAGGCTACACCAATGAGCTGGCCCTACCCAATCAAAACCTCCATGTACCATAGAAGGAATAAAGGACACAACAAAGAGGCCTCAGATGTTGCCACCAGCACTACTGAGGGTCAGAATAACACCCAGATGCAGAGATAAACTCAGTCCTTTTGAAATCTATACAGAAGACCTTATCATGCAGTCTCTTACAAACCACATCCTGTGAATATCTGGGCCAAGAACACTTGTGTAATTATGTTATCTCTCCAGGGAGAGTTTTGTCCTCTATCAACAAGTACCTTCACTGCAGAAACCTGATTGATCTGGACCTTCCTGTTCATGACATCCAGGTGGGAGATTGGGTCTAAGACCTTGAACAACAATGAACCACCACAGGAACACTGGGAAGGACCATAGCAGGTTCATTGCACAACATACACAGCTGTGGAACTTAAGGACTACAGCTGTGCAACCACCATTGGGGACTGGAGAAAACTACAGCACCAGGTAAGTGAGAAAGCACCTCCTCTGGACCTTTGGGGCTAAAAAACCTAAAAAGTAACTTCATGAACTGTGCCTGGGAAGAAGGCCTGTCTTACATAGAACTTGAATGCCCTCAAGGGCTTGTAGCAACTCCAACTGCAGTAATTATTTTAGACAAACACAATTGCACAGAGCAGGATTGCCAAGACAGTGCCAGATGTCAAACTTGCTATAATGTTGGTGTAATTTTACATTGCTTAGGATTGATACTGTGACATGTTTCCCTGAATTGCCTTAACTGTTCTGAATATGAAATTTATTAGGTAATCCTTTTGTTCTTTCTTGTCCAGTCAAAGACTGTGACAAGAAAGCAATTGTACAATGGTTTAAGAAGGATGGAAGGGAATTTAAATTAGTAATTAATGTTATAAGTAGATGGGAACTCTGAAAACACACCCTCTAAAATTTCCTTTGATACATCAGGAGGATGAAGGTAAATATCATTGCTGAGCTACAGAAGATAAAGTAGTAGCAGAAAGCCACTGGATACAAGTAAAGTTAAAAGGAAACCCCCGACCATTAACACCTCCCAAAGTGCCTCAAATCTGGGAAATCAGTCTGTATGTAATTAAGGAAGGTAGGGAAATAAGAAATACTTTAACATTGACTGTACTTAAATCTATAGCATATGATATTCATGCTGTTATTGCTCTAGACCTGATCAATACTGGAACCACAATGTATCCAACAGGACACTGAGTATGGGCCCATTAAAAAAGAAAGAGATGACAAACCACAGGTGTCAGCACCTGTACAGCACATGAACAATAGCTGAAGGAAATACAATTGAAATTCCAGATTTCTGCCTAGATATGGAACAGAACATCTGTAATTTTGAAATTCCACCAGTGATTAATACAAAAATGATACTCAGACACATGGGTAAAAGGTGGGTATGCTTTAGCACTCCTTGTGAAGATATAGGAAGAGCTAATCAATTAAATCACATTGAAATATTTGTGTCTGTAAATTTACCCTGAACAGAAGCTGTGATTTTAACTATTCAACCCCCAGTAGCTTCTTTTCAACTAATAAAACACTCCTACATCTTAATTTCAACCATACAACCTAGCCCTATGGGTATGAGCATTATGCTAGTATAGAAATTGCTACAATGTAAAAATTTGCAAGGGCTGTTAAAAGAAGCTAAAAAGAGTAGCAGAAACACTTTCTTCCTATCCATCGTGGCACTAAAGAAATCCATCAGGTAATGGAATGAGCAAAGAAAGATGGAGATCACCAGAGGTGGGATATTTTATTTAAATCTGCACAAGCTCAGTGACTGCAGTAGGCAGGCAGGAACTGTGCAGCAGACAGGCAGCTTTATGCTAACTTTTGTGTCTAAATTCTCTTGCTTTTCACTCCTTGGTGTGCTTGCTTTGTGGAAAACTTCCCCCAGCACCACGCACAGAATAAACAATGTCTCCTTTCTCAACCTGACCCTTCCTCTAGGCTTAGAGAGCTCTTAAAACCGGCAACAATGTTAGCCTAACACATCAGCTCCAGTTTCTGCTGGTTGACCCCAGGGGTCAGGAATTAGAGCCCCTTTCTCCCCACCATTACAGGCTATTAAGGTACTGAAGAAAACTTACAGCCAATTCTTTTCTTGAAGAAAGGCATTGTATCCTGATTAAGTGAAAAGGAACGTCTTTACCTTTATCTTATCTGTTTGGTTTAGACACAATAGGCCTTCTTAGCCCTTAGTAAGTGAAACAATAAATGTTGTTTCTGCAGGGTTAAATGTTAAAGACTCAGGATACACTCCTCTGTGGAGCAGAGCAGTCTGACAAAATAACAAGTCCTGGATGGCAGAAGTATCAAGTCTAGTCTTGAAGGTACCGGGAATGAATTTTCGTTGGAGCATTTTACCTCAGTGAAAGTTTATAGCTATGAAAGGCTAAAATTCCAGGAGAGCTGACATATTTAACTGTCCTGGCAGTTTCTGCTGATCAGACTAAGAACTGGTTCACACAAACATTTCGACTACAGAAATATCTGAGGCAACAGCTAAGGTTCTCCTTCTTACCAACTCCCCAGTTTTCCTAAAAGAGTTATTTGCTCCTCACTCTGCCGACAATTGTTTATGCCAACAGAAGAACAATTAGCATGAACATTTCACCAAAACAATGGTGAAATACCATTTTAACCAACATCCCCTACAGCTTCATCAGTGAGTGCATTAGAAAAGCCACCGTCCCCTCTGAGGAAAGTTACAGCGATGAAGATCAAACATTGATTTATATTCACCAGTGTAAGCAACCATTTTAGAAACACGTTCTGACCCTTTTGTTCACAAGCAACTCTTACAGAGCTATAAAATAATCAATAACCAACGGAACCTGTGATTTGTAGCAGCCATAGAGCGAGGCAGAGCCCGGCAGGGCGGCGCTGAACACGTCCGAGGGCCTCCCGCCCGCTTCCGCACTGCCCCAGCAGCGGCCGCCGCCTCGGAACGCCACGTTGGGCTGCGGGGACAGGGAAAAGGACAGGGACATCAGTACACAGTGGCATGGGGGGCTGTGGGGACAGGGAAAAGGACAGGGACATCAGTACACAGTGGCATGGGGGGCTGCGGGGACAGGGACATCAGTACACAACGGCATGGGGGGCTGCGGGGACAGGGACATCAGTACACAACGGCATGGGGGGCTGCGGGGACAGGGACAAGGACAGGGACATCAGTACACAATGGCATGGGGGGCTGTGGGACAGGGACATCAGTACACAACGGCATGGGGGGCTGCGGGACAGGGACAAGGACAGGGACATCAGTACACAACGGCATGGGGGGCTGTGGGGACAAGGAAAAGGACAGGGACATCAGTACACAACGGCATGGGGGGCTGCGGGGACAGGGAAAAGGACAGGGACATCAGTACACAACGGCATGGGGGGCTGTGGGGACAGGGAAAAGGACAGGGACATCAGTACACAGTGGCGTGAGGGGCTGTGGGACAGGGACATCAGTACACACAGTGGCATGGGGGGCTGTGGGGACAGGGACAAGGACAGGGACATCAGTACACAGTGGTGTGAGGGGCTGCGGGGACAGGGACACCAGTACACAGTGGCACGAGGGGCTGTGGGGACAGGGAAATGGACAGGGACATCAGTACACAACGGCATGGGGGGCTGCGGGGACAGGGACATCAGGGTACACACAATGGCACGAGGGGCTACGGGGACAGGGACATTACACACAGTCATAATTACACACAGAGACACAATTACAAACAGAGCTGACAGCTGTGGATTTTACACCAAATATATGTTATAGATACCACATATAGTTATATGTTAACTTCTTTAACAATTCTAATTTACTGCTGCATTCTGTTCTGTGTGAGTTTTCAAGGATGTGGCTCTATATAAGGATGTAAAACACTTTCCTATTTAGCCTGAAGGAAAAGCTGAACCTACCAAAGCACAAGAGAACCCAAAGGTGTTCAGAGACAGAGGAGGTGCAGATCAAGAGGAAATCTGCACTCTCCCATTTCCACCAGCTGAGCTTCCCAACATCAGAGGGACACCAAGCACAAAAGAATGCTCACAGAATCATGGCATGGTTTGGAAGAGACCTTAAAGCTCATGCAGTTCCAACCCCTGCCATGGGCAGGGAACCCTTCCTCCAACAGCAGCAGAGGAGTTACTCAGCCTTCACACGTTCCTGGACACCTCTTGTCCTTCCATCACTGCTCCCATACACCGTTTAACTTACATCATGGCAGGGATGTGCATTTCCAGATGTCAGGAGCTGGAAATTTCCTACAAAAAAACGCCCTGAGAGCTGTGGTGGAAATCTGCTCCATTCTGTAACTATGGGAGAAACAACTCCAACTGGAGGGACACCCCTCCAAGTGCCAGAAATCACAGGCCAGCAGGAGCAAGGAATGAGAACAACCAAGAACTGAGGGCTCTTCTCCCAAGGGTGAGGCACACAAGGAAAAGTCAAACTGGCTAGCTAAAACCCCCTTTAGCCAACAAATAGAAAAGTAAACTTATTGGCATATTACCAAAGCAGCTCATTTGGAATGATGAATAAATCCAGAAAAGTCAAAGTTTGCCAGGATCTGCTCTCTAGAAACACATCCTTCTCCAGCTCCCTGAGGACGTACCAAGTCATCTTCATTGTAGCTCACACCACTATTACACTCAGGTATTTTTCTGTGTTTTTCTGGCACATTTTCCAAATAAGTGAACACACTGAGTTGTTGGGGAGCTCGGCTCTATATCCTGAGCTTACTGTGCCATGTTTTCCCCTCAGAGATCACCGTTCACAGGGACCCCTGACATTTGCACAGCCTGCGATCCCACAGAACAAGGGCAAACTTGTAGGGCCAGCGGCAGCCCTAAGAAACCCCCCAACCCATACTTTTCCCCCTTTTCCCCCAAACTGCTGTTTTTCAGCATGCGGAGGGCTATTTCCCCCACAGGCCTGAGCTCCGTGTCTCACACCTGCTCCCACACCGGAAGGCGCCGGGGCCCGGAGGGGGTAGACGGGCTCGGACACCCGCCGGGGGCAGGTGCGATGCTGGTCGGGCCTCGGCGCCTCCTCAACGCCAGCGTGGCCAAGCCCACGACAGCCGCGGCGGCTCGTCGGGTGTGTGACGGGCGGAGGCGCACAGCCAACCCCTGTCCCCATCGCGGCCCCCATCTCGCTCCCCGTCCCTCACCTCCATGGCTCCGGGCCGGTCTCGGCTCCGGGCCGGTCTCGGCGCGGGCCCGCGCGGGGCGGCCTGAGGCGAGTTCCGGCCGTTGTCCTCGCGCCGGCCCAACCGCCGCCCCACCCCGCGCGCCCTCGCCCATTGGCCAGTGCCCGAGGCGCTCGGCCAATCAGCGCCCGCACGGCCGCCTCGTGCCTCCCCGCGCAACGTGAGCGGCTCTGTTGGCCACGCGGTGACAGCCGCCCGGCGGACAAAGCGCCGCGCTGCCATTGGCCCCGCCCGCCGGCGCGCAGCCAATGGGAAAACAGCTCGCTCGTGCCTCCCGCCAATGAGCGGCCGCGGAGGCGCCGCTCTCCCGGAGACAGCGCCCCGAGCGGCCCCTCCGGACCCGGCTCCTGTCACCGCCGGGTCCGGTCACCCTCTGACACTGTCACCCCCGGCTCCTGTCACCCCCGGGTCCTGCCACCCCCCGGGTCCTGCCACCCTCTGACACTGTCAATTCCGGATCCTGTCACCCCCGGATCCTGTCACCCCCGAGTCCTGTCACCCCCGGGTCCTGTCACCGCTGGGTCCTGTCACCGCCGGGTCCTGTCACCCCCTGACACTGTCACCCCCTGACACTGTCAATTCCGGATCCTGTCACCCCCGGGTCCTGTCACCCCTGGGTCCTGTCACCGCCGGGTCCTGTCACCCTCTGACACTGTCACCCCCGGGTCCTGTCACCCCCGAGTCCTGTCACCCCCGGGTCCTGTCACCCTCTGACACTGTCACCCCCGGGTCCTGTCACCCTCTGACACTGTCACCGCCGGGTCCTGTCACCCCCCGGGTCCTGTCACCGCCGGGTCCTGTCACCGCTGGGTCCTGTCACCCTCTGACACTGTCAATTCCGGATCCTGTCACCCCCGGGTCCTGTCACCGCCGGGTCCTGTCACCCCCGGGTCCTGTCACCCTCTGACACTGTCACCCCCGGGTCCTGTCACCCCCGAGTCCTGTCACCCCCGGGTCCTGTCACCCTCTGACACTGTCACCCCCGGGTCCTGTCACCCCCGGGTCCTGCCACCCCCCGGGTCCTGTCACCTCCTGACACTGTCACCCCCTGACACTGTCAATTCCGGATCCTGTCACCTCCGGGTCCTGTCACCGCCGGGTCCTGTCACCCCCCGACACTCCGGGGTCCTGTCACCCTCTGACACTCACCCCCCAGGTCCTGCCACCCCCTGAGACTGTCGCCCTCGGGTCTTGTCACCCCCGGGTCCTGTCACCCCCGGACCCTGTCGCCCCTGTCCCCATGCCCATGCCCTCAGTTGCCGGCCCCTCCCAGCCCTGATAAGGGATCCATTCCCTGCCGGGCCGTGCAGCTGTGGGATGAGCTCTGGAGGAGCTTGAGGCCTCTCCAAGCCCTTGCACAACAAAGGGGACCTGTGGCCCAGGCTGGGGACCTCAGACTCTCCTGTACAAGCCAAGGATTTCCTTGGTTTGTGGTCCCTCCTCAGAGGCACCGGTTGAGCTGTTATTTTGCTATTTAATTATTGCACCAAAGTCAGATAATCTCAATTGAGATGGTTGAGACTCTGCTGTGGGAAGCCTGGTCTGAACTGTGGGAGAGTGGAGGGTGTAGCTGCAAAGGGGCTTCGGTGGTGACAGTGACTGCCAGCTCAGGTGGTGACAGTGACTGCCAGATGGTCCTGGATGGTCGGACAGCCCTTCCATAGCAGCCCTGACCGTGTCCCAGCCATCTCCTCAGTCCTGCTCATCTCTCACAGGGGCAGGAGGAACGCTCTGTCACCCGTGAGCAGTGACAGAGCTGTCCCCAGCTGCCTGTGGCAGGGTCTGTGCCCTGCTGGGGAGTCCCAGACCCCCAGGACTGCTTGGCTGTGGAAGAGAAGCCACAGGGGAGCTGGGACAAGCAGGGGGTCACAGCCTGTGTTTGTTTATACTTCTCATTGCTGTTGCTGGTTTAGGTACTCTGCCAGTGCATGAATATCACTGTTCTCACTGAAAATGGCTACAAAAAACCCACAAGCTCTGAAGCCAAACCCGACTCGTTTTCACTTCTAAAGATATTTTATTCTGCACTCCTCAAGCTGTTTTTAAGGCATCTGGAGACAGCATTTTTGCTGCCACCCCTATCTGGGCCACTCAGGGCAGTAAGTGCCCACAGAAGCAAACTTTTTTAATGAATTGTGGTCTTTTGTGCTGTGATACATCTCTGACTTCCTCAGCGTGTGCTGCCAGCCCGCAGGGTCATGGGGAGGGCAGTGGGGTGAGCCTGGGCAGCCAGGTCTGCCCAGCCCCTTCCTAAACACACCCAGGGACTCCAGACACGGATGTTCTGCCTGCTGGAAGCCAGGGGATTCACTCCAGGAGATGAGGGGGACATCAGTGAAGGTCTTGGTTCCAGTGTGTCCCAGACTCCAGATCCATCCCTTGCTCCCTGCCCCAGGGAAGGGCTGTGGGGCAGAGCTGTGGGGCAGGGATTTGGGGCTGGCTCAGGAGCAGCCAGGTGCGGGCTGGATCCCTCAGTCCCGGATCTGCAGAGGAGCTGGTGTGACCTTTGTGCTTGGTTTGGGGGAGCTTTGTTTTGCTCTTCTTCCCCTTTTGAAATGGTGAAAAGTGGGGAAGCACAGCCACTACCTCACTGCTCCCCTTAGCTATTCCCTACAAATCCACACGTTGCATTTCCTGCATTTCTCGCTGCGAGAAACTCCCTTAAGGCCACAGAGCAGAGATCTGGGAAGCTGAGAGCAGCAAGAATCCCCCACAAAACTCACCAGAGCTCACTGCTGGGCTGAGCCTCCTGCCTGGGCACCTTTCCAGCCGTGCAGAATGGTGTCAGCACACTCAGGTCGGGGCTCAGGAGCTGTGGGGGTCTGGCTGCTGCCATCCTGAAGCACAGGGAATGTTTGCAGTATTTAACAAGCACTTCCCAGCGCTGTTAAATCTGCTGGCACACTGATTTCTGTCGAGGGACTGCTCAGCTGCAGGCAGGGGCAGCAGGGTCTCACTGCAGGAGACTGGATTCTGCTGGGATCAGCCTACAGCAGGTTTAGGCACTGGCCTCATTTCTTCTTCCCCTCAGGCCTGTGCTGTGCACTGAGGAACATCCACAGCCTGGGGCACTGACCACTTTGGCCAGTGTGGCAAAGTCTCCTCAGTGCCAGTTTTCCATGGCCCTGGCATTCCCCTCTGAGTCCCAGCTGACTCTGGTACCTGTTCAAGGCAGTAACCAGCAGTTACAATCAGCATTAATATTTTATTATGCTGTCAAAGCCCACGCAGGAAGCTGCTGGGACAGGTTGCTAATGCGTTAAAGCTCCCAGGATGTTTGGGTTGGCTTTGCAGACACCACGGAGCTTTGGGGCTGGAGTGTTTGCCATCACCTCCCTCAGAACACAAACCTCAGAGCACAGCTGGGATTTCATCTCTGGCTGAGAATCACGCAGGGGGGCGAGCTCTGTGAAGAAGCCATTGTCACCTCTCAGCACCACTCCTCCAGTGTCATCTGCTTCTCCAGTGCAAAGCACTATTTCCAGCAAATCCCCCACGGATCCACATCCCGCAGCCGGGCTGGAAGCTCTCGGTGCTCAGGCAGGACCCGGCTGTGCAGGATCCAGCTGGGGATGGGCTGGGATGGGCTGGAGGAGCCCCGAGCCCCCTCCCCCAGGAAGGACCAGCCACGTCCGGGTGTGACACCTGCCAGGGGTTCGGTGGCAGCTCCGAGCTCCCATTACCGCCGCTCAGGCTCACACACAGCTGCGATTGTTATCACAAATATAAACAACCATTAGTGTCAGCCAGGTGCTGCCGATTGGGAAGCCCCGTCAGGGAAACAGTTAAGCCATTAGATGTCATCGAAGGAGACAGCGATGCCAGGTCTACAACAGCTGCTGCACGGCCTCACTGGAGCAGGAACAGAAACAAAGGCAGATTAAAAATTAAATTAAAATAGAATTAAAATTTCTAAAAATATGTACAATAAAAATATATATTAAATTAGTATTAGTATGTTTATTAGTATTATTATGTTTTATTAGTATTATTATGTTTTGTTATATATAAAAATATAGCATCCTATATTAATATTATAACATCCAATATGCTGTACCATATATAATGTAAACATTATCATTAATATATTAACATTACTAAAATGATGAACAATTATTACAAACGTTATTAATATTTATTCAAAAATACATTAAAATAGAATTAAATAATTTAAAGAATTAAAGCAGGGGTTGTTGCCTGGCGGCCCGGCCCTGCTCACCCTCACACCACGGCGCTCGGCCCATCCCGCTGCAGTGCGGGATAGGGACCGGGACCAGCCGAGCCCCGGCGAGCCCCCTCCAGGCTGCCATCGCGTTCCTGGCCGGGCACCCCCCGTGTCCCACCCCGCGTCCTCCCGGACCCCTCGCTCGGCACCCCCGGAACCCCGGGAATACCGGGACCGTCCAGGACCTTCGGCCCCGCCCACCCGGCTCCACCGACCAATCACCGCAGCTCTCGCGATGACTGACAGCAGAACGCCCCGCCCCTCACCGCTAGGTGACGCTGCCGTCAGTGCCTTGAGCGGCGGGCCGAGAGACCAATGGAAAGCCGGAGTCGCGCAGGGGGCGTGGCCGCCCCGCCCTCGAGGCCCCGCCCCGGCGCGCCGCGGCGCCTGCGCTGCGCCGCCCCCTGGCGGCCGCGGGGAGGGCCTGTCGGTCGGCGCTGCGGCAACATGGCGGGGCGGGTAAGTGGGGGGGACACGGACCGGCCGCTATCGCCCATCCCCTGCTCCCTCCTCCGCTCCTGCTCCTCCCTGCGCCACCGCGGCTTTGCGAGCTTCTCGCGGCCCCGCTGCCAGGAGGCCGTTCGGCCTTGGGGGGTCCCCCGGCAGTGCTGGGAGGCTGTGGTGACCCCCTCACCCCCGGCGGTGTGCGGGTTCCTGGTGGTCCTGTGAGGCTGTGGAGACCCCCCCAGTGGTGTGGGGGGCTGGGGGGTGACCCCTCTCCCGGTGCTCCCCGGGGGTTTCGAGAGGCTGAGGTGGCCTCTTGGTGATGTGGCATGTGGGACAGGACTGGGGTTCCTTCGGGAGCCGGGGCAAGGGTGACCCGTCTTCCTGTGGGGCAGGATTTTAGGGTCCCCCAGGGGTGCTGTGAGACCCGGCTGGCCCCCTGGCAATGTGGGGTGTGGGACAGGACTGGGGGTTCCTTCAGGAGCACTGTGAGCCCAGGGTGACCCCTGTCCGTGTGGGTGTGAGGCAGGATTTAGGGTTCCCTAAGGGTGCCGCGAGGTTGCAGTGGCTTCGTGGGGGTGCAGAGGTGGATTTTTGGGGATTTTCTGGGGGTGCTCAGGGGCTGTGGTGACCCCTTGATGCGGTGGGATGAGTGTCTAGGGCTCCCTCAGGAGTTGGGGTGCTGCCTCTCCCGGTGGTGTGGGGCAGGATTGTGGGGTCCCCTGACGGTGCAGTGAAGCCCTGGAGTGTCTTGGTGCTGCTGTCAGGATTTGGGGTGCCCCGGGGTGCTGTGGAGCTCTGGTGACCCCTCTCCCTGTGGGCAGGCACCTTTAGGGATGCTGTGGCAGGGGGTCACCCCTTGGTGCTCTGGGATGTGGGGCAGAATTTTGGGATTTTGTGGGGGGCCTCTGTGAGTCTGGCGTGCCCTGTCTCCATGGGCTGTGCAGGAAGATTTTAGGGTCCCCTAAAGATGCTGGGAGGCCCTGGCGACCCCTTGGTGCTGTGGGATATGGAGAATTCTCTCCTGTGGGATCCAGTCAGGTGCTGTTTTATAATTTTCCACACCTTTTGTTGTGTGGAAACACCTTAAGGGTTGTGCAGTGGCTTTATTCTGTATTAATTTAAAAAATAAAAAAACCTCTTACTAATGACAGATCACATCAGCAAGTGGCCAGAAAGGCTTTAAAATATGGAGGAACAGTGAAATCTCTTGTGGTGCCTGCACATCCCCTCTTTTTCATGTGTCCAGGTGCTGCAGGATGTGTTTGGATTGCTCTGCTCTTTGCCAAGAGCTCAGTCATGCTTTGCTGGGTATCAGCCCGGGAAAATCACATTTTTCCTTAGTGCTTGCCTGTGGCTGGAATCCTCTCTCTAGGCCAAGTAATTCAGTGGTTCAAATGCTGGGGAATTGGTTTTCTGAGAGTTTTTTTTTGCGTTGTGCTGGGCTGGTGGATGGAGGGCAGCTGGTGCAGTGCTGTGGTGCAGAGCAGGGGTGAGAAACCTGGCCCAGTGACGTGCTGTGCATCACAGGTGCTCCAGTGCCACCCCTGAAATGTGCTGAGTAATTGAGAAAAACCCCATGTTTTTTGCTCTGTCTCTCTTTAAGAGCTTTTCCTCTGCCCCTTGCTCCAGATTCCTGGTCTCACCTTCTTCCTTGCACCCTTTTTTCTTCATCTCACCCTTTGCACTAACTCAGGGAAATCTGTGAGCCTTGACTGGCTTTTTTTCAGCTTTCTGTTGCCCAGAACAGGAGCCCAGTGCTCTGGTCAGTGGTGAGATCGTTTGACCCACACTGGACGTGGTTCTGAGACTCCCTGGGCCTAAACCCCCCCAGCTGCACTGGTCCTGCCTTGCTCCTGCTGGTCTGAGCCCTCCCAGCTGTGTCCTCAGGGAACACCCTGGTGCGTGCTCTGAGTGCTGGCCTTGGTCACTGGGGATGTGGGGAGGAAGGAGAAGGACCAACCTCAACTTTATTCTTCTGCTTTGAGTTTTTCTGCTGTTAAAAACCTGAGAAAATGTGCCTTTATTTGACCAGCTTGGAAGCCTGGTGAAGGAAGGAGGGATTTATGTGAATTTAGAGGAAAGATGGATGCTTAGTTGCCTCCTGATCTGGCAGCTGGATGGGTGATGCTCTCCTTGGGTTATCAGGAAGCTTCTTAGCATTCAGTGTTTTCATGATTTGCCTGCAGATGCAGTTGTTGCAGAATGATCAGGTTATTTAATGCTGAGGAGAGGGTCCTTAAAGCTGAGTGTTCCATCTCACTCTCCAAGCTGGGTCTGATCCTTGGATTGCTTTTCCTGGGAGCTACCAGGGGAGCTGTGTGCTCCTTCCAGCTGGCCCGTGGGGCAGCAGCAGTGCTGGGGAGCAGGGGGAGCAGTGCTGGGGAGCAGGGGGAACAGGCAGCAGCAGTTCTAGGGAGGGTGGGAGCAGGGGGAGCAGGCAGCAGCAGTGCTGGGGAGGGTGGGAGCAGGGGGAGCAGGCAGCAGCAGTGCTGGGGAGGGTGGGAGAAGGGAGAACAGGCAGCAGCAGTGCTGGGGAGCAGGGGCAGCAGTGCTGGGGAAGGTGGGGAGCAGGGGGAGCAGGCAGCAGCAGTGCTGGGGAGGGTGGGAGAAGGGAGAACAGGCAGCAGCAGTGCTGGGGAGCAGGGGGAGCAGGCAGCAGCCCCCGCTCTGGCTGTGACACCGGAGCTGTGTTGGGGTAAACACGGAACAGGTGGTGGGAGGATGGAGGTGTGTGATATCTCCAGGCACAACAGGTGAGGCTGATGCTGGAACACAGGTGCTGCTCTGTTGTCAGCGTTTTTAACAGGTGCTTCAACCTGCAGGATGGGAAGAGGAGCTTCAGTGACTCCTCCTGCCCTGCAAATCTGTTCTGCAATGCCATTGAGAGCTTAATCTCTCTTACTGGACTAGTGTGATTTGATTTGTGCACGTACATTCTCACAGGGAGAAGTGAGTGGTTGTCCTGATGTACGAGAGAGACAAAATATTTAAACTTCTAGTAACATTTTGAATAATTCAGGTGAATGATAAGCCAAATCTGATTAATTGTGTGATGCTGTTTCAGGTGTGCTACTCTGCTCCCCTAATTGCACTGGGTCTCTCCTTGGCAAGGAAGAGATGATGATTAGCAGTGATTGAAGTTTACAGGAAAAACAGTTTATGATGATTAGAAATAATGGCTGTTTCTGTAATAATTTATTCTGTATCTCTGCATGGGGATCATTAGGCACACAGGCAGAGCAGTGAGGCATCTGCAGGAGAGGGAATGGTGGGAAGCTGCTGTGTCTGTAGCTGATTGTGGACCTCTTGTACCAAGCAGACCCCTGGAAGTTCACTGGTGCTGTCTGTAACTAATTGATTTGAACTACATCAGGAATTAGTTCTCAAAGAAAGGCCAGATGATTTCTGTGCCTCCTTCCAGTGAGGTCAGGCTGTAGATCCAGCACAAGCTGCATTTCTGCCTGTGTCTGCACAGGCTGGAGAGCTCCATGGGACTGGGGTGGGGCAGGGAGCAGGTCAGTGCTGCTGGCTCCTGTGTGTGCAGGGTGCTCATGTGGATGTTGGTGAGGCTCCCTCAGCAGAGACACTGGTGTGCTTTTCTTTAAGGAATATGAGTTTTGTGATAGCTGAACTTGTGTAACAGTTCATGGTTAGAAATAATGGCTGTTTTGGGGGGTGTCCCTGGTGTAGCACACCCATTTGGGGCTCCTTTGGGGCAGTGTTGTCTTTAGCCCAGTGAGAGCAGATTCTGCCCTGCTGGCTCCTCAGAAGAGATTCCCTTTGTGTTGGGTTGGAAATGGTTTTGGGTCACTCAGGTACTGGGTGGTGTCTGACCCTGCAGAGTGGTGCTGTCACTCCTCTCAAGAGCCTGAAGCTGAGCACAGGGTCCTGCTGGCATCTGGGGACACCAGGTGTCCAATCCAGAGGTGCAGCAGGAGTGGGAGGGTGGTGAAGGACAGAATGAGTCCCTCGATGTTCTGTGCTGCCAAAGGCATTGCTGGCCTAACCCTGCTCTCCTGTGCTTCCTGCAGCCAGCACAGAATCTCAGAATGGTTTGGGTTGGAAGGGACCTTAAACCCACCAGTGCCACCCCTGCCATGAGCAGGGACACCTCCACTGCCCCAGGCTGCTCCAAGCCCCATCCAGCCTGGCCTTGGACACTGCCAGGGATCCAGGAGCAGCCACAGCTGCTCTGGGCACCCTGTGCCAGCCCTGCCCACCCTCCCAGGGGACAATTCCTTCCTAACATTTAATCCATATAATACCTGAAACAGCACTAGACAATGAATAACATCTGGCTTATTATTTGTGTGAACTATTTAAAAAATACTTCAAATGTAGACAACATGGTTTTAGCTTGGATGGTTTGGTAGGGACTGAAATAATGGGGGCTGGGCTTTATGTTTATGGGTTAAAGCTGTAAGGTGATTTCTGATAACATATGGAAGCAGCCTTCAGAGATGCAGGCGTTGTCAGGCAACTAAAGGAACGTTTGTGAATCAACTGAAGTTCCTCCTTGCAGCCTGGTACTGGCCCTGCTATCGTCACTCAGTTTTTTTTAGTGTTTCCTAGTGCGTAATGTGAAGAAATGGGTTTTTAGCAACGTTTCAGGGAAATGGGAGAAAACTCTGTATGAATCTCTGTTCCTGTGATCACTTCTGCAACCTCGTAACTGTCCCATGAAATCCTCACAAATCAACTTGTGGCCTGCTCTCAGGGCTCCTGCCTTGCTGAATTATTTAAAATAAAGGCACATAATTTATTAAAAACTCTAAAATGATATAGAACAAAATTCTAATGACCACGTGAATGTTTGTTTGGGATATCTGGCCCTTTCATCTTTGATTAATTTGTTGCTTGGCTCAGTGTTGCAGGAGCAGTGTGTCCTGGGCTGGTGCTTAAAAAGTCACTGCCAAAGGGAGATGTCAGTGCTGCCTCTCCATCTCCAGTTTTTGGGGTGCTGGTGTGTCACACCTCTTCTATTACATGGACCTGGCAGAATAATTAAACTTAGGTAATCATTTTTTTAAGCAGGAAAAAGTCTTTTAAAAAAGTCTGAGAATCCTTTTGAAGCTCATTTAAAGTGTGAATTTCTTAAGTATTGCTTTTAATTTTTTTTTCCCTAGAGCATAGCAAGATCTTCTCTTTTCCTCTCCTGTTCTGGGTTCTGTGTCTCAGACCACAGAGGTCATTTAGAAGACCCTGAGGCTCAGGATAAACCCTGACTGAATATGGAAGAAGTTCTGGCATAAAATTGGATCTGCTTGACTCCACAGAAAAGCAGTCCCTAGAAAGTGGTGGCACTTCCATTTTGCTGAATTATCCACTAGGCAAGATGTAGTTTCAGTGCAGTGAAATTACCACTGATTCCCTTTTTTTTCCACATAAAAACAGCTAAAATGTAGGTTCCTCATGTCATGGAGTGATCTTTTTTGATCCAGGGTTGGTGGACATGTTCAGGTGCCCTCACAAGTGCAGGAGGGGACGAGCTGGTGCAGTGACAGCCCTGAGCAGTGGGACAGAGATCTTGGGAGCTGCAGTGGCTTTTGGAAGGATGAGGTTCAGCCTGGGGGCTCTGCACAATGTGTTCAGGATGCTGTCTCACATCAGGGAGGTTGTCTGGCAGAGACCAGAGTTTTGTGGTGAAACACCCATACTGACCATCTCCAGAAGGTTTTCAGACCCCCAGGAACTGGAGGGCTGTGTTGGAGAAGGTCTGTGAGCAGAAAAAGCCAGCCAAGAAACCCAGTTGCTAAAACGAATGGAAGAGCTTCCCTGTGCCCTGGAACTGTGTCTGAGCCAGCTGATGGTGCTGCTGCTCACAAAGCAAGGCTGGGGATGCACTTCCTCAGGCTCTCCTGCCCTGCTGCTCTGCTCCTTCCTGTGCAGGCAGATCCTGCCCTCGGGGAGGTCAAAGGTTTGAAGTGTGAAAAGATTTAACACGTTTCTCCCTTCTCCTGGGACGCAATAAAGCAATGACCTTCTATCAAAAGATCTGGAGTAATTGATGCCCTGGAGTTGTGTCATGTGCTTTTTTTTCTGTAAAAATAGAGCAACACTTGCAAGCTGCTGCATCTTAAACTGCTGCTGACTGGGTGGTGGTTGGTACATCAGAGGCGTGGGCAGTTCAGTGCCAGGTGCTGCCCTGTGTCAGTGCTGGGCACTGTAAATCCTCAGGGACAGCAGCAGCATCCTGGGCTTTCACAGGGCAAATTCCAACGGGGGTATTTTTAACATTAACATATATTCACATTGTCCCTGTTGCCATCGGGTAGCTTTTCTAAATAAATGGGATGAAATTTGCATCCACGAGGTTTCCTCATTGCTCATGTGGCAAAATCCTGTGACCTGCATCCCAGGCCCACAGCTTTTTCTGGTAGGGTGATGGTTCATTCTCTTGGCATTTTTAAAAGATGTTTAGATGCAATGCAACAAGCAACAATTCCCTGTAATTAAATTGTTGATCATCCTGGCTTGAGAAAGGAATGTGAGGCAACATCCCCTCAAAGAATGGATGTGTTAATTAAAATGCACATCCTGGGTCATTATTGCTTAATAGGAAGATGGAGCTGCTGTTCCTGCTGAGCTGTCAGAGAGCAGCTCCCTGGTTCTGTGGCACAGCAGCTCGATTACAGGTGTAGCTCCTAAAATCACTTACTGATGATATTGTGAAGAGCTGATGTGGAGAAGGACATCTTTGGGCAGAGCAAGCTGTGGAATTCCACTGTAAATGCTCTGCTTAGAGAAGCTCTCCTTCTCACTCTTGTTTCGTCTGCTCTCTTGGATCAGACCCTTGGAACTCTTTGTTCTTGGGGCTGTAAATTGTGTTTCTCGTGATGTTGGCAAATACTGGCAATGGCAGAGCCGGATTCCCAGAGCTGTGAGCACCTCGTTAACTGCAGGTAAACAAAGTCAGAGTGACAGAGCCGCCCCTGCAGATCTGAGTTCACGTGAACTTTGCAAACAAAGGGAAGCAGCAGTAAAACCCAGGATCCTTTCGTTGTGGGAGAGGCCCTTCTGCCCTGGAGTGGCTCTGGAGTGCCAGGATGGGCAGTAATTTCCGGATTCATGCCCAGAGAGCACTGAGGGCTGCTCTCAGAAACTGGGAAATGTGTTGAGTGTGTGATAAAGAGTGTCCCGTGAAGAGTGGCTGCTGTCTCCTGCTGCCCGTCTGTGCTGGGGGAGAGCTTTGCCAGGCAAGGACGTTACTGCTGCCACGGGCAGACAAGGCAGGGAGAGCATTCCCTGATTCATTTCCAGCCCTGGCTGATGCAGGGGGTGCTGCTGGGAGCTCTTCCCTCTCTCTGGAGCTGTTTGGGTTTCTGCGGTGCAGGGGTGGCCGGGCACAGCACGATCACGGGGGTGATTCACAGCGTGGGAGTGCCTCGGGGGGTGTGGGAAGGAGGGATCCATCTCATCCAGGCTTCTCTGGATGCTGTGCTGAGGCTGCCTTGGTGGTGGCTCACTCAATGTTCCCTGGCTTTGTCAGAAAATGTAATTAGTTCTGAGATTTTAGCTTCCCAGTGCGCCCCTCTTTATTAGGAGAAGAAAATTGGTGTTTCTGAGTTTGTTGTTGAGAGTGAATGCAGCTCCTTCTTGAACAGAATAAAAGCTTCCAGCAAACAAATAGAGGTCACCTGGAGCAGGTGGAATGGCCAGGCCTGAGCAGGGAGTCAGGGCTGTGTGTTCCAGGGACAGCAGCTTACCCTGCCAGCACAGCCACTGCAGGTCTGGAAAGGCCTGTCTGGCCAGGCCTGCTGGTCCAAAAAGTTCCTTGTAGGTTGATCTCCTCTTGTGACTGTGGAAATATGGAAGCTTTATTCAATTTTTTTTTTTGTCCAAATGTCGAGAAAAACCCTCTGCAAGCTAATAAACTTCCTTAGTTAATTTTAAAACTATTTAGAACCACAGCATTTGGGACAACTTGTGTTCCTGAGTCTGCATGCTGTCATTCCTTTAATGAATATTACAGAATTGTTCTTTAGAGAAGAACAATTTACTGTTGTAAACTGTTTCCCCCTGTCACAGAACCAGCTTCCCCTCCAGGTCAGGAATCCACTCTTACCTGCCAGCCAGGGGCTCTGCTGATGTTGCTGTTTTATGCTCATTTCTTGTGTCCTTCAGTGTGGGGTTGTTGCTCAGCTCTGTGGGTGTGGAGAGCAGGCACAGTCCTTGGGCTTCCCTGTGCTGGGAGCTTGCTTGGTGCTGAGCCAGCTCTGCAGCTCATCCTCCTGCTGGGGCTGCTGGTTGTCCCCTGTGTGCAGCCAGAGGTGTAATGTCCACCTCGGGTCCTGGTGTCCCTTGCAGCTAGAGATAAAGGCAGAGCTTTGTGTTTTCTGTCAGGAGTGCACTCCTGGATAATGTGTAGGATCTATGATTCATCATGTCAGTTCCCTGTTTATCTTCAGAGCTCCTTTGACATCATAATTCTTCCTGTCAGCATTCAAACTTCACTTTCCTGGCAGGCTCGTGTTGGTGAGGGAGTGTTTGATTTGGAGTCAGCCGTGGTTCTGTGCAGCCCACAGAGCTCTGATGGGCTCTAGGGAGTGTGGACTGAACTGCTTCCCAGGAGTTGCACCTGCACAGGTGGTTTCTGCCCTGCTTGGGTGATGAGGCTCTGGGCTCTCAGTGAGACTTTGGTGCCCAGCAGCTGTGACAGGAAAGCTTGGGTGCTTTTTGGAGCAGGGATCCCCATCTCAATGCAGCTGGCAATGAGCTCTGCTGGGGAAATGGAAATGTCTGGTACCCAGAGTTGTCACGTTTCCTGACACTGCCAGAAATTCCATCTCTGTGCACCTGCATACACATGGGATGTGTATCTGTGCCTGTTGTACACAAAGGAGGATTTTAAACATAGAGTATTGAATAATGTTTGTCTTGTACAAACCATGTGAGAACAGGGCACAGAACCAAACCTGCCTTGGCTTTAGAGGCTGTTTCATAATCTCTTGCTCAGCATTAGGAAATGAGATGAGTTCAGATGTCTTGGATGAGGAGCATCTCTGCCTTAGCACTTAATGTTTCATCTCTTCTCAGTACCAGCTGTCAGCAGTGCCCTTCAGCCACCACCTTATCTCTGTGGGGAGTAAAATGTTTTACCTTGGCTTCCTCTACCATCAGCCTTAATGATTCACAAGAGGTGAATTGAGAAAACACAAAAGATGTGGTTTATGTATGCGTAAAAATATCCAAACAGCAGCACCACTTTCTGGGCTTTGCCAGGGGTTTGGACTGGATGATCTCCAGAGGGCTCTTCCAACTCAAACTATTCTGTGATTTTCTGAACACGTGAGCTTCTTATTTTCTGTGGAGGAAAATGAGTCCTTGCAGCTTTGGAAAAAAAATCTCTGCAAGATCAGATGTTATGGTGATTGTTTCTGTTACGTAGCAGTTTGTTCTTCAGAGCAAATTTTCTTTGTAAAAATAAAATATGCCAGCATCATTGAGCCTCCTGGGCTTTGAGGCAACGTTACTGCTTTGTCACAAACCCAGAGGTGGGGTCCTTCACGTTTGTCTCTCAGAGTGAGATTTATCAGTGCATCACAAGGTCTTGTTTTCCTCTGGGCAAGCAGGAGGAGTGCTGGAACACCCTCTGCACAGGCCTGGGTTTGCTAGCAGGTGCCTGGCTGGTGCTGGATGCTGCAGCTGGGAATGCTTTAGCACTGTGCAGTCACCTCCTTAGCACTGTGCTGTCCTTGGAGTCTCCTCTTTGCATAAACCAGAACAACACCTGGGGGGAGGGAAGGTTCTTTTGCCTAATTTAACCCTAATTTGCCTTCTTTAAGCCAAATCTATGTTGTGGATGTGGGTCTGACAGCAGCCTGTGAGGGTGTGTGGGTCACCTCCAGCCTGGCAGTGCCAGGGGGTGTCTGCAGCAGGTGGCATCTGCTGTCACCTGCAGGAGCTTGTACTCTGGTTTGTTAGAGCTGTCTTGCCTGGTTGCCAGCAGTAACCTGTCAGCTTGCTTAAGATTAGTTTGTGTAAATCTGCTTTGGGCGATTCCTAGGAATACTCACGAGGATTTTTGTGCCCCTATACCCTGATGTGTTATCTTAGTGCTGGCAGTGGGTGTGGGATGGCAGAGAGGGGAGAGGGGCAGGTTCTGGGAATTCCTTGTGCTGCTGTCCTGGGAAGCTGGAACCCAAAATGCAAGAGCTTAGAGTGTCCCTGACAGCAGCACCACTGGCATATGCCAGCTGTGTGTTCCAGCCCTGGACTGCTGCATTTATGCCAGGAAAGCTTCCTCAGGAGCAGCCTGTGCCCGAGTCCTGGCTGTGACAGCTTGACAGAGACAAGGATCCATCCCTGGGAGCAGCAGCTCTGGGGTATGAGCTCTGTGGGGAGGGCAGGTGAGAGGAAGCCCCTGCAGCTCCCCACAGCACCATGTTCCTCCTTCCTGCCTGGCTGGTTTCCAGTTTAATCAGCACCTCTTCCATGACCACATTTCCTCAAGTCATCTTTTTACACCCTTGTGGAACTCCACGCCCGGGAGCGATACCCCCGTCTTGCAGCTGTGTGATGTTAAAAGCTTTTCAGAATATAGATAAGGTTCTGAAGATCTGCAAAATCTTGGAGCTTGAGGAGGGTGTGGGAGCAGAGATGCTGCCTGGACTGTTGGTCATTGCTAGGGGGAAATGGGCTCCTGCCAGACACCCCGGGAGGAGCATGAGCCAGGCTTGGGATGGTTGGCACAGCTGCAGCCACGTTATTTCACGTGTCAGACACTCAAGGATGTTCTGCCATCATCTCTCCTCTGCTGCAGAGCTTGCAGTTGTTGCTGGGTCTGGAATGCATTCCTTGCTGTTCCTGCATTTCCTAAATCACTGTGTTCCCAGGGCAGACGGGAGCAGCAGCTTGGCCGGGTGCTGGCTGCGTGTAGGGAGCAGTTTGTCACTGAGGATTAAAAACGCAGTTGAGGACTAGTGCTGTAAAAGGGTTTAATCCAGGAGCTCCCTGTCCCCTTCTCTCCAGAAATATCCCCTGTAATGCGTTTTATCAGGGCATGTCCTTCACAGAACCGTGCCCTGCAGATGGGAGGAGAAGTGATAAAGTGGTGAATGTTTGCTGTGAAGCTCCCCAAGCCAAAGGAGCTCAGCAGGCATGTTGTGTATCTCATAAATCCACTGATGTCATCTATTTTATTACAAAAACATTTGAGTCTTTTATTAACACTCAGCATTCAGGTAGATAAATCTGCTTCAGGCCTGAAAATGGAATCTTTTTTGGTTGTCACATATGTCAAGGCCAATTGAGCATTATTTAGTTGAAGTAATGAGTTGATCCTTTTCTAAATAGCAAGGACTTGAGACAAATCACATTGTGCCATAAGAGTTGATCTGAACTTTAGGGCAGGCTGGCTGCAGGCCACACTGGGAGGGGAATTTCCCTGATTCTTGTCCCAGAAGGGCTGGGGGAGGAAGGCTGAGCAGGGCAGTAACTCCTGGGAAATGATTTAGGTGTGTGTGTTGGGATCAGTGGGTCTCCTGTGTTTGCTGCTGGGATTTAAGGATGTCTTAAGAGAAAATCCGCCCTGAATTACTTTTAGCTATAGGTTGATGCTGTCAAATAGTTTCTATTGGGCCGCCTGCAAATTTGTATCTGTCAGAGGTAGCTGTGCTTTGATTCTCAAAATGACACCTTGTGGGACAAGTTTACCTTTTCCCCAAATGAAATTTCTTCAGTCCATAGCTAATGATAGAAACATCCTCCCTTTCTCCACTTCTGGAGGTATTTTGATCCCAGTTTTCATTGTCCAGGCATTGTTTTTGTTGTAACTCTGCAGGAGCAGGTGGGGTGAGGGTGTAGGATGGGGCTGAGGTCCCTCTGCTGTGCTCCCTCCATGCTCCATCCTGCCCCGTGATGGGGATGGGCAGCTTGGGCTGAGTGCTGCTATTTTGGTTTTTAATTGCTGATTGATGAGTAACAGTGAAAGGGACAAAAATGAACAGATACTCCTGAAAAAGGATTGGTCCTCTGACGTTAGAGAATAAAAAGAGGGGGAAGACTCCCCCACAAAATTTGTTGCAGTATTTTTTTTTCATACTGATAGGCTGGAATTAACTATTTTACCCAATTTTCTTCTGTATGTTACAGATCTGGGATGTTTGCTATAGAGTGGAAAATATTAATGTGATATTTCTTTTGAGATGTGGTACAAAGGGATTGTGGGGTTGGATAGCAGCTGGCTGAGGTTAAACCTTCCTGTGGACTCTCAGTGCTGCCCTGTACTGCACTGGGTGAAGGGGTTTATGCAGAATGGATATGCTGAAATCCCAGTTTTCTGAGTTAAGCTCAGGGAAGAGGGAAGGTCACACCTTTATCCCTCCCTTTCTCCCCACATGGGGCTCTGTGACCCAGCCCAGCACTATGAGTCAGGGTTGTAGGGGAGCTGCTCTGGCTCCAGGCTGCTTTCTCTTCACAGCTTTCAGAATATCCCAGTGTCCTGTCACTGGGCAGGAAACACCTTCCAGGGAATGCTGGTTACCTGCTGCCTCCTGGCAGCATTTGGGGAGGCCAGGGTTCACTTGCAAGTTAACACTGTTTGCCTTGCAGGCTTTCTCCCAGGTGATTTTAAAGTATTTATGTAGCTAGGGTAGAAAATGCAAAGTACATAATAGCCCCAAAATGCAGAGCTCTGGGGTACGAGTACCTGTGACATGTGCAAATGTTTGGAGGAACCTGGAGGAGGAGCTTGTTGATACCAATGGGCTCTCAGAGTGTGCCAGGCCTCAGGAGACCTGGCTTTGTGGTTTTGCAGAACTCTTGAGGCTTGGCTTGGTAAAGCAGAAGCAGAATTGAATTTGACATTTTTCCCACCCCTCTCTCGTAGCCTATGCAAGCAGCGCGCTGTCCCACTGACGAGCTGTCCCTGACCAACTGTGCTGTGGTGAACGAGAAGGACTTCCAGTCTGGGCAGTAAGTGTGCACTGTTGCTCTTTCAGCTTTTAACCCAAAAGGAATTGTTTTCAAAATCTGGATGGAGAGGGAATGACATTTCAGGTTTGGAAAGGTGAACACACCAGTTTGGTTAACAAAACTTCTGTGTCTGTAGAGATCAGAACTTTCAGTGTGGCTCTTTCTGGAAATGGGAAATGCTGGGAGAAGTGTGACTGTTTCTCTGAAGCATTTCTTTCTTGGGAACTGCATTAACTAATAGAATAATTATTTGAACAAAGTACTTTCTGTGATCATTTTTGTTTCCTTTATTTTGCTGTCGTTCCTGTTACATAGTGAGAATATTTGAACTATTTCAAAAACATTTTTATCATTGTGTTATGTGGGGCATCTTCTCACTTTTATATCGTACAGGAGTGCTGAGCAGAGCCAGGAGAACTCTCTTGTTCTTGGGGTTTTCATGCACAAGAACAAAAGGGAGAAGCAGCCAGAGCATGGGCACAAGTTGGATTCTTTAATTGCAGTTCTGGGGTGGCTGATGGAACTCAACTCTGGGGTTTACTTCTGTTAGGTGCAAAACACATGAATTTTTCAGCTCAGCCCAAACAGAAGGGTTTTGTATTACAAGAAGCCAATTCACATACTCAGATTCTTTGCTTTGCTGCAGCTTTAGGGAGGCTCTGACAGATTTTAGTATGCAGGTTGTAGACAGAAGTCATTAATTTCAGCTGAAAGTGCAGCACAAGGCAGAAGGGCTTGGGTTGGAAAAATGGGAAAAATGTTAAAGGAGATACTGAATGATATGCCCAGGCCTTATATAAAGTACCTGCCCCAGTGAACTCTGCCAAGGGTGGAGAGCACAGCAGTGCTGAACTGCAGGGATGTGTTCAGGGATGTGTTTGCCTGTCTCTGCAGTCAGTCAGTTCTGCTGCCCTGGGACCTGTCCTGGCTCTGGAGCAATGAACTGAACTGTGATTTCATGAGCCCAGCTGGAGTGTAAAATGCCAAAACCAAACAGAACCAACCCCCTAAACAAGCAGAACTTTTAGAGTCAGAAGCAGGCAAAAGTGTCTGCTTGGGCTGAAAAGTGCCCTGGTCTTCTCAAAGTATGGTTCTCCCCAGGTTGATTTTTTTCCAAAGTAATTGAGTTACAAAAATACCTGAACTGAGCATTGTACCTCATGCATTATAAAAACTTTAATTTCCTCCAAGGTGGATGTCCTGGAGGGACCCAGCTGCCAGACCTGCAGCCTGCTGTGCTCCTTTGGCTTCCAGAACCCTCTCTCCTGGCATTTGTGGCAGCCTGCAGGAAGCAGTGCCCCGGGATGTGCTGGCTCAGCAGGCTGGCTGTGGTTCTGGCTGTTCCTTTCCCCTGGGAGCTGGTTTATTTCTGGCAGGCGGTGCTCACACACCGGCAGCCTGTGCTTGGTGGGGAGCAGATGCTGCAGATGGCTGCAGTGTCAGAGGGAGCACTGGGCAGTGCTGGGGCTGCTGCTGCATTGCAGATCCCTGCAGCCAGCCCTGCAGCCTCACCACGGCTGCCTGCTCAGGGGGATTCTGGTGATACCCCCACGAAGGGCTCTGCTCTGTTTGCTGCTGGGGGTGTAGAGCTGGAGTTTGCCCTTGGATCAAGGAGATGGTTTAACCCCAGGGTGCTGCTGATCATCTCGTGCTTTGCTCTCTGGGCAGGGATGAGTCAGTGCTCGGTGCTGCAGGAGTTCACACAAGGCCATGCACTGTATGATCCCAATGTGTGCTGTGGAATGGTTTGGGGAGTGGCACCATCTTCAGCTCCTGTGTCCTGCTTCTACCTTGAGGACTCCTGGTGCTGTTTGGAGAGAGAAACCAGTTCTGAGCACAGCCAGGCTGTGAGGGGACAGCAGTCAGGGCAGGCTGTCTCTGCCACGTTTCTGTTCATGTTAAGAACTGGTTGTTCCCTTTCACGTGGGAAGCCCATCCCTCCTAGGCCAGTTTAGTTTGCTGAGGAGCCCTTGCTGAATGATTGCTGTGGGTTTCCAAACATGAACTGCATGGGATGAGATCCCTGCTGGCACCTCCACATGGATACCTGAGTCATCCCCTCCCTCACAGGGGCCCCGCTCGTGCTTCAGCAACAGAAAAACTGATGCACTCACAGGTTAATCATGTCTGGTGGAGTTTCTCTTGGTTTGCTCAGCCTGGCCAGCAAACTTACCAGCAGTTTGTGGGGCCCAGTTTCCTGGAGCCCTTCCTAAGAGCTGGCATCACATGGGTTGGATCTGACAGTTCCAGGCGAGGATTTACACACGGAATAGAGCAGCAGTTCCTCCTGGGAGAGCTCTGGGAGCTGTCTGGCCCTGGTGATTTGTTGTTCCTTTTGCTCGTGTATAAGCAGAAGCTCTTAATGAGGTTGAGATCTCCCCCATGTGTCTCCATGAGCTCTCTGAGCTCCTTTCTGCTGAACATTAGTGTAGGAAAATGCATTCTGTTTTTCTGATATTGTAATACTTAGGCTGCTTACAGCTTGTTGGAAGCTGCCTGCTCCTGCTGTCTTTGAGAAGAAACATGGTTTTTCCTGTGCCTTACACAGATTTTTCTCACAGAACCTGTCAGGATTTGACCTTTCTTAGTATTTTCTTTCAGAAAGCTGATTTTTTTTTCATTTTTCCTCTCTATTTTTTCTTCCTGGCATCTGTTTGTCTGTTGTCAAGATCTGCTGTCTTTCTGCTTTGCTGGAGATGTTTTTGGTGAATGGAATGCTCCAGCATAGTAATTGGTATCAAATCTTTGTGTATACTTCTTCCCAGTATTTTTACCAGGTATTGTCATCTTCTTGCATTTTGACTTTTTGAAGTGATGCCCAGCAGTGATGGAGCTTGTTTCTACCTGCAGACATGCTGAATCTCTACATGTTGAGGTCATTGATTCTCAGGACCCATTTGGGGCTTTAAAAAAGCTTTAAATTTGAGTCTTTTACGATGTCATGTGCTGCTTCCAGTCAGCTGTTAGTTATCATCAGGTGCATTTTGTGGTGAAGTATGTCAGAATTGCAGCTGGAACTTGTTTTTTGCCTTTGAGCATGTTTCTCTCATACTCTGCAGTGTCACAGCTTCCTTTCCAGTTGGTTGTGTCTCATAACCAATTTGGATTACTCAGGGTGATGCTGTGCTGGAAAACTCCTGCTTTCAGTCCTGGACAGTTCTGTGCTTTACCCACTGCCCAGCTGGAAATGAGCTGCCTGTGGGGCACTGTTCCATCCAGGGGGGGTCACTGCCTGGCCCTGCTGCTGGTGCTCTCCCCAATCATGGAACAACCCCATGGTTTGGGCCACAAGGGGATCTTGAAGACCATCCTGTTCCAGCCCCTGCCATGGGCAGGGACACCTCCCACTATCCCAGGCTGCTCCAAGCCCTGTCCAGCCTGGCCTTGGGCACTGCCAGGGATCCAGGGGCAGCCACAGCTGCTCTGGGCACCCTGTGCTGGTGCAGCCTGTTCCTGGCTAATGCACCCCGAGGGGATCTTACCCACATTTGCTGCAGGGATGTGCTGCTGGCTCCTGTGGGGCTCATTGTCCACCTGGTTCCCAGGGCTTCTTGGCCCCCAGTGGGATGGCTGAGGAGCTCTGTCCCTTCAGCTGCTCAGCAATGAAGAGGTTAAATAGTTTTGGCCCCATATGGACTCCTGGGGTGACCCAGTGACCTCAGTGGGATTTGCACATTCCAGTGACCTCCTGCAGCAGAATTTGCACATCCCAGTGACCTCCTGCAGCAGGATTTGCACATCCCAGTGACCTCAGTGGGATTTGCACATCCCAGTGACCTCCTGCAGCAGGATTTGCACATCCCAGTGACCTCCTGCAGCAGGATTTGATGCTGTTGGCTGCACCCCAAGTGCAGCAGTTCAGCCACCAGCCCCCCTCCCTGCCCAGTCTGTATCCCAGCAGTGTCTGAGGGTGGTTGTGCCAGGCAGTGTGCAAAGTTTGCTAATGTTGGGATAAATCCAGCTCTCCCTTCAGCCCCAGAGCTCACCATTTCATTGGAGAAGGCTGTCATGCTGGTCAGGATGGATTTTCCTGGGTAAATCCAGGCTGACCACTCCTAAATCCATGTTCAGAGTGACTCCCAGTCACTTTCTTGTGCTTTAGTGTGTTTGGCTTCCTGGATTAGTTGCTCCATCACTTCCCTGGGGAGTAAGGTGAGGCTGAGCAGCCTGTAATTCCTTGGATCCTGAATGCAGGAGTGACATCTGCTGTCCTCCAATCTTCATGAATCTTCCCTGGCTGCTGTGCAGCAGCAATAACTGCCTTGTTCTGCCGTGTAACATTTGTATGGAACTTCACCACCTACACCAGGTTCCTGGATTTGTGCCTGGGCCAGGAGGAGGAGGCAAGGGAAGGGTGTCCTGGCATTTGATGGGTGATCTTGGGTCAGAACCAGTGAGGGCCCAGCTCAGTGTCTGCCTGACCTGGGAGCTCTGTTGTCACTTTGGTGTGTTGAAAATGCTTCTGACCCTGCCAGGCCACCAAGGGCCAGCAGTGCCCGGGTGGGGTTTGCAGGTGACAGCTGGCCATGGCTCCTGGTTTGGGCTGCCATGGCTCCTGGTTTGGGCTGCCATGGCTCCTGGTTTGGGCTACATCTCCTCTTATCTCCCAGGGCCATATGTTCCTTCCTGTGGTGTGGCTGGAGCAGTTCTGCACACAGGATGGAGCCAGTGCAGATCCTCACTCGGATGGTGCTGGATTGGCTGGGCATGTGCAAATGAAAGCACAGGGAGCAGATGTGCATGGGAAACAGGGACTGCAGGGAGGGAGGAGGGTCTTGGCTGCCAGCACAGCTCATCCTGCCCTTCCTGACCGTGGGGTTGGTGAGGGGTAAAATCCCATGGAGCTGGTGCCTTGTGCATCCTGGGGTGCTTACAGTGCCTGCAGCTGTGACAGGAGAATGAGGTGAACCCTGGTTCCACCATCACCCTGCTGCCAGAGCACACAAATCCCAGCCTCCTTTGGTTTTGCTCTCTCATGCCAGCAAGCTGTCTGCCTATCACATGATAAGAGCTAATCAGGCATAGTCTGAGGAGAGCTAGAAGCAGCTTTTGAGTATCTTTGTTGCTGACAGCTTCAATTCTGAGAGTGACAGACAGGCACATGCCATGGCTGCTGCTGTGTCTGCTCCTGACTGCTTGTGTTGCTCTGGTTTTATAACTGTTCCATGATGGAATTGTAGAATCATTGAGGAAAAGGCCTCCCAGCCCACTGAGTCTGATCTGTGCCCAATCCCCACCTTGTCACCAGCCCAGAGCACTGAGTGCCACGTCCAGGCATTCCTTGGACACCTCCAGGGATGGGGACTCCAAACCTCCCTGGGCAGCCCCTTCCATGATGTTCTTCCTGATGTTCAATCCAAACCTCCCCTGGCACATCCTGAGGCCATTTCCTCTCATCCTGCCCCTTGTTCCTTGGGAGCAGAGGCTAACCCCCTCCCATCCTGGCTGCCCTCTCCTGTCAGGGAGTTGTGGAGAGTGAGAAGGTCCAGGCTGAGCCCTCCCAGCTCCCTCAGCCACTCCTGGTGCTCCAGACCCTTCCCCATCTCCATTCCTTTCCCTGGGCACGTTCCATCCCCTCAATGTCCTGCTTGCAGTGAGGAGCCAGAACTGATCCGAGTCCCTGCCCTGCTGGCCACACCAGCTCTGATACAGGCCAGGTGCCCTTGGCCTTTTTGCCCACCTGGGCACACATCAGCTCCTGTTCAGCTGCTGTCCATCAGCACCCCCAGGTCCTTTCCCACAGGGCCACTTTCCAACACTGGTGCTGTTTTTCCAGCCACACAGATGCTGTCTGAGTTCAAGATCAGTTGGTCACTTGTGCCAGGAGGAACAGCCCCAGGGCCTGTGTGATTTTACTTTCTGTAATTCCTTCCATTTTTTTCTGCTATCAGACTTCTAAACAATATACTCAGATGGCTGTATGGGCTTTGCATCTGCTTCTTGTTGGCATCACAGCTGGGGATAAAACATGTATGGGGGTAAAATATTGATGCTTGGTGTTAATGCTGGAGATGTGAAACCGGTGTTGAATTTTAGCTGTGGCAGCCTTGGTGTTTGTGGTCGTGCTTTGGTTCTCTCTCATTTGTACAGTGCAATCCTGAAGTGAAGGGCTACTGGGGGGATGTAAATATTAATTTTTGGTGCAAAGTCTTGCAGTTGGGCTTTGAGATCACATTGTACCAGTGAGGGTGGTGGGCTGTGTCTCCCTGCTGCGTGTCTGCGTCGGGCTGTGGCTCCAACCCTTTTGGTTTTCCTGTGCAGCCCCAGAGATAAGCTGAGTGTTTCCTTTGAGCTCTCACAGCGCTGGGAGCGATGCAAAACCCTCCTGGTACACATCAAAGTAAAATCCTGATCTCTTTTGCAGACATGTGGTGGTGAAGACCTCTCCCAACCACAAATACATCTTCACGCTGAGAACTCACCCCTCGGTTGTCCCTGGCAGCATTGCCTTCAGCTTGCCCCAGGTATGGGATGGTTGGACTTCCTACTCTGCTACAGAATAAGCAAAATCTCTTTTGGGATCAGGACTGAAGATAAGTTCTCTAATTGGAATTAAATGTATGCTGCATAGAAATCATATAAATTGGATTTCTGCCAGCGAAAGTTCAAGGAGACTTTTTCTGCAATTGGTGGCTGTGCTTATGTTGCATAGGTGTATTTTTAGTGCATGGTGGCATAAAGATACTGGAGAAGGTGTAATTTAACCTTTTAAAAATCCACCAGAAATAAACTATTTGAAAAAGAAAAGCCTAAGCAATATCTGCCCTTCCTTGTGAATCTTTATTGTTCCCTGTTTTCCCTTGACTTTAAAGGGTTTCTTTGCTGTGTTTTTCATTTTTAAGACCTGACAGAAGTTTTATTGACTACATTCAGTCATTGTTAGTATTTGTAGATGAAGAGTGCAATGAAATGCATAAAAAAACCCCAAACCCCTTTGTCTCCTCTTTCTTAATTAAGTCATCATCAGATGTTAAATGATGGTTAGAATAAATAATGAATATAATTAACTTCTGAATTGAAAAATGAAGCTTGTAGCTTTTTCCTGCTCACCCTGAGTCTCATCCCATGAACCTGCACCAATCCTTGTCTCTGATTGAGTGCTTTCCTATCTCCCTGCCTCTGACTGCTCCAAAGCTGCAAACACAAGAGATTTTTTTTTTCCTCAGCACATCTTGGCACAAGCCCCCAGATGACATTTTGCCTTTTGGTGTGCTGCTGGCACTGGGTGTGAGTGAGTGGGGGATGTGCCTGGCTGTGGTTTGTGATGCCCAAAGGGCCCAGCAGTGCCCTGCAGGAGATGTTTGTGCTGTTGAAGTTGGTGCTCTCAGGTCTAGGGTTGATTTTTGTTATGTTGCAGTTGTTGAGGAGCCAGGAGAGCCCATCTGCCAAGGGGTGCTCCCCTTGGAGAAGGGGCTGTGCAGGGAATGTTGCAGCCTCTGGGAGGTGAATGCTTGGGTTATGGGGTTATAGAGCTGTTTGGGTTGGAAGGAGCCTTTAAAGGGGCACAAGTCTGCACAGGGACATTTCCTACTAGACCAGTTCCTTTACAGCCCTTGTCCAATGTGACCTTGAATGTCCCTGCAACCTCTCTCATTTCCACCATATAAATGTCTGAATTCACCCTCTTTTAGTTTAAAGCCACTTCCCCTTTTTCTTTTGCTGCAGTCCCTACTAAAACATCTGTCCCCTTAAAGAGATTTAAGCCCACTTTAAGTATCAAAAGGCCACAATGAGATCCTCCAGATTGAACAACCCCCATTCCCTCAGCCTGTCTCCACAGCAGAGCTCTTTCAGCCCTCTGAGCATTGGACATTCCTGATACTGGGTTTTAATTCCCAGTGTTTCCCAGAGCCTTGGGAAGTTGCAGTCTCCCACCAACTGTGTGTTTGCTGTTGCTGTGCAGGGATGTCTGTGCTCTGAGGCCTCCAGAACATCTGTTTGTTGTACATTCACTGTTCACGTGGAGTTCTTGACCACCTTTATTCTGTGGTGATCTTGACTCTTTAACACTGAAAGCTGTGACAAATTTTGTGTCCTCAGAGCCTAAAGCATGAACTGCTGCGCTGTGATGACAAACCTTTAGCAGAAACCAGCCAAGTGAGCGTGGGGATTGAGCTGTATCTCTTGTCACAGAGGAGATCCTGAACAAATCTTCCCCCAGAGGGTGCTGGGCACTGCCCAGGCTCCCCAGGGAAAGGTCCCAGCCCCGAGGCTGCCAGGGGTGCCCAGGGTGGGATTGCTGGGGTGTCTGTGCAGGGCACGAGCTGCACTGGATGGTCCTTGGGAGTCCCTCCCAGCTCAGGACATTCTGTGGATATTGCAGAGGGTATAAAGGGGGAAATGTTCTCTTTGTAAGCAAAGTCATTGTGTTCCTTCTCCCAGACAAAAAGGCAAATACAAATGACCATAAACTGCAGCTTTTCAGATGTGAGCTCCCTGGAGCTGTCTGTAATGACACCTACACGTGTCTGTGACTGGTGCCTCTGTTTGATATCTGAGGGGCTGTGAGCACACTGCAGCCAATCTGTAACACAGCAGCAGCCACTGGGAAAACCCCATTTGTACAATCATCAAGGCAGAACTGCTGGAATTGTAAAGGTTATAGATTTTTTTTGTGTCACATAATTCGTGAACCATTTCCCACCTCTGCAGTTCCATGCAGCACAGATCTTTCTAAAGGAATTTCCAAGGGACCTGAAGGATATGAACAGTTTCATTCTTACTGGTTCTTTTGGTTCAGGTAATATTGTACCTTGGAGCACATTAGAACAAGCTTTTAAAATGCTCCTGGAGTGTGTAACAGCCATTCTGGCACCTGTGGAGTGCTCAGAACCTGGGCTTTGGAGCAGAAGGACAAAAAAAACCCTGTCCAGCACCACAGCTTCTTCCTCCAGGATGGTGGGGAAACCAGTAACCTGAAGGAGGCTGGACAAGCAACCTTCTGAGGTCACAAGATAGAATTAGTTGGAGAGATTATTCAAAGTTTTTGACTTGTTTCCTGTTAATTTGGGGGTCTTTGGGATATTCTATTCTCCCTTTTTTTTTTTTGCTGCTGAAGGTTCTCCTGGGGATCCTGCTCCTCTGGGTGAGGAGGCTGCCTTTGAGAGGGCAGGTGTTCTGAGGGACAGGTGTTTGTTGTGGGGGACAGGTGTTTGTTCAGGTGTTTGTTGTGGGGGACAGGTGTTTGTTCAGGTGTTTGTTCTGGGGGAGAGGTGTTTGTTCAGGTGTTTGTTCTGCAGGACAGGTGTTCTGACATTTCTGTCTTGTTTTACAGAGGAAATGGGCCGGCCTTTCCATCGGGCAGGAGATCGATGGTGAGTCACTCAGCAAACTCAACTCATCCCAAACACATTGGGATGTGTTTATAAGGCTGAATTCATGTTTCCATCCTGAGGGGAAACTGAATTGGGAGCTCTCAGATCTCCAGTCCTTCTCCAGGTGATGTGAGGACCTCGTTAGTGAAGGAGCTGCTCTCCTCTCTGCAGCTGTTCTGCATTTGATGTTTTCCAGCCCTGGGGGGACTGTTTTGGCAGCTTCTGGTATCTCAGCCTGGCTCTGTGTGGGACATCAGTGTCCACATGCAGATGGGAACATTGAACATGTCCTGGATAGCCTGTTCTGGGTCTCTGGAGAAAACTCCCACTAACAGAGGACAGCTCTTGTCCTTGGGGAATTTCTTGGCACCAGCATTGGAATGGATGGGGCTGTTTTAGTCCCAGGAGCAGCAGTGTGCTCTGCAGTGCTGAGCTTTGGGAGCAGCACTGATGTTTGCACCACTAACTGACCAGAATATTCTGCAGCAAGGTGAAGGGCTGAGGTGAATTTCTATTCCTATTTCAAATCTTCCTTGAGCCTTCCAAGCCTTGGAGAATGTTTGGAGGAGACCAGTCAGCTCTTTTGTCTCTTTGTGCTGTGTGTCAGTATTCCCTCTGCTTTGGATCACTGTCAGGTACAGGTGCAGCTGTTGAACTCTCTGTAGCTGCTGGAATGCTGACCAGACTCCTGGCAGGAGGCTCTCTGTGTTCTTTGCTCCAGCAGGTCCAGGTAGTGGATCACATTCATTCCTTGGACCATCAGGAGTCACCTCTGTGCTCCTGGAGAGGGGCTCATGCTCTGCCTTGCTGGATCCTGCTCTCTGCTTGGCTGGCTCGTGTTGGAGCACACTGTTCAAGAGGCCACTGCTTTGCCCCTGGAGTGGTTCTGGAGAATTCCTAGCTCCCAGTGGTTCCAGGGAATTCCCTCCTTTGGGGCTGTGGGCAGAGCTGGTGGCTGCAGCCTGTGTCAGGATGAGGAGGGCTGAGCCTGAGGAGTGCTGTGGCTGTGGGGTGCTCCTGGGGGAGCTCCCTCCTGGCTGTTTGTTTTCCCAGCTCCTGTGGTCTCAGCAGGTCCATGAGCACAGATCAGTGCTGGATGTGATGTCTGATGTGTTTGTAGGGACAGGCTGGAGTGGGTGTCTCTGCCTCTCTGGATGTCTCACAGCCCTTGCTTGAAAGCCAGGATTTTAACCTGGAAAAGGAGGCTGGGAGAGACCTTTCTGCTCCATACAGTGCTTGGTCTCTTCTCCCAGGGGAAAAGGGACAGAATGAAAGGAAACAGCCTCAAGTTGTGCCAGAGGAGGTGTAGGTTGGACATTAGGGAAAATTTCTCCACATGATGAGTTGTAAAGACTTGGAACAGGCTGCCCAGGACAGTGGTGGAGTCACCATCCCTGGAAATGTTTGAAGAACTGGTGGATGTGGCACTTGAGGACATGATTTAGTGGTGACCATGATGCTGGTGCTGGATTGATGCTTGGACTTGGTGATCTTGGAGGCCTTTTCCAACCTTGATGATTCTGTTAATCTGTGATTTTTTTTTGCCAGCTGGTCTTGTTTTAACTGAAGAAGGACCTATAACAGGGGAAGACTCCTAAATTAATTTGTTTCTCACCCTTGTTTGGCTGCTGAACATGTGCCAGCTCACAGATCAGTGCTTTTCAGTACTCAGGTCTTTGGGGGAAGGAAGCACAGATACTCTGTGTGATCAGCTCTTAGAGCAGTTTGTGACTGTCCTTGTGCTGGGCTTTGCTGTAAACCTTCCAGCTGCGTGGGAGCCTGTGTTAACAAAAATAATGCAGTGATTCTGTGCAGAGTGACTAAATGTCATCTGACTCCCTGCTGGGTGGAAGGGGTTTGTAAAGGCATTCTGCAGGTAGGGAGGAGTGTTCACAAACCCAGTGATTTCCCTGGGCTCCTGCTTTGTCCTGGTCCCCTGATAACGTGGAAGCTGTGTTGGAAATGTCAGTGTAAGTGCAGCCCACAGCTCTGTGGAGCAGTGATGTGAGTCCTGCTGAGCCCCTGATGACAGAGTGGAGGATTCCAGGTGAGTGGTTTTCCTGGTGGGAAGGCAGAGTGCCCTGAGTGGGTGTGTCTGTCCTGCCTTCCGTGCACTCCAGCTGCACCAGCTCCTGTGTTCCCAGTGGAGATGCCCAGCTGGAGCCAGGGCAGGCTGGCTCAGGTGCCTTCCCACCCCAGGGAGGTCCCTGCTACTTTCCCAGCCTTTCTCTGGGCATTCCAAGCTCTTGGAGCTGGTGCTGTGGGGCTGGGTGGGCTGCAGCCCCATGCTGGGGGTTCCTCTCTGTCCTGGATGCTGCAGCTGACACCTCAGGCCTGTGATGTGACCAAACCCAGGGACTGATGTTCCAGAAGCTTTTATTTGACAAAGCCGTGAGGTTCAGCAAGAAAAAGGAAACTGCTCAGAGGTGACCTGTAAGGTGAGAGAACCTCCTGGTGTTTGCTTGCAGGACCAAAGGGATAACCCTGCTGCCACATCCTTTGTGAAAGGACTCAGTGCAGTAGATCAAGGAATGGTGTAGTGTTTTCATCCTTATCCCTGTTTCCTGGAAGATCTTTCTCTGGCAGCTCCTCCCAGGGTGGCTCATCCCAGCAAAGATGTTTGGTGTGTGCTGTGTCTTCTGGTAACACCTTCAGCCACAGACAGGCTCTCCTTGTTCCCTTCACCTGAACAAGTCCTGAAGGTTTTGCCCTCATACCTCAGCATCTGCAGGTTTGTTCTGGAACCATTCTGCTGCCGAGGGCTGGACAGGAGATCACAGATGGAGTGAAGGACCTTCCCCACATTCCCCTTCTCCTACATCATCCTCAGCCATGACTGCTGTAGCAGAGGAGACTTTGTTCTCAGATCCAAAGCAAACCTTTAATGTTCCTCAGTCTTCTGGAGAATCCCTGGCTTCTGCTGCAGCCTGGTTTCTGGATTGCTGGTCCTGCCCTTGCTGAGCAGTGTCCCTGGGGCTGTGGATTGTGCTGCTCTTTCCTTTCCATCCTCTTTCCCTCTTTCCACCCTGAGTGGCCTCTTGTTTCCCACCTGCTGTAGGGTCAGGCTGGCAGTGACTGTGCAGTGCCTCCCCTGCCTCTTGGCTTTGTTCAGGTCACTCTGTTCAGGTGATTCTGCCTCACTGAAGGAAACCTGGAAATGTCAGGATGGGCCCAAGGGCACCTCTGGGGCTGTTCCTTCAGTGTCAGGGATGAAGGACAGGTGATGATGTGCCTTGGTTTGGGCTGACAGATTGCATTGCTGCATTTGAACCTGCAGTAATTCACTTTCTGCTGCCTCATCTGGAGAAAAGCTCAGAACCTGTTGCCACAGAAAATCAGTGATGGCCTCTTGTCACTGCCTTTGGGCAGGACCACCCTGAGAGCTGCTTTTGGGCTTCCTGGAGATGTGTCCAAACCCTTGGGTGGAGACAGAGCCATGTGGGACCATAGCATGTCTGGAATTGCCTTCATTGTCCTCATCCCCCAAAATCTGTGTGGTGTTTGAGTTGTTTTAAAGGCTTATTAAGAGTTCTTAGAGCAATGCAGGGATTTTCAGTGAAAATTTTACTGTATTTTTGACCTTGTAGTTGAACATGGATTAAGAGAAAAAAGAGTCTCTATCAGAAACAATAAATTCAGTTTTACCAAGTGAAATTCTCAAGGGAATTAAACGTGTTTAATACACTGGGGGAACCTTGCTGCCCTTAAATGTGCTGTTTCTTGGGGTTTTTTTTCCCAGTTTCCTTATACAATTTCGACAAGACCAAGCAGTGCATTGGCACCATGACCATCGAGATTGACTTCCTGCAGAAGAAGAACATCGACTCCAACCCCTACGACACAGACAAGATGGCTGCAGAGTTCATCCAGCAGTTCAACAGCCAGGCCTTCTCTGTGGGCCAGCAGGTGGGCTCTGCTCTGGGGCTTTGGGGCTGCTTTGGGCTGAAACACCACGTGCAGCCTTGCTCAGGACCATCTGAGGGTGCCAGGAGCTCTGCAAAGGCTGGCTGAGGGGCAGGAATTGCTCCTTGTGTGAGGGATGTCTTTATGAAAGGTAAAACCATTGTGACTTTGGGAGCATGGGCAGAGGGGTTGAAAATCTGCCCAATCCTAAATCTGTGAGGAAAATTCCAGGCCTTGGGAGAGCTTCGGTCTCTCTGCCTTTTGGGACCATCTGAGGGTGCCAGGAGCTCTGCAAAGGCTGGCTGAGGGGCAGGAATTGTTCCTTGTATGAAGGATGTCTTTATGAAAAATAAAACCATTGTGACTTTGGGAGCATGGGCAGAGGGGTTTAAAATCTGTCCAATCCTAAATCTGTGAGGAAAATCCCAGGCCTTGGGTCTCTCTGCGTTTTGGGACCATCTGAGGGTGCCAGGAGCTCTGCAAAGGCTGGCTAAGGTGCAGGAATTGTTCCTTGTGTGAAGGATGTTTTTATGAAAGGTAAAACCATTGTGACTTTGAGTGAGAGCATGGGCAGAGGGGTTTAAAGTCTGCCCAATCCTAAATCCGTGAGGAAAATCCCAGGGCTTGGGTCTCTCTGCATTTTGGGACCATCTGAGGGTGCCAGGAGCTCTGCAAAGGCTGGCTAAGGTGCAGGAATTGTTCCTTGTGTGAAGGATGTCTTTATGAAAGGTAAAACCATTATGAGTTTGACTGAGGGCATGGGCAGAGGAGTTTAAAATCAGCCCAATCCTAAATCTGTGAGGAAAATCCCAGGCCTTGGGAGAGCTTGGGTCTCTCTGCCTTTTGGCCTGGTTGGATGTGAGCATGGCAGCTCCTGGAATCTTTTGGGAAGTCACTTTTGTCTCCTTCCCTATAGGATCAAGACAAACCCCAGGTTTAATTCATTCTCACCTCCCAAGTGCAGTGGATTTTATTGTTCTGGCAGTGTCCAAGGCCAGGTTGGCCAGGGCTTGGAGCAGCCTGGTGTGGTGGAAGGTGTCCCTGCCCATGGCAGGGGTGGAACTGGATGGGCTTTAGGGTCCTTTCCAGCCTGAACTATTCTGGGATTCCATGATTTATTGCTGCTCTATGGACTTAAGCAGTGAAACAGGGATGAAATATTTTCCTTGGGGACCTTGGAAAGCTGATGTCCCTGTAACTGAACCTGCAGAAGTCTGCAGCAGATGGGCTGCAGCCCCTGCAAAGCCCATCTTTGCTTTGCCTTGCCAACAGGTCAAGGTTGGTCTCTCACAGTATTTACACCTTGCAGGAGACAAACTCAAGGAAAGGAATTGTGCAGACCCAGCCTGGTTTTCTGTGGGATGGACCCTGATTGTCATTACATTCTGTCTCTCATTAGCACTATTCCTGAGGTGTCCTTGTCAAGCTGAAATGCACAGGATCTGAAAGTTTGGAGCTAAATTGTTCTCCATGACTAGCACCAATTATTGAAGTGAGAGGAAAATGTCATCAGATGATCCAGAACATTGAGCTGGGGAGAAGTGGTGGGGGGAACAGATGATTTTCTTGGAAGGAGAATTTTTCTTTGAGTTTCTCTGGCTGACTTCATGTTCTGCAACTTTAGGTCTGTTACTCTTATATTGGGCAGGAAAAGCACATGGTCAGCACTCCAGAATTTACAGGGGAAAACTCCAGGGGAGTTGCTGGGTGATTAACTTTGTCTTCAGATCTTTGTAGTCTTGTCAGAATCCTTTTTAACTTTTTTTAATGAGATTTGTTTTCCCTTTCCACAGCTGGTGTTCAGCTTTAATGACAAGCTTTTTGGGCTGTTGGTGAAGGACATGGAAGCCATGGACCCCAGCATTCTCAAAGGGGAGTCTGGAACAAGCAAAAAGCAGAAGGTGGGCTCCCAGGACCTCCTGTCCATTCCCTGGGGACTGCAGAGCTGCAGGTCCTGGCCAGGTCCTGCTACCAGGAGCAGTTTAGGTGACCTGCCTTTGGAGAAGTGACACATCTGGCTCCTCTGGCTGTGTCACAGGAGACAAAGAGCATCATTTGCACTCTCCACTAAACTACAGAGCTGGGGAGGATCCAAGGAGTAGCCTTGTGATCTTTAAGTACTAATTCATGGGAACAGCCTCTTGAGTTTTTTGTCTTCCAGATATGTCCAGTTTTGATTTTTCCTTCTGTGGAAAGAACATGATTTTGTTTTCTCCTTTACTTTTCTTGCTGAAATAAAACAGTTGGGTTTGAACTAAACCAGTAACTTTTAAAAGCCAGTTTGTTGCATCTGGTGAGCTTGTCCATTCAATGGTGTTTGTTTTAGAGGAGGGGTTGGTATTTTTCATTCTTCCCAGTGACTTTTGAAGTGCAGCTTTTGCTGCTTTTTGCTGCCTTCTGAGATGTGCTTGGAGATAGCAAAGGAGCAATCTGAAGCTGAGTCTAATGGTAATTAATGTCATTATTTCTTTCCCTTCCCTTTGCAGATCGAGGTTGGGTTGGTTTTTGGAAACAGTCAAGTTGCCTTTGAGAAAGCTGAGAACTCCTCTCTCAATCTGATTGGTGAGTTCCTGCACCCAAACAGAGAAATCATGCTTGAGATCTGCTGCTTTTCAGGCCTGGGAGACTTCATTGCTTTCAGGTTGTTCTATTGTCTTCACTCCTAGGCTTAGATTAGCAAGGCCAAATGGACCAGCAGATCCTGCAGATCTGGAACATGAAATATTCCTGGCAGTGTGAAATATTTTAACTCTTCAAACGTCAGAGAACGATGTTTTCAGGGACAGTAACAAGCCAACAGCTCTCCCGTTAAACTTAATTAAAAGAGAAGGGATTAGGAAACTGAGAGCTTCTGAAAATGTGTAGTCAAGATGTCAAAGTCCTGTGTGTGTAACTGCTTCCATGAGTGTACCCACACAACTGGGAGCTGTGCTTTAAACAGACAGTTTCTAAAACCTCAACAAAAGAAATCCCTGTGGACAATATCACACTTGGCCATCCAAGCAGTTGGGGAACAATTGGTGTGTCCTCCACACATTCCTTTGGAAAGAAGCTGGTGTAGGGGCTGGGCTGGGTCAGGAGTGCTCCCAGAGAGCCCCTGCAGTGGCTCTGTGTGCCCTGGGCCTCTGGGGGCTTCCTGGGGAGGGACTGTGGTGAATTCCTGAGGAGCAAGGACCCTGCTCTTCCTGTGGCTGTTCTTTGCTTACCAGTGCTATGAACTGGGTGCTCTTTCCAAGCTCCAGCTGCAGATCCCTCCCTTGCTGGTGGCTGTGATTCAAGGCCAAACAGACACCTTCATTTTAATTTTTTCTTGTTTTTCTTCCCTGTGTTATTCCTTCCTCCCAGAGTCCATGAGCTAAGGACACTCCTCCCTCTGCTGCTGCTGTTCCACAGATCAGGAGTGGCAGGGGAAGGCTGCTGGGAGGGGGCTCAGGGAGCCATCAGGTTTATTTTTGCTGTAGGCTTCAAAGCACAGCTCTGCTTGGCTGGAATTGCTCAGTGCTGTGAGTGCTTGCTACAGGAATAAACCATCTGAGGGTAGCAGCCACTTAGGAAAGGAGAATTCAGCTCATCCAGCACTGCAGGAGCTTGTGGTAGGGGCTGAGGTTTGATGCTGCCCTGAAGAGGCACATTTGGGGCTGGGACTTTGTGTCCTGTAGCTGTTTCCCTGCCACAGTTGCTCCAGGCAGTGGGGAGATGTGGGGCTGTTGTGTGACCACACCTTGCACCTCCTCAGAGTTTTGATCTGAGCACTCAGCCTGTGCTGAAACCCCAGCACAGCTCACTAGGCTGGGTTGTAGATGGCTGTAATTAAGCATCCTAATGAAGGTACAGCTGTTAATAGCACCAAGTGAAACCTGCAGGAGCAGGGCAGTGAGCTCCCACCTGTGACTGTGGGATTCTGCTCAGTTTTCACTCTGCTGCCAGGACAGCTGGGGGGAGTGGGAATAACCCTGTTCACTGAGTCACAGCAAGCAGGGGGATTGTACCTGGTTCATGTTCAGGGCCATATAATCTCCCATATAATCCCCTCCTGTGCTGTGAGGAGTGGTCCTGGGTTGGGAATAGGGACCCTTCCCCAGGATTCTGTTTCATTGTCAGCAGACAAGACAAAAGAGCTTCTTGTGCCTCCGTTTACTTCTGTCAAATTGGTACTTCATTTAATCTCCTCATTGATCTGAGGCAGAGCTGCTTAATGTGCTTTGTTGGTCTCTGGGGAATTGTAAAGTTCTGAATAATTAAATTGTGAGAGAGGAGATGAAAGTGAAGTGAGTGTCACTGAGCTCTGCCTTCAGTAAAGGGCCTGCATTATTTCAATAGAGAAGAACTGTAATATTTTTATTTAAGAAGCCAATTCTGTTTGTTCTGCTTAGCATAAAATTGTGTTATGAAACCGATGGAAGAGGTTTTAAGCCAATCTGCAAGAATTTTACTGTGCCGAGGTGCAGCCAGAAGGGGGGAGTGTAGGCCAAGCTCTGTGGGAGCAGGAGCAGCCCTGGCTGAGGGGGTCTGACCTAAAAGCTGGGATAATAAACACAGGGGAATTGTGGATTGGTGCTCCCTGCAGGGCTTTGGGTGCTCTGTGTCCCAAGTGCTGCTGGCCTGTCCCTGCCAGGTTACCCAGAGGCACGTTCCTGTTTGTTTGTTTTGCTGCCCTTGGAATTGAAATATTGATTCCAGATGTGTTTAGAGCAGGATTAAAGAGTCTGGTTGGGCTCACACAGAGCTACTGTTTGCTGTACTTCCTGCACTCTTGGTGCTCATTCATTATCTGGCTGAGCTTGAAGTAGCTCTTAGAAGAGCTTGTGGAACAGAGCAGCAAAATGCACATTTGTTTGCTAGAACTGAATATTGGGCAGGAATTTGTCCCTGGGAGGGTGGGGAGGCCCTGGCACAGGGTGCCCAGAGCAGCTGTGGCTGCCCCTGGATCCCTGGCAGTGCCCTGGGCCAGGCTGGACAGGGCTTGGAGCAGCCTGGGACAGTGGGAGGTGTCCCTGCCATGGCAGGGGTGGCACTGGATGGGCTTTAAAGTCCCTTCCAACCCCAAGCCACCTGTGACCCTGTGAGCTCTGTGATTCTGTGCTGTTCTAGGGTCCACAGACCATTCTAGGGAATGGCCCCCATTGGGAAAACCATTAAGAGCCAACCCTTGGAGCACTGTGGAAGTCTAAGGAAAAATCCCACTCCTGCAGCAGTTTAGGGTAATTGGCAGTGTCTTTGCTTTTTCTCTGGGTTGTCAGGTCTCTGTTTCCCTGGCAGCTGAGGATGCTGGAAGCCCTGTGGAAGGTTGGTCTGTCTGATAAAAGTGCCAGTGCTTGTTTATAGGCTCCTTTGAATGAGGTGAGACTAAATGGATTTGCCAGCACCCTTCCAGGAGTGTTTGTGCTTGTTTTCTGCTTCCTGACCACTCTGAGTACTCCCAAGCTCCTCTGCAGAGGGAGTGAGGGGCTCTGTGAGGCTGTGATGCCAGTGGCTCATCAGCAACAGGGAAGGGAGGTGGCTAAAGGGCTGCAAACCTGTGCTCAGGGGTCTGGCTGCACCTGGAGTGCCTCTGGAAGAGGTTGTGGAGCAAACAATAAACTGTGGTGGTTTGCCAGGGCTGCCTTTGTTCTTTTGAGTTGCAAAGGAATTGTTTTGTGTCACTTTGCTGCAAATTGCTCCAGTATCTGGGGACTAAGAGTGGTGAGTGTGCTGTTCCTTTCCAAGGGGTGCTGGAGAAGGACTGGAGAGGTGCAGGTCTGTGAACCTGAGGCCTGTGCAGAAAGAATCAGCAGAAACTGTAACTAAGCATTAAATTAGAGAATAACTTCACAAGGGTGATGCACTGGGAAGGGCCAGCCTGTCTTGTCTAAGGGCAGTCCTGCCTCACGATCCTGCTGGAGTTGATTACAGGAATCAGAAAGCACTGGCAGCAGGGCTGATTGACAAAGCTCCTCCAGCAAAGTTCTTTGTCAAAGTTTCTTAAGAAAGCATCAAAACACAGAGATCTGTGGGAGAGAAGGGCCTTGCATGAGTCAGTGAGTGATGAAAGGGAAGGAGGAAGTGGCTGATGTCAGTGGAGTTCAGTGGGAATCTCTGCTGGGCCTTTGCTAATCATTGTAATTATTGAATAAGCTGGGAAAAAGCTGCAGCAGTGAGGTGCCCGGGCTGGCTCTGGCTGAGCTCAGTGGCTGAGGCAGGAAATGGCAGAGGAGATTCCGCACAAAGAGCTGGAAATGATGTGTGGGAGGAAGAGCTCTCCTGACCTCAGTAAGACTGATGGCTGTGGTGGGCCCAGCTCCTGGGCAGGATCCAGGGAATGCTGCACCCATCTCATGCAGTGTGGGCCCTGTTGTCAGGAGCTGTTCAACCTAAGAGTGATCCCATATGGTCATAGAGGGGCATCCATCATTCTGTACCTGCACTGAAGGTAAAACTGCAGCACCTGCAGGTGCATCTGCCCATCAGAGGCTGTGGGAGGAGGAGAGAAGACAGAGAGGAACAAGGGTTCCAGTGTGGAGCTGCTGCACAAGGAAGAGCAGGTGGGGGCTGGGAGAGGCAGGGCTGGGGAGGATGCAGGACAAAGCTGTTGTCATCCCAAGGTGGCCTGGGAAAGGGTGGATGCTGGTTCTGGCAGAAGCCACGTGAGCTGGGTGCTGAGGTTGTGTGGGTCCAGGGGCACCTGGGGGAATTTGTGAGTTTTTCAATACACAGGAACAACACCTGGCTGGAGAAACCCCTGGACTGGGCAGTTGGAAGGCTGGGAATCTTTACCAAGCTGGGTCTCTGGTGTCCTGTCCTCGTGTCCTTGTCACAGTGTGTCCTCCTGGCCAATGTTTGAGCACAGAGTTTGTGAGGTGGGGTCTGACCTGCAGAGCTGCCCTGTGTCTGTACCTGTGTGTGCTGCACTTCTGCTGGGCTGTGTTTGAAACCCTTTCTTGGCTCTGCAGGTAAATCAAAGACCAAGGAGAACCGGCAGTCAATCATCAACCCCGACTGGAATTTTGAGAAGATGGGCATTGGAGGCCTGGATAAAGAGTTCTCAGATATTTTCCGAAGGGCTTTTGCTTCACGAGTTTTCCCACCTGAAATTGTGGAGCAGATGGGTGAGTATGACCTGGAGAAGTGTGGCTGGGGCACGGGGGGCAGGCCTGCCCCTGCTGTGTGAGTGCTGCACACAGCTGACACCCTTGTGGTGCTGTAACACAGCAGTTCCTGGGGGATCCAGCTGACCAACAGAGCCTCTTCCTCCCCTGGTCCTCCCAAATGTGTTTTTGTGGACTCCTGTTGCTTGGCTGGGGCAGGGAGACAAACCCAACACAAACACTCAGCCCTGCACATGGCAGTTCTGAGGGAATGGGACAAGGGCTTTAACTGGATCCTGTTCTGGTGGAACTGAAACTGGGGCTCTGAGCAGCCTGGTCTGGTGGAAGGCAGATGGTTGGAATCAGATGGGCTTTAAGGTTCTCTTCCAACCCAAACCATTCCATGGTTCTGTGAAACCCCCTCTCCCTGAATGCTTCATTTATCCACAGCAGTGGCACTGCTCCTGTTCCTGACTGCCTGGCCATCGTCTGTCTGTACAGCTCAGAGGAAATTCTGTCTTAATGCTCCTGCCATGATCTCTTTTAATCCCACTTCTCCTGCACCATGAGCTTCCCCCAGCCTGAGCCCAGTAACCCCAGCATGGGGTGAGTTCTGCTGGTCAGGTTTGAAATGCTGGGGAGGATGCACAGGCCGTGGCACGTCCTGGAGTCTGTGAAATAAAAGCACAGATTCTAAATATAACTTCACTTTTTGGGTCAAGGGAAGGAAAGGCAGTCCCAGCACTTGGTAAACATGTGCTGGCAGGCAGATAAATGGTGCAGGGTTTAATTTTTAGTAAGCAGTGTGCAGCTGCAGGTGTCTGGTTCTGTCACAGAACGTGGCTGGGGATGTTCTGGCTGCTCCTTGTTCTCGGAATAGAATCTCTGTGGGTTCCTATTTGAACTTGGAATCCATAGCTGTGTAATTTCTGTGTATGTTTATGTTTCTGATCCACCTCCCCTCTCCCCACAAATGAAGCAATCAAGATTTTGATTACAAAACAGATTTCCATCAGGAGATACATCCTGTTTGTGTGCAGCGTGTCAGCTTCCAGTGCCTGTGGAACTGATGCAAAGTAAACTTCCCTGGGATGTGCCTTCAGTCTTTTCTTGGGGGTTTGGACACGGATGGAGGAGCTGTGGAGAAACCCCAAGGCTGGTCCAGCCTGATTCTCCCTCTTGGTCCTCGTGGGTTTTGTGGCTGGGAGCGAGATACAACTTCTCTGCTTCTGCTTGAGAACATAAAGTGCTTCAATTTGTTAAATATTTAACTGCTCTACAGAGAGCAGAAATAAGAGGAATGGTGCTGGCTGTGGAAAGAACAGGTTTTACCCAGAGGCGTTGGTGTCCAGCTCAGCACTGTTGCTGACAGCCAGCCTCCTGTACTTGAAATATTTTTACCTTTTGAAGCAACTGTTGTGTGTATTCATTGAAGTCTTCCCGTGGAGCCAGGCTGGGAGAGCTGGGGCTGTTCAGCCTGGAGAAGAGAAGGCTCTGGGAGGATCTTAGAGCCCCTTCCAGTGCCTAAAGAGGGTTTATAGAACAGAGGAGAGTGATTTTTTACGCGGACAGGTAATGACTGGACAAGAATGGGAATGGTTTTAAACTAACAGAAGAGAGATTTGGGTTAGATATTGGGAAATTCTTCCCTGTGAGGGTGGGGAGGCCCTGGAATGGAATTCCCAGAGCAGCTGGAAGTGTCCAAGGCCAGGTTGGACAGGATTTGGAGCAGCCTGGGACAGTGGAAGGTGTCCTTGCCCATGGCAGGGGGGGCACTGGGTGGGCTTTGAGGTTCCTTCCAATCCAGACAATTCTGTGATTCTCTGAGCCTGCAGTACAGAGCCCTTGGCTGGGACCACATGTGAAGGTAGAAGATAATTGGTGTTGTTTAATAAAGGAAGACAAAGATTCTGTGAAGGGCCACTGGTATTTGAATTACCCTGGGCAATGAATTAAAGGTGTGCCCCATTAAATTACATTAAATACAAATACCCTTACTGTGCATGTTTACACCCAGGCTGCACAAAGAGACATTTTTCAGGGAAGAAGTTGGACTGGGAGCAGAGCTCCTGAGCTCTGATTAACCCCAGGGCTAAAGAGCTTATCTGAAATTTGAAAAAAACAAAAACTTTCTGACATTCATTTTCTTTGCCTTAGTTATAACTTGCTCTTAACTATATTTCAGATCTGAAATGTCAGTGTGACAGCTGTTCACCTTTGTGAATAATTTATTGGGAAAGGAAAAGAAGGAATTTGCTTGCTCCCTGGTGCTGCAGTGCTCACCCAGTTGTGTTCTTTGCCCAGTGCTCCCAGACTGCAACTTCCAGGCCAAATGCAATAAATATTTCTGTCCATAACTACACAGAGGCTCCATAGACCCTTCCAGCATTACTTGCAATTTGTGTGTGGTTTATCTAACTCCCAAGGAATGCTCTGGGCTTGGAGCACATAAATCAATGAGAGTTAACCACATCATCATCCAAGGGGGGAAATGCTGCTCTGGTGGTTCAAGCCTTGGTTTATCCAAGAGCAGGAATGTTAGATCAGCCCCAGCTGGGCACTGACCCTGCCCAAGCTGCCTCCTGGCCTGGAAGGGGCAGTTTGCTTTTCCCATCTCTGGATGTCCCAGCCCTGCTCTGGTGGCTTTGGGCTTGCATGGCTCTGTAGGGAGCTAATACAGCTGGCAGCAAAAAATGCCATTAATAAGGAGAGTTTGTAGGGTCAGTGTTCAGCTGGATCAGCTCCCTGGTTGATGTGATGGGACAGAATCCCAGAATGGTTTGGGTTGGGAGGGACCTTAAAGGCAGGGACAGCTTCCACTATCCCAGGTGGCTCCCAGCCCCATCCAGCCTGGCCTTGGGCACTGCCAGGGATCCAGGGGCAGCCACAGCTTCTCTGGGCACCCTGTGCCAGGGCCTCCCCACCCTCCTGGGCAAGGCTGACTAATTCTTGACTCCTAATAACCCTGTGGCTGCCAAATGGAATTAAATCCTTCCCTGGATAAGGCTTGAGGAAGATGCCTGGAAACATTTTGGTGCCTCACTTGTAGGAGTGACACTTCTGAGGAAGGAACTTCACCCCTGGGAGCACTGGTGGAGGGAGACACCAGTCAGGTTCTCCCTGAGGGACAGCCCTGTTTCCAGGGAATCCTGCTCATTTTCAAGCCCTTTCAGGATGGCTGTGCCATTCAGCTCATAGTAAAGCTCTGTCACTCTGAGGTGAAGGGAGTCTGCTTTGGTCACCCTCTGCTGCAGTTCAGAGCATCCTCTTGCTCCAGCTAAAGCTCCTCTGTTTATTTGACAAATATTGTGTTTTCTTCCCATTCGTGGTAAATGCTGGTTTTTCTGCTGAGACTTTAAATCTAACTCATTCAGCAGCTTGTGCTCTTGCCTAGAACAGTGTTCTTCTCTCTCCTTGTTGTTTTTTCTTTCCCCCTGACTCCAACAGATAATTAGCCACTTGGTACTTGGCTTGATATTTTTGCTATTTGGTGCCTGGAGCTTTAACTTGCAACAAAACTGTAAAGTCCCTTCTCAGACTTGAAAACAAAACACTTGTGCTGACCCCTCTTTTCCTTATTTAAGAATGCTCTGGTGTCTCCAAGCTTTGAAACTGAGTCTTGACTTGCAGCAGGGAAGGGATTTCTCTGATTCCTGTGGCACATTGATTGTTGTAGAGGCCTCAAAGAGCAAATTCTGCATGGACATGTTGTTCTGGTTTAATAACAGGTACAGAAATGTTTGGTGTTACAGGTCATGCTCCTTCTAAGAGACTGAAATGGAGCCCAAGTTCCCCATCCTCTCCTGCTACCACAAATAAGCTTTTTGAAGGTGGTTTTTGTTTCCTGGAAACCATCTGAACCTGTGCTCCTGACCTGCCCTCTCAGGATCCCTTGGTCTCAGAGCTCTGTAATTTTGAAGTCCTACTCATGGTGGAGAAGTGAAGTATCAACTGAACACAGGGGGAACATTGAAATGAGCAGACACTCAGATTATTTTCTTAGATTCTGTCTGGAGGCTTGTCTGTTAAGCTGCCTTAAAAATTAATGCATTAATGTTCTCAAAGTACTCAGATACTGTATGAGAAGAATAATGATGGCAAGGTTCTCACCCAGCTATTCTGAAAATGGGGTAATTTTAATGAAAACTCAGTGTCAGGCAGTCTGGGGTGCTGGGAGTGCCAGGCCCTGCTGGGCAGCCTGCCCCAGTGCTGGCTGCTGCTCTCTGCTGCTTTTGCACCCAGGCTGGTCCTGGCACTGCAGCATTCTCCAGGCCAGCTCTGGGATTCTGAGGCCATTTCTCATAACCTCTTCATCACCCATCATTATTTCCCCTCCCTTGGCCTCCCTTCCCTGCTCAGGTGCCCAGCCCAGAGCATGGATCCATTCTGGGTCAGGTTCTGGCTGTGCCTCACTGCCTGGGCCTGGGTAGAATCCTCACTGGGATGATTTTTTTTTGTTGTTGTTTGTTTTGTTTTGCAACATGCAGTTCATTATTCCTCCCCAATTTAGAAACTCGTGCATCAGGTTACATAGATTTCAGATGGGTTTAATCCTGCCTGTCAGTGTGTTTGTAGCTCTTGGCTTGGCAGTGTGCAGATTTAATTGGAGCATTCTGTTCTGTTCCATCTCCCAGGCACCACATGCCACGAAATTCAGGATGGATCATTTCTTGCTGTGCTTTAAAGTTTGTGGGATTTAATCTACTTTTCATCCACCTCTAACTTCATTCAGCCCGTGCTTTTCCTGCCTGTCTAGGAGGATGTTTAACACCTATTTATATCTTTAGGGAAGTTTAATGTCCCTCTCTTGCTTTCTTTGTTTCCTCAAACTCTCTGTGTGGGACCCCTACGTTTTCCTGGCCTAACAAAGTTGTTCTGGCTACTTCTTGTAGTCTTAAAAAGACTAATGTACTTAAAAAGACATTATCTCAGAATTTTCCAGCCATCAGGTTAGTGCTAGGTCTGTACCACACAATCAGAAAACAGCTGAGGTTGAAAGGGACCTCTCAATTTAGTCCAACCCCACAGTTCTCTCCCTTTTCCCTTCATAACATCAGGGATGACATTCACCATCTTCCCCCTGGTTTCTCACCCGCCCTGTTCAGGTTCTCACTCCCTTTGAGATGATTTCACCCACTCTGAGTTCCCTTGGGTGAAGTTCATGTCCAAGTGCTCTGCCAGCATCCAACAGTTGTGGGCTCTTGTGTCCCTTGTTCTTTTTCTGCTTCTCTTTCCTGTTCCTGCCTGTTTGTCACTTTTATTAATATCAGCTGTCACATAAAATGTCAAGTCTTCACTGGTGTAAAAAAGCATTTAACAGCTTGAACTCAGCATTTGCTGTTGTTAACTCTCCTCCCTTGCTGAGAATGGACCAGGGCTTTCTTGCTCTTCTCCTCATTTAACATGAAGTGCTCTGCTCCCCGAGGCACCTGGACCCAGGGCCAGCCAGGCTGAGCCTGGGCACTGAAAAAACCAATTAGTGACTGACTTTTAAGACAGATGGCTGGATTGGCCAATTGAATATAGGTTTATACCTCTGAGTCACACAAGCTTAAAATCAGCCTGGGAAGTTAAGTGTTTTAAAAGTTCCATTTTTAAGTGAAGAAGAGTGAAGAAGTCCCTGACATCTGTCACTTGCCTCCCCTTCTTAAAACCAGAGATTGACTTAGGTACCCCCAGGGGTGGAGAAGAAAGTGAAGGAGCTGTTGTGTAATTTGTTCATGTGCTGGATTGCTGCATGCAGCCCTGGTATCAAAAGGCTGCAGTACAAAAAATACAAATCCCTTTGTATCCAAAGGGATGCAGTACAGCTGGAAAAGCTTTGGAGGAGGGCATCAGGGTGGAGGCACAGGAAAGCTCCTGGACACAGAGTGAACTGACTTGAGGGACTTTAGTCCTGGGAGGGGTGTGAGAGAGAGAGAGGGCTTCCAAATTCTGCACAGTCACCAAAGAAAATGATTCCCTTTTAACACAGTGTGTTGGTTTAGCACAGATGGTAAAAACCAATTAGTGACTGACTTTTAAGATGGTTGGATTGGCCAGTTGAATGTAGGTTTATACCTCTGAGCCACACAAGCTTAAAATCAGCCCAGGAAGTTAATATAAGTGTTTTAAAAGTTCCATTTTTAATTTTTAATATGTATTAAAAATAAAACTGTTTATCTTTAAGCCTGCTTTAATTCTCCTAATCCTATCTCACAGAAAAAAAAATAAACACTCAAACCACGACACTAAATTTAGCAAAGAGAAGCAAGTAAATGTAAAACCACCACACACAGGGATGTGGGAATGGGAGTGTGGCAGGGGGGTTGGAGGGAGGGGAAGGGCCTTTGCACCAAACCTGCAGCAAGGAATTTCTGCCAGAGCCATCAGTGGGTACTGGGAGAGCTTTGCTGCTGCTCCAGGTGGCTGCAGGGCTGTTGGTTGGTGGGATCACCGTGGCCTGGCATCCCCAGTTTGTCCCCAGCTGGGAGCCCTGAGCTGTCCCTGTGCCAGGTGTGTCCAGGTGTGTTCACAAGGCAGGAAGTGTTCACCAGGCATTCCCAAATCCCAGCCTGTTGGCTTTCTGAGCAGGTGGGAATGATCCAGCTTCATCCCAGAGAGCAGGGAGTGGGATGGGGCTGTGGACATCCTGGCTGTGCTCAGCCTTCCCACAGAACTGCCTCTGGAATTAGGGATGTTTCTGCAGCTCTGTTAGAGACATTTACCCTTTGCTACTGTGCTGCCTTCCCTCAGTGCTTGGCTTTGTTTGTTTGTATTACCAAAATCCCTTTTCCTGAGTGTCCTGGTTCTGGTTTTGTAGCCAAAGGCGTTCTGTTGGAGGCGTCTCTCAAGCTGATTTATTTTCATTTCTAGCACATTCCCTCAGAAATGGAGAAATGCCCTTGTCATAAATCTCATTATTGCCTCCTGATAGATGTGTGCACTGAACTCCTCAGAGCCACTGGGATGTGGTGAGGAATCAGAACTTTACTTTTGTCTTCTATTTCCAGTGGCAGAGGATTTGATAAATCAAAGATCTGGCCATTGAGAAAATAAAAATAATCCTGGTTCAGGTGTGGCCCTTTCCCTGCCCCAGCTTTGAATTCAAGGCAGACACCAGTTCCTTCAGTCTCACTCCAGTGTTGGATTGTCAGTCCCACGGGCAGATAAACGGGAGCCTGGAGGAAACTCTGAGCTCACAGCATGAGAGGAGAGGGAAATTCCACCCAGCTTGACTTCCAGGGAAATTTTGCCTGCATGGCAGGTGAAGTCTGGGAGCCCTGAACTTCCTGTAACCTGCCCCAAGATGAATGTGCAGAGATAAACATCTCCCTGCTGTGCTGGGGCCTTACCATCCATGCAGGTTCCTGGTGGTGCATCTGAGTGATCCAATCACACCAGAATGCTTTGATTTTAATTAAAAGGGGAATTACACTCCCAGGTAGAAAATCCCTGTTAGACTAAGTCTGTTCTCTTGATCTCTCCAATAAATTGAAGAGGGAGAATTGAGCAAATAAACTTTATCTTGTCTTTGGGCAGGTGATGTTCTGTGTCAAAACAGAGTTTGATTTCCATTGGTAACACCAGTAACTCTCCCATTCTCAGCAGTTTCTATGAATTTTCCCTTCTGTTTTGTTTCCCATATTTGTATGTTTGAGTTCCTGTTAATGTCCCTATTCAGCCCCTAACTGTCATTGAATGGCATAATTTAAGGATCAGGTTACAGCAATGACCTTTTTTTGGAGCTCATCAGATGATGAGCTGAGCTGGTTGGAGATGTCTACACAGCTGTAATTTGTGGTTAGAAAGATTCTCATAATAGTATTGACATTTGGGCCACACTGGTGAAATCAGCAGAGGGGAGATAAACTTAATCAAAATTCCTGTGTGGTGCAGAGGATCCCACTGTGATTTGAGAGGTAACATTTGTGATTTGTCATCACCTGTCTATTTTAATAAAGTCCTGCTTGTCCTTAAAACTTTGATTTTAGCCAGGTGAACGTGGCTGTAAAGGGAAATGTCTGCTGGAGTCTCCCGTGGCAGTTTTATTTGAACAGGAACTAATTGCTTTGGGTTCAGGAATGTTCCACCTGGCTCAGGCCCTGCTCTCAATGTTGCCCATTCAGTGGCACCCAAGCCTTGCAGCAGGTGGTCAGTGATGTCCTCAGGGTTTGGGGGGAGCATGGATTGTCCAGCACGGGCTGAGCTCACCTGGGTAAGGCTGGGGAATTGTCTCAGGGAGCCTGCTGGGCTCAGAGCTGGGATTTCTCTGAGGAAGACTCAGGGAATGGCCAAGGTTCTTCCCCCAGAGGGTGCTGGCACTGCCCAGGCTCCCCAGGGAATGGGCACAGCCCGAGGCTGCCAGAGCTGCAGGGGTGTTTGGACAGCACTGCCAGGGATGCCCAGGGTGGGATTGCTGGGTGTCTGTGCAGGGCTGGGGGTGGAACTGGGTGATCCCTGTGGGTGCCTTCCCACTCAAAGTATTCCAGGATTCCTTTCCTTTTCCCTGGGACTGGAAGAAGGTGAACATTTCAGGAGGTTTCTAAGCAGCTTTGTCCCAGGCAGTTTGTGTTTTGTGTTCCACTCCCACTGTGGGAGATGAGGTTCTGGGTGTGGGGTGTTCAGGCTGAGCCTCTGCCATGGCCAAGGCAGCTCATGCAGAGAGGGGAATGTCTGTGCTTTTCAAGAAGTTCAAACTTCTTGGGCTGTGAAGGAGAAGCTTCTGGGGGATAGAACTCAGCTGTGCTCCTTCTAGGAAAGAGATTGGGAGCTGCAGGAATCTCAGAATCATTAAGATTGGAAAAGACTTCCAAGAGCATCGAGTCCAAGCTGTGCCTGATCCCCACTTTGTCCCCAGCCCAGAGCACTGAGTGCCACCTCCAGGAATTCCTTGGACACCTCCAGGAATGGAGACTCCAAACCTCTCTGGGCAGCCCCTTCCAAGGCCTGAGCACCATTTCCATGAGGAAATTCCTGCTGCTGCCACCCTGAGCCTCCCCTGGCCCAGCCTGAGGCTGTTCCCTCTCCTCCTGTCCCTGTGCCCTGGGAGCAGAGCCCGACCCCCCCGGCTGTCCCCTCCTGGCAGGAGCTGTGCAGAGCCACAAGGGCCCTCTGAGCCTCCTTTTCTCCAGGCTGAACCTCCCCCCAGCTCCCTCAGACACCTCTCATAGGGCTTAGGAGAAAAACAGAAGAGCAAACCAGGCCCAGACTGTTGGTGTTTGTGGTGTGAGCAGCCTGGCACAGCCACTGCCTGTGGTACCACAGCCCTGCCTCGCTGGGCTGGGGACAGAGCCCTGACCTACCAGAGCCCTTTGATGGCCTCTGTAGCCCCTTGGTGGCCTCTGTAGCCCCTTGGTGGCCTCTGTAGCCCTTTGGTGGCCTCTGTAGCCCTTTGGTGGCCTCGTGCTGGAGCCCAGGAGCTGTTGGAGCATCACAGTGCTGGGATTTCCCTGCAGAGATCACTTGTCAGCACCATCCTGCCTGGTGCTGTTTGGTTCCAGAGGAGACCATGTTCCCCCACGGTAACAATGCCCTCCTGACAGGGGTGTGACAGGAAGAACTTTTAATTTATCTGTGCCTCACTCCCTCCCCTGTGAAATTTGTCTTTTCTGCCAGTTTGTGTTGTTTGTGCTTTTGCCTCGCAGATGCCTCAGTGCTGACTCAGGAGTTCTTAGCCACAGCTCTTGATTTCTGTGGTGAATTTTTGATCTGCAGAGAAGCCCAGCAGGATCTCAGCTTTATTGCTGGGCTTACCCAGTGCAGCACTGCTGCTCTCTGGGTTTGGGAGGGATCAGCTGCTCCTCGTGGCAGTGTCCTCCTGGAACAGCCAGGGAGAGAGAGGGAAGAGAGCGTGTGGGGTCACAGGAATTAAGTTGTATTGAGCAGTTATTCTGACTGAAATCAATTCTTTATTGCCATAACCTTCAGGAGTAAATGAAATCACAGCAGAGTGTTGGGAAGGTGATAAGGGATAAGTGTTTGTCCTTTACAGGTGGAATTGCCCTGAGGTCTGAGCAGCCCTGAGGGCCCTGTGGGGTGGAGTGAGGTTACCATGGAGCTGAGACAAGCCAGAAAACAGGAGGGAGGTCATCCTGTGGGGTGACAGACAGACAGCTCCATGTGCTCAAGCTGAGCAGAAACTGAGCTCAGGTGCCCTCAGTCTGAGCTTGGGGCCATCAGTTTGCTGCCTTTTTTTGGTTCTGCTTTTAATGTGCATCCCAAGCACTGCAGGGCTCTTGTTGGGTGGGTCAATTCTTAAAGAAGTCAATCTGCAAGAGTGGAGAGAAAAATAGATTCTCATATATTCATTAAAAAATGGAGAAAATCCCTCTAAGTTTGAGTCCCACCATTCCCCCAGCACTCCTGAGGCCACCACTAAGCCATGTCCCTTCTCTCTGAGGCTTTCCCTCAGCCTGGTGCTCAGTGTTTAGAACCTGGTGCTGGTACACAATCTCTGCTCTCCCCCTGCAGGGTTTTCCAACAGCAGCTTCCAGGCCAAAGGTTTAGTCTGGTGCTTTTCCTCCTGGCCAGATCTGCTCTGAGTGCTGACAGCCTCATTAAAGGAACAAAACAAACCCAGTTGTGGACAGGGGCTGGTCCCACAACCTCTCTTGGCACAGTGGGGAGTTTGGGCATGAGGATATTCAGAGACAGCTTATTGATAAAACGTGTGGGGCTCACAAGCTGTGTATCCACAATTCCACAAATCCTCCAGGAAAACTCTTCTTGTTCACACCTGCAGCTCTCCCAGGAGCTGTGAGCACACCTGGGACATGTGTGCCTGTCACTGGCTGGGATGTGTCCAGCCTCAGCTTGCATCCTTTCTTTCCTTACCAGAGAGAATTTAATTCTCATACACAGTCTCCAAAGCCCTGTTATTTGAACAAATTAGAATATTTCAGGTCTTTCTAATTACAGGTCAAGGATTTTGGGCTGATAGTTCTGGTGGTTCTGGTTGGGAGTGGTTTTTTTTCAGTTTCCTCAATATTTATTCTGTGAACGTGCAGCCAGAACTGGATGTGTGATGTGGGGCTCACCAAAGCACAGTAGAGGAGTAAAAAGTTTGGCATTATCACAAAATACTCCTCATTTTCTCTCCCAAGAATCAGATAAGTGTGTCTGACCTGTGTCTGCCTAGCTTGGTGTGCAAAAAAGAATATCTGCAGCCTTTCTCTACCTGGGAATGAGCAGCATCCCTAGGACCTCCTCTTGATGAGAATTTTGTTATTTCTACATTTCCCAAGGAATCTCTGGGGCTGTGTGCTCCTGACCAGCTGTGGCTGATGGTTGGAGAGCACCTGAGTTGTTCCAGGGTTTGTTTTTCCTTGGCACATCCTTGGGATGACGCTGATCCAACCTGTGTTTGAATTTCTGTGACAGAGGCACCGAGCAGAGCTCAGGCCCATCTCTGCCAGCTCCCTGCAGAAGTGCCTCTCTCAGTGGCTGTCCCTATCCTCTCTCAGCCAAAAATCCCCCCCAAATCCTCCAAAAATCCCCCCAAAATCACCTAAAAATCACACAAAAATCACTCAAAAATCCCCTAAAAATCCTGAAAAAATCACCTAAAAATCCCCCCAAATCCCCCAAAAATCCCCTAAAAATCTCCCCAAAAAAATCCCCAAAAATCCCAAAAAATCCCCCCAAATCACCTAAAAATCCCTAAAAAATCCCCCCAAAATCACCCAAAAATTCCCCAAAAATCCCAAAAAATCCCCCCAAATCACCTAAAAATCCCTAAAAAATCCCCCCAAAATCACCCAAAAATCACACAAAAATCCCCCAGAAAATCCCTAAAAATCCCCCCAAAATCACCTAAAAATCCCCCCAAATCCCCCCAAATCACCTAAAAATCCCTAAAAAATCCCCCCAAAATACCCCAAAAATCACCCAATAATCACACAAAAATCACCCAAAAATCCTTTAAAAATCCCCAAAAATCCCCCAAAATCACCCAAAAATCCCTGCAAAATCACCTAAAAATCCCCCAAAAATTCCCCCAAAATCCCCCCAAATCACCTAAAAATCCCTCAAAAATGCCCCCAAAATCCCCCCAAATCACCTAAAAATCACCTAAAAATTCCCCCAAAATCCCCCAAAAATCACCTAAAAATCCCCTAAAAATCCCCCCAAAAATCCCCAAAAATCCCCCCCAAACCACCTAAAAATCCCCCCAAATTCCCCTAACCCCCCCCGTTCCCTGTCCTTGCAGGCTGCAAGCACGTCAAGGGCATCCTGCTGTACGGCCCCGCCGGGCTGCGGGAAGACGCTGATGGCGCGGCAGATCGGGAAGATGCTCAATGCCCGGGAGCCCAAGGTGGTCAACGGGCCCGAGATCCTCAACAAATACGTGGGCGAGTCCGAGGCCAACATCCGCAAGCTGTTTGCTGATGCAGAGGAGGAGCAGAGGAGGGTGAGCACACCCAGGGGTGGGGGGTGGTGGGGATGTGCCCAGGAGAGCAGAAAGGGTCTGGAATTTGCAGATTACTGCTTGCATTAAAGGCAAACTCTGCTTGGATTGGGGTTGTGGATGTTCCTGGTGAGCTGTGGAGTTTTGGGCCTGTGCAGGCTCACAACCGTGGAAGCTGGGCAGGCAGCTGTTATCTCAGTGTGCTGAGATAACATGCACAGCTATTTGGGAGCAATACCCACCCTGCTTGCCTCGGGTCGTGTGCTGTCACCTGCTCCAGAAGTCCTTAAAACTCAAACTGTACAAATTGTCCTCTGCTTTTCGTTTTGTTTTTGGTTTTGCTTTTATTCTGTGTGTGTGGGAAAGACATAATTGGGTCTGTTTGGATTTTTCTTACTAAATTAAGCTGGCATGTAAGCTTTCAGGGTTTCAGGTTTTTAGGTTGCAGGTGTATTGTTTGTTGTTATAATCAATACATGGTTAATTTTTCTCAGCAGAAAACTAATGGATGAGAATAATGTCTAAAACTAGAAATCTTTGAAACTGGAAGTGGAGATAAAGATTCTGGTTTTTTCCAGTGGTTATTTTTTTTTATCCATTGCTTTAGCTGGCTTTCAAAACCCCAGTCTTTAATTTCATGGTGTAAGTACTTCTTTCATGTGTGCTACGGTAATTTCTCTCTGCTGTGGATCACTTGATCTTGATAGATTTTCTGGTGAAGAAAATCAAATGTCAGCTTAGTCACAGTTAAATACAGGGAAGTCTTTTCAGAAGTCATTAGCAAATGATCCCTTAATTTTATTCAGCTCACGAGATGCAGATTTTGGTGGTGACTTGAAATAATTCCATTTCTCCAGCAGCAGGTTTATTAGTCAGTCAGTCAGCTCTGTGTGGTAACACAGGCCCACGTGAGCAATCTCCTGCTCCCTGGTGGTTGCAGGATCTCTGGGAGCTGCTTTCCCTTGGCAATAACACACCTGGTAAAACACACTCGATATTGGCCTGATGACAGCTGGGAGATTAAAAAGGTCTCCAAAAGGTTGGCATTGTGCTGCTGCCTGTGTCTGGGGCAGACTGCCAGGGCCAGCACATTCACCCAGTGATAACGTGGTCTGCACTGGCCACAAAAGATGTTTTAGAGGTGGAATTGAAGGGGAAAAGCTTCATCATGCAGTCACAAAAAGTATCCTGTTCTCCTAGCAGCTGCAACTGCCTCACCCCTGAGTGAACCTGGAAATGGCAGTTCTGGGTCTGTCTGGCACAGAGAGACTGGGCTCCTTAAAAAATATTATCCACAAAGCTGCTCTGGCAAGCTGTGTATTTACTAACTTCAGTCCAGCCTGGGGTGTTCCCAGCCTGGTGCATCCCTCCCTCCACAGACAAGCCCTGTTCCCTGTCCCAGGTACCAAGGGCTGGGATCCTTTCAGCTGCATGTCCCAGCTTTGGCCTTGGCTTGCTCAGCCTCGTGCTCTGCCTTGAAACCTGTGTAGCTGCAAAGTCCTGGGTGTGGGCAGAGCCTCCTGAGCCCCCTGGGCTGGAGATGGGCAGGATGTTTCCCTGGGAAAGGGTGAGATCACACACTCACACACACACACACACACACACACACACAGGTGTGATGCTGAGCACACAGGGAGGATCAGAGTCTGTGTGCCTGAGCTTGGTGTGAGCTCACTGTTGATTTTGGGTTGCTCTCAGCAATCAGACTGGTGCCATTCCTGACACCTGCTCTCTCTCCCCCACAGCTTGGAGCCAACAGTGGGGTGCACATCATCATTTTTGATGAGATTGATGCCATCTGCAAGCAGAGGGGCAGCATGGCCGGCAGCACCGGTGTGCACGACACCGTGGTGAACCAGCTGCTCTCCAAAATCGATGGCGTGGAGCAGCTCAACAACATCCTGGTCATTGGTACGTGGGGCTGCCTTGCTCTGCCCTGAGGGCTGGGGGGGCACTGCTGCTCTTTCCTCACTGCAGGTCAGCTGAGGAGCCATGGCTGCTGTTTGGAGCAGCAGCAGGTTTAAGGGGAGGTGCTGCTGTGGTTGGCAGATATTGCTGCTCTCAGCAATTTCCTTATTTAGTTTTTGGTAAGGAGGGTTTCATAGCTTAGGGAAGCCTGCAAGGACTGATGGATTGATGTGTCAGCCTGTGGAGGAGTGGGGCTGGTCCAGCTGTGCTTGTCCTGCTGCAGGAGCCCTGCAGGTTCCCCACAAGGACAGGCAGGTAGAGCCACAAGCACAGGTTTGATCCCTGTCCTGACTCTCCCTCAGAGCATTTCCCAGCACTGCAGAAGATGAGTGCCTTCTGTCTGTTTTCTTGGGACTCTGTAGGCTGTACCAGGGGCTGGAAACCCACTCAGGAAGCTCAGGTAACAGTGTTTTGTTCTTAACTTTGACTTTAGGAATGACCAACAGACCTGACCTGATTGATGAGGCCCTGCTGAGGCCGGGGAGGCTGGAGGTGAAGATGGAGATTGGTAAGCACACTGCAGATCCCAGCTGCCTCAACTCCATGGACCTACAGCAGCAAAGCAAACACAGATCATGATGTGAACAATCCCCGGGGTGCCTGAGGTGCTGAGCTTCCTGCAGCTCCCTGCAGAGCATAAATTAAATCAGACCAATAAAACACCACTTTGGGCTTCCCTGCTGATAAACCTGATCTCAGGTTCTGCCCAGCAGAGTGAGCAGGGATGGGCAGGCAGGACCCTGAATCTCTTCTGTGAAGGAAAGGAGGCAAATAATGGTACCAGGCCATTCCTGGGTGAAAATTGCAGGAAGGCCAAGCAAGAGCAGTGGGTGAACTAAAAGTGGGCCAGGAGCTTGGTTCAGCATTTCATCTGGCAACTGGAAAAGCAGCTGTCTGTCAGTAACTAGAGAGGGACCTTTGTAACTGTGCCCATCTGCCTGCCCCCAGGCCAGGTAAAGTAGGGAATATCTGATCATGTAGGCTTCATGAAGACAGTAAGCCCAGATCATCTTAGATTCATGAGAACAAATCACTGACTTTGCATTTGAGATCAGAATTTGGGCAGTCAGGGTTGTGGTGGAGCCTAAAGGGTGACTGGCCTGGGGGCTGAGGGCTGAGGTGACAATTCACTGCAGAAAGGTGGAGCAGAGAACAGCCTGGCATTGGTGAACAGCTCAGTGATCCTGGAATAAATTATCAGGTGACAGGGACTGAATGCTCCTGGGAGCTGTGCACGCTGTGAAATATCTTTGCACATCCCCTCAGCACAAACACTAACCAGTGCAGGCATCAGATCCTTGGAGCAGAGGCTGGAGGGAGCTGAGCACAGTGAGGGTGATGTGCCAGACTGACAGGTCACACTTCCATGAGAAGGATCTTCTCTGATCACCCATTGTGTGCTTCAGAAGGGTCTTGCTAAGGTGCAGGCTGGGAAATGATCACCTCAGCTGATGAAAAGGAACATTTTGTAGGAATGGTATGGGCAATGTGAAGAGAGGAGTCAAGGCTCTGGGTTTTGGGAGAGGAAACCTTCAGCTGATTCAGGAATTTGTGGATGTGACCCCTTGAGAAAGGGCACTTAGGGACAGAGGAGCAGAAGAGATTTTACCAAGGCTTGTACTGGCAGGGCAAGGAGCAGAGACTTTCAATGGACAGAGGAAAGGGTCAGATGGGATATAAGGAAGAAATCTGTTGTGGAAAGGATGGGGAGGCCCTGGCAGAGTTTTCCCAGAGCAGCTGTGGCTGCCCCTGGCTCCCTGGCAGTGCCCAAGGCCGGGTTGGACAGGGCTTGGAGCAGCTTGGGACAGTGGGAGGTGTCCCTGCCATGGCAGGGGTGGCACTGGATGGGCTTTAAGGTCCCTTCCAACCCAAACCATCCCATGATAATTGCAAGGTGGGAGCTGGATTGAGGGATGCCAGGGGACTGGCATGACCAGATTGTCATTCCTGGTGTGGAAATCTGAGAGCAACCGATTTGGAGGATCCCTGAGGAAAGAAACTCAACCTTGTGCTTTTCTCTCTGGTTTGGTGGTGACACTGCTCAGGTTACCAGTTAATGGAATTGATGTTCTCAGTGAAAAGCATCATCAGATGCCCTCGTTGTAAGTGCAAAGCTGCTCATGGAAGGAAGGGCCTTGGAAGGAAGGGATGCTGAGGGGAGGTGTTCTTACTGTTCAGAGAGGCTTGAATAGTGACACATAAAAACTCCAGTTTCTTCTGAGAGCATTATAGCAGAGGTTTATTGAAAGAGATTTAGAGCCTACACATCTCTGTAAACATCTTTGCCAGTAAACAAGTTGGGAAAACACCAGGTGTAGGGGAGGAGAACATCTACAAGGACTGTTTGGGTTCATCCTTCCTATCTCTCAGGCCAGAGGGGCAGAGTTATGTACTTGGGTTTTCCACAGGCTCAAGCTACTGCCTGAAACCTAAAAATCTATTTTCTGACCACTGTCAGTTCCCAGAGGGAGGGGCAGGGGGATTTGCAGTGCTGTGCTCAGGGCTTGGGTGTGTTCTGTTCCCCATCGCAGGCCTGCCAGATGAGAAGGGTCGATTCCAGATCCTCCACATCCACACGGTGAGGATGAGGGAGCACCAGCTGCTGGCTGAGGATGTGGACATTGCAGAGCTGGCAGTGGAGACCAAAAACTTCAGTGGTGCTGAGCTGGAAGGTTTGGTTCGAGCTGCTCAGTCCACTGCCATGAACAGACACATTAAGGTCAGTCCTGTTGTCTCCTGCTGGGGCAAAAAAAGGAAAATAATTTCATTTGGAATATTGAATGTTCACTTCCAAATGGGAAGTGGCCTATCAGTGTCCCTTAGGAGATGAAATTCATGTGGGCACCACCCTTTCCCTGTGCTTTTCCTTTGTTCTGAATTCCCTCTTCCCTCTCCTGCCCTCCAAGTGCCCCTTGCACAGCTTGGTGGGGTGGAAGGAGTGGTTTTTGAGGTTGTTTTGCTAAAAACTGAAAGCCTTGAGCACAGTTTGTGCATTGGACCCAGGAAACAAGGTGGGAATTAGAACAGCCATTTAGAGGGAGGCTCTGCTGGAGCCTGTGCAGCTCAGTGTGTTCATAAATGTTCTGTAAAAGGGGGAGGTTTGGGGGCATAAAGACAAAGGTCAGCAGTGGAGATCTGCAGGGGGCATTTGAGAGGAGGTCAGTGCACAAGATGCCAGTGAATTTTAGGTGTTTACTGGGAGAGGGACCTCAAACAGGTGGAGACAGAGATGGGGACTGATCTGACCATCACCTGGGGTCAAGTTCTTGGAGCTGGAATGGTCTGGAAACGCCAGCTCAGACTCTGTCAGTGAAACCAGCAAAATAACAAGGTTAAATTCACCAGGAGTGGGGCTGTGATTACATCATGGATAAAATCCCTGGTGTACTTGGATCATGCCAGAACCAGGGTATGGAATGGTACAGGAGGGTTTTCTTTGGAGAAATGATTAAACTGGGATTCCTCAGGCTGAAGAAGGTGTGGGGAAGGGTTCTGGAGAGTGTGAGTGTGCTGGGATCAGGGAATGTTCACTGTTCCCTAGTGCAGGAACCAGAGGAGCAGAGGAGATGTGCTGTGTGTGAAGTGTTCCAGCAGTGGGAGGGATCCTTTGCTCCAAGCCTTGGTTGAATTCAGAGCTTTGTACAAAGTCTTCCATTGCAAATCACTGCTGACATGGTGATCACCCCACATCCACTGATTCCTGCAACATTCCCAGCTCCCTCTGTTCTCTGGGAACACTTCCCTGCCTTCCCAGTCCTGCTGGCTGGGGGGGTCACTGTGTCTTCAGGAGGGAGTTCAGGGCCATGAAATGTCAGGGCTGTGAGGGCAGATGCAAAGCTCAGTATTCAGGGGTGTTGAAATGTGAGATGATGAGGTGGTGAGGAGGGAGCCTGAGGCACAGCCCCTGCTCCCCTGGCCAGCTCTGGGGGCAGCTCCTGCAGGGAGAAACCCTGGACATCAATCCCACAGCACAGTAAAAATCTGCTCAGCCTCAAATGTGAGGAGAGCAAATCACACTTTCATTTAAGTGAGAAATCATTTGCTGCTTAGACATTTGTATCTCCTGGGAGTGCTCTTTCTAAAGGAACAAATTACCCTTCCTGCTAATTAGTCTTGTATAACCATAATACTTGACAAGTTATTGTTCCATGCAGCAAAAAAAAAAACCACAGACATCATCACTTTCTCATTTTCTTGTGCTCTGTCTCAAAAAAAAAAAAAATCAGCACTTCTGGATTCTTCCCTTTGCAGGCAAAACATTTTCCTTAAATAATTAATTTTGCTTGTAGTTGATGTTTTCTCAGTGCTCGAGTTTTGGGTCAGTTTGGGGAATATTGGTGTTTTGATCTATTCCCTGTTGTGCCAAGAAGTCACGTGGGAGAAGGGGAGATGGCAATGTGCAAATGTGAGAGAGCAGTCCCCTGATCCACATCTCACTAATGCATGGATGTGTTTTCCACATGGGAAGTTGGCCACGTGTTGTTTGCTTTTCAAACACTTTGACACAGTAAATTTGGGTAATAATTCTTTATTCTGAAGTTGCTTTTAGCTAAATGATGCAGTAAAGTGCTTTATTCTTTCCTGCAAGTACTGAAAATTTAAAATATACATCATAGGCCTGACCTAGTTTTCAGAAGCACCTGTGAGAAGCAGGAGCACGAATGGAGAATGAAGGGGCATTGTCTCCTGAATCATTTGAACTCTTTGATTCTCTCTCAAAGTGTGTGTGTGAAAAATTATAACATGAGCTCATTAAAGGCTGGGGAGGTAAGAGCCCCCTTGGTTTTAAGTGTACACACAACTTCAGGAATATATTGAGTGTTTCAGGTACTTTCACCTCCCTCTGCAAAGCAGAAAAGTGCTCACCTGTACTAAAGATCCACTCAGCTGCATATTTGGCACCCTGTCTTTGTGCTTGGTGGGTGTTTTTGGGAGAAGGGACTCTCATTTCAGCCATCCTCTGGCTGTGTGTCTGGCACAGGAGATTGGCCAGGCTGGGTTCCTGTGGCTGCTGTTCAGGGGCTGCATTTGCTGCTCTTCAAGACAAGCACCAAGAGATTGTTTTATTTTTATTTTTCCTTCCCGTGCTCAGGTGCCCTCTGTTCTTGTAGGTCCCCTGTTGGAGGGGAATGTCTGAGACACATCTTTGAGAGTTAAATATAGTTTATTTGTCTTAGTTCCCAACTCTGAAGGGTGCTGTACCCAGTAAGTTCCAGGAGTCTGAACTGGGCTGAGTTCAGTCCCACACTGGCACCAGTCTGAGCCTCACTCAGACTTTTGCAGCACAGCAGCAGCAGCAGCAGGGATGGCCCAGAGCTTCAGTCCTGTTCCTTGCTGGGGTGGCTTCTCTGGAATGGGGGTCACAGACATTCCTTGGAATTCTCTTTTGGGATGGGGGTCACAGACATTCCTTGGAATTCTCTCTTGGAATGGGGGGTCACAGACATTCCTTGGATTTCTCTCTTGGAATGGGGGTCACAGACACCCTCTGCCCTTCAGCATCTCCCCGTGGGCTGGGACAGCTGGGGCTGTGGAGGGAAGCTGGGGAGGAGCTGTGGGGACCTGCTGGACTCAGTGTCCTCCTTTATTGCCTTTCTAGGCCAGCAACAAAGTGGAGGTGGACATGGAGAAGGCAGAGAGCCTGCGTGTGACCAGAGGAGACTTCTTTGCATCCTTGGAGAACGATATCAAACCAGTGAGTGGGCACTGTGGGGCTGCAGGAACAGCCACCCAGGGCAGTCAGGGATGGGAGGGAGCAGCGTCCTTTGGGATCACACAGCACTGGTGCCTCATGGGCTGACATGTCCTGTGGAAGTGGGGAGCTCTGAGCTCTCTGTGTGCCTGTTGCTGCCCAGAGAGTCATAAAGAGAGCTAGAAGAGATAAAGAAAAGCTGAGGGTTTCTTCTCCTTGTCGCAGCTTTCTCTTCTAGGCCACTTCAGTTCCTGGGTGACAGCTTTACCCTGGGCTGTAGGAGGAGGAGGTTTGAGCCTCATTTCTGAGAATTGTCTCCACACAGTGTGGAGTCAGAACCCACTGGGAGCTTGCACTGACTAGAACTGATTGTGAGGGCGTATGGAAAGACGTTTCTGAGCCTGCCTGGTCTCCACCGGTGTTCAGCCCTCTGAGCTGGAATGCTCTGAGTCACCAGGGGCTGTGACTGTCTCACTTCCAGAGCTTTGCTCCTGGTCATTTTTATTTAATTGTTTCGTGGTTTTCCTGATGGGATTAATTTTTTTTTTTGGTGAAAGAAGTGTTCCCTCTCTTCTGCAGGCATTTGGAACCAACCAGGAGGACTATGCCAGCTACATCATGAATGGGATCATTAAGTGGGGGGACCCAGTAACGAGGGTGTTGGATGATGGGGAGCTGCTGGTGCAGCAGACCAAGAACAGCGACCGCACCCCCCTGGTCAGCGTGCTGCTGGAAGGTACAGCTGGGGGAATGCCCTCCTGGAGCCTGCTCCTCTCAGCTGCCCCCCTGCTCACCTCTGACAGCCTGCACCTGCAGGGAGCACCTGGGGGGAGCAATGGAACTGGGCTCTTGCCCTCACTCTTTTGGGTGAAATTGCTGTGGATGTTAAATCTGTCTCTTCAGCCAGAGGGAATCCTGTGCTTGGAGCAAGGGAGAAGGGAATGTACCCAGTTAATCACCAGAATGTACCCAGGGAATAAGCTCAGTTTGGCTGCTTTACCGTGGAGATGTCTCTAGCTGAGTCAGATGTCTAAATTCTCTTTGAAGTCACTGGAGAGCTCATCAGTGCAATTAGCTGAGCTCAAACAGGCACATTTAGGTGTCTCTGTCAGTTAAAGGTGGATTTCCCTCCATCCACACTGTTACTAAGGAAAGTTTCCAGATATTGGTAACTGGTTCCAGTATCTGTATTACAGATTTTGGAGGAGAATTTGTTACATTGGAGTAGAATTTGTTGTTTATCTCTTCTCTTTTTCCTTTCCCAAGGTCCAGTAAAATGGGTTACCACTGTTGCTTGTGGTCTGTAGCTTTGGAGTTAACCCTGAGTAATTCTTTGTGTCTGGTGCCCAGCAATTCCTTCTGTCCCTCCAAACTGATTCATGCTGGGTGCATGGATTCAGGTGTGTCTGTGGTCTCTGAATTATCCTGGTGTGAATTCAGGCCAATCACATTGTCTTTGCCAATGCTTCCCTGGTGTTCCTGCTGCTGACTTGTTTGCCAAGGTGCCAGCAGAGATCATACTGAGGATATAAGCTCAAGAAATGTATCCAAAACACAAACTCAGACGTTTTGGTGCTGTGGCTGCTCCTACAGAAAGTGTAATGTCCTCTCTTGTGTCATGGCAAATCATTCTGCATCTGCTCAAGTAGTTCCATTAATTGCCTCCATGTGGAGGAGTGGGTTGCACCAGGAGTTAGTGTGTTCCTTCTGCAAGCAAGAAAAACACTCACTTCACACTGCAGATGCCTCTGGATGGAATTCTAAACATACCCCAAGTATCATGCACACTGAGCATTGTCAGAGCTGTTGTCTCCCTTGCTGATTCCTTGTTTCTCCTTTGCTTCAGGCCCCCCCCACAGTGGGAAAACTGCTTTAGCAGCAAAAATAGCAGAAGAGTCCAACTTCCCCTTTATCAAGATCTGTTCTCCTGATAAGATGATTGGGTTTTCTGAAACAGCCAAGTGCCAGGCCATGAAGAAGGTATGTGTGTGTCCTCCCCTGTGCCTGCCTGGTGACAGCCCAGCTCTGGGCTCTCTTGTGGAGGGAAAAGTGAATTCCCTTTGGGATGGTGAATTCCCTTTGGGATGTGAATTACCTTTGGGATTGTGAATTCCCTTTGGGATGTGAATTCCCTTTGGGATGTGAATTAACTTTGGGATGTGAATTCCCTTTGGGATGTGAATTAACTTTGGGATTGTGAATTCCCTTTGGGATGTGAATTCCCTTTGGGATGTGAATTAATTTTGGGTTGTGAATTCCCTTTGGGATGGTGTTTTCTGCTCTCCCCAGGTCTGGAAATCCTGCATGTATTTATTTATAAAGGTGAATGTATCACAGAATCCCAGAATGGTTTGGGTTGGGAGGGACATTAAAGCCCATCCAGTGCCACCCCTGCCATGGGCAGGGACACTCCCACTGTCCCAGGCTGCTCCCAGCCCTGTCCAGCCTGGCCTTGGGCACTTCCAGGGATCCAGGGGCAGCCACAGCTGCTCTGGGAATTCCGTTCCAGGGCCTCCCCACCCTCACAGGCAGAATTCCTTCCTCACATCCCATCTGACCCTGCCCTCTGGCAGTGGGAAGCCACTCCCTGTGTCCTGTCCCTCCAGACTCCTCAGTCACAGTGTTTGTGTGGCACTGAGTGACTCGGGGAAGGTTTCAAGGCTCTGCTCTGGTGTGTGATCCTGGCAAACAGTGCAGCAGCACAGATCTGGGATGGGCAGATCTGGAGCTCTGCCTGTGAAGGGGGAGGCAGGAAGGTCTTGGGGCTGCACTTGGGGAGAACAGATCCTGCCTGAGTGGGCCAAGGACCCTTTCTGAGGTGGGGTCTTTAGTTAACCAGGAGCTTTAACACCCTGGGGAGCTGGGGAATGTGAATGATTGAACATTTTCATTTCCTGGAGCAGCCCAGCACTTACCCTTCAGATGGATGGTACTGAATGGAGCACGTGTTGCTCTGATAGATTGCTGCAGGGTTGTAGAGTTTGTAAGGGAGGGAAGGTTCTTAGGAGAAGCAGTGGAAGTGGAGTTTGTGCCTTGGATTCCAAAAGGAGCCTTTGGATTCACTGGAATCAGGGTTTGCTGGAGGCAGGGCTGCAGCAGCACTGCTGTCCTTAGTGCTGCCTCCTGCTCACAGCCAGAGCTGTGCAGGACACTGAGCTGCTCCAGGAGGGGTGGCTGGGGCTGAGATCCACACCTGAGTCAGGCCCTTCCCCCTGCAGGGTGCTGCTCTGCACAGTACCCAGCCTGAGGAGAACAGCTTCACAGCTGTGTTGCACTTGGAGAGGTTCTCTCTCTCTGTTATATTATCAGTGTTGCCCCAGCTCCAAAAACAGAGGAATGGTGCTGCTTTCTCCCTGGCTTACAGTGAAGCTCAGGGCAGCTGCTTGTTGCCAGGGGTGGGGGGTAAATGAATAAATCAACTGAATTTGTGGAGATGGCAGTGTTTTATTGCCTGCAGGGAGCCTGATCTCCCATTACCTGCCTGTTTCATTCTCAGATTATTCCTCTCAGTGCTGCTGTGTTCAGCTGAGCCCACATCAGCAGGCCCAGCTGTGGCTGTCATGGTCCTGTGGCTGAGATATTTAACACTGAGATATTTCTCTGGTTTTCAGATCTTTGATGATGCCTACAAGTCCCAGCTCAGCTGTGTTGTTGTGGACGACATCGAGCGACTTTTAGGTGAGTCAGGAGGAGGCAGAGCTGTGCTGGCTGCTGCAGAAATATTGATGTATTTGCAATGCTGAACCATTGCAAAATGGAAATTACCTGCAATAACTGACATTTACTTCAGGAGCACTGAACTGGTTTTGATGCAGTGAAGTGTTTTAAATGTGCAGCTGCTCCATGGGCATCAGAATGCATTTTCCCTTTCAGATTATGTCCCAATTGGACCTCGGTTCTCCAATCTGGTCTTGCAAGCCCTCCTGGTGCTGCTGAAGAAAGCCCCCCCTCAGGTAAGGCAGGGATGCCCTGTTCCTGCAGGAACTGGGACAGTGGGAGCTTTGTGTCTGCCTGGGAGCTGCCAGTGGTATTAATGCTTTTGTCTGAGTCAGCCACGTTAATCCCAGCCTGCTGCTCTTCATTCACTTGGACATTTCTGGGATAACCACAAGGGATTCATCTCGAAATATCTAATTACTGGGGGCTGAATCTTCTGCAGTTAGTCCTAAAAATACTGACTAAGGAAAGCAGTTTAACCTTCAGCATGTAAAGCTGAATTGTGTCAGCTGCCTGCCCTCTGAGGAGCTGCTCAGGCCACATCCACCCCTGGCTCAGCCACGTGCTCCCTCCCTATTTATAAATCAATTTCTGTGTAATCCGTGATTGTGGTTGTCAGGGGTTTAATTTGCTCTTAACTTGAAATGTTCAGGTGTTAATTACAATGATTGAGGGGAGCTTAAGATCTTGTCTGTGGTGCTGATCCTGTCTGTTTGCACTTTGTGGCTCGATGAGATTTCAGAACATCACAAGTGCTGAGGGTTCTGCAGCTCGTGCTGGGTGAGACAGGCAGGCAGGGACTCCTTTCTTGTTTGCCATTTTCCTGTCCTTCACTGCCTTTCTTCTTTGTGTGTGAGAGTATCTGCATGAATAAATAACATCCTAACACAGGAACACCTTGAAAGTTGGTGTCAGGAAAAAGCAGGGAAGCACAGCCTGGGTGAAGTCAGTTTTTTTTGTCATGTTTAATATCCTGGCACAGCAGCGTGTGCCTGAGTGTTGTTTTCATTAGAGAGTTTGGTGAAAAGACCTTTCAAATCCAGGACTTTGAACTAAATTGTAATGCCACAGGCCCTGAGTTCCCCGTGTGACTGTCAGCCTGGGAGAACAAAGATTTTCCCAGTGAGCTTTCTAGGCCACGTGAAGTCTGCAACACAACAGCATCCAAGTTTTATCACATGCTTGGAACAGAGCAGCTGCCTGTGTGGAGCAGCACAGCCATTCCTGGTCACATCATCTCCTGCAGTCACTGACCTACTGCAGGCTGCCCCACAGTGCCAGGACGTGGTTGTTCCCATAAACCAACAGGGAAAATAGAACTTGATTTGGTTCAGAAGTATTCACTTGTCCATTTGCCCACTGCATCCTGAGTGTGTGCTGCTGCCCTTTGGGTGGCACCTGGGGCTCCCAGGAGCAGGACACAGGCTGGAGGCTCACAGAATATTTGCCAAGTTTGCACTTGTTGCAGAGATTTGTGCTCAGCAGGGTTTGAAATGCCCTGGGGGCTGGGAGACTCTGGCTTGACAGCCAATATTATGGTGACTTAAGCCATAAATTGTTGGAGGGTAGAGAGTGAGTTTGCTGAGGAAATGTCACTGCTTGATTGATCATGTGGGTTTTTTTCTTTTTTTTTTTTTTTTTTTTTTCCTAAGTGTCCAGTGTTGGCTTTGTGGGAATCAGGGCCTGGGGGGAGCTGGCCCCTTTGGGCTGCCCTGCTCTGGCAGTTCTGGGGACAGGGTTCTTCCTGGTGTGTTTGTAGTGAGTTCCCTGGGATGGCCATGGCATGTGGGGATGTTGGGCATTTAAAAACCCAAAGCTGTGTGTGAGAAATAGAGTTGTGCAGGAAAAGGCCTTTTCTGCTGTGACAGTTTACTGTGAAAATGGTTGGGTTTGGGGAGAGTCTTTGGGGGTTTTGAACTCAAGTTAGGAACCCATGACAACATGAGGGTTCGTCAACACCTTCCAAGTCCCTTCTGGGATTACAAGTTCCCTTGAGGAGCAGTTTCTTTGGGAGGAATGGCTCTTCTCAGGGGTTGCTGTAATTTGAGATGCAAATACCAGGCTCTAAGTGCATGAGCAGCATCAGTGGTGCTGACCTGCATGGGGTCTGTGGGACTGGGGTCATGGTTTAGCATCATTCCTTAGAAAAATGGGATGTCCTGGGACATCCATCCCTGTGCTGAGAGAAATTCTTGGCAGGTTGCTGGGGAGACAATACCTGTTCCCCTTTGTTTCAGTGTTTCACTCGTGGTGGGAGGGCTGAAATACTGAGCTGATTTCAAAGAATCATGGAATGGCTTGGGTTGAGAGGGAGTTTACAGCCCATCCCATCCTGCCATGGCAGGGACACCTCCCACTGTCCCAGGCTGCTCCAAGCCCTGTCCAGCCTGGCCTTGGACACTTCCAGGACTCCAGGGGCAGCCACAGCTGCTCTGGGAACTCCATTCCCCACCCTCACAGGGAAGAATTTCCTTCCAACATCCATCTCTCCCTGCCCTCTGGCAGTGGGAAGCCCTTCCCTGTGTCCTGTCCCTCTGCTCTGGCCCAGATTATGAATTCACTGGGGTGTCACATCCCTTGCAGGGATATTCTTGATGTGCAAGCAGCTCCCTGCAATCACTGTAGGCTCCGTGTGGCAGAGGTTTCTGGGATGAAATGTTATTAATTATGCATCGAGGTGTGTGTCTCTGTTGGATTGAGAGCTGCCTTCCCAGGGAGGCTGGCTTACTGGAACGTGGTGTGGGAAGGGCAAACACTTGAAGGTTCTGGTTTTCTTTTGAGAGTAAACACTTTAGACTTTAAATAAACTAGAAACCTCTCTGAGCTTGCTTTAAATTGCCAGTCACAGCTCCTGCTTGTGGTTCCACTCAGCAGTGTTAAATGGTGCTATCTGTTACCGCTGCTTCCAGAGGGCTGAAAACCATTGCATTTTGTTCAGCATCTTTCTTTAAACCAATTAAAAATCTTTTCTGAAATGCCTTGAAGAGAAGAAAATAACCCATGTTCTCTTGGGTCTTTAATTCAATCAAGTTTGCCTGTGTTGTGCGGGAGCAGGGGCTGGGGGATGGAAAGGCTGAAAAGGGCTGTCTCAGCAGGGAGCCGAGCGGGAGAAAAGCACTTCCCTGAGAACTGAGCAGCAGCAGCTCCCAAAGCCGGGGCTGCTTCATCTACATGCAGAGTCACACAGGGCCTGGAGGCGCTGCCCAGCCCCACCGAGGTTCACATGTGCCTCCCTGCTGCTTCCCAACAATCGGCCGGGGCGGGAGGGACCCTCGGCAAACCCAGCGGGGCCGGAGCGGGCTGGGCAGGGTCAGGGGGTGTCTGCCTGAGCAAGGTGCCCTCCAAGGGATACCTGCTCCTGGGGCTGCCCTTTCCACTGTTCACAGAGCCCACAGCTCCTTCCCTCTGAGGGACATCCCCCCCTGGGGCTGCCCTTCCACTGCTCCCAGAGCCCACAGCTCCTTCACTCTGAGGGACACCTGCTCCTGGGGCTGCCCTTCTACTGCTCCCAGAGCCCCCAGCCCCTTCCCTCCAAGGGACACCCACTCCTGGGGATGTCCTTCCACTGCTCCCAGAGCCCCCAGCCCCTTCCCTCCAAGGGACACCCGCTCCTGGGGATGTCCTTCCACTGTTCCCAGAGCTCCCAGCCCCATTTACACAGTGAGATTCACACCTGGGGATGTTCTTCCATTGCTCTCAGAGCCCCCAACCCTTCTTGAAGGGACACCCACTCCTGGGGATGTCCTTCCACTGTTCCCAGAGCCTCCAGCCCTTTCCCTCTGAGGGACATCCTCTCCTGGGGATGTTCTCTCACTGCTCCCAGGGCCCCCAACCCTTTCCCTCCAAGGGACACCTGCTCCTGGGGCTTCCCTTCCATCGCTCCCAGAGCCCCCAGCCCCTTCCCTCTGAGGGCCAGCCACTCCTGGGGCTGCCCTTCCACTGCTCCCAGAGCTCCCAGCCCCATTTGCACAGTGAGAGTCACACCTGGGGCTGCCCTCCCATTGCTCCCAGCGTCCCCAGCCCCTTCTCTCCAAGGGACATCCTCTCCTGGGGATGTTCTCTCACTGCTCCCAGAGCGCCCAGCCCCTTCTTGAAGGGAGACCCACTCCTGGGGATGTCCTTCCACTGCTCCCAGAGCCCCCAGCTCCACTTGCACAGTGAGATTCACTCCTGGGGATGTCCTTCCACTGTTCCCAGAGCCCCCAGCCCCTTTTCTCACTGGGACACTGGAGGCTTTTGCCAACCAATGAAAGTTCCAGGGGAATAATTTCCTTGTTTGATGTAATCCCAGATGCATTCCTGATTCCACCTCACTTGGTGTGAATTGGAAGCAATTCCAGTCAGCAGTGATGTCACCTTTATGTGGACAAACCTGGGGAATTGGTTTTTCCCTTTCCCCATGTGAGGAATTCCCAAGACCCCAAAGAAAAGGATAAAGGTGCACAAGGGTCCTGAGCACAGTGAGCAGCTGGTGGGTGACAGAGGCACCTCAGTGTCACCAGTGTCTGGTTCCAGCAGAGCTCAGGCTCCCCTTGGCCTGGGGCTGACTGGATTTGCTGGAATTCTGTAGCTGGAGACTCCACTGAGGTGTTGAGGCTCCAGTTGCTCACAGCAGAGCCTGGAATTGTGTCATCTTCTGCTTCCCCCTGGGCAGTGATGTGTGCTACCTCTTGGGAAGTGGCTGCTGTGGTAGAGGAATCCATCCTGGAAAATTCAGTTGGTTCAAGGGGCTTCTTCAAGTCCCACAGTTCTGTGCATGAGCACATCCTTCAGTCAGGTAAAATCCCTGCAGCAGAGGGGTCAGCTCTGGGCCCATCCCTCTTCTAGAAGGCAGAAGGGCACGACACACACCTCTGTAGTGTTCCTGTCAGCACAGAGGGATCTTGGGCTCCAAACTGGGGCACTTTGCCTAAAAATGGGTGGGATGAATCCAGATCCAGGTCTAAGGCTGTGCCTCAAGTTTTAAAATGACTCATATTTCAGCAAAGGACTCAAAACCATCTAAAACTGAAATCAAAGCACTCAGAGTCAGGTCCATTTTAGCCCTGGTGCTGCCTTTACACATCCAACTCTGTTACCCAGGTCTCTGGTGATGGAAGAACTGGGCTGGAACTGCCCTGGTTGTGAATGTGACACCAAATCACCTTAAGCTGTTCCTCCTTCCTTGGTAATTTACTCACATGTTATGCCTGAGTTTTGGAAGTTTGGCTTGAATCCTGATTTTCTGTGGGCTGAACACGTGGCACGCTGCCTTCACCATGGCTGGTGTAGAAATCAGGGATGAGAAAAGTGAATTTTTCTGAAGATGGGACCACTTCAGCAGCACATGGAACCCTGTGCTGTGTGCTCTGGGATGACCCTGCTGGAGCAGGGGGTGGCCCCTTCCAGCCTGAGCCCTTCTGGGATCCTGTAACAAGAACAAACCTGGGATCTCCCGTGGTGTGCTCAGTGCAGAGCAGCTGGGTGAGGGCAGCTTCTCCAGTTTGATGGCTTTTCCTGCTGCCTGCAGAATTCCTGGGGCAAACATTGCTGCCCTGGGGGTTCTCACTTGTTTGTTGAGTTGCCTGGAAGTTTGAGGAGCTTGAGGGACTCCGGCCCTGTCAGTGCTGGGGGTCACTGTGGCTGCTTTCCAGGGGTCAGGTTTAAAGGCAGGGAGTTGAAGGCATGGCTTCTTCTGAGGAAAGCAGGGAAAAATCAGTATCTTTTGGGTGGAGCTGTTAAAAATTTGAAGCACTTTTTGCAGAGTAGCCATCTGTTCTGCGGAGCTCCCAACCACGTCAGTGGTTCAGGGACCTGGGAATAGATTTTAACAGAGATATCTAAAAACTGCTGATGGATCTGCCCTCTGGGAACTCATCCTGGTGCTTTTCAACCTTGTTAAGCCTTTCCATTCTTAGCACTGTGCTTGCCTGAGTCCAGCTGAGCTGTTGGTGAGAGCAAGCACCCTTTAGTTCAGTTTATCTGATGTTTGATAACTCCTGCTTGTGCTCCCTGAGTTCTGTAATCACAGGCTGCAGTCTCTCCCTCATCTCCTCTACACCATCTATGATTTTATAAACCTCTCTCTTTTGACCAAGGATCTATTTAGGGAAGTTATTCCTTATTTCTGACCATCCCTGGTGCTTTCTCTGACTTCTCCAACTGAGCAGAATCATGGAAACATGGAATGGTTTGGAAGGGACCATAAAGCCCACCCAGTGCCACCTCTGCCATGGGCAGGGACACCTCCCACTGTCCCAGGCTGCTCCAAGCCCTGTCCAGCCTGGCCTTGGGCACTGCCAGGGATCAGGGGCAGCCACAGCTTCTCTAGGAATTCCATTCCAGGGCCTCCCCACCCTCACAGGGAAGAATCTCCTTCCAATATCCCATCCATCCCTGCCCTGTGGCAGTAGGAAGCCATTCCCCCTTTGCCCCAAGTCCCTCCCCAGTTCTCCTGGAGCTCCTTTAGGCCCTGGAATGGGCTCTAAGGTGTCCCCAGACCCTTCCCTTCTCCAGGTGAACAGCTCAGAAATGATGGATTTGAGGTTATATTTGAAACAGGAAGGAGCTCCTGGATCCCCATGGCAGCAGGATTTTGCTCTTTTCCCATTCTGAATCTCTCCCAGTGGTCACACACAGAGCGAGACTGAGCTGGTGTTCCCACAGAATTCCCACAGGAACTGCTGCCAGTGGTTTCCTGGATGAGTCCAGGGCATGGGCAGCTGTCCTGGGAGGAGGAGGAATGTGTCACCTGGGCTCCAGTAGCTGAGGAGGGAAGGCTGAGAGCAGGATCAGTCCTGGACACCTGAAGTGCCAGGAGGTAAAACTCCCCTCACTGGTGACATTCCTGTGCTGCCTGTGTCCTTTTCCTGATGAAACTCCAAGCTAAATTCCATTTTTATTTTAATCAGGCACAGACTTCATTAATGTATGAAGCAGCATCCCTCAGGCAGCCACTCTGAGGTCGTTATCCCCTTGATTGATGCCTGATCAGTGTGCCAGGCACTGTACACATGCTGGGAGCTATATTTGGGGAACAGACACTGCCTGGGTGCAGCTGAGCAGGTTTTTTTTCCCTCTAAAATGCTCATAGTTCATGGGAAACTGTTATTAACACAGCCTCTTGCCCAAGCTGTTCAGGATTTTGAGAGTTCCATGCAGTAATAAAAGTTTTTAGGAGAAGCACTTGTGAAGCAGATGAGGTCTGGGTGATGCGGAGGAGGGGTGGTTCTGTGTTTTGGAGGTCTCAGTTCTGGTCAGGGCTCTGTCCTTGCCTCCCTCTGTGCCCTGCTACCTCAGCTGTGCCTGGCATGTGTGTGGCTGCTTAGGATTCCTTGGCTAAGGGAGCAGGAATTCTCCTTGCAGGGCTGTGCCCTGTGCTGGGGCTGCAACATCAGCAGCACCACGGGAGGAACAGGAGCTCCCTGAGGACAGGGTGGGGAGCAAACACAGAGCAGTGAGAGCAATGAGAGCAAAGGCAGTCAGAGCTGGGATGAAATGTTCCCACTCAGTTCTGCTGCTGATCCCTGAGTGCTCCTGGAGCATCTGCTGCCCTACCAGGGGGGTCTCAGCAGGCTGAAGGCACCTCTGAGCCCTGTCCTTGGGAGCAGGTGTCGCTCTTTGGGCCACACCTGTGGGCTCAGGAGTAGGATGTGGTTCAGGTGCTCTGGGGACTCATCTCACACAGCTTCCAGGCCAGTGTTTGCAGCCTGTTTTCCCAACCCTTTCCATAGTGGAAAGCTGCTGGAATTGCATCTTCATGCAGGCCAGAAGCTTTTCTGCTGCTGAGCATCACTTGATCCCCCTGGTCTGTGCAGTGCTTCAGCTGGAGATCTCTCATGGGAGGTGTCCCTGTCCTGGAACATGGAACAAGATGGTCTTAGGGTCCCTTTCAACCCAAACCATTCCACAATTCCATGGTTCCATGAAAATGGGCACCTGATGGAGCTTGCTGAGCTCCTGTGGGAGTGAGGATCAAACTCCAGTCACTTCCTCTCCACTGAGGGTGTTGGGTTTTCAACTTTGCCAGCCACATCTTCCTGATTTGCCTCAAACTTATAAAATGCTGTAATATTTTCCTGGCCTTGCTGGACCATCAAAAAGGAAATGGATCCTGTGCAGTTGTAAAGCTGTGGCCATGCAGGACGTGGTGGGAGCTGCACCTGTGGAATGGGGCAGAAATACCATGGAGTGGCTGTGCTGCTGCTGCCTGAGGACACTGTGCCCTTCCCCAGGTGACCTGCAGGCACTGTTGGACCCTCAGCCCTGAAACATCCCACTAACTGCTCCCACTGCAGTTCTAAACCAGCACTGTCAGTTCAGGAATTGGCTGTTTTTCCCCGTTTTCACATTTCCAAAGAGGTGGCTGGGGGGTGCTGTGAGGCCTCCTGAGCTGCAGGCACAGGAGGGGCAGCACAGTGTCCCCAGCAGAGCCCTGGGTGACACTGGTGACCTGGGACATGCTCTGCTTCCCCCTGCCAGATGTTTCTTCCTTTTGCTCTCTTGGACTAAACCCAAACTTGGAGGGAGCACTTGAGCTTATTCCCAGTTCAGGATCTTTCTCAGTGCCCAACACCTGCAGCAGGAGCAGAATCTGTTCAGTGAGTGCAGGGGATAGAACAGACCCTGTGAAGATGCACTGTGCATCAAAGATGTGTTTAAACAGGGTTTCATCCTCTGTCAAGGGAATGCAAAGCAGTTACAGGATTCATTCTGGGAATGGTTTTTAGGGGTTTGTTTTGTTCCTGTAATGATGAAGCTTTGCGTCATGAAGTTGAAATATAGAACTTGCACAGAATCACAGAATATCCTGAGTGGGAAGGGACCCCCAAGGATCATCAAATCCAGCTCCTGCCCTGCACAGACACCCAGCAATCCCACCCTGGGCATCCCTGGCCCTGCACAGACACCCAGCAATCCCACCCTGGGCGTCCCTGGCCCTGCACAGACACCCAGCAATCCCACCCTGGGCATCTCTGGCCCTGCACAGATACCCAGCAATCCCACCCTGGGCATCCCTGGCCCTGCACAGATACCCAGCAATCCCACCCTGGGCATCCCTGGCCCTGCACAGACACCCAGCAATCCCACCCTGGGCATCCCTGGCCCTGCACAGACACCCAACAATCCCACCCTGGGCATCCCTGGCCCTGCACAGACACCCAGCAATCTCACCCTGGGCATCTCTAGCCCTGCACAGACACCCAGCAATCCCACCCTGGGCGTCCCTGGCCCTGCACAGACACCCAGCAATCCCACCCTGGGCATCTCTGGCCCTGCACAGACACCCAGCAATCCCACCCTGGGCATCCCTGCCAGAGCTGTCCAAACCCTCCTGGAGCTCTGGCAGCCTCAGGGCTGGGATCATTCCCTGGGGAGCCTGGGCAGTGCCCAGCACCCTCTGGGTGGGCCCTGGACATTCACTTCACTCTTGAAGCCTCAGCCAAATTTCTTGTACAGCAAAAGAGGGGGTTCTTTGGCCAGCCAGGCCCCTCCCAGCCCATGGGCTCCCTGTGTACTGGGACAGAAAAGGGACTGATGATCCTGCCTGACCATCCCAGCAGCTCCTTCCATCAGCCAGCATTGATCAGTGTCTAAACCCTGCCCAGGGAAATTGAAGTAGCAGTGGAAAGGGCTCTGCAAGGTGAACAAACAGCAGTGGATTTGCATTTGCAGCTGATGTTTTCCACAGCTTGCTCTATTATTCATAAACCCTGTTATTGCCTGGGCTGACTCAGGGTTACTCTGTGCACTCAGGTTTGGGAATTGGAGGCTGCTGGAGTGGGACTGTCCTGTACAGCTGCAGGAGGAACTCAGGGACTCACAGCAGCCTCTGCTCAAAAGCCTGAGCTGGAAATCCACTGGAGCTGCCTGTGCAGGAGCAGGGAATTCACTGTACCCACAGATTCCTAAAGACAGGCTGTTCCCCTGAGAAGTCATTTGTAATTCAGCTTTTGGGAGTGGGAGTTTGCTCAGGCTTTTAAACGTAATGAGGATCCAGCTATTTATAATGCTGGCTTCAGAAGGAGCTGTGAGTGTGGTGGGGCTTTGTGCACCATAATTCCTGGACCCTGTTGGTGGCATTTCTGAGAGCTGATCCCGCTCTCCTGTGGCTGCTCTTCCATTACTGACAGATTTAATCCTATTAATTTCTTCAGAGTGGCTTTTGAAATGGCCATTTCTCATTTGGAGTTAGCTGAACCTTGCCCACCAGGCTGCTTCTGTGCACTTTCCCCTGTCCTGACTCTGCTCCCCTTGCCCGGGCAGGGCCGCAAGCTGCTGATCATCGGCACCACGAGCCGCAAGGACGTCCTGCAGGAGATGGAGATGCTCAACGCCTTCAGCACCACCATCCACGTGCCCAACATTGCCACGGGGGAGCAGCTCATGGAGGCTTTGGAGGTGAGGAAAGCTTCCAGGGTGAGAAAAGACTCAAAATTTGCTGGAAATGAGGGGTTCTGCAGTCGCTGTGTCTGGTAGCACCGTCCCACTTGACGTCATAACACAGCGGTTCTGAGGCTTTTCAGTTTGCTTTTTTGTGAATTAAATTAAGGCAAAATTACAGAACAGTAGGTCTGGGGAAAGGTTTGTGGTCTGGACTGAAACATTCCAAGGGCATGGAAGTGGGTAATGAATATAATTGGGACACTTAAGCTGAGTGTGCCTGGAGGGTGCTGAGCTCTGGTGAGCTGGAGCAGCATCAGCTGAAGGTGTTTGGTGCTGAGGAATTATAAGTTCCTTATAAATTCCTGCCTCCAATGTCTCCTTATTCTGTGCCATAGTGGGAGTTGTAGTGAGTACTGAAGGCTGTGAAAATAAAACTGAACAGGCAAATCTTTGGTGCCATTGGCAAACTCGTCCCAGTGGTGAAGCCTGAGAGACACAGACACTCCTGCAGCAGCTGTGGAAACTTCCTGTGGCTTGACCCTGATCTGGAGAAGACCTGGAGTGCAGCATAAAAGCACAGCACTAATGTTGGATAAGGGATATTTTGGGAAAAACTATCAGGGAATTAAAGAATTTTTTTGTTTGTTTTGCCTTGTCTAAGATACATTGCAACAAATTTCCCTTCTCAGCTAGTAAATGCTTCTAGCTTCCCATCCCCTTTCTCCCAAGGTAGGTACCATTGAATAATGGTACTGTCAGTCTCCTGTTGCTGATTTTTTGCAATGCTTTCCCCCCCAGCTCCTGGGTAACTTCAAGGACAAGGAGCGCAGCACGATCGCACAGAACGTCAAAGGGAAGCCAGTCTGGATTGGCATCAAGAAGCTGCTGATGCTGATAGAAATGTCCTTACAGGTAGGAATGGCTCTGGGCTCCTAGAGCACTCCTGGAGCTTCCCTGCTCTGCAGACCCCTGCTCTTTTCCCTTTGCATTGGGAGAAGAGCTGCAGTGAAGGGGGAATTTTCAGAACAAAGAAATCACCACGTCTTGGTCCACAGAGATCTTTAAATCCCCCCCTGCCCCGTGCCCATGGGCTGTTCAGAGCTGCACTTCAGAGCATCTGGCTGTGGGAGGGGTTGGATTAACTCACCTTTCATGGAATTTCTTCTCTCCACCCAGCATGTTAAGATTGCAGATAGCAATCACCTCAGTTGGTTTTGGTTTTTTTTTTTTAAAGAAGAAGATGCCTGTGCAGGTGTATGTGCTCTTTCCCTGAAGAAGATAAATCTGTCAGGCTGTTCAGCTGCTCTTCTCTTTATTTTCCACTTTCAGCACTTTAAAGAAAATAATTGCAGAGGGTAGAACTATGCAGCTCTGAGCCCTCCCCCGCAGCAGCACCCATGCCTGGAGCCAGCCAGCAAGCTCGTGCTCATTGACACGGGCTGAGGGTGCAGCCCTAATCCTCCCCTGACATCCCAGTGCTCCCCCAGCCCCCTCCTCTGCTCACATCAAATGGATTTAGTGCAGCTGAGTGAGCTGTCCTCAGATCTTCCTTGCACAGGCAGGGCAGAAGTGAAGAGACTTGCAGTTCAGAGCAGCCGAGTCGTGTACCCCTCTGTTCACTCCTCACAATTCTGTTAAAACTTGCTCAGCGCCAAGGATATGCTCTGACTGGATGTCACCTCAGGGAATAAAGTCATTTATCTAGATTACTTTTTCCTCTCCTTCCTTGGCTTTTAATTCCATACCTACAGGCAAGTCAGTAAGTCATTGCTCACATGTATTAAATGTATTTAAGGGGTGCTGCCCTTCAGGGGCTGCTCGTGTTCCCTGACAATGGGTCCCTTCTTCTGACACAGGACGTGTTCTCGTGCTGCTTTCTGCTGAGGTGCTGGCTGTTTTCAAAGCTGAAGGTGGAGGTTGTGTAAATCATGGGCAGTTCTGAGTTGGGAGATGGGTGGGAATGCTGACCCCAGCCTGGCCCCTGTGCCTATTGCACTCCTGGGGGGCAGGTCTGGACACCACAATATCACAGGGATAGAAAGGAGATGGAGAGTGTCCAAAGGAGGGACCTGCAGATGGTGAAGGGTGTGGAGGTGAAGCCACAGGAGGAGCAGCTGAGGTCACTTGTTCATCTGGAGCAGAGGAGACTCAGGGCAGGGCTCAGTGGGGCTGCAGCTCCTCCTGAGGGGCAGCTCCAGTCTCTGCTCTGTGACAGGGACAGGGCCTGAGGGGATGGCTGGAGCTGTGCCAGGGGGGTTGGTTGGGTGTCAGGGAAAGGTTCCTCATCCAGAGGGTGCTGGCACTGCCCAGGCTCCCCAGGGAATGGTCCCAGCCCGAGGCTGCCAGAGCTCCAGGAGTATTTGGACACCCAGGGATGCATGGGGTGGGATTGTTGGGGGGGGTCTGTGCAGGGCAGGAGCTGGGCTGGATAATCCCTGTCCCACTGAGGATGTGCCATGATTCTGTGCCCAGTGACACTGTGGACACAGAGTCCTCACTCTGCCCGAGGCTGTGCAGGGAAGCTGCTCTTCCATTTTTCTCAGCAGCTCATTGTTGTGTAGGTGAGTCCAGGACCAGCCAGGCTGGGAGGAGACAGAGCTGGAGCTCTGCCTTTTCTCACACACCAAACATCAAACATGAGCTGCTGCCACTGTCCCTAGGGCCACTGAGGGTGTCCCTGTGCTGCCCAGGCAGGGTTGGTGGCAGGGTGGCGCCTGCTCTGGCACTACCTTCAGGTGGTTGTGTAATAGCAGAGGTAACAGCATATGGCAGCTAAATATGAACCAGCCCTGTTCCAAAAGGTCTGAGGTGTTTCCATGACTCCATCTGCTGAACTGCTATAAATACAGGAGGGCAGTGCAGGCTCTGAGTGAACAGAGCTGGGATCTGGGATCTCTTACAGCAAAGCACAATTGCACCAGATCAGGAGTCCAGCACTGGATCTTGTTTTCACTGAGTTGTACCACAGCATTTTAGGAGCAGATTTCAGTCTGAAATCACCTAAGAATTCCACGTGATGGATGAAATTTCTCAGAACTCAGCCTGATTAGGTGCCAGGTGACTGAATTGTTTGTAAAAAATGTGCACATGGTGTCTTCCTCTGAATCTAATGGTGGGGTTTGTTTTGTTAAAGCACTTTCAGCTCTCTGCAGGGATTCCTGAGCTGCTCAAATGACTTCAAGTGTGTTTCAGACTAAAATCACACTGAACCAGACCCTCAATATCAAAATCCTTTCTTGGGGTACCTGAACTGCTCTGGTGCCCTGGGTGAATTGTCACCTTGTTCATGAGCTGTGGAACCCCACACTTTCTGGCAGCCTAATTCTCCCCAGACTCTGCTATTGCTGTTCTTGGCTTTTAATGTCCAGCTGCCTGTGTTTTGTGTCACCTACTTTGATCATTTGTGGCCACTGAGTATCCTGGAGTGATTCTGTTCTCGTTCACACGAAGCCTTTGATCCCTGGATACCCTCAGGATTTGCCATGTGAACCCACAAGTGTTTGCAGTGGCCTTGGCTGCAGGACAGGGCCACCTGCAGTGCTCTTGGGTCCCACACTGGCATCACCCTGCCCTGGGTACTGCTGGGTGCTCTCTCCATGGCTGGGTCCCCCTGCCCCCTCTCCCAGCCCGTGTTGTTGCTCCTGGACCTTGCTGGCAGCCCCCCCAAAGCCAAGGTCTCTCTCCTGAGCCTGGGTGAGTCAGGCAATGTTCCAGGAAGCCCCTTCTGGCACCTCCAGAGTTTCCTGATTTGGTAATTTCTGTTTAGCATAAATAAAGCTTCATCAGCTTTATTAAAGCATAAATAAAACTTAATCTAAGCTACTTGTCTTTAATGTATCTTAACTTTATTTCAAAGCAAGCACTGTACCTGGACATGCTGAGGTTTGGGGTTCATGGCAGGTTTTCAGGAGCACTGGGGGCTCCTCACATCTTGGTGGAGGATCTCCTCCTCTGGGCTGGAGATGAACAACCTCCCTTCAGTTCCTTTGTTTCTTGAGGGGTCCTGGATGTCCTGGGGATGCTGCACTACCCAGGAAGGAACATCCATGTTCCTGTCACCTCTCTGAGCTCTGGCACAGGGGCAGTCCCCGTGCTGCTGTTCCAGAAAATCTTCCCCCAGCTGGGCAGCAGCATTTCCTGCTCCCCAGAGCACCAGAGGATGTGTCCAGGAGCCCTGAACCTGCTCCCACTGTGCTCCACTGACTCCAGCTTCTGCTCCTTCCCGGGCAGATCAGCCTCTGGGGTTTGTGCCTGCATTTTTAATAACAATTTGATCAAACTGGAGTCTTTGTGGCCTTTCAGCTGCCAGCTGTAGTCTTTTGGACAAGGTGCTGTGTGTGCAGGTCAGTGCTGTGTCTTCTCCTGCAGGTTTTGGTCCCAGTGTCCATGGGCACCCTTGGTGTCCAGGTGGAGAGGGACATTTGGGGAACAGAGCATTGGCCCTGGCAAGTTTGAATTCCAGCTGGTGGGTTTAGAACAGCTTTTCTAAGGATGAAAAGAAGAGATTTGTCTAACTGTGTCAGGTCATGTTGGGTTTTTTAGCAGAACTCTCTGGTTGGACCTTTGTTATTTCCTGGTTGTGATGACTTTGCATGGTTTCCTTAGGTGCTCTGAGGAAGCCCTTTCAGAAGGAGACATGCTCAGTGTGGTATCTGCAAACAGTCCTGTGTCTGTCTGAGGAGTCCCTGTCCAGGCAGTTGTCCCCAGCCTGTGTGGGGATGTCCCTGCCCAGGTGGGGCAGCTGGCATTTCCCTTCACTGACTGCATGAGGGGTGTGTGGGGCTGGATGTGCCTCCAGCTGAGGCTGCCTGAGGAGCAGCACCACCAGCAGGTGCAGGGCTCTCCTCTCCTGCTCCCAGGGCAGCTGCAGGCTCAGGGTGTGCCTGGCCCCAGTCCCATGGGTTACCAAGGAGGTTCAGGGATGTTGGCTCCCAGGTGGGCACACAGGAGCTGCTGCCCCTGAGCCCAGCTCCTTGGGCACAGCTGTGTGACCTGTGTGCAGTCCATGGGCTTTGGTCCCCTGTTTGTGGGCCCACCTGGAGCTGGGCTCAGGCTTCATCCAGCTCTTGCCATTCCAGGAACGTTCAGAAATACAGGAGGGGAGGTGGTTGAGTTGTCATGGGACTGTGGGATGAGCAAGGTCAGAGTGCACCTGAGAGCCTCACCTGTTGGGAAAGGAGGGTGTCAGGCACTGCCAGGGAATGGGCACAGCCCCCAGGCCACCAGAGCTCTCAGGGGGGATTGCTGGGGTGTCTGTGCATGGCCAGCAGTTGGACTGGATGATCCTTCCCCGTGGGTCCAACAGCAGGATCAGCCATGGGGTCAGAGCAGAGCCCTTTGGGTGGGGAACACTCAGGACCCTTTGCCAGCTGAGGGTTCCCTGCAGGGTCTGGTGCTGTGAGTGGAACCTGTGGGTGCCCCCAGAGGAGGGAGATGTCCAGGTAATCAGAGTTCAGGGTTCATGTGCACCTGCTCCTGTGCCAGCTGCCTTCAGCCTTTCTGACAGAGCCACAGAGTCACTGAGGTGGGAGGAGCCCCCTGAGTGTCCCCAGTGCCACATCCCCCACAGGAATGGGAGCACAGTGACAGCTGAGCTGCTCCTTGTAGCCAGGTGTCAGCTGGGACAGGTTGTGTAGGAGATTTAGGCAGGAGGGACCCTGCAGACACCCTCTCTCTGCTCTCCTGTTTGGTGCTTCCCCTCAGTCCCTGGGTATTTCACATTCCAAACACTCTGTTGGGGTTGGTTCACCTTTTTTCTCCTCCTGGACCTGCCTATTGCCAGTGTTCTTTGCTGCTTAAACCCCAAATGAAACGCTCAGCCAGCCTCAGTAAGTTCCTCTAAATCTTCTTGTTTCAGTGAATTTATTTTTCTGATCTAAAAGTAGCTCAGCAGTTGGTACTGAGGAACTGGCCTTGCTCTCCTATCTCACAGCCACGGGAAGTTTTACATTTTTAGGCTTTTCTTAGCACAAAGGAGAAATTCTTGCTGCCTCGCTCTCCCCCGCATTGCTGGGGACACTGTTGTTGCTTTAGGATTTATTTTCTCCTGAGCTGTTTTTTCAAGGCATTTGTGTTGCCCTCCACTGCAGCAGTCAGAATTTTAAACAGGTGGCTTCTTCACATCTGGAATGGGAGGAAGTTTTCCTTTAGGGATGTAAAATGTGATGTGAAGTGATGGAGGAGTTCCAGAGCCACGTTTGGCCTCACTGGTGGGAGCCAGGGCCCAGGCTGACACTTTGCTTCCCCACTGCAAGGATGAGTCCCAGTCTGATGTTTTAAGCAGAGGTTTGTCTGTGTATTGCCAAGTGGGTGCTGGAGCTGGGAATCTCACACCAAAGATTCCATGTACTGGCTGTTCCCAGAGTGAATCCCCTGTACTGGCACCGTGTGGTGAAGAGACAGGTTGGTGATGGGATTTGCAGAGGGAACACAAGTTGGAGTTCACAGGACACAAGAACTTTTGGAATACAAGCCCAAGGTTCTGAGAACCAGCAGGCTCTGATTTCCCAACGTTTATAGTTCTCACTCCCTGTATTTTGGTGCAAGCCTGAGGAAGATTTCCCTGGGGGTCACTCCATGAGAGGATCAGCAATCCTGTGCACCAGCACTGGGGACAGATCCAGCTACAGCTGGTGTCCTCCAGCAGCAGCTTGAGTGTCTCCTGAGCAATCCTTCCTTGTCCCTGTCCCCATCCCTGCTGTCCCTGTCCCCATCCCTGCTGTCCCTGTGCTGGGGGAGCCAGAGCTGCTCCCTGGGGCTGTTCCTGGTTGATGGATCCCCAGCACTCATTGGTGCTGCCCGTTCTGGAGCCTGGTGCTGGCTCAGGTTTGTGCTGCCCCTGCCCTGCCCTGGTGCTGCTGCATCTCTGAGGGGAAAGGAGCCCTCAGAACCTCCTCAGTCCCTTTTCTCCTGTTCAATTTGCTGCCACAGCTCTGGGAAGGGGTGGATGGAAGCAGACTTGGAGTGGGCCTGGCTGGAATTGGCAGCAGGGTGTGGGTGTGAGGTGCCATGGAAACAGTGCCTGTGTGTGCTCCCATCTCCTGCCCTGAGAGCACACACAGCCTGTGCCAGTCGCCTTCCCTCCTGGGGCAGGGCTGGGCCTCCCTGGCAGCTCCAGAGCTCCTGGGCCCTGCTCAGTGTCCTGCAGAGCAAACACAGCTCCAGCAGCCTTCGTGGCCCCAGTTCTGCTTTCTGTGCCAGCAGCAGCACCCAGGGAGGGGCTGGAGCTGGGCCAGGGCAGGTTTAGGTTGGGTATCAGGGAAAAGGTTCTTCCCCCAGAGGGTGCTGGCACTGCCCAGGCTCCCCAGGGAATGGGCACAGCCCCAGAGCTCCAGGAGCTCCCAGGGATGCCCAGGGTAGGATTGTTGGGGGGTCTGTGCAGGGCCAGGGCTGGACTCTGTGGTTGCTATGGGTCCTGTCCCACCCAGGACATCCCCTGACTCTGTGCTTTCCTTTTTGGCTGCTTGAGGGATTGCCTGGCACTAATGGGGATCTGTTTGGGTTCTTTAGATGGATCCTGAGTATCGGGTGAAAAAGTTCTTGGCTCTTCTGAGAGAAGAAGGAACGTAAGTACTTTTATTTTAGAGCAGTGCTTGAATTCTCTTTTCTGCTCAGAACTGAGCTGCTCTGAGGGGAGCCTGCAGTGGGGTGTATCTGCTCTCATTGTTGGCCCCTCTGTGTTCTCAGAGCTGTATCAGATCAGTTCTTACAGCAGCTGGGGAGGGGGGAGGTCCTGAAGGTTTGGGAACCTGCATGCCTGAATTCTCTGTTGTTCTGAATTTACCCGTGACTTTTAAAGTGCCCGTGAGATACTGGGCCAGCATTTACCTTTCTGTAACTGAAGTAAATCAAAAGAGATTCTGCTTGAGTTAAAATCCAGCTGTTTATCTAAAATCTGGAATTTTGGTTTCTTGTGTCTCCTGTCTGAGAGAAGGATGTCCTACTCTTTCCCCATAGGTGCCACAGGGAGTAGTTGAGCCCAGTGGGACAGTGGCATCTCCTAGAGAATGACTTTCTAATACATGTAGGGCAGTACCTGTGCTGGGGAAACTCACACCACTATCTATCCTGGCTCCATGTGAGTGGGTTCCAGTGTGTGCTTGATGCTTTATACATGTGCATGATGCTTTCCTGATGGATTTGGCTTCTTTTGCAAGAGTCCCTACCCTAGACTGAAGGTGGACCAAGTGCAAGATCAACAGCTGGAAAAGTGACCAACCTGGAGAACAAACACTGGGATCTTTACTCTTCTGTGCTCAACACACTGGACAAAGTGAAATGCTCCCCTGATCCCCAGAGCCCCATGTGGAACCTGCATGTGTAGTGCAATACAGTAGCTCTATTCTTTGTCTTTGATATTCTGATGTCGTGTGGAAGTGTCTCCTGGAACACTGTGCTTCTGTCTCTGTGCAGCCTTTTGGGGTGAGCAGGGGGGAATGTCCCGTGAGGTTTGGGGCTGTGCCTCACTTGTGTCCAGCATTCCTGCAGCAGGGAGGAGATCCTGGCTTCCAATAGACCTGCCAGCCTGCTGGAGGGGATGTTGAAGCACTGCTCTGTCTTATCCTGGTCAGGTGGAGGCTTTCTTGTGGTGTCAGCCCACCCCTCACTGAACTCTGAGCCAGACCCACACCCACAGACAGTGCCCAGGGGAGTCCAGCTCCAGGAGTGCTGGCTGCACCCACTTTATTTATATCCAGGTGTTTTGGGGTCTGATGGGACACTGCTGGTGGCACTGGGGACTGGAAGAGGGCAGGGAAGTGTTGATCAGAGTAGAGGAAATTTCCAAATCCAGTATTTAAGGCATCAAATCTTGTTGTTAATTCAACAACAGTTGTAGAGGTGCTGGTTCCAGCCTCCAGCTCTTCCTGAGTTCCTGTAGTTGGCAGCTTTGGTATCCTCCAGCCTCCTTTTATCCCTTTTTTCCTGCCACGTTACCAAAGGTTGAAATTCCTCCTTAGAGACAGCGAGGAAGCCAAGCTCTGCAGGTGCACGAGATGTGTATTGCCATGTTTTTGCACTGAAACAAAGGAATGTATCAAACCCTGCTCCCTGCTCCTTCCCCTGCTCCTGTGGCCTCAGGGATGCTGTCACTGGCGGCCTGAGGCTGCTCCCCCTGGGCTCCACTCCTTCCACAGGGTTCCTGGGACATACCTCAGCGTGGTGGGGCATGAAATCAAAGCCATTTAGCAGATCTGAGTCGGTGTAGCTTCCTAAACTTGACCAGACCCCCTGTAAGGGCTAGCAGTGGTGTGCAGAGGGGTGTCCCCAGGGAAGGAGGGTGCCCCACGTCCTCCCAGGCCGAGGTGGAGGCACTCTTGTCCTCAGTGTGCTCGCAGCAGCTGGAGTGTTTCAGCCACTCCGCTCTGCTCCTCTGGCAGTGCTGTTGTGTCGTGATGCTGTTGTGAGTCCCAGTGGTGGTTCCCTCTCATTTTGTGTATGATCTTGTGAATTTATTTGTTCCTCCCTTCCCCTCTGCCGGTCCGAGCGACAGCAGCACACAGTAACTTATATTTCAGAGTAAATGATGTAAACCTTATCGTGTCTGTGTCCAGAACTATACTGATGAATAAATATCTGGTTTAATTGCACATTCAATGGACTCAATAAAAGCACAACTCCTTGTGATCACCTGGGTGCCATCTGTGTCTGGTGCTGGTGTGTGTGAGGAGCAGAGCTGCTCCTGGGCTGCTGCTGCTGCCAGAGGGGTGCTCAGTGTGTGCCTGAGTGTGGGTGGATTGAATTTACCCCAGCCTGAAGAGCTCTTACTCCTGCAGAAGTTGGTGAGAGGAGTCTGGTCCAGCCCTTTCTGGAGCTGTGTGGGCCCTGCAGAGCTGAGCAGGCCCCATGTGTGTCTGTGTGTGTGGGGTGGAAAACCAGGGTGGGCTGCTGGGTGTGACACCTGACCCATTCCAACCTCTATTCCAAGATCTCCATCTGAGATGTTTCCTGCAGGTGGCACAAGGGAAGGGCAGCACCTTCCCACCACCTCTGTGTTCTCCGTGGCTCCTCCTGGCAGAGTGGCTTTAAATGTATAATAAATATAAAGTATCTCCATCTAAGGGCCAAATTCTTCACCCCCTTCCTTACCCTGTTTCATCTTGAACTTTCCAGAAATGTGTCCCTGAAATGGAGTTGTTGAGCACAAACAGATTTTGGGATGGGTTTTGGGGTTGGGAAGGTTTGGGGCAGACAGGGGAGAGCTTCACCCCCAGAGCTGTGAAGTCCAGAACCTCCATGGGCCAGGTTCTCTGCTTAGCTAGGACATGTCAGTGGTGGTGGCACCAGCAGAGACACCCTGGGATCCATGGGATGGCTTTGTGTGGAATTTGGGGATCAGGGCAAGAACACTGAGTGATTCTGTGTTTATTTTGCCCTTCAGACAGGCACATTTGAGGCCAGTGCAGTGGAAAATCGTGTGCACTTATAAAAGCATTGCTAATGCCAGGGGGATGCTGCAGAAACACCCACAGAATTATTCATGGACAGGAGAAGAGGTTTTTATAGGAGAAAATTTGGACCTTGGTCTGTCCAAAGCACTGGAAGGTGATTCAGAGACAGCCTGTGAGTACATGTGGGGAGTGCACAAAGTCTGAAGCCTGTTTTCGATCCATTGCCTAATTTAATCTTGTGATTAAATTAACACAACTCCCTGACAGGAGGGTGCAGCCAGGGGAGGTCGGGCTCTGCTCCCAGGGAACAGGGACAGGAGGAGAGGGAACAGCCCAGGTTGGGCCAGGGGAGGTTTAGATGGGATATTAGGGAAAATTCATGGAAAGTTGTCCAGCCCTGGCACAGCTGCCGAGGGCAGGGCTGGAATCCCCATCCCTGAGGGATTTAAAAGCCCTGTGGGTGTGGCACTTGGGGACAGGGGTCAGTGGTGGCCTTGGCAGTGCTGGGAATGGTTGGACTCAATGATCTTAAAGGTCTTTTCCAACCCCAAGGGTTCCATGGTTCTGTGCTGAGTCTCAGTTGTGCCCTGGCACTCCCTGAATCAAAATCTCAGCTGTAAAATCTCCTTTTTTTGCTGTCACTGCCTTGATTCCTATAACAGATACCCCTGCCCGTGCCAGGGAGTTGGAGCTATGGTCCCTTCCAACCCAAACCATCCTGGGATTCCACGATTCCCTGGCTGTCCCTGTCCATAAGTAGCTGGGTCATGACCCACTGCTCTGCAGCTGTTCAGCAGGACCCTCAGAGCCAAACCACACAAGCTGGCAAGTGCATACTTTTGAGTTTTTTACCTTTTCTTTAATGGTGTACCACAAAAAAAATGGAAGTTGAAATATATTTTTCTCCAAATATATATATTTATATAATATATAATCTTAGTTAACTCAAGTATATACATTGTATAATAAATAATGCTTATAAAAAGAGAAATTTTCTGAATATAAAATAAAAAAAAATCGACCTCTACAACTTTATACAAAACTTTGGATACAGCAGATTGATGGAAAAAAGATCTTCCATTCAGTGCTAGAATACCTGGCTACAGTAAAATAATTACAAGGCAATAAATGTTCTATTTAATATTAAATACCTTTTCTTGATTAAAAAAAAAAACAAAGAAAAAAAAAAACAAAGAAGGGATTTTGTTTAAAGTGGGGTACTGGGAGTCTTTCCAGACATGGGATTTAATATATACTTTAAATAGATGCATATCAGAGGACGGCGTGGCTCCAGCTGGGGGAGGCTTTTGGAGCTCTCTGGGATTTTCATTTTTGGGAGCAAAGGCTCCTCTTGAGGGAGGGTCTGGAGCTCGTCCTGACGCTCTGCACGGGAGGGCCCTGGGGTCCTGCTCTGCCTGAGGGCCCTCCCGTGCTCCCTGCCAGGGGTCTCTCACCCCTTTATTGCTCTGTGCAGCTCCAGGGGGCTGCTCATTCCCAGGAGGAGAGAGAGTGGAGCAGCAGCCACAGCCCCAGTGGCCACGCTTCCCTGGGATTCACTGGCTGGGGTGTGTTTGGACAGTGGCTGTTGGTCCTGGAGCCCACCAGGACAGAGGGAGCATTTGTTTTTTTAATTCTGAGGGTCAGTACTCCTGGAGAAGGTAAACCCAGGGAGAGGGGATGTGCTCAGGGACAGGGGGAGCACGTGGGGGACAAACACTGGTTCTGCTGCACTGGGATGGGCCATGGGATGTGAGGGGGTGCCCAAATCCCTGCTCATGGCACAGAGCCTCCATGCTTGGGGGGAGTGCCTGGATGATTGCTGGCAGCTCTGTAAATCCCATGGGAGGGGAAGGGGTCTGCCTGGCATGGTGCTGTGGGACCACAGCTGTCTGGTGGGAAGGCTGACGAGGAGGCTGGGACAGAGATTTCCTCTCTGCCTGGAATCTCTCACGTTCAGAGCTGGTGCAGCAGCTCACCTGGCAGGTAACCCATCCCCAGAGAGATCCCTGGCTCCCTCTGGGATGTTAAGTCGTGTTAGGGAATGCTTAGTCAATCCTTAAAATCCTCTCCTGGGCAGCTGCAGGGTGAGGAGGTGGCTGGGAGGATGCTGTCCCCTGTACGAGGTGGCAGCAGTGCCCTGTGCCCTGCTCTTGTCCTGGGCTGGGTGCCACAGGGTCAGCTCTGGGCTCTGCCTTCCTGAATCCTCCTTGGGAGGTGATGGGAGATGTGGGGCTGTGGGGAGCAGGGAGGGCAGAGGGGAGGAGAGACCACCCGTGGGTTCTGTTTGTGTGCTCAGACAGGTTTGGTTCTCCAGCATCCCCTTGGAGCAGGAAGAAGGGAGCTGGGCTGGTGAGGGGGCTCCTTTCCTCTCCTCACTGCATCTGCTGAGACCAGGACAGCAGCAGCTGGGGGAGCTTTCACTGTGAAAAATCCATTTCCACCTGAGCCGCCCTCTTGGTGTCTGCAGGGGCTGGACCTGTGGGGCAGGACAGAGCTGGGAGCTCGGGGGCTGCCCTGGCAGCAGCTCTGCCTCGTGTGGCTGTGCCACTCAGCTGTCCCTGGTCTCTGCTCTCCCCAGGCAGCCTGTCCTGTCCCTGCCCTCCCTGTCCTGTCCCTGCCCTCCCTGTCCTGTCCTGCCCGAGGCATCAGCAGTCACACCTCGCATGGCTGAGGTGCCCAGAGCCTTCTCTGTGCCCTGGGGGCGGGTGGGGACCATCAGGAGTTCTGTGCCGTCCTCTGCAGTGCGAGGCCACGTGTGGGGCTGACCACGGGGGGGCTGAGGGACCCCTGGGCCCTGCTCTGGAGCAAACCTCCACCAGCGGAGACCCAGCTGTGCTTTACTTGCAGGTGTGGACGTCGTAGACCCGCGTGCACTCCTGGCAGCTGACGTAGCAGCACCAGTGGAAGATGCAGTGACACTTCTCCTTGCGTTTCTCAGTCCGGGTGTTGTGGCCCCGCCCGCAGCACAGGAGGTCGCAGCCGTCGATGCCGTGGGAGGTGACGTTGCACGTCCTGTCCCTGGTCCCAAAGGAGCCCGTCTCCGGGTTGGGCTCGCAGAAGTTGGGGGAGTTCTCGTAGTAGACCAGGTCCCGCTCCGTCGGCGGCTTGAAAAGCGCGTACTTGGCCCTGAGAGTTTCCACCCAGCCCCGGGACTCGCGGTGCTTCTCCACCACCATCTCCGAGGCGCTGTCGTATTTGTCCTTCAGGTAGTCCCCGATGGCGCGGAAGTCGGGCTGGGCCCACCAGCAGGTCTTGACCTCGCAGCTCCCCGAGAGCCCGTGGCACTTGCACTTGAGGTGCATGTGGTCCAGGATGGTCTGTGCGGGGGGAAAACAGGGTCAGCAGCAGGTGGAGCACAGGGCTTGCTTCCCATCACCTGCCTGTGACACCTGGGTTCAGATGTCTGACCTAAGCTCGGTCTGGGAAGCCTCACCTTGAGTTTTAGGGTGGTTTTGGGCACCACAACATAAAAAAAGGCATAAAGCCACTAGAGTGTCCAAAGGAGGCCACAAGGATGGGGAAGGGTCTGGAGGGGCCTTCTGAGGGCACTTGGTTTGTTCAGCTGGAGGAGACTGAGGTTGGACCTCACTGAGGTCTTCAGCAGCCCCATGAGGAGCAGTGGATGGTATCGATCTCTTTACTCTCATGACCAGTGACAGGGCCCAGGGCAGTGGCTGGAGCTGGGCCAGGGCAGGTTTAGGTTGGGTATCAGGGAAAGGTTCTTCCCCAGAGGGTGCTGGGCAGTCCCCAGGCTCCCCAGGGAATGGTCCCAGCCCCGAGGCTGCCAGAGCTCCAGGAGGGTTTGGACAACGCTGCCAGGGATGCCCAGGGTGGGATTGCTGGGGTGTCTGTGCAGGGACAGGGGTGGGACTGGCTGATCCCTGAGTCCCTTCCAGCCCAGGATAGTCTCTGGTTCTATGATTCTGTAAGCACGAGCTGATTGGAGATGCTGGAGAGCTTTAAAGATCTCCAGAGATGTCACACTACAAAAGCACGGCTGAGGTGGGCAGCTGCTCTGATCATCCACCCCATCCAATCCAATCCAATCCAATCCAATCCAATCCAATCCAATCCAATCCAATCCAATCCAATCCAATCCAATCCAGTCCAACCCAATCCAATCCAATCCAATCCAATCCAGTCCAACCCAATCCAATCCAATCCAATCCAATCCAATCCAATCCAATCCAATCCAATCCAGTCCAACCCAATCCAATCCAATCCAATCCAATCCAATCCAATCCAATCCAATCCAGTCCAACCCAATCCAATCCAATCCAACCCAACCCAATCCAATCCAACCCAATTCAATCCAATCTATTCTAATCCACTGATCCCAGTGTTTGATCCTTTTGTGGGGGTCCTTCCTGTCCTGGGTGTGTGGGCAGTCAGAGCCCGGGGAAGCTGAGGGCTGCAGATGTTTCTGAGTCCTGTGGATGGAGACTGATCCCTGTCCTCTCCTTGCTAATGACAACAAGTCCAACAATTTGTACTAAAAATTGTGTGAAATTGGGAATCTACGGACAGGACTCTTCACCAAAATCTCCTTCATGTGGAGCAAAATAATCACTGATTTTGAATGAAATTACTGGGGTTTGGTGGGGTATTTTTGTACTGGAAGCTGTCAGGCTTCTCTCCTTCCACCTCTGCCTGCTGTGGTGTGCAAACCCCATATCTGTGTTGGCTTCAAGCACTGTTGGGAAGGTCCCACTGGGTTTGAAAAAGACCCAGGGCAGGCAGAGGCCCAGGCACCTGCTGACTGCAGGAATGGGATGGGATGGGATGGGATGGGATGGGATGGGATGGGATGGGATGGGATGGGATGGGATGGGATGGGATATTCCAGTCGGGGCTGTGACTATAATCTACTCCAAGGACTCATCGGGTGGGATAATGTTACAACAGGGAACATGCAGGAAGGAGGCACTGGCAGGAAAATCCTCTTGATCCAGTGCTCACCTGGGTTTGGGTTTACGTGCACAGCCTTGCAAGGTGCTCAGGATGCCTGGGGAAGCTGTGGCTGCCCCACCCCTGGGAGTGTCCAAGGCCAGGTTGGACAGGGCTTGGAGCACCCTGAGACAGTGGAACGTGTCCCTGTCCATGCCAGGGGGGTGGAACAAGATGGGATCAACCCAAACCATTCTGGAATTCTGTTTGCACTGGAATCAGGAAATATTTTAACTCTTAACCCCACCTGCCTGTTTGTCCAGTTTTGGGCCCCTCAGTTTAGGAAGGACATTGAGATGCTTGAGCGTGTCCAGAGGAGGCAACGAGGCTGGTGAAGGGCTTGGAACACAAACTCTATGAGGAACGGCTGAGGGAGCTGGGGTTGTTTAGCCTGGAGAAAAGGAGACTCAGAGGTGATCTTATCACTCTACAACTCCCTGAAGGGTGGCTGTGGGCAGGTGGGGTTGGTCTCTTTCTCCAGGCAGCACTGACAGAAGGAGAGGACACAGCCTCAAGCTGCACCAAGGGAAGTACAGGTTGGATATCAGGGAAAAGTTTTTCACAGAAAGAATGATAAAGTTCTGGAATGGCCTGCCCGGGGAGGTGGTGGAGTCACCACCCCTGGATGTGTTTAACAAAAGCCTGGATGTGGCACTGGGTGCCATGGTTTAGTTGAGGTGTTATGGCTGGGTTGGACTCAATGATCTTGAAGGTCTCTTCCAACCTAGAAATTCTGGGATTCTGTGATTCTGTGAAATACCATGCCCTGGCAAATAATCCCAGAAAGTCACTGCCTGGGAATTCCTGTGCTCCCACTCCTTCAGGAGGAGTCACACTGGGCCATCCATGCAGGACTGGACACTCAGGCTGCCCCCCCGGACACTCACCGTCCGGCCGGCCTCGTTGTTGTGCCTGTTCATGGCCGAGCGCGCGTCCGGCCGGTTCTCGCGCGCGTCCGCGAATTCCCGGGACACCAGCACGCCAAAATCGGCGTCCTCGCTGCAGCCGCCCCACTTCCAGCCGTCCCCTGGGGGGCCCTTGTGGTGGGAGTCACAGCCACAGATGGTGGAGGTGCCCTCGGCGCAGGAGCGGGTGACGGCGAAGGCCACCCCGGCCGAGGCGATGGCGTGGACGAAGGCAGATTCCCGTGTGGCTGCAGAGACACGGAGTGGGGGTCACTGGTCAGTGCTGCCCTGGTGGTTTTCCTTCCCAGCCTCCCCCAGCAGCACCTAAACCTCATTGAAAAGCGAGAAGTTGTTTTGTTAATTTGTTAATGAAGGTTTCCTGGAGCGGGAGCTGCCCTTGGGCAGAAGGAGGTGAGGCAGGGGTGTGACTGCAGCTCTGGGGGTCACACCTGCAGCACTTCCCAAACACAGGATCCAGGATCTGATCCAGCAGGGGTGCTCAGGGGTGAACAAGGCACCAGTAGCAGCTTGAGGGGTCTCAGGAGAGAGTTACTGGAGTAATTCCTGCTCTGGGAACCCAGAGAGGGGCTCCATGCCAGGGGTTAGAGATGAAGAAGCTCACTGACCTTGGGAAAGGTTTTGGGTGGTGCAGGACACGCTGTGCGAGAACAGGTGCTGGACCCTTGGCCTCAGTGGCTGCACTGCCTCAGGCTCTCCCAAGCACTGTCAGTATCTCAGAACCAACTTTCTCCCTGGGGACACCTTTTGGCTCAGAGCTCTGCACCAGTGCAGCTCCCTGGGCAGTGACACTGGGGTGCTTCAGCCCATCTGCAAGGATGGAGACTTTAGGTCTCTAAATCCACAGCAGATGTTGGAGTCAATCCAACCCCGTGCCGATGTGCAGGGGAATGGGAGGGGCTGGGGGCTCAGGGGCTGTGGTGCCTGGGCTGGAGGGTTCTCACTGTCTCGTGGGTCTGGTGTGACTGGATCATCGGGACAGTTGGCAGCAGATGTGGGATGGAGCCAGAAATTTCTGCTGAGAAAATCACCTCGGAGCCAGTCCCATCCTTCCAGAGCAGGAGCCATGAACCATCTTCTCAGCTGTCCCCTGCATCCCTGCCCTGCTCCTGCCTTGTGCCCGGGGACAGCAGGTCCCTCTCCCCAGCCTCAGTCTCTGCCAGGTGGGTCTGGCTCCCAAAAGGTTTCCCGAGGCGGGTGAGTGGATGCCAGCCCGAGCAGGGTCTCGGGGGGGGCCGTGGGTAGGTGCCAGCTCTGGGGATGTGCAGCCCTGCCCGGGGAACCCCCAAACGGGATCTCCAACCAGGGCTGCTCAGTCCTGGCTGTGCCGGCAGCACCTCGCTGAGGTTTTCATCTCGTTTGAGTTCAAACTCTCCCCTCCTTGCCCTTCTCATCTCCGATGTGCCAGCAGGGATCCAGCCTCTACCTGGCAAGGTTTTCTCGGGGATCTTTCACCAGCTGCTTATACTGGGACCACTGGGGGCTGTGGGCACCGGTTGAAGGTCCCTGCTCCAAATGAGGTGTTTGAGCCTGACAAAGGCTCTTTGGGTGGCCCGTGAGCCAAAGCAGATCAGATCAGAGGAGCCAGAGAGCCCTCCTGGCCCCAGCCCAGGACAGCCCGGGGACAGCGGGAGGACACGAGTCGCTCTCGGGACCGATGTGGCTCCGCTTGCCCTGGGAGGTGCGGATGGGCACGGGGAGCAGGGTCACCGCGGGGCCGGGCTGGGAGCGAGCCGGGGCTGGCAGTGCCCACCGGGCAGGGCCGCCGTGGGACACGGCTCCTGCAGCTGCCCCGTGCCCCCCGTGCCCCCTGTGCCCCCCTTGACCCCCGTGTCCCCCGTGCCCCCCGTGTCCCCCGTGCCCCCTGTGTCCTCTATGTCTCCCGTGCCCCCCGTGCCCTCCATGTCCCCTGCGCTCCTCTTGTCCCCTGTGCCCACGTGTCCCCCGTGCCCCCTGTGCCCTCCATGTCTCCCGTACCCCCTTGTGCTCCCCGTGCCCTCCATGTCCCCCATGTCCCCTTGTCCCCCGTGCCCTCCATCTCCCCCGTGCCCCCCGTGTCCCCCTTGTCCCCCGTGCCCCCCGTGTCCCCCTTGCTCCCCTTGCCCCCCGTGTCCCCCCGCACGGTGCCGGCGCAGGGGGGGAGCGAGCTGCCAACAAACCCCGCGCCTTGAAATTCTCGCCCGGCTCTGGGCGAGGAGCTGGGAGAATTTCCCAGAGATGAAATGCGGGAAGCAGCGTTCCCAGAACCAGGGGAGGGGCTGGCGAGGGAGGATTAGAGCCGCCTTGACAGTGCACCACTGCGACTGTCTCCCAGCCAGGCCCGTTACCTGCTGGGACACTCAATTTGCCATTGTTCCCGCGGTGTCACACTGTATTACCAGCATAATGCGGAATGTTTCCGCCGGCCAGCGTACCCACGGCACAGAGCACTGGCATTCCCCAGGAGCACCTCGTAGCAACGGGGCAATGTTCCCCTGTCCTGCCGTCACCCTCCAAGCCCGCCAGCCCGGCTGGGAAATCCCTATTGATGGCGCTCCCCAGCCCCCCAGAATGGCTAAAGGGCGTGTGAATGCGGCAGCGATTTGAAACGACTGCGGCGCTGCGATGGTATCGCTCGCCCTGCCTCACAGTAGGGGAGGAAGCTTAGCTCTTTCTCATCGGTATAAGCTTATTTTTCTCTCTCCCTCTCTCCTTTCCCTCCCCCTCCCTTTAAGCTGCTGAGTTTATATCAAGCCGGCCCCTGATCCCACACACCCCTGTTTAGATGCAAATGACTGCGAGTGTCATGGCTGAGAAAAGCCGTGGGTTATCGTGGTGCGGGTTCTTTGCCTTTTCACAGCTCGTGTCAGGGGCTTAGCCGAGCTCTCGGGGACCCCCCGAAGGCGGCCCGGGCCCAGCTGCCTCCCCTGCACCTGCAGCTGCCCCGCCCGGGATGCGCTGCCCCAGCCCGGCCGGAGCCGGGAGCATCTCCCGGAGAATCGGCGGCGTCTCCCCGGAGCGGCAGAGCAGCGAGGGCAGCCCGGGCTGAGGGGACAGGAGTGCGGGGAAAGGTGTGAGCTTGCACAGCTCCAGCCCTGGCTGCCCCTCCGAGACCTTCCCCAGCCCGGGAATCGCTCTCCAGGTGCCTGTGAGGCCTCCCTGCCTGGGGCACTCACAGACAGCTCTGCCTGCGTGCCAGCTTTAACCAAAATCACGGATTTCAGCACAAAATCATAGATTTTCAGCATAAAATCATAGATTTTTCAGCATAAAATCATAGATTTTCAGCACAAAATCATAGTTTTTCAGCACAAAATCATAGTTTTTCAGCACAAAATCATAGATTTTCAGCACAAAATCATGGATTTCAGCACTAGCCCAGAGAGCAGCGATTGCTTTCCCCCCCCAGAGCAACGTGTGGCTGCTGGCTCAGCCCTGGCTTTGGGCAGGACTTGGCTGGAAGAGCCATTGGCTTTAGATAAGAACTGACCTTATTTTACAAAGAAAAGGGAAAAGGAGGGAGGGGGAAAGCAGGTTTTTCTTCCCTCCTTATCCCAGACTGCACACCTGCAGTATAAATCATCCTGGGGAATCTGCTTGTAAAAACATGATCTTACCCCACGTTCAGGGGTTGGTTTTTTGGTTCTTTGGTGGTTTTTTTTTTTTCATGGCCCAGGTTAGAAAATAAGACATGGAAAAAAGAAAATGTAGAATCATAGAACTACAGAAGAGTTTGGATTGGGAGGGACCTTAAAGCCCAGCCAGTGTCATAGGCAGGAACACTTCCCACTGTCCCAGGCTGCTCCAAGCCCTGTCCAACCTGGCCTTGGGCACTGCCAGGGCTCCAGGGGCAGCCACAGCTGCTCTGGGCACCCTGTGCCAGCCCTGCCCACCCATTTCCTTCCCAATCTTCCATCCATCCCCCTCTGGCAGTGGGAAGCCATTCCTCCTTGTCATGGATTCTTGTCTCAGTCCCTCTCCAGCTCTCCTGGAGCCCTTTTAGGCACTGGAAGGGGCTCTAAGGCCTCCCTGAAGCTTTCTCCTCTCCAGATAAACACCCCCAGCTCTCCCAGCCTGTCCTTCCTTGCAGGAAGATCATCAGTGGCCTTAGGAAACCAAAGCCTGGGCAGCTACAGCAGCCAAAACCTTGTGAGTCTGAATCTGGGGTGGGAAATGTGGAGAAACCCGGGTGGGTGAGGGCAGAGCCTCCCCAGGGCTGTTGTTCAGCAGCTCCCAAACGGGTTCAGTGCCCTGGGGTTTGCCTTTGGTGTTCCTTGCCCTGCCAGGGGCTGCAGGAGGAGAGGCTGGAGCTGTGGGTGACACTGGGGAGGGCAGTGACGTGGGGCTGGCAGGGGAGGCTGTGGGAAGTCCTGGAGGCAGGAATCCCTTGGGTATTTCAGGGTATTTATGCTCCCACACTGGCACCAGTGCTCAAAGCCTGCAGGATGTCCCAGGAGCAGCCCAGGAAGGCTGGGTCTGCTCGGGGTCTGCCCAGCTGAGCCCTCCCTGTGCTGAGCTCTCCTTCCATGGAAGTGAACATGGTTAACATGTTTGCAGCTCCTTTAAAACGAAATCATCCTCAGTTTCTTTTCAGGCTCTATTAGAAATGATTTTTGATGCTGTTGTAGTGAGAACTGCACCTTTGAAGCTTTTCCAAAACAGCCTCAGTCTACCTGAGGCAGCAGCAGCTGAGATTAACCAAGTTAATACTGAAGGGGAATTTCATCCAGGTGTTTGCCAGTGGTGAAACCCTGACCCTTTGTTGGCCAAATGCAGCGTGTGAGCTGTGACAGGGATTGTCTTGGTTTGGGTTTGGGTTTTGGTTTGTGGGGCTGCAGCTGGAAGTCAGGAAAAAGGGAACATGGCAAAGGCTGCCACAGGATCCAGATTATGGGCTCAAAACTCTTGGTTTGAGGACCACCTAAAGGGCTCCAGGAGAGCTGGAGAGGGACTGGGGACAAGGGATGGAGGGACAGGACACAGGGAATGGCTCCCAGTGCCCAGGGCAGGGCTGGATGGGAGATTGGGCAGGAATTGTTCCCTGGGAGGGTGGGCAGGGGCTGGCACAGGGTGCCCAGAGCAGCTGTGGCTGCCCCTGGAGCCCTGGCAGTGCCCAAGGCCAGGCTGGACAGGGCTTGGAGCAGCCTGGGACAGTGGGAGGTGTCCCTGCCCATGGCAGGGGTGGCACTGGATGAGCTTTGTCCAACCCAAACCAGTCTGTGACTCTTGTTGCTGCATCTAAGGAAGAAGCTGAGTTGGACAAGATGATTTTTGAAAGGTCCCTTCCAACTCAGACCATTCCATGACTCTCTGAAGGCCCAGGAGTGCCCAGCAGCCCTGGACAGGGCTGGTCCCACTCTCCTCACAGCTGACAGGATCTCTCAGTTTTGTCACCAACCTCTCTCCCTCGGCTGAGGAAGGCTGGGAATGTTCTGGATTTCTCTGCACTTCTCTGCTGCAGACTCTGGGAATCTCAAAGGTTCCCTATGTTACTCACTGCCACACCATGACACCAGCCCCATCCTGAATCCACTCATTAATTTTGGAAGGCAGCAGGGAAAAGACACGAGCACAGTTCAAAAATGTGAATAACACCCAAAAATGTGAATAATACCCAAAAATGTGAATAATACCCAAAAATGTGAATAACACCCCTGCTCAGATGGGCTGGGCTTTGATGTGTCCCTCTTTGCCGATGATGCTGTTTATTTTTAACTGCTCCACTTCCAGGTTAGTGAGGCACCAGGATGAATACACCCTGGGAGACTGGGAAAGCTGAATACCCAACGTGCTCACTCATCTCTCTCCATCTGTCAGAAGGAGAGCTCTGGGTGATATTTTACCTTGTCAGCTCGGGGTGCGTGGAGATGCTCAGGCAAGTCCACACATGAGGCTTTGCTCCAGTCCCTGCAGCCGAAAAGAATCTTAAAATATTCTCCAGAGATTCAAAGTTCAGCTTGCTCATTACAGGGAGGATGGTTCAAATCTGATCTTTAAGTGCTCTCCCGCTGACAGAGAGGGTGGTGAGAGATTTTCAGTGTCTCAGTGCTTGAACAGCTCTTTCATAACGTGCTTAGGATTTTTCGTGACAGCTTTTTTAATGACAGTTTCTTAAGAAAATTCAAACTTTCTGATCTTTTAAGTGCTGAAATTTAGGACTGGCTTTTATTAGGCAGCAAATTAGAGTGTGTTGAGCCCTGCTGACAAGTTATTTGGTAGTAAATACAGCGGTTACCCCAAAATGCACCCTGGCACAACAGAGGGGAAATGATTCTCATGGTGCTCTAATAAGACTTTACAGTCCTGGTTCCTGCAAAGAACCCCACATTTACACAAAGGAATGATTTTCACTGAAATTCTCGACTGACATTTCGGATCTGAAACGATACCTACCCCTACTGGGGGGCTGAAACTTGAAAAAAAAGATATCATGAACTGTTTCTTTGCAGAATATTGGGGCTTCCTAAGAAAGATCCACCAGAAGTCTTGCATTCTCCAAGGGACTGTTGGGAAATAATCCAAAGTCCTGCTCTCACCCCAATTTCTCCAGTCTCTTGAAGTCTTTACCATGAAATTCCCATTTCCAAAGCATCACTGGAAACAATAATTTCTGCTCAATAAAGAGATTTTTCGGCTGCAGGGACCCAGTGGTGTCAACACCCGGGAAGATGAGGGGGAAACTATTTTAGTTGTGTTTATAAAGCTGTGAAACCAAGGTATTGCCTGTGGATGTCCCTTGTGCTGAATGTGGCACAGAGTAAAGAGAATCCATGGGACAGGATGGAGGAGAAACCAGAGATTTTTATCCACTGGGAGTTTTTAATCCACCACTTGGTTCAGTTTTGTGGGAATGCCTTTTAATCTGGGATCTGGGACATCTGAGATGTGGAACAGGTTATCATGGAGCTGTGTCAGGGGAGGGTCAGGTTGGGTATCAGGGAAAGGTTCTTCCCCAGAGGGTGCTGGCACTGCCCAGGCTCCCCAGGGAATGGGCACGGCCCCAGAGCTCCAGGAGGGTTTGGACAGCACTGCCAGGGATGCCCAGGGTGGGATTGTTGGGGGGTCTGTGCAGGGACAGGAGCTGCACTGGATGATCCCTGTGGGTCCCTTCCAACTCAGGGAACTTTGTGATTCCATGATTTGGCCCCCCCAGCACCTCCTCCCAGGCTGTCTTGGGCCCCTCTCTCACTTTTTCCAGTGTAATGCCCCATGATCTCACTGGGAATCCCAATTTTATGGTGCCTCATCAATGCTCCAGTGCCTGATCTGTGCCTGTGGGTCTAGAAAGGCAGCATTGCAGGAGATGAAGAGGAGTTTGGAGAGAGGAGAGGGAAAGTGAGGTTATAACATCTCCTTGTTCCCTGCTTTTTGGGCTCACTTGTGAAAAGATTCATTGAAATCCCGTTGGAAAAAAAAAGATTCATTGAACTAAGCCTGATCAGGAGCATGGATTTCAACCACAGTGCCTCACTGATGGGAAACCAGAGCCCAGGGACTTCCTGGGGTGGGCAGCTTGTGCTTCAGTGGCTCTGCCTTGATCCCAAGGAACTCAACCACATCACCTCTCCTTGGCTGCTGGACCCAGTTTGGAAACGTTGCACGACCTGGGCAGGGAGGTGGAGCCCGTGGTTCCAGAACATGTGAGAGTGGAAGAGAGAGGAAGGAGCCCTTCCTGTACTTTATATCCTCCCTGAGCCTTCTGAGCTCCTGGGGAGGGAACAGACCTTCCCCTCATTACCCCTTGTGATGGGAACACACCAAAAACTCGGGAAAAAAACCCCAAAACCTGGAGAAATCAGAGTTGAACGCTGGCACATCAGACCCTTTCCCTGAGGGAACAATCCTGGTGCACCCAGAGCCCAGCCCAAAGCCAGCCCTGCCCCAGCCCAGCCGCCCCAGGCCCCGGGGTACCTTTGTCCAGGACGGGCCCGAAGATGGCCAGGCTGTCGTCGATGGTGGTGCAGTTCCAGCGGCGGCCCCGGAACTGGTGCTGGCACTCCTGGATGCCCAACTTCACCCCCTCGGCCACGCTGGGCATGATCTCGATGTAGTTGCGGCAGAAGCGGAGCTGCTTGGGGACCAGGCCGGGGATGGAGCCGCAGAGGATGGGCTGGGACCCCAGGGAGCTGTACTGCTGGCCCAGGGCCAGGGACCTGCAGGGACAGGGGACAGGGACAGCGTCAGGGGAACACCTCCTGCCTGCCCATGCCTCATCCTGGTGCCACTGATGACCCCAAACCTGCCCCCACCATCCCCAGGGGGAGTTGGATGAGCCAAGAGCTGAGGGGGACAAAGTTGTGAGACCCAGGGATTTGCTCAGAGGCCTGGTGCTGGTGGCAGAGGGTGTGTGGTGTGAGCAGGGCTGTCACAGCTGCGGGCACACAGGGACCCAGCTCTGCATGGAGCCATTCTGGGTACTCCACAGCACCTGAGAGGTCCCCAAGGGGCTGCAGGATCTGCCAGGACCTGCCAGGGACTGCACCCAGGGCAGCAACACCTGGAGCCTGGGGAATACCCTGGGGTCTCTCAGCTCTCAGAAGAACTTGGAGCACAAACCCTATGAGGAACAACTGAGGGATCTAGGGTTGTTCAGCCTGGAGAAAAGGAGACTCAGAGGTGACCTGATCATTCTCTGCAACTCCCTGAAGGGTGGCTGTGGGCAGGTGGGGTTGGTCTCTTTCTCCAGGCAGCACTGACAGAACCAGAGGACACAGCCTCAAGCTGCATCAAGGGAAATACAGGTTGGGTATCAGGGAAAATTTTTTCACAGAAGGAGTGATAAAGTGCTGGAATGGCCTGCCCGGGGAGGTGGTGGAGTCACCATCCCTGGATGTGTTTAACAAAGCCTGGATGTGGCACTGGGTGCCATGGTCTGGTTGAGGTGTTAGAGCTGGGTTGGACTTGATGATCTTGGAGGTCTTTTCCAACCTAGAAATTCTGTGATTCTGTGATTCTGTAACTGACATGAGAGCTTCTCAGCTGTGGTCAAGCTGGAAACTCCTCTGGCCCTGTCCACTGCCAGCTTCAGCAGCAGAGGGGTCAGCATTCCTGGGCAGGGGCTGCTCTGGGGTCAGATGTGTCAGTGCCACTGTTCCAGGCTGGCTGCACACCTGTGCAGGTGGCCCTGGCAGAGACTGAACCACCACAGTTCCACCTGGATGGACACCAGGCTCAGGGAGCAACTGTGAGCTGGGGAAGGTGCAAGACACATTTGAGAGGATCCTTTCTACTGCTCCAAGGAGCTGCCAGTGGCCCAGCATCCAACTGTGAGAGTAGTGGGGCAAATTGCTTATTGGGCCAGAAATGGTCACTGGAGGGTGAGGACACAGATCCTAAAGAAGCACTGAGACCCCTGGTATTGCACAGGAACAGGGACAGCCTGGCCCAGGCTCCAGCCCAGCCTGAGGTGTCCCTGCAGAGGGTGGGCTCAGAAGTGTGTGAGCAGCAGTTCTGTGCCAGGGTGACCATCACCAGCTCAGAGTGGAGACCTCACTGTGCAGGTACCACTGTGGGCAAATAAAAAAAAGAGTTTTGACTCAGCGCATTCTCAGCCCATGGTGGGATTGTTGGGGTGTCCTGAGCAGGGCCAGGAGTTGGCCTGGATGGTCCTTGTTGGGTCTCTTCCAACTCAGGAGATCCTCTGATGCTTTGATTCTGTGTCTCTTGTCCTGGCAGTCCACGGGCAAGAGCTGAGGTGAGGCCCCAGCAGTGCTGAGCAGCAGGGAAGGATCTGCTCCCTCTCCCTGCTGTCCCTGGGGCAGCCCTGGTGGCTCTCTCAGCTGCAATGTCCCACGGCTGATCCACAGTCAGGTTCTGCTCCTGCAGCACTCCCAGGTGTTGCTCTGCCCTCTCTGCTGGTTGCCCCCAGCCTTTGCAGGTGCACGGGGGTTGTTTCTTCCCAGGTGGTTTTTCCCCAGGTCCCTTGGCTGGAGTTCACCCCGTTCCTCCTCTCCATTGAAGCACATCCCAACCACCTGTGGGACCAACCACTTCTCCCACTCGTTTGTGCTTCCCCCTCCAGCACCTGGAGATTGTGTGGGAATACAACACTCATTTGTAGTCCTTGGTTAATCCAGGCTGGGGGAGCCCAGGAGGGCTCAGAGCAGTTTCCAGCTTCCATTTGGTTTCTCAGGGCCTTGTCCTTCCCCAGTTTGAACTCCTCCAAGGACAGAGATGCCATCGTTTTTTGGGACAGCTGGGTGACTGTCCTCACCCAGAGCTGCTCCTCCAGGCTGCAGTCTCAGGCTGGGTGCTGAGCTGGCATCAGTTGTTGATTTAATTACACGTGAAAGGTCTAAAGGATGCAAAGGGAATCCCAGCTCAGGAGAAATGTGTCTGCTGCAGACACTGGCTGAGAGGACCTGGCTCCCACCCCTGCCCCAGAGCTGCCTTCTGCCACAGCTCCTGCTCCCTGTTTCTCCTGCCCCTCTCTGCCCCCTGGAGCTTCACATCTCCCACCCTTGGATGGGACAGATGGGGACAGCCAGGCAGCAGCACAAGGGGCAGTGCACTGCGATGGCTCCCAGGGCTGCTCTGTGCTTCCAGCTCCCTCCCATCCCATGGGATGGGTGCTCAGCACTGCTGGGATGAGTGCTGAGCTCCAGGGAACAGACTCTGCCCCAGGGAGGCAGTGAGCAGGCAGCACCTTCTCTCCAGCCATCACCTCACTGTCATCTTCCTTCTCATGTCAGTGAACCTGTGATTTCCCCACTGCAATATATATAACAAATATATAATAAAAATATATAATAATAAATATAATATAAAATATATAATATATAATATATAATATCTAACAATAAATATATAATATATAATAAATATATATTATATTATATTATATTATATTATATTATATTATATTATATTATATTATATTATATTATATTATATTATATTATATTACATTATATTACATTATATTACATTATATTACATTATATTACATTATATTATACTGTATATATATAACAATTATATACAACTGTATTTTTATAACTGCAACTTAGTTATAAAAACTTCATTTCTCCTGTCCCATCATCCAGATCTCCCCAGGAGTGCTGGGAAGGCACAGAACTCAGGAGCTGTGGCTGAGGGGTCCCATGGGCCAATGGTTTCCCTACAGAGTGGCTGAGACGTGAAGATGAAACAAAACCTCTTTGAGATCCAGATCCTGGATCCCAGGGGCAAATCTCGTGTCTTACACATGATGTTAAATCTAAAATCTCAGTCACTGGAGTTAAATCTCAATCACTGGAGTTAAATCTCAATCACAAGAGCTCATGGGGATAAGGAAGCACAGAAGAAGTGTCACAGGCTGGGTTTGAGAGATGGAGGACAAGCACAGTTTTGGAGGCACAAACACAACTCCAGGGCTGGCACCTGCAGGCCTGGCAGACCCACATTTCCCTCTCTTGCTCTCAGGGTCCCTCCTGGCTGCCTGAGCCCACCCTGCTCTGGCTGCCGTGGTGTGAGGGAGGGGTGGATGTGACCAGAGGGCTCTGTGTCTGTGGGAGGGCAGCACGAGGAGCAGGAGTGGCAAACACAGGGAAATCCCTCTGCTCTTCCTCTGCTTAATCCCTTGCCAGGGCTGTGGATCCAGAGCTGACTCTCTGTGCTTCCCAGGGGCTGGGATCAGCTCCTGAAGCCCTGGCAGTGAAAGGCCTTGGGCAGCTCCTCCTCCTGGGGCTGCTCCTGGGTGAATCCTTCCCTCCTGGGAGAGGTGATTCTCTTCCCACTCCTCAGCGTGGAAGGTGCAGTGCCCACACTTCACCCTCCCTGCAGGAACTCACCTTCCTTTTGGTTGGAAAGGCACCTGGTACCCAGAGGGATTGGACCCAGGAGTGTTTGCAAACAGCAGGGTTTGGCCAGGTCAGAACTGTTCCTGGACACAGGAAAAGCAGCATTTAGGGCAGGATTCCTGCCAGGGGCTTCAAAATGTTCTGGGACGTTTCTTCCTCCCTCCCTGGGGGCTGCAGTGCTGGGGGCACTCAGGGCTGGGCTCACTGTGTGCCACTCAAACCAGCTGGGATTTACCAGGCAAAACAAACCCTGCTCAGCTGCTCCTCCATGGAGCTCCAACCCCCCCTGGGGTGATCCCTGCGTGGCTGCTGCCCTCCAGGAAAGGTGGGAAGGGGTTTGTCTGTCCTCTGCTGCCTGTGCAGGGCCTGGTCTGGACCGGCCCTTGGCTGTGCTCACCTGTGCACTCACAGTTTCATGATCAAAGATGAGCAAAGAGCCAGGAGAGGACCCTGGGCAACCATCTGGGGGTCACCCCTTCCTCTTTCTCCTGCAATCCCATAGCCTGTTGCTGTCTGTGATGAGCCCTGGGAGCTCTTGGAGGCCTGGAGAGGGGCAGGAATTTTGCCCAGCCCTGGGTAATACTGACATTGGTGTGAGGAGTGTGCTCAGCCTGCAGGGAGCTCCAGGGGACAGCACCTGTGGCTGCCTGAGCTCAGAGCTGCAGCTTTTTTACCTGAAATGCAGGGAGAGCCTTTCTGGGATCCAGCTGGGCCAAGGGAAATACAGCTGGGATATCAGGAGGAAGTTTTTCACAGAAAGAGTGTTAAAGTTCTGGAATGATCTGCCCAGGGAGGTGGTGGAGTCACCACCCCTGGATGTGTTTAAGGAAAGCCTGGATGTGGCACTGGGTGTCAGGGTTTAGTTGGGGTGTTGGGGCTGGGGTGGATGATCTTGGAGGTCTCTTCCAACCTGGTGACTTGTGGATTCTCTGGATGTGCTGCCCTGGGAGTGCTTTCTGGCTCTGAAGGCAGCAGCTGGAATTTGAAGATGAATTTGAAGAACTCCTTTCCCCCCTCCCCATACCAGGACAGCTCCAGCCCTGGGCAGGAGAGCTCTGGGCTGTCACTCTTGTCCCACGGAGCACTCCCTGCACTGCAGCTCTCCCTTGCCCTCCTGAGGGATCTGCCACACAAATGGGGACAAGCTGCAGGGGTCCTGGGCCCCTCTGTGCCACCTGCCCCGAGGAATTGTTAAAATGATTTTACATTTTCCTCCCTGGAGCCTCCAGCACACCAGGAGATCCATGAGGAGAGATCCATGAGAGCTGCACAGAGGATGCTGCTGGTCAGGGTGGCTCCTGCTCTTCCTGAATTCCTCCTGAGCCGTGGCCAGCAGCACCCCCTGAGAGCTCCCAGGAACTCCAACGAGTTTGAAACCAGGAGCACAGACTGGTTTGGGTTGAAATGAACCTCACAGCCCCTCCAGCTCCACCTTCCACTATCCCAGGTGCTCCCAGCCCTGTCCAGCCTGGCCTTGGACACCTCCAGGGATCCAGGGGCAGCCACAGCTGCTCTGGGCAGGAGCTGTTTCCTCCCCCAGCAGCTCAGGTCCCTGCACCAGAGGGTTATAAGACAAACATTGCCCTGCTTGGCTCTCTGACATCCACCAGTGCCTCAGACTGAGCCCTGAGGTTCTCACAGCACTGGGAAAGCTGGGAACCAGCAGGAAAAACCAGCTGGGGTCTTGTTTGCCACCTGCTGCCTTTGGGAAAACCCATCTGTGCCTGGAGGGGGTTTGATTGTACAGATTTGAGATGTGTTTGGTGTTTTCCAGGTCTGGTCAGTGTTTCTGCTTCAAGCATTGGAGCATCCTGGCAGTGCTGGCCTGGGGACAGGGTTGGGAGCAGCAGTTTCCATCCTGGCTCTGTCTCACCCCTGCTGTAACATTCTCCTCTTTTAATTCTGGTGCTTTGCTGAGTGCAGCCCTTTGTGGCCAGGGGGACACACAGATTCTTGGGTTTGCCTGAAGATCAAGAGCAGCAGCAGCAGGAAAAGTTCTGCAAGTCAAAGCTTGCAATGGATGCTCACATCTGAGGGGGGAAGTGTCAGCCTTGACTGAGTGTGGAGAACGGACAGAACATGACAGAATTCCAAAGAGGAGGGGGGCTGGATATCAGCTTTTCACTCAGGAATCACCCTCTGAGCTGGAGGTTGGAGCTTTTCCATGGAGGGGGCACTTGTGGCACCACAGACCCCCCACTCAACTCTTCAGCCCTTGGGGGGGGTCAGTAAAACAGAACTAAAAATTCATTTCTTAAAAGGACAATTCAGCTGCCTGAGCATTGGAGGCTGATGGCCCAGCCAGGGGTGAGTGCCAGGGCAGGGATGGGATGTGGGGTTTGAATGTTAATTGTCCTGGGACAGTTAAAATCCACAGATTTTACACCCCAGTGTGAGCCCTTGAACCAGAGAGCTCTTTTTCCAGCTGGTGTGTTTGAAAATGGCCTCGTTAAGAGTGTGTAGGAATTGTATGATCTGAACATTCAGCACCCACAAGGCCATATAACATCCCATTAAATTTCTCCCTTAGTGCAGTCA